>OX439382.1:14725477-15325477 GCA_949319315.1 Zelleria hepariella
CGAAATCACTCGAATCGATAAAAACGCCGATTGCTCGAAATCACCGGGACCGATTTCGATGAGCTCTTCTAGACAATTGTTGTGCTCATGGTGCTCTTTCATTTGGCATATGCCTCATCCTTGCAGGATCTCGGAGAAAAAAAATATCTGTCATTAATCGAAAAAACTTGAATCGATTAAAAAACTATGGGCACCGGGACCGATTTCGATGAGCTTCGGTGTAATCGGTGACTACATCAAGCTCTTTCATTTGACATACCGCTGATCCTTGCAGGACCTTCCATAGTAAAAAAAACTTGTAATTACCCGAAATCACTCGAATCGATAAAAACGCCGATTGCTCGAAATCACCGGGACCGATTTCGACGAGCTCTTCTAGACAATTGTTGTGCTCATGGTGCTCTTTCATTTGGCATATGCCTCATCCTTGCAGGATCTCGGAGAAAAAAAAAATCTGTCATTAATCGAAAAAACTTGAATCGATTAAAAAACTATGGGCACCGGGACCGATTTCGATGAGCTTCGGTGTAATCGGTGACTACATCAAGCTCTTTCATTTGACATACCGCTGATCCTTGCAGGACCTTCCATAGTAAAAAAAACTTGTAATTACCCGAAATCACTCGAATCGATAAAAACGCCGATTGCTCGAAATCACCGGGACCGATTTCGACGAGCTCTTCTAGACAATTGTTGTGCTCATGGTGCTCTTTCATTTGGCATATGCCTCATCCTTGCAGGATCTCGGAGAAAAAAAAATCTGTCATTAATCGAAAAAACTTGAATCGATTAAAAAACTATGGGCACCGGGACCGATTTCGATGAGCTTCGGTGTAATCAGTGACTACATCAAGCTCTTTCATTTGACATACCGCTGATCCTTGCAGGACCTTCCATAGTAAAAAAAACTTGTAATTACCCGAAATCAGTCGAATCGATAAAAACGCCGATTGCTCGAAATCACCGGGACCGATTTCGATGAGCTCTTCTAGACAATTGTTGTGCTCATGGTGCTCTTTCATTTGGCATATGCCTCATCCTTGCAGGATCTCGGAGAAAAAAAATATCTGTCATTAATCGAAAAAACTTGAATCGATTAAAAAACTATGGGCACCGGGACCGATTTCGATGAGCTTCGGTGTAATCAGTGACTACATCAAGTTCTTTCATTTGACATACCGCTGATCCTTGCAGGACCTTCCATAGTAAAAAAAACTTGTAATTACCCGAAATCACTCGAATCGATAAAAACGCCGATTGCTCGAAATCACCGGGACCGATTTCGATGAGCTCTTCTAGACAATTGTTGTGCTCATGGTGCTCTTTCATTTGGCATATGCCTCATCCTTGCAGGATCTCGGAGAAAAAAAATATCTGTCATTAATCGAAAAAACTTGAATCGATTAAAAAACTATGGGCACCGGGACCGATTTCGATGAGCTTCGGTGTAATCAGTGACTACATCAAGTTGTTTCATTTGACATACCGCTGATCCTTGCAGGACCTTCCATAGTAAAAAAAACTTGTAATTACCCGAAATCACTCGAATCGATAAAAACGCCGATTGCTCGAAATCACCGGGACCGATTTCGATGAGCTCTTCTAGACAATTGTTGTGCTCATGGTGCTCTTTCATTTGGCATATGCCTCATCCTTGCAGGATCTCGGAGAAAAAAAATATCTGTCATTAATCGAAAAAACTTGAATCGATTAAAAAACTATGGGCACCGGGACCGATTTCGATGAGCTTCGGTGTAATCGGTGACTACATCAAGCTCTTTCATTTGACATACCGCTGATTCTTGCAGGACCTTCCATAGTAAAAAAAACTTGTAATTACCCGAAATCACTCGAATCGATAAAAACGCCGATTGCTCGAAATCACCGGGACCGATTTCGATGAGCTCTTCTAGACAATTGTTGTGCTCATGGTGCTCTTTCATTTGGCATATGCCTCATACTTGCAGGATCTCGGAGAAAAAAAATATCTGTCATTAATCGAAAAAACTTGAATCGATTAAAAAACTATGGGCACCGGGACCGATTTCGATGAGCTTCGGTGTAATCAGTGACTACATCAAGCTGTTTCATTTGACATACCGCTGATCCTTGCAGGACCTTCCATAGTAAAAAAAACTTGTAATTACCCGAAATCACTCGAATCGATAAAAACGCCGATTGCTCGAAATCACCGGGACCGATTTCGATGAGCTCTTCTAGACAATTGTTGTGCTCATGGTGCTCTTTCATTTGGCATATGCCTCATCCTTGCAGGATCTCGGAGAAAAAAAATATCTGTCATTAATCGAAAAAACTTGAATCGATTAAAAAACTATGGGCACCGGGACCGATTTCGATGAGCTTCGGTGTAATCGGTGACTACATCAAGCTCTTTCATTTGACATACCGCTGATCCTTGCAGGACCTTCCATAGTAAAAAAAACTTGTAATTACCCGAAATCACTCGAATCGATAAAAACGCCGATTGCTCGAAATCACCGGGACCGATTTCGATGAGCTCTTCTAGACAATTGTTGTGCTCATGGTGCTCTTTCATTTGGCATATGCCTCATCCTTACAGGATCTTGGACCACATTCGCCCACTATCCTTTCTCATTTATAGTTAAAAATTTATATTACTGAACTACTACTTTTAACCGAAGTTCTGTAATATTTTTTTATTAGTAGGAATATGAAATCAAAAGTGTGTCCACATGTCGATAGCTTTATTATCTATGTCTGCAACTATATTTTATCGTCCAAAGTTTAATCATTCTCTTACAATCAATTAAAATGTTGAAAAGTGCAAGCGAGAGGGCTGCAGAGCTTCAGGGGATTCTTAAGAACTAGATAGTGAATAAATTTCTGCAAAAGAAAAGTTTTGAAAAATCCGACTTTGAACCTCATTATCTCGGAAACCGTTGATTTCCCAGGCATAGTTCCTTGGGAAAAAATGTTCCTTCTGATGAGGACAATACGTGGTTTCCCGCTTTGTTGGCGGTCTTTTAACACCCTTTATGTGGTCTCCCACTTTGTTGGCGGTCTTTTAACACCGCTCGGTATTCAATACAAGCACTCGCCGCAAACAATAATTTTGCATTCTTGCATAACAAATAACTATTGTTTACCGTTGAGCTGGATAGACAGAGTTATTAGCCGTACGCTTTGCTTGCTGGCTTAACATGATAATGAGTAAGACCTTATCTATGGGCTTATAACTGTATCTATCCCACTCTGCGTCGAGGAAGATACATATAAACCCTTTTACTTCCTAAGCAATTCTTATGCTAAGCTTCCTGGTATCTTATTACGGGCGATACCTTAATGTAAACAATACATATTTATTATTAAATTTAAAAATGTATTGTTTAGATTAGGGTTGTTATTCTATTTTATTCTATTGCTTTCTTTTGAGCCCTGCTACCGCAAGTTAAGAAATAATAACTATTATAATACCCCCGACATTTTAGCTTCGAATAAGCATATTTAATAAATAGCTGAATCAATTTTGACAAAACATAACTAAGAACATTCGCTAGAAAACCTGCTTTCAAATTAAAAAAAAAAACCTAAAGCTTCCAAATCGTTCACCCATTTAAGAGCTACGGTGCCACAGACAGACACACCCTCATAAACACTTATACAGACACACTCACAAAGCTGTCAAACTTATAACACCCCTCTTTTTTGGTCGGGGGTTAAAAAAAACCTTCCTTTTGAGTTTTCCTCCACAGTCGAATTTAAATTAAATGTCCTAGCACCCTTCAGAGAAATCGCCAAAGCAACAGCCAACGAAATATACAAAAACCCTGAAACAGACAGTGAATACGACGAGACAGACACTGAACAATGGGATTGCTCAATAGATAAACATCATTGAAGAAACCCCAGAAACTCAAGAAACACAAGATCCTGCAGAGCACCCATACAAGAAGACGGATTAGTGCCTACCACCGACGTAGCCTAATCATAGACTACTTCCACAAAAGAAGGGGCCTACTACGCTCATATTCCCATAATTATCCCACTCTCCTTAATATATTGGCTCCAGGTTGCATAACCGGCTGATTCACTACCCCATCCCTACCCTTCCAGCGAGCAAGTGTTCCCCCTCCACAACCACCACCAATCACGTCCACCTGGTATCAGTACTGTGCTAGGGCTGTCAGAGACCTGCGGCATTGCACACCTAGCACAGTATTTACGGCTTTGCCGTGTCTGGGGAAACCTGGCTGGGTGGATGTTTTCGTTCGTCGTTCGTTCGTACAGTCGAATTTAAATTAAATGTCAAATGTGTAAAAACGCATACGAAGTCGCGGGCACAACTAGTTCTGGATATAAAAATCTAAGTCTTGCAGTCTTGCAGTTGAAAAAAAAAACTTTATTTTTATTTTTATTAATATTGGTGTCGTAATATTCTACAGCCTCATTAAATTGCCATATCTTATGACGAAAAAATACCGTGAAACATGGCTGTGCACTTGTGTAAGACCGCTTAAATCTTGTCATTTCGACTGATCTTACCCAAATGTACGGTCACATTTCATGGTAATTTTTCGACTTATGGCAACTGAATGAGGCTGTAGAATATTGCGACACCGAAATTTATTCATAAATACTTTATACCAAGGTGACCTTTTCGTGAATTAAACCCTTACGGGCGACTGTACTATGAGGCTGGTTGGTGAATTTGCTTCCTGTCACTCTGTGCGTTTTACACATAGCGTGGTCACACAATCCTGACCTTCCGGAGCAAGGCCCCGGTCGCGGAAGCTACACATCCTACACAACCCAGGGGCCTTAATCCTTAGTCTGTAACGCAAAATGGGCTCCCGGTTGACGGCTTTAATTACGATTTACTAATGCTGTCGATCCTTTTAAAGTTTTTGTAGTACAAATAAAGAATATGCTGATTCTAATTCTAGATGATTAGTTCGCTGGTTGGAGAAAAACGAGGAAATCCCAGTTTTGTCCTTCTACTGGGACACCATCGATACGCCATTGCGTTACAGACTAAGGCCCCTTTTGGCATTGCGCTCACGTGTCACGTGGCGCGTCGGCACGATTCAATATGGCTGCCGCCTGAGCGTCCGGCGGTCCGGCCACGATCGACGGCATTTTATTTATGTTCATGACTGGACTGAGTGAGAACAATCGCTGAGGATCAAGGACAAGGCTTAAACGAAAGACCTAGGACCTGTCAAACATCTGGAAGTTTGATAGGTCCTTTTCTGTCTTAACTAAAATGACCTGATCTTCATTATCAGAATGCAGCACTCCGCGCATTCCGGTCACATGGCAGGTCACGACCTCCACCTCTCATTCTCTTTGTTTCGTTGATTGCATTCTCTTGATTCGTTCCCACTTCCGCTCGCCGTTCCCACTTCATTAGACAACCATAGTTCAAATAACTTTAAACTTTTTCTTCTTTTTCCTTTCGTTTTGTTGTCTGATAAGATTACTTGTACATGGCCGTAACCATCTTTTGATGATTCGCATTATTTACACAATCTTTTTTTCGTAATTGGTCGAATAAGGGTAAATAATTTACCACCTAAAATGCGATTCGATCCGTTTCAAATTAAAATACTCAGTCGCTTCGACGCTCTGTCTTTGAGTCTTTGATTCGTTCCCACTTCATTAGACCAGCAAAGATCAAATAACTTTAAACTTTTTTCGTCTTTTTGTATTCTAAACAACCACAGGGGCAAAGAAAATTGCCAGACGGCTGGGGACAAGCGGCAATTTTCGCATTAGATAGTTTTCCTGCAGACAGTCCAATGGGGTTACTCTGAAACGAATTTACTGTTATGGCTTTATTTTCAACGTGAACCCGGGATCTTTGAAATTCCGTGTCAACATCCTAACAACTGCATGCGAAAATTATCTTCTTTACGCCACGTTTCACGATATAATATTTAGTATAGAATAGACTTGAACAAAAATAGCCCTTGTAATATGTTTTTTAAAGGAATTCTTTCAGGAAGTGGACTCTACACTTGTTTTCTATAAACTATGTTTTTAAACAAGATTTATTGATGCCGGTATACCGAACTAGTTTTGGGCCTTATTTATCCGTTTCTGCAACGTTTCGATTCGATCTCCGAACATTTTTAGGAAGCCTGTAAGTTTTGCCACTGAATTACAACGCGAATCAGAATAATTATTATTACTACATCAGCAGTTGTAAGCAAGGATATAACTAACAAACGGCCCAAGTCCAGAATTAATTTCAAGAGTGAGGCCGCAGACAATCCAGTACTCCGGAGGGCATTCCACTCCACACACCCTCTCGACATGCAACCAACTGGCGTGCACCAACAATATTACCGCCGATTCAATTTACAACTCCAAGAAGTACCTAGGTTGCTTTTGGTCTGAAGTGTGTTCGTGTAATGCCTGTACATGTCGAGGGTTATTTTACCTTTTTTTTAGCTCTTCAAGTCTTTGCGTCAATAGCGGTCTAAGGTCCACTTGCGTCAACCAAGGTTAGCCAGTTAACTCTGAGTTAACGTCAATAATCGTATGGAAATGTCAAATTAACTCAGAGTTAGTTGGCTAACCCTGACTGACGAAAGTCCGCCATACTAGCTTGTTTTTAAAATAGTGCAAAGAGGCTTGTTCAATCCAAAATGTCATCCTTCAATGACAGAAAAGACAAAAAGCTCACATCCTGGCAAAACTGGATTCAAAAGCATTAGAATACGCTTTATGTTTCGCTCGTGTTCAGAACAAATGAAGCCCGGAGGTATCCTTCCACGGCAGTTAACTTAAAAGTCAGTCTTCTCCAAAATATGTAGCGAGTATAATTTCGTATTTTTACGGGGCGGAGAGAATAGAAGAGATAATATTTTACCACGTCCCGGAAAACGTCCGAAACATATTTTTCTCTTCATTTTAATACACTGCTCTCCCGCTTATTTTAGGTCGCGAAGGCGTTTTACATTTCAGGTTCAGACAACACGTATGTTAGCATTTTGTTGCCTCTTGGCCAAATATATTCTAAAATATTGCTGACAATAAAGTATTGAAGGCCGTGTTCCTTTCACTAATAACGCGACAATTTAACTAATGAAATTTTGTTTTGTTGCAGGTAAGGGACCTTAGTTATTTATCTTTGGAAAAACATTAAAAACTACAGACACATGAGGGCATCAACGTGAGTTAATTTGGTCCGAATCTGAGAACGCATCTAATTCCCCAATTTGTACACCACAGTCAACTTGATTGAATAATTGAACGAGCTAGCGATGCGAGAGAAGTTCTCCGAGTCTACTTGAACAATCCGGCGTTTGTATGTATTTAATGTATGTTTGTATGTAATTATACGTATGCATGTTCGTTCGACGATAACTTGAGATAACGTGATAAATTTAGCCGGGGCGAACCACTAGTATCGTATTTTAATTATTGATGTCGTATCGTTTAATGTGAATGCTCCCAAATGTCCGAAGTCCGTTGTTACTCCGTGGCCGTATATTAAACTCTGAATTAGGGGAGCGCTATAAATTAGCTAGAGTCCCCCGGAACTTGACTCGGCTCTAATGAAAATGTGTGGGACGAGGCATTCAAGACGTTTGCGCTAAGTGTTAATTACGAGTATAACTGCATTCTAAAAGGGTCGTATCGCTGTTAGTTTTGATGGTAATAATACATTACTGCCTCGGTCTGTAATGGATGCGTTGCTGGCGCGCTGTTGATTCAGAACGGTCCTGGACACTGTAGTAAAAGTTGATTATATTGGTGAGTTAAGCAACCCCTTTCAGTGCCACAGGACCTTTATGAAACACCCACCCAAACACCCTTTGTGCAGTGCCTACGAAAGTTTAAGTTTTAAAACCCTGTATATGTAATCTCGCAAAAAAACGAGGTAGTAAACATTTCTCACAGGCGTAAAAAGGGGCAAAAACCTACGAGTAGTTCCACATTTTTAGTGGAAGAAATGTGCTGAAAGAAAATCCATCATATCAAGCACTTTGATCACGCATGAGCTGAATGAAAGCGTTTCATCCGAGTAGTTTCGATCGAAGCTAAAACTTTGCTAAATATGAAAGTACAAAACGACCAAGCTGACATAGTAGAAGCAATGGGTCGAATAGTGTAACCAACCGTTGGACCTAATTGGGACAAAATTTATTTTGAATACCAAATCTTCGAAACGGGTAGAATTCGGTACGCAAAGTTTTTTGTTCGAAAGTCCGTTATTGGCTTAATCTTATCTTTAGACAATTTTGAGAAACTAATTTAAATATTTTTATTTTGGTTCAGTAGTTTGGATTTTACAACGTTTCAAAGATACGGTTTTGTGACCTTCACGCGACGGTCTGCATACTGTTGGCGGTCATAGGAACAAAACATTTTAGCGAATAAAAACAAAACTACTGGACCAAAATAAAAAAATATTGAAATTAGTTTCTCAATATTGTCTAAAGATAAGTTTAAGCCAATAACGGACTTTCGAACAAAAAACTTTGCGTACCCAATTGCGGGTACTCGTAATGTTTCGTACGACCAGATTAGTTAAGTTAATAGTCACAGTACTGACGCGCGGTGATCGACATTGTGATTTATTCTATCTATACTACACAGCCCAAACATCTACACTACAGTAGTGTAGATCTACAGTAGTATAGGCTGTAACAGCCCAAACATCTATAGTACAGATCTATCTATCTATGTTCACTTGAATAATGTTTAAAATGTTCCCTAGAACGGGTATAATGTTTCTATAATGTTTAAAATGTTCCCTAGTGCTTTAGATAAAACAAAAAGTGAATCTACCACCCAAACACAAAGAAAAATAACAAACCGTGTTTTATTGACAACGGATTCCTATTTCCATTTTAATCAGCGAACTGGATAACATGGAACAACTTCTTCAAGAAAAAAACATCCTCTAACACGGCACACGCATCTACGCGCGCAGGTTGTGTTGTCAAAAATATTTTAAACCAATAAGAAAATAGGAAACTCCTTGATTGGTTAATTGTTTACGCGCCATTGATGTCATTGGGCTTTTCACAGTGACAGCGTCATGCCATGCTGCAGAGGTCAAAAGCTTTGCACAGATTATATTTGATAATCTGTCATCGTGAACTGTAAAAGTTTCTATATATATAAACAGAAAATCTGTATGTTTGTCTGTTTTCGTATAAATCTGCGGTTATACATATAGGTACCTAATATTGTCTAATGTTTATTTGATTGTTAATATCACAAGTGGGCAAGACACCTGGCGAGACGTACCGATGGCAGATGGACAAAGTTCATTGCGGAATGGCGACCCCAAGGGGATGAGATCGGTTGGCAGACCACCAGCCAGATGGTCCGACGACATATCCCAACTCTTTATATAGACTTTACACTCGGAAAACCGTGGTTGCGCCTGGCACAGGATCGTGAGAGTTGGCGTAAGCATGAAGAGGCCTATACTCAGCAGTGGGTGTTAAAGGGCTGATGATGATGATGATATAACAAAAAAAGAAAGTCTGCTCGGAATCCAATGCTGTTCATTCCGTTCCAGACGGATTGCTTCTACCCATCGCCGTTTTCGTGCAGGATCTTTAGGAAGTCTAAGATAGTAAAAATCGAACAATACAACATTATCTCCGAAAAAAAAAGAAATGGCGGCAAGCAAAGCCGAGGGTAAAAGTTTTATAGTTCCGTTTTATGAGTCCAAGATAATCGCACTGATGAATTTATCATGTTAAAACATACTAAGACGGCGAAAACCTCAAGCAAAGCCACGGGAATAAGTTAGTTTCATATTTTTATTTGGGTTTATTAAAAGTTGTGAATAAAAACGCTACAAGACATTACTTCCGTATGGTAACCGATACCCACTGCTTTGTGGTGCACATCAGCACGGCTTTTGCATCATTTTACGGCACATGAAGTCATTTTCTATAGTTTATTATTCACGACAAAATTTGTCAAAATTGACGTTTTCTCGGTCATGTCTGTCGAGCTACTAAATCGTGAGAGGAACCATTTTGTAGGCTCCGCCCACACAGGAACCATTTTCTTTAGGTAATTTTTCAGGGCTAATGCGGTCTCTATGTTATCTTCCGCTCGCTGATTTTAATCAATTCCTGTTTCTAAGGGAGTAGGTAACCATATGAGGTTACCTACCTAGCTTTGATATTTTAAAATCATGATTATTTTATTGCACAAAACAAGCGTTTTAGACGGTCCCTATTTTCTGCAAACGTCCGCCTCGCGAGAAAAGAAAACAGGCCGTTCGAAATTCAAATTTCTAACTACACGTCAAACTTTCCCGGGAAGAGTTAAAATGGACCCTCCTCGCAATACCTTAGGGGGCTTAATGCAACGCTACAGGTAAACCTGAAAGGAGTAAACGCAGCCAACGGTGCGGAAACAATTTCTAACCGACGCGCAACTTTGCGATGGGCTTTCGGAAAGTTGTAAAAGAACCCTTAATCCTCCTGAAGATAATGCAGTAAGTACCGAATAATAGCAAGTATAATGGCTCTGAAGGCTTGGCACAACTTTCGAACATAGCAAGGAGTAAAATAATTATGTGTTACTTTACTTCCAGTACTATAAGTTACTTTATTATTATTACTATTTATACTATTCCGGTTACTTTACTTTACTTCTATAAGCTAGGAAATTTCACTGTTTCCTTACAATAACGTTTACAATTACTACGAAAATAGTACTAACTTACTAAGCGTTCAATAATGTGTAAAACTACTATGAAAACAGTAGGTACTAACGTTTCTTACCATCCGAATACAGTTGGATATCCTCTAATTAAAATAAAACGCATCGTTTGGCAGTGATTCATAAGCCGCGACAGCTGATTCCGTAGAACGTCGGTAGTCGGCATGGTACATGTGAATCAATCATCATATACAGGGTGTTGTTTTAGTAACGCTTGAGAAAAAAAAAAGTATTTTTTTTTAATTCACAAATTACCTTGTTTAATTTGTTCTATAATAACCGCAACGTGTGGACACCCCGGCCCGATGTTGCGAGTGCGACCGCAAGCGTTAGTTAGTATAATAGTAAGGGAGGCCACAATTTCAATGGTGTTTTTCACTGTTTTTTTTAAAATATATTTTTTTGATTCAGTATCGTGTAAATAATCAACCCTGAGTCGAGTGTCACTTGACAAAACAACACCTTGTATAGAGGCGCTAGAGACGGCCCCCACAGACACATGCCTATAAAAAGGACATATGAAAATCCGATGCCAAAAAGCGGGTGGCCAAATGAACTGGAAGGTACAATTTAAACCTAGCCGACAGGATCATTGATTGGCTTCGTTTCGGAACGTCAGGCTCTGTCTGTTCACCTTTGATGGTGCTGCCACGTAACGCGAACGCACAGAACAACACCTGAGATTTTGAAAGCGTTCAGCGCCTCTATTATCTAAGAAATCCGCTCAATCTTTGACCGTCAAAACACAAAAAATAGCCATTATTGAAATAAACAATTTATTTTTTTGACATTTATTAAAAACGGTAATTTTTTTGGTGGATATTAAATTTAAGAGAATACAGTGTTTAGAAATCAATCTGCCTTCCCAAAGGTTTCTTGAGTCAAAGGAAAGGCCTGCCATGCATCCATTCAGACGTTCCCTCAATGCTGAGGATCGTTACTATTATTAAAGGTGGCGGAGAGTAGGGCTCTATCACTAGCGATGTGGATCAGTCCGTGCAGGTGTTTTTTCCGTAGCTTTGGTCATAATATCCTTCCATCGAGCTGGTGGTCTGCCTGGAGCTCTTTTGCCGTCCACCTTTCCCGTCATAATTCATAATTTGTTTTTCCAGGCTATCAGGTTCCCTACAGGCTGTG
Source organism: Zelleria hepariella (assembly GCA_949319315.1). NCBI lineage: Eukaryota > Metazoa > Arthropoda > Insecta > Lepidoptera > Yponomeutidae > Zelleria > Zelleria hepariella. The sequence continues at coordinate 14,737,301 of OX439382.1, forward strand.
TCCGAAGAACGTTGAGATACGTCGTTGACATATGATTGAGAGTGGAGTGCGTGTATTCAGCTCTTCGCGTATAGACTCATTTGTTCTTATCGCTGCCCACGAAATCCGTAGCAGTCGCAATAGTGAACTAGAAATAAAAAAAAAATTCACGTCTACTTTGAATGATTGGCGATTTTAATAAATTGTATTTGCAGTGGGTCGAACGCGGTTAGTTTTGTTGGGTAAATAAATACCTTATTTTGGCATGACAGATTCCTTTACAGAACCTAGATTTTCGGTCTCAACACAAACTTATTAACTCTTTTACTTTCTCCAACTTCTTGGTTTGTTCACCTACTGATTGACCAAGCCGCCGACGACATACGGGCTCTCTCACAAATCACAATCGCCTCTAACCTCAGTGGCATTCAATCGAATTTCAACTGTCACTGAGGGGTAAACTTATTTACTTTTGGTTGCAGGCGTAATTATTTGAATCGATTTTCGGTCTTTTTTGAGACTTGGGGTTGATCTGCAGTCATGAAAGGAACTAGCGTGAAGAACATTTAATTTTATTCTAGGGCCTGATAAGTGCGAATTTATATCTAAAGTGCTTATACCTTAAGTGGTCGCACTTTAAATCTATTTAGCCTATTTAGGTGTCTATTAACCGACTTTCTAGCTATGGGGATTAGAGTAGCTCGTATCCACTAGTCGAGAAAAACCAACACAGATACTCGTAGAAATAACTACACCAAAAGGATATAATTATTCGCGAATTCGTACAGACCTTATTCCACAAAAAAATATTGAGTACTAAGTAAGTAGGTAACTATGTTATTTTCCTGAAATCACGTATCATCCGTCAAATTAGTTTCGGATCCAGCTGGAAAATTCCAACGTGAAAATTTTGCGGTTCACGGGAGTGAGTTACATACGTCGAAATTAACTGAATATTAGTCGTGTTCCGCTCGCGGCGCGCGGTATGCAAATGAGACTCAATTAATATACACTCGCAATCTGGTGCGCCGGGCAAATGTATTACTGAACACCAGCGTATCTTGGCCTCGCCAACCGCTTTACGTAGCCTTAGTAACCGCTGATTAATCATTCATTTGTAATAATGAGGATTTGAATCGCCAATATAATCATGTGAATACACCATGATATATTCTAAGACCTGAAGCCTGAGTCTGTAACGCAATCGTGCCTCGAGAGGCTCCCAGTTAAAGGCTTGAATTACGATTTATTAATGCTGTCTGTCCTTTGTTTTTCTAGTACAGCAAAGAATATTCCGATTTTAATTCTAGAGCATTATTATTTCGCTGGTTGTAGGAGAAAAACGAGGAAAACCTGGTTTTGTCCATCTACTGGGAACCTATCGACACGCCATTGCTTTACAGATTTATATCTGTAAAGCAATGGCGTGTCGATAGGGACTTATGTCCCAGCAGCAGCCCAAAGGTCGTATTACAACGTCATTTCGGCGGAAGGTCCATGGATGCGGATGGCGAGGGACCGTGAGAGGTGGCGCGACGGGATAAAGGGTGGGCAGAAACAGTGGGCATCGGTGGGCTGATGATGATGAATTTCGGAATGTTTTGACCCGTTTTTAATACAATAACGAGGATTTTACTGTCTTTAATTTCTACTTTGTATTGTAAACGGGTCGTTGTTGCAAAATACGTATGAAAAAAGTTAGGTTTTTTTTTTTCATCGGTAGCGCTAGCTCTCGGACGTCCAAGGGTCGTTAGGTAGGCCACGGTTAACTGGTCGCCTGTAATGAAGTCCGACTGACACTGTTCGGTGGAAATGATTGCTAGGTATTTGCATTCAAATGCAAATGTAATTTTTCTTGAGCCGGCTTGCTCTACATCTGGCTTTGAAACGGTACATTTAAAACGTCTATCCTTGTAAGCTTACTCTATGTAGAGTCAGTGTACTCTTCATTTACCAATGAACTCTACATCGCCTTTACATTGAATCTACCACTCTTCATTGATTGCTGTTGAAATTTAATTTTGATACCTTACTTACTTCTGGCTTTCAACAAAATCGGAGCAGCCGTTTGAGATATTATAGTTCGAAGTTAAAACATCGGGGGTTTTTTAATTTTGAATTTAGTTGTTATTTATATCCATTTTACTATCTGTTTCCCTGCAACATATTAAAGTAGGCGTAATTAGCAAAGTGCAGACAACTACATATGTAGGATGCAAAACAACCTACATTATTGCTTAGATAACGTTGGCTCGGTGCCACTGGGGTCTCTGATCCCAGTTACATCCACAATTTAGTGAGCTATCCACACTTAGCCCCGTTAATTCAATGATCACTTTGACCTACTTAAGACGAAATACGACGCACAACTAGCGCTGCCAATGAAAAAAGACATATCTTCTTTTTGGATGCGTTTTTAACAAAAAATGCTCCTGCGATTTCTCAACGCGCGGATCATCTATTTTTAGGACCTAAGGTTTGGATTCCAGATCCTAAGACTTAAGAATGCAATCGATTCGCGCCAAAAGTGAAAAACGCATCCAAAAAGAAGATATGTCTTTTTTTATTGGCGGCGCTAGTTGTGAGACCTATTGCGTCTTAAACGCTCAGTTTCCTTTTAGACGAAGGGTAAGAAAAACTCGTCTTTCGCCGCATGGCAAAAAACCGGACAGTCAACTTCTCAACCCTAGTCTTCACTATTTTATAAGGATTTTAATGGCTTTATTTTCTGCTGTATATTCGGAACGGGTCGAACCGCAGTTGTTGAAATGTTCCTCCCTAAAACGAGCGAAGAAAAATTCTGGTGTCCCATACTTATCATGTTTTATATTTAACGTTGTATTTAGACCTTTTTTCTCGAATGATTCATACCGTTTTAGAGAAAAGTGAATAGTTGTACTCGGATAGGTGGTCCAATATCACCCTCCCAGGACGGCATTCTTCGCAACATTGCACACCTCCCCTACCCTATTGCGATGGCTCCTTCGGCTCTTGGAATGAGGTTAAAAATTGTGCCCGAAAAGCAAAGGTGTTAGTCAATAGCTGTGGTATCAGATAGGACTATAACCTACTTTGAGAACATTTCTCTCTTGAGATTTACCTACATTATCGCCATCATCAAAATGTTATCATTACCATTAATTTTAGCGCTCTGTTCTAATATCACTCTCGGCAGCACTCCCGTAGCGCTCTCGTATCACTCGCGTAGCACTCCCGTAGCGCTCTCGTAGCACTTTCTAGCGCTCTCGTAGCGCTCCCGTAGTGCTTTCGTAGCACTCCCGTAGCGCTCTCGTAGCACTCCCGTAGCGATCTCGTAGCACTCCCGTAGCGCTCGTAGTACTCTTTTAATACTCTCGTAGCACTCCCGTAGCGCTCGTAGTACTCTATTAACACTCTCGTACAATGGTAATACCACTCTCGTAGCATTCTTGTTGCACTGTAATTATATTTAATTGCGTATTGTATTTTCATTGAATGGTAAACAACTTCCTTGACATCCATTCACAGAGAGGTATACCTCGCTATCGCGCAACCTATTTTTCGCCTCTGCCTTTTCCTCCTCGCCCTGTGTTTCAGGGCACAGCGTAGCAGTCGATAAATCGTATGGGCGCTACAATACAGTGGCAGTGTCGGGTGTAAAGCGGATTTAGCATAATGAAGCACTCGAATAACACTCCATTAGCACTCTAATATTAATCTAGTAGAACTCTCGTAGCAGTATCGTAGCGCTCTCGTAGCACTCAAATAGCATTCTCGTAGAACTGTAATACCACTCTCGTAGCACTCTCTTCGCACTTTCGTGGCACTGTACTGTAGAACTGAGCGTGAATTTTATTGAACGGTAAACCTCTTCTTGACATCCATTCACAGGTTACACCTCGCTATCGTGCAACCTATTTTTCGCCTCTGCCTTTTCCTCCTCGCCCTGTGTCTCAGGGCACAGCGAGAGCAGTCGATAAATCGTATCGGCGCTATAAATCGCGCGCTACAATACCGCGCTGGCGTCGGGCATAAAGCGGAACGAATGTAGCATTACAATAGCACTCGAATAACACTCCATTAGAACTCTAATAGTACTCTAGTAAAACTATCTAAGCACTATCGTAGCGCTCTCGTAGCAAATTAATTAATAGCATTCTCGTAGCACTCTCGTAGTGCTCGTAGTACTCTATTAAAATTTTCGTAGAACTGTAATACCAATCTCGTAGTATTCTCGTTGCACTTTCGTGGCACTGTAATGTAAAGGTAGGTACACCTCGCTATCGCTTAACCTATTTTCCGCCTCTGCCTTTTCCTCCTCGCCCTGTGTCTCAGGGCACAGTCGATAAATCGTATCGGCGCTATAAATCGCGCGCGTCCAATACCGCGCCAGTGCCGGGCGTAAAGCGGAACGAATGTTTACGGCCGACAACTAATAGCGTCTCTAATGAAAGTCGGCCTCAAAACGTTCAGATACATGTGTGTAGCAGTCACAGAACAGATGTTGTTTCCTCCTCCTTGTTCTGTGATCGTGGGCAGTTCACAGGAAAGAGAACAGAGGCAGCCGCCTGGTGTCTCATGATGTGTACCTACATAAAGTCTTCAAGCTAAATGCACAATTTACGAGTACCATCCTTTACTTTACAAGAATCGCTCGGGACAGTACCCGGGTTGAACCTGCAACCGCGTGCATACCGTGCAGCCGTTCTGCCAATTGAGCTACCTGTCCTTCCCGGAGCGAACCGAACAAAACCGGCCAAGTGCGAGTGGGACTCGCGCACCAAGGGTTCCGTACCACCATTCTATGCACGACACGTAAGAGGTAACTAATGCGTGTTAAATACCGGTTGAAAGTTATCAAAAACGCTAAAACGGATTTAAACCTGAAGGCCTCTTTATAATGGCGCGTTTAACTCGTCGCCGACGACTAAGACTGGTCGTAAACCTGTCGGCCGCCGTTAACGTCACACGTGTGAAACCCGACGCGCCTATTTCCACCTAAATTATTATATTTCTACTTCAGAAGCGCAATAGACTGGGACGTTGTGGCGAGGGTTGTATGAATACATAGTGACATTGAATTAATGTTGTGTTGGGTCTTGTTACGTTTAAAAAAAAAAATGTTATTGTGGCGCGTGAAAGTTACACTGTTGTCCTTCAATATTTGTCCACATACAAAAAAGTTATGAGGTAACTAACGTAAAAAAAACGAGTCGAATTGAGTACCTCCTCCTTTATTTAAGTCGGTTAAAAATAAAATTTACTATCAATTTATTGTGGCCTTATCAGACAAGAAAGTTAGCTGGCGGCGGGTGTGTTCTTTGCACATCCGCTGTTATTCCCCGGAATAATCCAACAGCCGTGTAAAATGCAAACAAGTTTGTAGTACTTTTCACGGTGCCATATACAATCACACCACTGTTACAATACAGAAAAAGACAGCAGTGGTTCGGCTACTCGGTACTAAGTAGGCAACCTTTCGCTGCTTGATGGGGCGCACTAGTTCGATGTGTCTACATCGAAGTAAATCCGAGAATTGAACGAAAGTATTCCGTCAGTTTCCAAGTAAATCCCCTTGGCTCAGACCCCGCCCCAGATATAATGAACTCGTTTGGGCGGATTACATTAATATAACTCCTGGCAGCGTTTGCACGAGGCAAATTTTACTTGGAATATTTGGAAAAATCTCGCGGATCCATACCATACACATTGGGAAGAAGAATTTTGTGGAGAATGTAGCGATAGAAAAACTGGATTGTTCGGTGTTTTTGTTGAACAGAGGGGTGCGTCTTTTCCCATTTGGCTTGGGTGGAATGTAATGTTGTGTGTTTCTGTTTGTTTATGTTCCGATTCCCCTCTTGCTTCCGGGTCCGTAAATCAATGTCGTCTATGATTCCTCACATAATGTGACAAGGTTTGGCAACAGAAATAATAGTAGTATTGTACTCCATAATAACTGTTGATGCGGTGGTACAAATAGTGGGTATAGCTTAGGCGGTTTTGGTTTACTATCTTACAAGGTGTTTTATTTCTTTTGCAGGTAAGTTCTCTTCATAATTTTGAATCCATCCTCGATTTTCACACGAGAAAAAACATGGTAAAGTATTCATTTTGAACTGATTTAATTCGATTGAGAACTATTAATTGTACAACAGAGAATGTTTTACACAAGTGATTATTATAATAAGCATTAGGTTTGCCCAGACAGCTTAGTCAGCCTAGCCCACAGGAAAGACAGGTCAATACGTGCGGAGCCAACTACGCTCCGGGTTTCCTCACGATGTTTTCCTTCGCGGTTAGCGAATGGTATTGCACTGCAGCGTCCGAGCGATCACTTAACCCATCAGTGTTAGTGAAGGTGCCACTGGACGCTGTACACAATCATCTCATTACAATGCGTGCCAAGAGAGAAGAGACTTGAGACACCACGTAGTTTGAAATGCGCATTGACGATTTTTAGGTCTCTTTAGCGGTATGAGGTCTGAGTGCGGGACGGGACCGCAGAAAGAAGAAGTTAAGGGTGGACGATAGCAACGTGGCGGGAAATTCAAAATTTTCACAGTTTTTTACATTTTGTAGCTAAACAGAGCTATTTTTGTTCAGCGATTTTTCGTTCGCGGCAATAAAACAGTATTCTTTTCATTATTGTACACAACAGAACAACAATAATTTAGCCAATTATGTGTTCTGGTCTACGAAGCAGTGGCACTGTCCAAAAAACTTGTCGTAGACCAGAACACATAATCGGCTGAATTATTATTCTCGCTGCTATCTTCCAGCCTTAAGTCCATTATTTCGTTCCACATATCGTACGTAGAAGCAAAGGCCTAAGTTATTATAACCACGATATTATTCTCAACATTCCGCGTACTTCTATGTTGTGCTCTATTTGCGCCGAGACACATCAAAGGACTGCATCTTCCAGCCTGCTGCGCCTTGGTTGTTTCCGAGCGAACCTCGTAAACGCTCTGCTAATGGCACTGCCACACTGTGAAATGTCCACTAAAAGAACGTTGACTCAGTCATAACAGTCACTTTACCCTTAGTTTTTTTTTGCGACCCCTTTTTATTGAATTCCGTACGATTTCATAGATTTACCCGAGTTTCACAAAAACTCCGATAACTCTTCTAGTTTACGTCTGATTCTTGTAGTTCTGTAAAAAGTTTTATAATCCTGATAAAATTTCCGATTCCGAAGATTCCGAAGATTCTTTTGCACGTTGCAGTTATTCATATAGGACAAATCGAGCACGGTAATCGTTCCTGAATCGGGTGTAACTAACCAAAAACAACATCCTGTTTATACAGAGTACCTATATCTTTGGACATGTTGCGTACTTTTGCGCCACTTACTTTAAACATCGATCGTGAGGAAACCTGAGCGTATGAGGCATTATACCCTCAACCCAAAAATTGCCAACCCGCATTGAGCACGCGTGGTGATTAAGCTCGTACTCTCTCTCTGAGAGAAGGCCTTTGCCCAGCTAGATAGAAATGTACAATTGTACAGGCTAAATCTTACTTTTTTTTTTACTTTAAACAATTATTAAGTAGATATAGGTAGAGTAGGCGTCTTACTAACTTACTGGGTTACAGACATAGTGGGATCTTTGATTTAATTTGAAAACATCACCAAGTTTTTCATGCCGCCGCCCCTGACTGAGATAACATTCTATTAGCTTCCACCTTGTGCCCACACTGCGCTAGCTGGTTCTCAAACGTGACTGCAATGAACGAATTTCAATATGTAAGACGTGGAAGTGCTTTATCTTGACCAGTCAGCCGTGCCTCTATGCCACGAGGAACATACCTTCATACTTGATTTAGCATGTTGGTTACATTGGAACAGTTATCCGTCTTAAATGTGATACCAAAACAATATGGGTCTTTGCCAATGGTCTTTAAGTATCGTCCTGTCTCAGCCGATGTGATAAAAAAGAACGTGATAGAACGACACTTAAGTATTCACTAGGCGAATTTTAAAGTTCTGAAACCGGCCCAAAACTGCGCTCTACATTCGAAGACACTCATTAAAAATTGCGTCTAGTAGTGTCCATGAATGTGTTAAAACGTATAATCCACCAAGCGGAGATAGAATATACTGAGATATGTTTTCATCCAAACCTCTCTAGACCGTGTTTGGCTTCGATACCGCTTTATTCGTCACCTTGTCGTTATTATTTTCCAATTATCCACCGGCAGAAAACTAAACGCTGCTGCTGAAAATGTACCGGACACTATGTGAATATTACTGACTAGCCGTTCCTCCTATATTCAGGCATTTTACTACCACGGTTGCCTTGAAGAAATTGTCAATTTAACCTACTGCCGCTACTGCGTAATCTCTATTTTTATCTTTTCTTATGGGGAAAGTACAACAAAGAACATAATTTGCCATTCATTTCATCGTGAAACCAGACTAGCGTAGTTCTTCCAGCCAGCCTATCAGAGAGCAGTTTAGCAAATAGCTGCAAAACCATAAGTTAGCCGCGAGGCGCGCGCACTATGAAGCAATAAGGCTGTGCCATATTTCTCCGGCGGCAGTACGTTAAACAGACGAGCGATAATCGAGCTCTCGAGCCGCCTCTGTACGTTTACGTACATTGACGTTGGGCCAGTGGTGCACCGGAAGGGAACAGGAGTGTGAGGAAACAATATTGAATTTAGAATTCACCCGTTTGGCCATGTCAAAATGCTCATTACATTTGAGGTAATGTGACCCATTGGTACACAGTTAGGGCGTTTGACCACCACACCGTCAATGTCAAAGTCCACGAGGGCGAGATTATTTCGGATAATTTTTTTACGGGATAAAATGTATCCAAAAAATTCTTGTACCGGCCACTTACCGATTACCTACGAGTAACTGCCATGTACCGCTTCTTCGGCCCCGTTATCTCGTTCTCGTTGACGATGTGGTGGACACACGCCATTAATTCTAATTGATTCTTATTTTTTCGACCATTGATTTCCTGCCATCTCATTTAGGCCTTTTCCCCCACGGAACCGTTTTCTGATCTGTAGTTAGCCGTGTTTTTAGGCCCACTTTTGGTCAAACAACGAAGTTAGATATGACGTAGTGGCCTCCCCTATTGTCGAGCGTATTTTAAGCCTCGATAATACAATTTATCAATCAACAATAACAACTAAGTGATGTTCCATATTTTTCCGGTTACCGGTTGCATTTTCCTAGTAGTTCTTGCCATTTTGCTGAGTTACAATTCCAGTGACCTATTATCCTACATAGCCTGTATGATGTCCCACTGCAAGGCAAAGGCCTCCCCCCTCTCAGCCCAGATTTTTCGGTCCTGAGCCACCTCCGACCACTCCGGCAAATATTTATCGAGTACGTCTCGCCATCCTTTTTACCCGACTACGCGAAGCAAAAAGGAGGGTTATGATTTTAGCAGCGTATGTATGTATGTATGTATGTATGTATGTATGTATGTATGTATGTATGTATGTTTGTGTGTTCATCTGTTCCCTCGCAGAGCCTAAACTACTCGGCCGATTTCAACAAATGAGGTGTCGTTGGATTCGTCTTAATCACCCAGGTAACATAGGATAGTTTAATTTTGAAAAAAATCAAGATGGCGGCTGTGCTGCGCCCTAAAGTGGTGGACCTAAAAATAAAAATTATCGGATACCATCGTCATGGGTATCAAATGAAAGGGCTTTAAAAGACCTTTTCAAAAATGTATAACACATGTAGCGTCAACATAACAAATAGAACAAAAAATTCAAAAATGTGTTTTTTTTGCTTTTCTTGGTTCTATTCTTGGTGATCGTCCAAAATGACTTACTAAAAAGCTCAAAAAAAAATAGAAGTTAAAAACTAAAACCCGACTACTAAAAGGCTTAAAACAAGACCTGTTTATCCTTAAAATAGACTCATAGATAATTAATCGTAGTCGGAGGACACCACATTCGCATTTGATAAACCGATGGCCTCCGACTACGATTAATTATCTATGAGTCTATTTTAAGGATAAACAGGTCTTGTTTTAAGCCTTTTAGTAGTCGGGTTTTAGTTTTTAACTTCTATTTTTTACTTTGTAATAATGAGTTGCTCCTTGTGTACCACCCACCCTTCGTTCATTGAACGCAGTCCCGGCTGTGAATCACCCACGACGTCTCGCTAACGACTAAATTAGACGCACGCGTTTGTTAGCGCGTCTGCCCGCTGAAGGGTTGTATGGCCCGTGGAACTTTTTCAGTAACCCTTACGTAACTTCGCAATTATCGTCGGTATTAAACACGGTGCTAATGTAAAGATGATCGGCCCCACGCGTTAGGTAACGTGTTTCTATCCGCTGAAGGTTAACGTATGGCGGAGCGGCCAGCGGAAGTTTTTAATAACCCTTGCGTAAGAGCCTTTTCACACTAGCGATTTCAACGCGATTTGAAAGCGAGGCGATTGTGCCGTCGCGGCGAGCTCGCCGCGTACCTTCCACGTTTTGGACACTCAGTAGCAAAATGGATTCTGATGAGGAAACACTACGGCTTTGTTACTTCGAACACATACTTGAACTTTAAACCTGCAATGGCCGATTACAGGGGGGTGGCCGACTTTAGGTGCCTCTACCCTAGTAGTGGTTGGTTGGTTAGACTCTTACATTTAGCTATTACTAATCTAAACGTATCATTCGACCGAGTCGAATGATTTCATTAGTATCATTCATAATCACGCATCGCTATGGGCTTTATAACGCGAGTGTACAAAATAACGTCCACGCCGCGAGCTCGCCAAGACGGCGCAGAGTCGTCGTGGCGTGCGTGCCGCGCAATCGCCTCGCTTTCAAATTGCTTTGAAATCGCCAAATAAGTCTATTTCACAAATTATCTTCGCTATTCTATAAACGCGTTGTGATATTCGATCAAAAAGATACAAATGCGAGTAGATGAGACGGTTCAAGAACTAATGCCACGCGAAATTTTGGCACCTGCTGTATCTTTACTATCGTATCTTTGTTCTTAACCGACTTCAGCTAGGGGAGCACAACGTCACGATAAAAGTTTTATCCCACTATATGGTGTAGCGGCATGTCGCTTTAGGTAGTAAAAAAAACCAAGATGACTGCTAGCATTATGTGTTTATTTTCTTGTGATCACCAATTTCTCATTCAAGTGTGGACCGATATTGAAATTTTTGGAATTTCATTGTTATTTTCCTTCTATACAGTCGCGTGTCTTAAATTGTCTGAACAACTCTCCCCCTGACTACCAACGCTTTGAGTCGTCTGAATAGCGCGTATAATGTGGTGCCACAGTGCCACCCTCTTCAAGCGTAAACAAGTGTACTTATTGTGTTATTCTTTTCAAGATTGCACGCTAGGTTCCCACCGTACCCCTAATTGCTCACAATGCTCTGGGGGTCGTGCAGTATGCTCAGTCGCTCACTTGTTTACTTACACATTGGCAACCTTTATTGTATAGCACTGAGCGACAAAATTCAACGTGTTACGAAAAATCCTAACTCTTTTTACAGGGTGTAACCCATTGGTCAACAGGGTACCAATTCTGTAACAAATTGATGAAAAAACTTTTTTTTATTGTGCATTTGTATATAGGTAGCTTTTGTTAAATCATTGTGAAAGTCAATGAAAACAATATAAAAAATATACTTTTCTTCCGACACAGCGTTCACATTTTATTAATATAAAAATCGAAGGAACGTCATGGAGAAAAAAAAATTTGGTTGTGATCAATTCGTGCTATTACCCTGTAAAAAGAGTAAGGATCTTTTGTAACACCTTGTATGTGTCCAACAAGTTTGTCACAGATGTCCCTTAGACTAAGAAAAGAAAAGTTGAGGGTTATGACTTATGATGTCAGCAACGTAAGTATGTGTTTGTGCATTCATATGTACACTACCTGTCTGTAAACTACCTGTCTGATATCGGCAAATGAGATATCGTTAGAGACGCGTCATTGGCCAGGTGACAAATAAAAGGTCAGTTTGTGTTACCGAGAACACTTAAGGCTGCCGTACACGGGTAGAGTAAACGGTAGAGTAGAGCGGTAGAGTACTAACTGAGACATATAAAATCAAAGGAAGCAACATCCATAGCAATGAGTAGGGACGTTGCTGCCATTTCTTTTAATGACTCAGTTAGTACTCTACCGCTCTACTCTACCGTTTACTCTAACCGTGTACGGCAGCCTTTAAGGCGCCGTGCATAGTGTACCCGCGCGCAAAGAAAAATTTACAAAATCGATTCCTATTTCCTGTGTCAAATACACTAAACTAATCGAAAAAGTTCACATATCAAACACTCGAATCAGGTGAGAACTGATCGACGCCAGGTAGTTTTAGGGTGCCCTCTCTTCCGTGTTCCAGTTGGAAACAATTTCAGTGCTATCTTGGAGGTTAGGATTAGTTGGTAGAAATGGAAGAAAATATGTAAGTATACGTTCTTCAGACCTTCCCTTACACTTTTCGCGTAACTTGGTGAGAGCATTGGGAAGGGTTGAAGAAAGGGAAACTTAGGTATGACATGGACCTTTTTTTAGCGTTGAGCACTTCCACAGTCAACTAATTGCGGTGGGCCGTTGGTGGTACGCTGATAAGTATAAAGCAGTAATTCCTAACCATTTTCGACCAAGGACCACTGATTATTTGGTTGTTAGCAGGGACCACAAGAGAATTGCATACGATAGCAAGCGAAGCTTTCTCGATTTTTCACAAACATCACTCAATGTGTCCATTTATAGGCAAGTCTTTCATATTTTTTTATTTTATTTTTTATCATCTTATGTATATTCAACATTGCATAAAGGATTGATTATAAATAATTAACCAATACTTAAATAGTTAAAAATAATTAACCAATTAATACATTATGAATGAAATTATGAATTTAAATAATAATTTCGTATTAAAAGGTAATTTATCAAATAATATATTTTTTTAAGAAATAAATAATAATTTTCATAAAAAATAAAATAAAACTACAATTAGAAAGTTAAAATACAATCAAAAATATTTATCTAAACACATAAATTAAAAAAATATTTAAAAGTTAGACGATTACCCCCCCGGCAAGACTGCGGACCACTCCCGAGGCGGACCACCGGTTTGGAACCACTGGCACAAAGCAAGGGTCGCGTGCGAGGGGGCGCCGCAGATCGATGCAGCACGAGACGGGCCAGTGCAGGCCGATGACCCAACGGAACCCTGTTTTGTTTGCTAGGGGCGCAAATACGCGCAGAAAAATACAAAAGTAACAATTTTTTATTTTAAATAACCACTTTACTGGTGAAAAGGTACACTGTTATTAAGCTATTGCACTGATTCCGAGCGAATTGCTGCTGTCCGTTGAGGAGTTCCGTTTCCTGTCTCCAAAGTTCTTATTCAGATCTTCACCATTTTTTATCGGACAGCAAGTATAGGAGCGTGGGACACATTTCGAAACCTTCGTATTGTCATGAAGTGCATTTTGTTTTTTACTTTCTGTGTACCTACTTATACTTTGTAAAATCCAACACATTTTTTGGGCACATTTCACTTGCGTGTAGGTACCTACCAACTGGCTGGACACAATGCGGTTTAATCAAAAGCTACCCCTTTGTGCGCCGAAAACTAAAGCCGCATACAGATTATGTGCAACAAAATAACACAACGCAACACAACCTTTCCCTTGCATTTTTAGGGCTCCGTACCCGAAGGCTGCCAAAAAGAACTCTATTACGTGATGGTTAGTTAACTCCAAAGTTTCCTACAGAAAAGGTCAACAAGGCCGGCCACATACAGAAGGAATTCCGGTCAGAAAAAAAATCGCATCGGGATTCCGAACGCAGTGACAGCATACAAGTCTATGGACCTACCACACACATACGGTTTTTTTCCGTCCGGAATTTTCATAGATTAGTATGCAGTTGCTGCGTTGGGAATCCCCATTCGTTTTTCCGTTACGGAAAAATTCCGTCTGTATGTGGCCGGCCTAACACTACTGAGGCTAAGTCGCCAAAAGGAGGCTACCTTACCTTATGTATGGAACAGCAGATTTTTTATTTACCCCATTATTTTGGCCACGTAATAAAGGTGGTTTTATATTGATGAGTAGATAGCTTTCACAATGGTCCGCTATCGAACTCCAGTGCAACCTGTAGTATGTCTGCACTAAGCTTTAAACTCCACCTACATCCGACGCACTCATATCGGTAGCTCAGCACACATTGCGGCTTCAACAACAATGCTCTCTCCACCGCCCTCCAGCCGCACCGCAAACTATACCGCACAACGTATTCCCTCCTGCTCAATAGCGTGTCGATGACGACCCAGTAAAAGGAAAAATTGAAAAAAAAATTCATCTATGACATTAATTTAATATTTTAACATTAATTTAATACTTTCTTATTCTAATTTTATAATGATTCTTTTTAAATAATGATTTTGTTAATTTTAATATAATTTATAATTATGATAATTATTAATTGCCATGCCGCCATCGGTAAAATTACACTAGTACTCCATATAATACATAACATCTGTAATAATTTAATACTGTAATATATCGCAATAAATGAAATTAAATTTAAATGAAATGAAGGAAAAACCGGTGTTTCCCAGTTTTTCTTCTACGAACCAGTGCACTAATCCTCTAGCATTATACGTAGAATCAGAATATTCTTTGCTGTACTAAGGCCCCACAGCAATAATAAATCGTAATTGAAGCCGTCAACTGGGACCATTTTGGCACCATTGCGTTACAGACTCAAGCCCCTGGTCGACCAAAGAAGCCTTGATAATAGGGGTCAAACTAGCGCCACCATAAGAAAATAAATAAATCATAGCTTCTTTTATACTACGCTATTTCTAAATGTTTTACAATGAATGAATAATGAAAATCTCAGTCCTGATAGAATATATTTTCAGGGCCTAGGACCTAGAGCCGAAAACGACCGTTTTTGGCGTTCCTAATTTTTTATGGCGTTTCTGAAAAATCTACTACCAAGACAGGGATTCATTGTTCAACATTAAAAAAAAAACAAAAAAGATGTATCTTTTATGGTGACGTAGGTTGGCAATACATAAAGAAGATAATATGTTTATTTCTCATTGGCGGGGCGAAGCTATTACGTTATGTATGAAGACCCTACCGTTTTTCTGTGACTGAAAAATCATCGTTGTAATAATATGTATTTCGAATTTACGTCGCGTTATCTTGTTACAGTCATTTATAAATTTTGTGGATTTGGTCTGGCTAAAAAGGTAACTTTTTTCGTTGGGCTTGAATACGCACGGCCAAGGTCAAAGCTGTTATTCAACCCTTTTTATGTGGACATAAATGTCCATGGCTCCGATAACACGTTGTCATTGACGTATTGTGAATTGCCTCTGTACGTTTTGGTGACCTTTTTAAAATACATTTATTATCATTGGTATGTTATTTATTGATTTGTTACAAATTTAACTTCCTTGCATCAATCTATGGGCCGTGGGAAGTTTGGAAAGGCATTCATCTAGCATTCAAATATTTTGGCTAAGGTTTATAAGGACGATCTTGTACAGCGCCCTTCGACGATTGGTAACTTTACTATTGGTTTTAATTTAACTAAATTTCATGGGCATAGAGCCGCGGCTCCGTTGTCAATTATACGTTTAATTTTATAAAAGCTTGTGCTTAGCCTATTGCAATCACTTTAGACTTGTAGTTAACCCCAAAAAATCGCCGGCTATGTTGATAGTTCATATTATTACAGTTCTGCAATGACACTGACAAATATCCCTGCGGCTGTCTTTGACGGCTTAGTTCGGTGTTGACGGCACACCTATTGCTTATGAGACAACTGCTAAGAACCTAGGCGTATTAGGTGGAGAGCTGGTGACCAATCGAGATAATTTTCCGTACAAGGCTAGCTGCCGGTTTCTGATTTGAGAAATTCGCTAAGCAAGTACTTAAATATCGTTCTGTCTCTGCGGATTTCTCACAAATGAACATGACTGAACGATAGTTAAGTATTTACTTAGTAAAATCTTGGGCCGCACATGTGACTGAGGTCAGTCGAAGGGTGTATGCTTTGTTTCATTCCCTTAGACGTCTTCAAAACTTTCTCTTCTTCTCCCCCTTCTTGACTATGCGGATGTCTGCTATTTGGACGCCAACGAGGAGCTGCTAGACAAACTCGAGCGACTTCAAAACTTAGGTATCCGGTTTATACGGCTTACGTAAGTTTGATCATGTGTCCCCAAATCCCACCGCCGCCAAAAACGGTCACTTTAGTGTGCCTTGACCATCTTGACTTGAGTTGTCTCAGGAGGGACATAGGGCATTGACTATCACTATCACTAAAATAATTAAGGCGCCGTGCATAGTGAATCGCCCGCGCGCATTTGATACAGGAATCGATTTTGTGCATTTTTCTTTACGCGCGGGCTATTTCACTATGCCTAGCGCCTTAAGCCATTTCTGAATCGCGGATGAAATCTACTCAACGCTATCGTTCCTTATCTTTCTCGGTGAACCTAAACCAATGAACGGTGAGCTATCTAGCTCCAGTTATAGTTTAGCGCCATCAGTGAGTAAATAGGTCATCCAAAGATGGTAATGGCCTGGAAGCCGAGATGAAAGGCTTTGTCGTAAGGCTCTCTGCCAAATAGTCTTTGACTATGAGTTTATTGCAAGAGATACTTGTATCTGTAGGCGTAGGAGTCTCTTCTAGCACGATATCTCTCCATCACGGGAATAGTTTTTATCCAAGATGTTATTCAAATGAAATCAAACTTATTGATCTATCGCAAAAACAGTAAGTATCAAACTTGGTATGATTATAGAACTTACTTTATAGTATAACAACAAATAATAAAAAACGGTCAAGCGTGCGTTGGACTCCCTCACCGAGGGTCCGTACAGCCAGATTTATAAAAATTGTGTGGCGGTACCGGACCCTTAGTGCACGAGTCCTACTCGCACTTGGTCGGTATTTTTTTATAATTTGTTTATTTATTTTTGTACTAGATTAATAAAAATACAACAAGGCAGACTTAACGATACTTAACTAGTGGTTCGCCCCGAACTATGAACTCGCGACCCTATATCTCAGCAACCCCTGGACCGATTTGGCTCAGAACGAACATTCATACATACATGCATACATACATACATACATACATACATACAAACATACAAACGCCGGATTGTTCCAGTAGACTCGAAGAACTTCTTTCGCTTCGCTCGCTCGTTCAAATATTTACTAAGTGAAATTCTCAATTTAAATGCCAGCGGCGGACAAAATTGATAGAATCATTTGACGAAATGTCGTAATATCATGAATAGGCAAATTAACAACACTGATTCCGTTAGTTCATTTAATCACGATCATTCATGTTCGCACCAAAAAATTAATTGATAAAAGCGACGACGGTACAATACCATATTGAAAAAAGAAATAACGCAAAATAAAGCCCGATCTCACAATCAAAACAGTTAAAAAACGTATTCGGTCAATGAGTCAGCTGATTTCGAGGCAAAGAGATATGTTTCAAGATGAGTCACAAGATTCCTCGGAAATGCCTCCAGAATATTGATTAGGCTTCTGAACTTTAGACATTTTAAGCGTTTGTCTTCTTCGCATTTAATCTACTTTTATTATAGGCCTAAAAGGAGAGCGTTGACATAACATGCGAGTAAGTCAGCCTATGAATTACAAACTTATAAACCTAACTCGGTTAGCTCGTAATTCCATATCAGTAAGGGTTATTTTCGCGTTAAAATTATGAAAGGGACGTTTGTTTTTTACGCGCACGCGCGTTGAAATCTCGACGCGCGACCGCCGCAGTCCGCCGTAGGCTTTCGTAGCCACCGCGCGTAGAGCCCGCTACGCCTCGTAGCACTGCGCTCTAGTAACGAGATGCTAAATTAAAGCTTAAGTTAACGGATTATAAGGTTTATATTTGTGTACGAATGGTGTTTATGAGTCACGTATTGACATAGTGAATGTGCTAGGTGACGTGCGTGGAATGGATTTCATTATCTGTGATTGTTGTCGATAAGGTCTATATTGCTGTGCCAACTGTGATGTGAGTTGTGTATTATTTATTGCTCCCTATTCGTATGGGGGATATGAATCATTGTTTAGTTCGGGTAATTTGGCTTTTATTCTCTTTGTATTGATTACCGTTTTGCTTACTTTCTTTAGGCTCCATAAGCTTGAGGGTGACAGTTGAAAGATTTTATTATTTTATAGATGCTAAAGTGACATAACATAAGTTGACGTGTTTGAGGATCATAGCGTTTTTAAGATGGCCCTTTATATGCTTTAGACGCTCAGGTTTCCCCACGATATTTTCCTTCATCGATAGCGAGTGGTGTTTCCAATACGCAATGGGCTTGCGTGGTGACTAAGCCTAACCTATCACTATCACTGTATGCGCCCATGTATTACATCAATTTACGTCTGCCTTTTTAATTTCGTTTACTATGTTAAGGCTTAAGGTAATGGTCAAGAGACACTAGCTAATAAAAAATTAAAAAAACCATTTGGTATTTTGGTAAAAACGAGCCGTCATGAGAATCTCTAGGCTTTACTATTTTTAGGACCTACAGCCTAGAATAATTCCCGCACAAATAATAAAAATCGGTTTGGGTCTTAACTTGGGAGATCTCTCTATTCATATTGTCAAGGGTATTGCCTATCGATAATATTATTTCAATTAAGACGGGAATACTGCGACTCGGTATTTAATTTTAATGGCCCGGTCGCGCGCTACCCACCAAATAGGAAACGCTGTTCTAGAGTTATTCACTTAGGTAGAATTTGCATCGTTGCATCATCTTTAAAACATTTAGCACTCTTAAGTTACTAAAGATTCTCTTATCTCTTATACCAATCGGTTACGTGTGAGTATTCAATGAAGACGCAAGCAGTTCCAGTTTTGAGGATCTCCAACAGCCAGCGTGACAGCGGTGTTATTCTCAGCAGCATTACATGAAATATCGAAACAAATTCATCTTTGTAGTGGTGTAATTACAGTCTGTTATTCATCGTGCGCTAGATTCTCGACAATCGGGCCCCGGGCACGTAATTCACAAACGTTCAATTCAAACGTTCGGCTTTGCGTACAAAACGCCCGTCCACACATTGCACCGTCGCCAGCGGCGCCTCATTACGTCCGCCGGCTTTGGGGCCAAGTGGCCGTGTGCGCTCGCCTTAATAAGTCTGCACTGCCTTGACTCTGACGTAGTCAGCGAACTAGTGCTTAGGGAATAAAAGAGCTGTAAAACTTCCACCCAATATGAATGTTCAGCTGTTTCTGAAACATGTAGTACCTATTTACGATGATTTATGGAGGATACAGTCGTGGCACAACCGGTTCTTGCCTTTTCTTTGGACTCGACCTACTAGAACAAACTGATTGCCAACCTCCGATAGGAGACGGCACTACAAGAAGTCCCACTAAGCGGAGGGATGGAATTATAGGTGCTTGGCATGCATGAGAAACATGGTCACGAAGAATCGATAAAGGAAGAAATCATAAAAAGCAAATGTCGGCAACAGCGGCAAAAGTTGGCAATTCATTTGGATTAATGCTTCGGGGCATTCATTCCATAGATCTGGACGTGGGCAATGACGAAGGTGCTGTCGGCAGGTGATAAGGGGTGCAAGGATGACGAGGCGTGTCCGCGACACGTGCGCGGCGGTATTCTGGCACTTACGATATGCCTTACTTACGCTTGATACGCAGAGGTTAACTCGGGCAAAACCAAAAAAGAAAAAATTAAACCGTCTTCAAGCTTTACTTTTTTTCCACCCTTTTTGTGATTTACTTTATTGACTGGTCAAGATTTGCAATAATTAACCTATTGCACTGATTCCGAGTGATTTGATACTATCCGTTCTGGAGTTCTATCCTCCATCTCCGAAGGTCTTCATCAGATCTTCACTATTTTATGGGACCACCACTAAAGTATACACTTTCTAAAAAAAAACTAAATCGGTCCACAATTGACGGAGAAAGAAAGAATAAAGAATAATTTATTTCTCAGAATTTTTTTACATTGGTATTTGCACAAAAAACGTTTTAAGTAATTTATCAATCACAATTTATTAGCATCTGTCGCTGCACTAGGTTTATAGCCTGTGTTGCAGCGATCAGCGATCAGAAAATCGGTGAACTTACATAAGAAAAATAAAAACATACAAACAGCCGACCATAGAACTTCCTTCTTTTTTTAAGTCGGTTTAAAATAAGGGGAGTCCCTATACAATACCCGACAAACGTGTCTTGAGTCTTGAATTTGGGGAACATAACTTGCCTCCGTTTGAGAGAAAATTGTTAGCGGTCGTGAAGCACTGGCTGCATGCCCTATGATAATTTTGACACTCTCACACGAATAAGAAAAAGAAGAGAAAATTTCCTTTTCATAGATGAATAAGAAACTTTTTCTTTACGAATGTACTCGTAAGCCCGGTATTCACGGAAGCGGTATTCACGAGCATACGGAACTCAGTATGCTCGTGAATACCCCCGATGACTGGATGTTTACCGAACAATAGATACGAGTAGATCTAACTTGTTACTTCGCCAACTTGTTTCATTATGGATTTAATTTGTTGTACAGTTTGCTGATACCGTGTTTGCTTTGCTAACTACTGGTTGGCGTGCCAGGCGTTAGCGGAGATTACAGTTGCTAAAGTTAGGTTTTATGCAAGGCGTTGTTTTTTAAAGTGACATAATACTACAAGAACCACAATCGACCGATGTACAAAACGCACCATTTTAAAATATACAATTAGAACTATCAATTATTATTAGGAACATGACTCGTAGTTTATTGTTTTAGTACAATAAATAATATTCTTATCTGGTTCGTAGTAGAAATCCCGTTATACCAATGGTCTACCAACAGCCGTAGTCGTAGACCGACCAATATGTTTCCGTATCAATATCCAATTTCAGTAAAAGTAGCAAATTGAATTGGTAGTGGAAATCCTATCTAAATAATAATTTGTGGCATGCATTGTATGTAACATAGTGTCACAGTCGATTTGTAGTCGAAATACCGTCTGAATGTTGTACCAATCTTCTCTTCTTTTGGTGCCATCTCCTATCGGTGGTCGGCTATCATTATGGCCACATGATGCGGCTCGCAAGAGTTGTGTGTGGCTTGTGTTGAACCATTCTGGGAGATTTTGTAGCCATGATGTTTTTGGGCGGCCAGGTCTTCGGCGACCCTGAATTTTCCCTTGCAGAATCAGTTGCAGGTTATATTTGTCGTTGCGCATTATGTGGCCAAAATATTGCATTTTGCTCCGCTTTGGTTTTCAGGAGTTCTAGGCCTTTGTTAATTCTTTTTAGCACTGAGTCATTGTCACTCTGTCCGTCCATGATATTTTTATCATTTTTCTATACAGGGTGGCCCAAACATAGACGTCAAGCGAGAAAATCTAGATAACTGACACCGAGGGCTACCCGAATCACCCCCATGTATGTTCAACCATTTTTTGTCGTTTAGAAGTTATGAGGCTTTTAAGATTTTTTTGAAAAAAAATACCTAGCATTGGATTTTATTTTGTAACTTTTTTTTCTTTTGACTTTTTAGTGATATTCCTTAGGGTCTCAGATAATTCATCTATTACCAAAAAATTAATGATCAGCTATGGACTTCTAGAAATTACCGCAATTTTGGTCCAAAGTCCAAAAATTTTGTTTTCGAGAAATCTAGAAACCTAGAGGTCTGAAGGACTTTCTTTTAATTTCAGAAACGTCCTCAAAGCCTTAGTGCTCAGAATATTACAAAAAACTTGTCACTTTATGGGACTTTTATTCAAGTAACGCTGATAGCAAGATAGCAAGTCAGCTATCTAGATTTTCTCGCTTGACGTCTATGTTTGGGCCACCCTGTATATCCACATTTCAAACCACCAATTACCAATAGTCGTAGATTAATCCGAGGAACAGAAACACATGCCGAAGTTCAGGCAGTAAAGTCATCGGGTCCCAGTTAGCGGATCCGTGACCCTACGCCGCCGCACAGTGGTCGATTTGTACGATTTAGGCGGCCAAAACTATTTTATGCTTTATTTCAGTAATAAATACGACAACAAATGCTAATCTGGTATTTTAGAGTGAATATATATGTTTATCCCTATTCGTTTCATTGAAAGCGTATTTTTCTATACAAAAAAACATTTCTGTGAAAATATTTTTGTAAATAGCGCCAACGTTTTTAAATTTTCTTTAAATCTCCCTTTGGTGTAAAATATATATTTTGAGTTCATTTGAATTATCGAAATCGGCTTAGTAGTTTTTGATATTTGGGTTAAGAATTATCACAATTTGTTAAGTAAAAGACGGCCGTACATAAAAAAAAATGTTTATTCTCTACAGTCTGCATGCCTATTTAAATTGAAAATAAAATATGGATGACAAAAAAATACAGTATACACTAAAATTAAATGGTCAACAGTTATTACCACATTATTATACTAAATGTTACTTACAATGTTAGGTACCGGATCATAAACAATAAGACAATATTTTATGAAAGTTTAACATACAAATTGTTATGTTACTCTTTAAAAGACAATTCTTCCTCACCGTCACTTTCCATGCATTTATCACAAGTGCCTTTTGTATTTGGCTCTGCAGGAAGCAAAAGCTCCAAAGTTTCCTGCAAAAATGGTTTTGATCGGATCTTCTTTTTTTTTCTCATTGAACTGATGAGTGGATCTGATGTCAAGAGTAACCTGTGATAAATATCAAGGTTACAGTCTTCGCGTGAAAACTTTCGAGCAAAGTTTAGACGGTATGAGCGAAAGTGCTTATTACGAGCTTCTGCAGCTTCCTCCGAAAGTTGACCAATAGGCACTAGAGAATTTTCTATAACTTTTCCACCATGTACCAAAATTTTATGCATGGTAGGAGTCATAGAATGCCAACCATATAACTCTACATACAGTTTTGCTGTCTCCATGGCGTATTCATCAAATTTCGGGACATCTATTTTGTGACCGCTTGATATGGCTTCCAAAATAA
Organism: Zelleria hepariella; assembly: GCA_949319315.1. Taxonomy (NCBI): domain Eukaryota; kingdom Metazoa; phylum Arthropoda; class Insecta; order Lepidoptera; family Yponomeutidae; genus Zelleria; species Zelleria hepariella. The sequence continues at coordinate 14,760,240 of OX439382.1, forward strand.
CTTTAATTCTATAAATAAAATTAAAGTCTATTCCCGTTATTTCAGCAGCCAGATGTGGGTTTTCAAAAAATCTTCTACTAGTATTGCCGTCATTTGTGTTAACAAAATAAAATTTTGGCATATCTACCAAGATACCTACTTCTTCTCTGAATCTTTGCTGAATCTCTTTTTTTTTTGTTGTTCTAGCATCTTTTCTGCTTTGGTTCTTTTTTCACGGTATTTCCCAACGGGCAATTTATAAGCTAAATGTAAAATACTCTCGAATAATCGAATTCTGGCATGTAAAGTTGATAGGCCAAATTCAAGCGATTCTGGGTGAATTTCGTTTTTTTTACTTAAGTCATTAAAGTTTTTTGAAGTGGCTCCGCATATGTAGCATCTACTCGTTGATTTGGTGTCAGTCGCCGCATTGCAAACTTTGCCGTCCACCATGGTCATTTTAAGACTGTGGCTAACCGAGAATTTTTGCCCATTCAGTTCCAATTCCGTGGCTTTTAGGGACTTCACACTGTCCCGAACGTAATTTATTTCATCTTTTGTAATGTCTGTAGACTCTTTTATAAATCTGAATCGTATCGGGCGGCAATATCGTGGTGAAGAAGGAGTCGGGTTTTGCCAAACCATTTTTGTTTTGTCTTCGCCGCAAACAATTTGTAGAGGCACGAATTAGCTCAAAAATATATTTGCATCCGAGTCGGCGTCATTCATTAACTTTTGTTTGTATTGAGCTTGTTGTGAACCATCACAACCCCATTTGCAGATAATCTGCAAGGAATTTCTCTCAGTTTCTGTAAGAGTCATTAGTACTTCTTCGAGGAAAATTGATAATCGCGTGACGGTGTGATCTAACAAAGATTGTAGATCACTTTCAGCACAGGAAGCGGTCACTCGTAGCGTCTCTTTGGGTGGGTAACATTCCTGTTTAGCCTTCAACACTAATTCGTAGCACGGGTAAAAGCTTCTGTTGGTTGCTCGCACAATTTCATATTGACTTCGTGTCAAATCAGCGTCCACGCACATTCGCAGTGCCTCCCGAGGCGTAAGGGGATCTTGTGCCTTTGATTTGGAATGTCTTTTTTTACATTCGTTTGCGGCTGCAGGCGAATTTGTAATATCTTTTAGGACTTGCGAGGCGTTTCTTTTTCCTTCTTTTTGTAAAATTACTTGCGCTGCGTGAACTATCACTTCTTTGCCTACAGAGGAGCGAACTTCTTCTGTTTTCCTCCTTTTAGTTCTTTCACTACATTCACTTAATGTTTTGCTAGGTCGTCCTGACTTATTATGCGTTTTTATGGGCATCTCGAACGTTCCTGCTAACCATGCATCATTGCTTATAAGAAATTTTTCTAGCGTGTTGCGTGCTTTGGACCATCTCTTTTTTATTTCTGTTTTAAAATATGAAAATTTATGATTTATATACTTTTTGTCTTCGTCGGAGTCCCCGTAAGACACTAACAAATAATTTTGTAAGTATTCCAATTTGTCGTTTATTGATGGAGAGTTTTCCTCAATCATCTTATCAAAAAGATATCTGCGAGTTACTACCTCCATGCCCGAGTAACTTGATGAACCTAGAACAACGAAAAGGAATTTTAACGCAAAAGAAACAAAAAAGGAATTTTTCTCACTTTCTGCCTAAGTTAATGAATTATTATTTTTCTCGCGAAGTGGTCAAAGGTGGTGGCTATTTTTTTTGTGGTTATCTGCTCAAAGAGCTATACTATTAGAAACCATAAGGAATTTAACTCGGACGGTCTCGGAAGTACAACATTTTTACTATTGAAAATAAAAAAATGATAATATTTTCTATGAAAAAGGGCGATCTTTGATACGTTGTAACTGCACTAAATATTGACATTCCTTATCTTAATTTAAATTATATTTGAAGGAGCTTACCTGAATTTTCGACTTCCATCACTTTCACTTGTAACTGAATAATATCCAATGAAATATTCACTTTAGAATATCGGTTGCGCTAAGAGTGTCGAGAACGAACGCGTACAGCTTGCGCGACGATCAAGTTCCGACTACCTGTGGGGGCGCGCACGCAGTTCTAGGAACTGGGGAGGGGTGGGGTTTGGGCAGTCGGGGTGTTTATTTTTCCGGGAATCAATTAGTTTTGTTATAAGTTAACTTTGAGAAATGGACTTTTGGCCGCCTAAATCGTACAAATCGACCACTGTGCGCCGTCCCGAGGCGATCGTTAACGCGGCCGTTGACTCCGGCCGCCGAGCATACAAAACGGTCTATTGGAACGTACTACTTCCAATGAGTATAAGACAGAAGGGGCGAAGGCGAAGGCCACATAAATGTCTGTCGCCTTTGCATAAAAAATAAAAAGTGTTGTTTTGTAAAGTGACACCCGACTCTGGAGTAATTGAACGTGCGAGCGAAGTTCTCCGAGTCTACTGGAACAATCCGGCGTTTGTATGTATATTGTATGTATATATGAATGTTCGTTCGACGATAATTTGAGTAAATTTAGTCGGATCGTGATGAAATTTGGTAGGCAGGTAAATGAGGCCAAGAGAATTTTTAAGTTCGAACATGAGCCGAATCGGTCGAGGGATTACTGAGATATGGGGTCGCGAGTTCATAGTTCGGGGCGAACCCTTTTCAACCATGTAATTATTTAAATAACTATGAATGCAGTTTAAATCGTTTTTGAAATTCAAATAATGTCTTCTTTCAGTAAAATATTCCATCTACAATATTTAAGGTACTTTCCCTCCATGTGGCAAAGCCGTGGGACGCCCTGTATAGGAGTAGAATAATTGTTGTCCAACTTTCATTGGTGTTCGAAAACCTTCCACGCCTTATCAATTTTATGCCGATATATGACGAGTCATTTCCTCAGAGGTATTAGGGCTACATATTGCGCTGATATTTGACCAGCGGCTCTGGTGGCCGGCCTGGACACACATCTACTATGGACCGGTGGTTCACCAGATCGAAGGCTCTATCAGGCGATCCAATAAGGATTTTTTGCTCCGAGGCGCAGAAGGCTTGGTGTTTTGAGGCCGATGCGATGGGCCGTTTGAAATGGGACGGTGTGAGTGATAGCGTTTTGATAGCCATGTTAGGTAGCTAATCGTATGAAGTAGTGGCCACCCCTGGTGTCAGAGGTTTAAGGCCGCCCAAAGGGCCTCTGATATGCCTTAACTATTATTATTAATCAACAACAACTGGGACCAACGGTTTAACGTGCCTTCGAAGCACGGAAGCGCTCAGATATTATTGCCACTAGCGGTCACCCATCCATGGACTGATCGCGCCCGATGTTGCTTAACTTTGCCAATCAATTAAGAATGGCTAGTCCGACTATGGGTAGCCATGTCGGTCGGAGCCAGCGAGCGGAAGATAACATAGAGACCGCATTAGCCCTGAGAAATGACCTAACGAAAATGGTTCCTCTGTGGGCGGAGCCTACAAAATGGTTCCTCTCACGATTTAGTAGTTCGACAGACATGACCGAGAAAACGTCAATTTTGTCAAATTTTGTCGTGAATAATAAACTATAGAAAATGACTTCATGTGCCGTAAAATGATGCAAAAGCCGTGCTGATGTGCACCACAAAGCAGTGGGTATCGGTTACCATACGGAAGTAATGTCTTGTAGCGTTTTTATTCACAACTTTTAATAAACCCAAATAAAAATATGAAACTAACTTCTTCCCGTGGCTTTGCTTGAGGTCTTCGCCGTCTTAGTATGTTTTAACATGATAAATTCATCAGTGCGATTATCTTGGACTCATAAAACGGAACTATAAAACTTTTACCCTCGGCTTTGTTTGCCGCCATTTCTTTTTTTTTTCGGAGATAATGTTGTATTGTTCGATTTTTACTTTCTTAGACTTCCTAGAGATCCTGCACGAAAACGGCGATGGGTAGAAGCAATCCGTCTGGAACGGAATGAACAGCATTGGATTCCGAGCAGACTTTCTTTTTTGTTATATCATTATCATCATCAGCCCTTTAACACCCACTGATGAATAAAGGCCTCTTCATGCTTACGCCAACTCTCACGATCCTGTGCCAGGCGTAACCACGGTTTTCCGAGTGTAAAGTCTAAAGAGTTGGGCTATGTTGTCGGACCATCTGGCTGGTGGTCTGCCAACCGATCTCATCCCCTTGGGGTCGCCATTCCGCAATGAACTTTGTCCATCTGCCATCGGTACGTCTCGCCAGGTGTCTTGCCCACTTGTGATATTAACAATCAAATAAATATTAGACAATATTAGATACCTATATGTATAACCGCAGATTTATTCGAAAACAGACAAACATACAGATTTTCTGTTTATATATATAGAAACTTTTACAGTTCACGATGACAGATTATCAAATATAATCTGTGCAAAGCTTTTGACCTCTGCAGCATGGCATGACGCTGTCACTGTGAAAAGCCCAATGACATCAATGGCGCGTAAACAATTAACCAATCAAGGAGTTTCCTATTTTCTTATTGGTTTAAAATATTTTTGACAACGCAACCTGCGCGCGTAGATGCGTGTGCCGTGTTAGAGGATGGTTTTTTCTTGAAGAAGTTGTTCCATGTTATCCAGTTCGCTGGTCGGAGCGAATATCTTCTTCTAAAAGGATTTCATGGTTGAGGATCGTGACCTTATCCTTATTTTTTTAATTATTAGAAATTAACGAAATAAATCGTTAATTTCCTTTCAAACAAAACACTACACGGGCTAGGACCATCTGTATTAGGAGGCCTGGCGTTCGAAATCCGTTAAAAAATTGTGTTTAAATTATGTACCTCGTGCAAACTTAAGACGGCGTTGTAGGCACACTACCGCAGCCAACGCAAAAAATATATTTATCTTCTTTTATGAGCAAAAAATATTATATTAACTTACTGTCAAGTTCTCAACCCTAGGCTTAACTATTTTTAGGGCCTTGATCCCAGATACCAAACCTATGAATAAAACCGCCACAACTCAAAAGGTTTTTTTTAAATAAAAAAAAAATTCTAGATATAATTTTCGAAGATATTTTATTTTCATTGGCAGAGGAAATCTAAATTTATTCTCAGTTTCTGTATGTGCTAATAAAATGTTTTATTTTTGTTTCAGGTAAGCACCCCATTTAATAACCATCGCTCACTCCAGACAGAAACAGGGCTAAGTAAATGAACTAACTATGAATAGTTCCGAATAAATCAACATACGAAATGAGTGTTCCATTTTCAAATGGAGCCCTCTGGAGGGCCCTAACTGACGCTTGAGAAACTGGTGCAAATTAGTTTTGGCCGGTATTTTGTTTTCGTATAGAGGTGGTTCAGTTGGTAGGGGCAATGAATGTAAACAATCGTTTCTGTTGTAACATTTTAAAAAACTAAGATGGAAAAGCGAGACACCATTTATTAACGCTGTTTAGAGCTTTCGTCGAACTTTCAGTCTTTTCTTTTTCAGACAGTATTTTAAGAGAACGGAATGTTCACCACAATTCTATCCAATTTGGCGAGCATCCGAAATTTCAGTGCAGTTCATTGCAGGCCGGCCGTCTAAATTTTAATGTTCATGTTAATTTTAGTAAGTGCGGACGAAGATACGTTAAGTTGAGCCCGGCACTAGGCTATTATATTCGTTAACAGTTTCCTTTTTTTTTTATAATGATCATGGATAGAATTCAGTTTTCTGCAATAATGTAATTATCAACATTAATTTATTTCCCCCATCAGCCCCAGTCGTTAAAAATGTACTATGCAATTATTGTATGTGATTAAATGTATTAGCAGAGTAACGAAGGGTTGTTTGTTGACATTTATTATTACCCCAAAATGTACGGAGTATACCTACTTAGGATGTGCTCGTTATTTCTAGGGGTTGCTACAACATGGTAACTTGTTACGTTATCGTTACCAAGTTTTGTACGAAACACGCCCTACTGCGAAATATATGAGGTAACTTCCAGAAAGACAGTTTCTAATGCCACGAGAAGATTTTTTCTTAAATAACTTCGATTCACGCTCAATGGTGCCTACCTATTACTATTTATTCTGTGGGTAAGTGCAGTGATTGTCAAAAAACAGTACCTATCTGTTGACTTAAGAATAATACAAAATTAAAGAAATACTATTTCAAAAGGTACTGTTATTAAGCTATTGCACTGATTCAGAGGGATTTGCTGATGTCCGTTGAAGAGTTCCGCTCTCCAACTCCGAAGTTCTTCATCAGATCTTCACTATTTTATGGTACCATTTTATGGTACATGGAAAGTATACCCTTTCAAACAAAAAAAGAATCATCAAAATCGGTTCACGTAGAAAAAAGTGTATCAAGAATTTAAAAAAATATACCGGGTCGAATTGAGTAGCTTTTCCTTTTTTAAGTCGGTTAAAAAACTCATGGCTCAGAGACGCTAGGGAATTAAGCAAGCAAACGATCCATAGCTAGTGGAGCTGGCCAAAAACAAATGTAGCTAGATAGTAGAACATAATATTATTAATTTAGATTCGACGTTCAATGTGAATAATGTTTCTATTGCATATTTAATATTTGAGTGTCCCCCGGTAGTAGAGAGGCAAAAAAGAAGGCGAACTTCTGGGTGAAAGAAGGATATATTTCTGTCTGTGATACACTACCTTGTCGCCCTCTATGTACATACAGAGGAAAATATCTCGAAAGTTTGCGTGACATGTCGCGTAGCCCCCAGCGAAGCGGGGAACAGGGAGAAACTTACTTCAATTTCTATAGCAATTCCTCGTCTCGAAATCCAACTTTTTGTTTCATCTGTGAGGGAATAAAACGTCGCGGCAACTTGATGAGTAAGGCTGATGATAACTTTATGAGTAACTTTAAGGTTTTCCGGTTCTATTCGCGGTTAAGTAGCGAATGAAAAAAAATATCTTTGTTGAGTTAACCCTATTAAGTATTTTTACACCCTAAGGGTTACAATCTTACTGTATCTTTATTTACTCTCGCTCCAAGCAACAGATACGACGCGTGTTGTGAAATAAACAGCGTCTCAGCGGTGATGTAAGGAGTCCCTCATTTACTACAAGATGCGCCTTGTCGGGCCCCGACTACATTTTGTCTGATTCTCGTGCTTATTCCAAACTAAATAAACATTAGGTAGATATTAGTGCAAATGTTCAATGTTCTATTGCCTACGCAATGCTCGGGGGGTAATTTGGAGTCGCAATGGAGATTCGAGGAAATTTTAATTAACAAGTCTTATTCGAGACTAGTTGTGCCCGCGACTTCGTATGCGTTTTTACACATTTGAAATTAAATTTAAATTCGAATGCGGAGGAAAACTCAAAAGAAAGGTTTTTTTAACCCCCGATCAAAAAAGAGGGGTGTCATAAGTTTGATAGCTTTGTGTGTGAGTCTGTTTATGTGTTTATGAGGGTGTGCCTGTCTGTGTGTCTGTCTGTGTGTGCCCTAATCTAAACAATACATTTATAATAAAATATGTATTGTTTAGATTAGGTATCGCTCGTTTAAGATACCAGGAAGCTTAGCATAAGAATTGCTTAGGAAGTAAAGGGGTTTATGCGTATCGCCCTCGACGTAGAGTGGGATAGATAAAGTTTTAAGCCCATAGATAAGGTCTTACCCATTCTCATGCTAAGCCAGCAAGCAAAGCATAAGGTTGGGTTGGAGCGTATCTACGGCAAATAACTCTGTCTATCCCGCTTTACGGCAAAGAAAATATTTTTTTTTAAATATCAAGTTGAGCTCAGTAGAGTAAATATTTTAAAAAGGCACAAAAAAAATTTCAACCTCGCGTGGGTTCAAACCCAGAACCTTTCGACCGCGACGCAACAGTACTTTATTTCTAACAATATACTTTGTCCGACCTCCACCGAAAACCACTCACAATTCCCTCCAGCAAGGATCATAAGGCTGGGTTAGAGCGTATCTATGGCTCTGACCATCCCGCTCTACGTCAAACAAAAGAGTGAGATACCTATTGTTTTAAACCCATAGATACGATCTAACCCGGCCTTATGCTACGCTTGTAGAACTAACATTTTCCGCCAAAATAAAATAAAAACAAATGCCAACTTTTCATTTTCAATATGGCGCCCCAAATGCCAAAAGTCGTAGCGTGATATTATACAGAGTGTTAAAAGACCGCCAACAAAGTGGGAGACCTCATCATAACGATCATTTTTGCCCAAAGAACTATGTCTGGGAAATCAACGGTTTCCGAGATAATAAAGTCGGACTTGTTTTTTTTTTTTTTCAGCAATGAACATATTGCTCACATATTGTATCACGTTCTTAACATACCTTCTCAAGAAGCCATATCAAAATTATGGATATTTCTTACAAAAAATCAAGTTAAAATTGCAACCCGCAATGTAGGTTTCCGAGAGAATGAGGTTCAAAGTCGGAATTTTTAAATTTTTTTTTGCAGAAATATGTTCAGTATCACGTTTTTAACATATCTTCTTAAGAAGCCATGACCAAATTATGAATATTTCTTACAAAAAACGAAGTTAAAATTGCAACCCGCAATGTATTCTGAACATTGGATAGCCTAAGTTACGCCCAGAAACGTGAGTTACGACCATGTTAAGTTTGGTTGAAAACTATTCAGCGGTGTTCGCGTTTATCGTGTTCATACAGACAGACAGACAGACAGACAGACAGAAAGACAGACAGACAGACAGACAGACAGACAGACATAGACCGTTTTTTTGCATTTTTGGATTCAGTATAGTTTACTTAGTAACCCCTGCTAGTTTTTTTCTAAAAATATTCAATGTACAGAATTGACTTCGCTAGAGTTTTATTATAAGTATAGATTCCTAAGATACTGCCCCCAGCCGTCTACAACACGGCACCGAAACAAAGATTTTTCTCGCGCAACTTACTTTACTTCCCTTGAAAGTAGAGCGGGGCGGGAAAGCCCAAATTTTCAGTTTTTTTCAATTTTGTACCTTAACTGAGATATTTTGGTTTAGCAATTATTATTTCACGACAATAAAATAGTATTCTTTTCATTATTATAAACAACAGAACAACAATAATCAATTTGCTAATTTTTTTTTCTGGTCGACAAACCAGTAGTACTGCCCAAAAACTAGAAGTTCGAGCAAATCTCATAACTCGCTGAATTATTGTTGTTTCGCTGTTTTATCTGAAGACATTTTTACCTGAAAAACTTTATTTAGGGCGATTTCTATCAAGTCAACACTAGGTAGATGACTAACGATTTAGGATATTTAGTTAGCCGTTTAATCAATAAAATATGTGTATTTTTATATCGTCGACAGCAAACGAGCGAAAGATGACTCAAAATTACTTTCAGAGTAAGGTTGACACATTTCCCCGCACACTTTTCCTCTAAAATAAAAAAGAAAAAGAAGATAAACTGATAAAAAGACAAATCTCGAGCTCATAGCCCCGCGCGCGCCATTACATTTTTTATTAGGTGTATCTGAAAAGTTACAAAAATATAATATTGGCAGAGTTCAAAGCTTGCGCCCTCCGGCTAGAAATGCGGTGAGGGAAGGGATGCTGTGTTCCCTAGAACAAAAAATAATGCGAGTCAGACTCGCGCACCAAGGGTTCCGTACCGCTATACAATTGAAAAAAATCTGGTTGTTTGGCAGGGTATTCTGTGATGGAAAATAATTGTCCGATTCTCAATGGTCACATGTAAATCATGTAATTGTAGAGTAACAATGAGTTATTTTACTCATATAAGTACATAACTATTAGATTTTTTTATTTTATGGCTACGGCCCTCGGTCACCAGCAGCGATTTTTTCAGCTGTCAAGTCCCTGTCACACGTTATGCCAGCAGCGACGATTCGCTTTGTGTGGCCGAGGCTCTACAACGTACAATACGTACCATGAATGATGAGACTTGAGACTTGAGAGCAGTGACGATTTATAGGTCTCTTTAGCGGTATGAGGTCTGAGAGCAGGACTACACTGGGCGTCATCGGGGCGGCGGAAAGAGTGCGGGAGGCGCGGTCAAGCCTCTTCTTTCGTGGCGCGTATTGTAAAGTCCGTTCGCTTAGATAGTGTCGCTACACACGACGGCAAACTTGGTTCTTGGGATACCAACTATTTGTGAAGTATCTGTGATGGGCGCAGACATATTCATTTCAACACAATGCTGATGGACATTAACTAGAATTTGCTTAAATGTTTTACAAAACCTTCGTCTTTTAATTTTTGGGTCATTCGAAGTTTCGTCTAGAGTTACCTCGCTGTTCTAACGAACGAAAAAACATTTTATCTACACGCAGCGATCGACACTCAATACAAAATACTAAGTCAAAAGTCACAAGCACAACCTCTCAATACGACGCTTCTTTGACGAGCGGCGAGCCAAATTCACTGGCGTGTTTGCGCCGCGTCGGCTTCCTTTAATGAAAAGCCGCCGCGTGCCAAGGCGGCAAATATCAAAGTGACACTATGATAGCGAATGGACTTTATAATGACTCCGTTGTGTTTCGCCCCGCGATGGTCGAATGAGGATCTCGACACAGATCACCCCCCACGATAATAGACTGCCCGAACGTCCCAAGTTTGATCCCCGGGCGCGCCAACTCGATTATGAAGAAACGACAACTCAAGTTATGAAAAGCCACTTTGTCAAAGCGGAAAACATCATGTCGATTGGACAACTTTTTGGGGGTATCGCAGTGAAGCGACAAACTTAAAAAAGATTGGTTCTTGATTTGCATATTTTTCTTTATTTTTTATGCCTTTGTGTGTGTGAGGATTTTGTGTTATTGGCACATTTTATATTTTTTTCGTCCGTTCACATGTGGTCCATAAAATAAAGCCTAAATCTTCCGTAGATTCAACATTACATTGTTAGGTTGGCGAAGTGATAAGGAAAAAAATACTCTGATAATATAGATTAAACTTTACAAAAACGCAAATCTCTTGCCTGTCAAGAGTCCATCATTCAATGCTATTTCTTAACTACTTGATGTTTCGAAATTCCCTTATATACCCCTTAGTTTAATCTCGTCCAAACTGGATATGTCCAGTTTGGACGAGATGTCAGTCCGGTTTATATCCAGAGGAAAGCAGTAACTGAGCGCGTAACATAATTCAAATCTGGAATCATAACGCGAAAGGTCCACGGACACACTGATAGAGATATGACATAAAAATATACGACGGTGTAATGGGTGATTCTTAGGGCGTCGCACGTCCACGTAGGTTTTTGCATATATAACGTAAACGTGACGTAAGTACAGATAAGGTACCCCTTTTTGTTCGATTGGAGCCCTTATCCCCTGCGTATTGAGAGCTACCATGTAGTATTGTAGCGTGTTTCTGACCGTACGCAGCTGAGTTATTTGCACCAGTATGTTCAGTACAGATGGGGAGAAATATCGGGGACCGATGTGTTTTTACTGTTGTTGTGTCCATACGTAATGTGTTAGAGAAATATACAAAGGTGCATCGAGATTAAATTATTTGACTCTAGCTGGACTTGACTCTAGCGACCTTTGCCTTACCTACTGCGCATATAATATTATAATTCCTTATGTCCTTATGTTATAAACCTTATGTCCTAAAAATATTTAAGCCTCGCGTTAAGAAATCGCAGGAGCGTTTTTTGCTAAAAACGCATCCAAAAAAAAGATACATTTTTTTTTCATTAGCGGCGCTAGTTGTGAGACGTATTTCATCTTAAGTGTAAAAATGGCCATTTACGAAAGCGGTGAGGAACAAAGCGACACTCCGCCCAAAACACCACTCAAACAAGTGGTTATACGAGTAGTCTTGCTCTCAAACACGGCATAGCAACGTAATCACAGCGTAGATTAATCAGCGCAGTTATCAAAGTAATCCACTCATCTGGAAGCACGATCACTGTGTCGACAAGCCATACAAGGAGTTATCAGACCATCCATACATCACCCGCCCGCGCGGATGACGGGTGAGTGTGGGCAGGACCGGATTTAGGCTCTTTTAAGGCGGGACGATTCCATTTTTCTGTTCCGATTTTCTGGGCCCCATAATAAAAGTTGTTTGTATTGATAATTAGAAAGACTCGCCCAAAGTTTGGCTCATGCAGTGCCGCCAAAGTGCAGCTATCAATCAAAGTAGGTGTAATCCACTTAATCTGGCACCACGATCATCGTGTCGACAAGCCATACAAGAAGTTATCAGACCATCCATACATCACCCGCCCGCGCGGATGACGGGTGTGTGTGACTATATCCTGGGAAGGGCCGGATTTAGGCTCTTTTAAGGCGGGACGATTCCCTTGCAAATGATTTTTCTGTTCCGATTTTCTGGGCCCCATTGTAAAAGTTGTTTGTAATGATAATTAGAAAGACTTTCTGCCGATTTCTGAATTGAGAAATTAGCTAAGCAATCGTACACACTTGTATGTTGAACTATTGGATACGTCACAAACCCGATCGGAAGAGTTCTGTCTCTGCAGATTTCTCACAAAAGAACGTGACAGAACGATTCTTAAGTATTAAATTAGTAAAATTCTCAATTCAGAAACCGGGACTCTCTCAAAGTTTGGCTCATTCAATATTTGCACACAAAGAGTAATAAAGAAGAATACCTGCTAGGTATGGAAGGGGGCCCGAGACTTGCATTGCCTAGGGCCCTCTCAGGGCATGTTTCGCCCCTGATCTCAGGAATATGTTTGATGGCTGATATGAATGTGAGATAATAATGGCGGCCTACTGGACCGTTCTGGGAGGATTTGAACCCAATTTATGATATTACCTTCAGTCATGTTTTTTTTGTCGACAGAAAATAGGTTAAAGAGATAAAGAGCCATATTATGCGACAGGGTAAAACATGTGAAGACGGTTGTAGGTCGTGAAAATGGTAACCTTATCGCAAAGTAGCATGGCGGGAAATGCAGAATTTTCGCAGTTTTTTCGGTTTTGTAGTTGAACAGAGTTTTAGATTGTCTCATCGTTAAACACAAATGTAAATCATAACTCTGATTGGAACCTCCTATAAAGTATAAAGGACGATAGGTACCTACTCTAAGCGACGGTAAAGTCCCGATACAAAGTAGGTCGGCAAGTTAATCAAGCGAGATTTCGAAGTAATACCACGTGGAAGTAAGTTTGGGAAGACAGCTTCGTGTCACTGCTGACAGTTTGTTTCGTCTGAAACTAAGTCTAAAATAGACAGACACTTATGTCACTTTGTAAAACAATACTGCCAATTATTATCTTAAAAACTGATATTAGTGTCTGTTACTTCACTCCAGTGAATTAATGATTAGACAAGTCTCTACATCACAAAACACAAAACAAAATTTTTAACAAGTTCAGCTATCTCGATAAACGTATATCCCGATATCGAGTAACGCAAAGTGGCTTTACGCAGGGAAATAAGGCAAGATAGGGCCCTAATTTATCGATGTAGCGTGCCAGGTAAAAACCCACAAGTACTTGTTAGTGGCGTATATGGTCCAGCCCGGCTAGGATGCCAGGCTGAGATGCGAGTTTTATTTACGCTTGCCCGCGAGATACTCCTTCTGTCTACGGTAAGTCATGTTAGTGTCATGTCTTTTCGCGAAACGCCACTCAAGTCTACAGAAGTTTTTGTCACTTATAGACTGGATTTTGCCTTCAAAATCATGTCAGTCGCGGAGGGCGGACCCAGCCATGTTAGCTTTTGCGACATATTTCAAGTCGAAGTTATTTCGCGCCGCAGGGCAGGCCACCTAAAAAACACATTGGTTTCTGGTGTGTGTGGCACCAGATGGCAAATGACAAAGAAGTCTGGCACTAAACCAGTTCAGTGCACGATCATCACACTAATGTTTTATTTTTTAATTACCTACCTGCATTACAAAATGTATTATTTTTTTAAGCACGAGATCCTTGGAGTTTCTTTACCATGCTTCTTCTCCAAGAACGATCAGAGCTAGTGAAGCTGGAGAAAAAAATGTAGCTAGATATTTAGTATTAGATAGTAATAAGTATCTGATTTAAATATTTTTTTTACTTTAGATAATATTATGACGTTAAATGTAAATAATTGATTGAATAAAAACATTTGAATCTTGAATCTTGAATCTGGATGGTGTATTATCTCAGGCACCGTTTTCTGGTTCACTCCACAAAGTGGCTACGCATACGAAAATTCGCAAAGTATTTTTATTACCACTTTACTACTCAGTGATGTAGGATTTTCCTCAGCAGACCTTCTACATCCTTCTAATTCATAGCAAACCCCGGTAGCAGATTTGCGTGAGCACAAAGCGCGCCGCGAAATCATTTCACAACATTATTATAAAACTTCCCATTTCAGTTAGCGGGGCCGGAAGATTGGATTCCGAGGATTGAAAGGCCCGAAACCGGAATTATTTACGCTCAGATTGATATTATGTACTTTTAATATTTTCTACATGGGTCTTAGGCCGGAAAAGTGTGCTGGGTTATTTACCCGACATGGACTTATATTTTAAGGTAGATATCCTATGGCTCTGTCCATAACAGAGCGTATACTGGGTTATTGGTAATTCGACCAATTCCCGTAAGGATGGTATAGAGGGCACTATTTCCAACCAATTTCATCCCATTTATATTTTGAAATATTGGTCGAATTACCAATAACCCCGTATGCAGTGTGTGAAGCGTTTCAAATAGTTTCATTTGTGGTGTAAGTACGATTATCATAGAGTAAAAAATCTTCAGTCTTCAGTGAACTGGAGGTGTAATAAAATAACTATTATCTCGGGAAAAATCTCATATCTCGTACCGCATCCCTCTGGGAAAATTCTACGCTAGTGAAGCCGTGAAACTAGCAGGTAGGTACATATTTTGTAGTTCACAATTTCAGTGTGTCTATCAGGCAAATCTGTAATACGAAAATGTTACAGATTTTGGGAAGAGCGTTACATAGTAATTCGACCCGTTTTGAAAATACATGATCATGAATGAAACCATGAAAATACATGATCATAAATGTGTTTTACAATAAGAGATTTTGTGACTATCTCTGCACCGCGCCTTAGCCCCTCATACATCCAATCAAGTGCGATTTACATAAAAACAAAAAATAGAAGTTAAAAACTAAAACCCGACTACTAAAAGGCTTAAAACAAGACCTGCTTATCCTTAAAATAGACTCATAGATAATTAATCGTAGTCGGAGGCCATCGGTTTATCAAATGCGAATGTGGTGTCCTCCGACTACGATTAATTATCTATGAGTCTATTTTAAGGATAAGCAGGTCTTGTTTTAAGCCTTTTAGTAGTCGGGTTTTAGTTTTTAACTTCTATTTTTTTTTTGGGCTTTTTAGTAAGTCATTTGGACTATCACCCAGAATAGAACCAAGAAGGACAAAAAAAAAACTCATTTTGGAATTTTTTGTTCTATTTGTTATGTTGACGCTACATGTGTTATACATTTTTGAAAAGGTCTTTTAAAGCCCTTTCATTTGATACCCATGACGATGGTATCCGATAATTTTTATTTTTAGGTCCAACACTTTAGGGCGCAGCACAGCCGCCATCTTGGTTTTTTTCAAAATTAAACTATCCTATGTTACCTGGGTGATTAAGACGAATCCAACGACACCTCATTTGTTGAAATCGGCCGAGTAGTTTAGGCTCTGCGAGGGAACAGATGAACACACAAACATACATACATACATACATACATACATACATACATACATACATACATACATACATACATACATACATACGCTGCTAAAATCATAACCCTCCTTTTTGCTTCGCGTAGTCGGGTAAAAAAGATTACGTAACAGGCACAAAAACTAATTCTTTACCCCTGAGGCTTGGACGTTTGTTGGCTTAATTACTACAATAAAAGCGAGTCCCCCACTCTTTCATCAAGACTTAATTGTAAGGTTAACTTTACGGGTTAACTTAATGCTTATTAACGTTTTATACTCGTCGCGAGTCCGTTATGCTTACATTTCACGGTTATTTACCTTCGGACGTTGTGAAAAAGAATGCCTGCACCCCGTTTTAATGCTGTAAGATCATTTCACCATAAAGGACTTGCTTTCGGGCTTAGGGGTAAGATAAATGGGTGAATCTCTCGAAAATCACTCATCAAGTCTGAAGGCACAGTTTTAGTGCCCACTAGTTGGCGCCACTGTCGAGTAAAGCCATGAAGTATAGGTCTTAAAGTTAGATATTTCTTAAGTTAGTAGATATCTCCACGTGTTCTGGAGAAAATGGTCTTGCTTGGCAGACAGACAGACGGACAAGAAAATGATCCTATAACGGTTCCGTTTTTCCTTTTGAGGTACGGAACTCTAAATACTACTATCCTACCTAACGTGTCGCCGTCTGTACCTATCCTCAGCTGATAATGTAGTTTGTGACTAAGTCAAAGCATGGAACGCCTAAAACAAAACCACTAGCTGGCATCACTGCAGGGTAATATATCAGAGTCAGCAGCGCAGCATCCACAGGTCAAGGGCTCTCCGCTGGCCCAGTTTCAAAAAGTCAAATGAGCATGACGTGACCGTATAAACTGCCTTGTAACGGGTTAGTTTTGGTTACAATTTAAAGCAAGGAAATGCGGCCTATACGCCTGAGAAAAAGCCTGTAAGCTACGATTACCTTGTACAAAACTTGTAAGTCATCTTTCAGCTAGTAAAAACTGTTCTTTTTGACTGATTTATTTAATGAAACCTATAGAACCAGCGAACCCTTCGCTGTATAGAACGTAATAATGTTCTAAAGACTGCTATTTAGAGGTTCAAACCCTGTTCTGAAACCAACCCGCAAAGCTGAAATGGAGTGTAAAATGTGAAGACATTAAAATGCGGGCAGATGCTCTTGAAATCCTGAACATATTTGTAAAGATTTTAAAGTACGCCTTTTCTTGCCCGAAATCCCCTCTTGATTAGCCACAAGAGCAGTGTCGAACAAAAGGGGTTGCCTCGATACAATATCTTTAGGTATCTCACCGATACCTGCGATCCGCAAGTCACATCTCAACACGCCCCACTTTGCGTCACAGCATCCAACTGCACCGCTCAAAGGACAAATACTTCACAATAAGGCTCTCGAATTTTAAATCCTTTTCCCCACCGCTAACCTCTCACCAGGGCCGTCTTTAACTTAGTGGGGCCCCTAGGCACTTTAGGATATGGGGCCCGCCCGTCTTTAACTTATTGGGGGCCCTGGGCCATTTAGGATAAGAGCCCCCCCCCACCAAAATTAAGGTTCCTCCAGTCATCTTGGCTCATGTGCCTACAGTTCCTACGTCACTTATAATTTTATTTTTCCCCGTTTTATCCTGATGACGGATTTCAGAGCCTTGAATGCCTAAGAAATTCAAAAATGTTCTACTCGTTAACTTATATTGTCATAATATTGGGGCAGGTGAATGGCAAACGGGCAAGGGGAAGACCACCAACCAGATGGTCTGATGCGATAAGGGCAGCGGCTGGAGGAAGCATTCACCGGGCAGTTCATATGACGGAAGACCGCTCCCAATGGAAGCTAGTACGACATGGTCGCGATCCTCAGCCATGAAGGAATCGATTAAGAAGAAGAAGAACTTATACAACGTGTTACAAAACATCCTAACTCTTTTTACAGGGTGTATCCTACTCATCAACAAGATGTAGATTGTGTAAAAGAAAAGTTGAAAAAAACAATTTTTACTTTATAACCTCAAAATTGAAAAATTTTCACAACTTTTTTGTTTTTGCTAAAAGCCCAAATTTAAAAATACGTTTGTGTTTGTAGTTGCATTTGCATAGCTTTGAGTTGTTAAAACATTGTGAAAGTCAATGAAAACAATATTTAAAAAATACTTTTCCTCCGCCACAGCGTTCACATTATATTAATTTAAAAATCAACGGAACGTCATAGAGCAAAAAAAATATTTAGGTTGTGCTCCCTATCACCGGGTGCTATTACCCTGTAAAAAGAGTTAGGATCTTTTGTAACACCTTGTATTGTATCTCTATTCGAGGCGTTCTGTGTAAGCATAACATGCGCGCGCCCGAAAAATCACCGGTTTTTACGCCAAAACTTGGCCCCATTTGAGGGGGTCCCTCGGATCGGGATCCGGGGCCGAAGGGCCCCAGGGATTGCGGGGCCCTGGGCAAGTGTCCAGAGTGCCAAAGACGGTCCTGCCTCTCTCTGCAATGCAGGAAACCGACCGACGAGTCTAGACTAAAGTTGAGCCCGTTGAGTTACGATGTACATCGAGGACGCTAGCTGGCTGCATGCGGTTTGGTTAGGGCTCTTGCATACCTACACTACAGCCAAGTAGTAGAGTTTGAACACCAAGATTTACGCCGCCGATGCGCTGAAATATTTCTCGCTGCGGCGAACGCTCGCTAACTAACACAATGACTTGAGAAGCTCCGAGTTTTCTTCTCTTACAAACATTATACCTAAGTATTTGACTTTAAACAACAAGATTTACGGCACCAATGCGCTAAAGTATTTCCTGCTGCGGCTACCGCTCTCTACTTCTAACGCAATGTCTGGAGACTAACAGCCAAGTAGTCCAAATGCGCTGAAGTATATCCCGTTACGGCTAACGCTGGCCAACTAACACAATGACTTGAGAAGCTGTAGGCTTTCTTATCTGAAAACAAAAAAAAGCTATATTCGATGCGTTCATAATTTTTTTTCTTGTGACTCATCAAGCAGTAATTTGAGACGAAATTTATGCATTTTTAAATTTAATGGAATTTATGAAATATGACGCGCCACAGATAAAAAAAACCGGCGAAGTGCGAGTCACTCAGGTTTCCTCACCATAAATTCATAAACTTTGTAAGGGGGAAAATGGGAAAAGTTAGTCTCTAGTTACTACTTATTAATTAAAGTAACAAGATGAGTTGAATTGAGAACAGTGGAAGCCCTAAGTTTTCTTCTCTGAAAACAAAAGAAGATCGATTCGTAGCTGTATCTTCGGTTTCTTTTATTGTGACTTTTCCAGCTGCGATAGCTTCCCAGCTTTGCGCTTTCCTTAGCAACATATTTCTATGTTCAACAAGTACACAATACGTGTGTGTAACTACCCTTATCTTACTTATCTGAAACTAGTTGCTTCAGTGTTCCTTTTGTCTTTGGTGAGAGAGACCCGGGCGTATGTTATTGTTAGTTAGTGCAAATCTGCTAGGCAAGCCATTGTTCTGATTTTCTGGCTGCAAACTCATACAGTTTTACAAAAGTAGGAAGGAATTCAAATTAGATATGTACACGTAACTAACGGTTAGATACTTATCATCTATCTATACTTATAATAAAACTCTAGCGAAGTCAATTCTGTACATTGAATATTTTTAGAAAAAAACTAGCAGGGGTTACTAAGTAAACTATACTGAATCCAAAAATGCAAAAAAAACGGTTTATGTCTGTCTGTCTGTCTGTCTGTCTGTCTGTCTGTCTGTCTGTCTGTATGAACACGATAAACGCGAACACCGCTGAATAGTTTTCAACCAAACTTAACATGGTCGTAACTCACGTTTCTGGGAGTAACTTAGGCTATCCGATGTTTAGAATACATTGCGGGTTGCAATTTTAACTTCGTTTTTTGTAAGAAATATTCATAATTTGGATATGGCTTCTTGAGAAGGTATGTTAAGAACGTGATACTGAACATATTTCTGCAAAAAAAAAAAAAACGACTTTGAACCACATTCTCTCGAAAACCTACATTGCGGGTTGCAATTTTAACTTGATTTTTTGTAAGAAATATTCATAATTTTGATATGGCTTCTTAAGAAGGTATGTTAAGAACGTGATACTGAACACATTTTTGAAAAAAAAAAAAAAAATAAGTTCGACTTTATTATCTCGGAAACCGTTGATTTCCCAGGCATAGTTCCTTGGGCAAAAATGTTCGTTATGATGAGGACTATACGTATACGTGGTCTCCCGCTTTGTTGGCGGTCTTTTAACACTCTGTATAATAGCACGCTACGACTTTTGGCATTTGGGGCGCATATTGTAAATGAAAAATCGGCATTTGTTTTTATTTTATTTTGGCGGAAAATGTTAGTTATACAAGCGTAGCATAAGGCCGGGTTTGAGCGTATCTATGGGTTTAAAACAATAGGTATCTCACTCTTTTGTTTGACGTAGAGCGGGATGGACAGAGCCATAGATACGCTCTAACCCAGCCTTATGATGCTTGCTGGAGGGAATTGTGAGTGGTTTTCGGTGGAGGTCGGACAAAGTTTATCGATGTTAGAAATGTAGTACTGTTGCGTCGCGGTCGAAATGTTCTGGGTTTAAACCCACGTGATGTTGAAATTTTTTTTTGTGCCTTTTTTAAAATATTTACTCTACTGAGCCCAACTAGATATTAAAAAAAAATATTTTGTTTGCCGTAGAGCGGGATAGACAGAGTTATTTGCGGTAGATACGCTCTAACCCAACCTTATGATTTGCTTGCTGGCTTAGCATAAGAATGGGTAAGACCTTATCTATGGGCTTATAACTTTATCTATCCCACTCTACGTCAAGGGAGATACATAATAAACCCCCAACTTCCCAGGCAATTCTTATGCTAAGCTTCCTGGTATCTTACACGGGCGATACCTAATCTAAACAAAACATTTTTTATCATAAATTTATTGTTTAGATTAGGGCACACACACACAGACAGACACACAGACAGGCACACCCTCATAAACACATAAACAGACACACACACAAAGCTTTGATAGCTTATGACACCCCTCTTTGTTGGTCGGGGGTTAAAAAAAACCTTCCTTTTGAGTTTTCCTCCACAGTCGAATTTAAATTAAATGTCAAATGTGTAAAAACGCATACGAAGTCGCGGGCACAACTAGTCAGGCCTAAAGTTGTTTGACATAAGTTTATTGCACCTTGTAGGCCTGTCAACCTCTAGATCGAACACGCCATTATGCCAAACATCCATAGGTGAAATAAACTTATGTCAAACCACTTTAGATATAATTATATGTAACCGTTAAAAGACGATTAACAGACCAGTGGGGCTATTACGTAAATAAAATAACCCACTGATTTAGAAAAAAACCCAACTTTCGACTGTCAAAAACACGATTTGGTATTACGTAACTCGAGATTTTCACGGTTGCTACTTTTATCCACTCCACCATAGACAAATCCCATATTTGGTCATAAACGATAGGTCGATGGAAAGAAAACGGCATTCCGTAAAAAAAAATAAGCACTCTCAACTGTCAAAGTGGGTGACAGCCACTGTATTTTAAAACACTGATACGGAGCAGCTTTTTTGAAGTGGAATTGCGTTATTTTAACTTATAAAAGCAAGAAATATGTCCCATAGTAAGGGAAAAGTGAAATTAATTCTTCCAAAGCGAGGAAATTGTGTAGAGTTTTGTTTTTCATAGGATAAATATATGTATTTCGCATAAATGACCCGCAATAGCCAGATATTGCACTTTTGGCTGCTATGACACTCCTTTGTCCTCAAAAACGTCGCAGCAGAATGCAAGGCAAGAATATATTTATACAATACCTAGCCTAACAACTTTACATATCAACCCCTTTTGACATAAGTAAATTATTATTTTTTGTTTTCCAGGTTGATCACGCACTAGGTAGTATCTAAGTACGCGAACAGGTCGTACGTAGGTACTTATTAGTAAAACGTGGGCGCTCTGAATCTAAAGATGGCACAGGCCCTTTTTCCCTGAAGTTTTACATAGATACCCGGGACACACCTACCTAACATCCCAACAAGTGCAGAAAGGAGAAAATTTGGAAGGCAATGGAAGGTAAGCTATTTCGCTTGGCCGACAGTTTATACTATGGTTATCCACTTGGTAATTTTATTGTGAATGAAACCACTTTGAGAAAATCTGCTTAGTCGGCCCCGTGTACATATTTATGTATTGACCTTGTCAATTCCTATGGACTGGGCCAAATTAGCAGAGAGGATAGCATAAATAGATGGTGGGCAAGCCTACTGCATTTAAACATGTCCCACGCACTATACAGTGAGGTGTCTGCGTCCTCACTATCGAAGCATGAATGGAGGTGCCGCTAGAGCTATAGACACTATTAACCAAATCAAATTATAGTTCCAAGTCAACTGTGTGTGTGGCAAGTGGCACTCACTCGAAGTAGAGGTACTTACCTACAGGGGTGAAACAACCACTTGGACGCTGTTGTTTCGACTTGTGCCTGATGATGAAGTAGGCTTGCCCGGCCAGCACCTAGGTCTACCTACCATCCTCTCAGCTAAGTCAGCCTATAATGTGTGTCTCAAATAAGTTATTGTGTAAACACAGAAAGTAACTTGTAAATTCACAAATGTAGGCATTTACTTAACTTTGAAATAAGCTTGTCTTATGTACGGTCGGCCACAATCTCAGATATCCCATGGCAGCTCTTATCGCGCGCGGCATAAGGGCGCCAATCGAACAAAAAGGGGTATCTGAGACTGTGGCCGACTGTACCTACATCCCCGCACTGAGACCTTACGCTATGTGTCCATCGTTCTACCTACTGGGGTGTCACCGCTTTATCCGGTCATACCGAAGAGAGTCGATTAACTCATCAAAACAAGCAACTTTTACTAGGGGACAAAATTTGAAATAAAAAAAAAGCTATGCAACTCCCTTTTGTATGACACGACCTTTCTGTAGCACCCTGTATATTCAAATATTCTCTGACTTACCTACTCCATGAAAGACAAGTACATACAAGTACCTACAAAAGTGCAGTCATATTTTAACGAAGCCAGCGACTTAGTTGGTCGTTGTAATGAATGTAATGTAATGAAAACTGCTAGAGGTTGCTTCCCCATCTACCTCTAGTGTGAAATGCTACATGCTACTGGATGCTGTACGAGTCCTACATGCAAAGGCCTATGTTTTTATTAAGTATGTGCACTACAGAAGATGTGCCCGTTACGTTGGAATCCCCGCTTGACATTATTGAGATCCTTAAGTTCTAACTAACATCAAGCCACTCACCACTGCATTTCTATGTTTTACCTTACTAAAATCAATTGCAATAAGAGTCTTTATTTATTTCAGTTTTATGAGACACAAGCCCACAGTGAAACGCTGTCGCTGCAGAAGAAAGTTACAAAGTTAATCCATCCAAACAAATATTCATAAAATATATCATAAGTAGATGTGCCACTGGATGCTGTTTAAATCATTAAGTTACTTATAGATGCAAAGGCCTGAGTGTATAAGATATTTAATATTTACCAATATATGGCCTACGGCCTTATCTGGGCTGAAAATGATTTTCTTCTTTATTATTTTTATATCGAGTCATTAAAAGTTAATATGTAAGTATTGAATATGAAGTACATTCTGTTGACATTCATTATTACTGTTACTACTCTGCAAGTATAAAATTTGGAGAGGGAAAAATAAACACCACAAAATTCATAAGTAATAGAGTTTTATTTACCTAACAGGAAACTTTTCACAGTACCTACATCACAGTACGTAGTAATACTCTAGCTGTGGAATACAAAGATCTAGTCATCCATTAGTTACACTCTAGCTGAAGTACAAGACAAAGGCCCGGTTTCTGAGTTGAGAATTTTGCTAAGCAAATGGGTAAGTATCGTCCTGTCTCTGCAGATTTCTCACAAAAGAGTGTGACAGAGCGATACGTAAGTATGTGCTTAGTAAAATTCTCAACTCAGAAACCGGGCCAAAGTCAGTCTGTGCACGGTTTCCCTTTTTGCAATTCTCACATAGCCGTGCAAGTCTCACTGTCCATGGCTTTTGACGGCCTTCCGGGGAAGGACACCTCTCTGAGACCGTGGTCACGGGTCCTTGTTGGCCGTCGTAGATCGTAGAGGGTTTCGGTCGGTCGCGGGCCGC
This sequence comes from Zelleria hepariella, assembly GCA_949319315.1. Taxonomy (NCBI): domain Eukaryota; kingdom Metazoa; phylum Arthropoda; class Insecta; order Lepidoptera; family Yponomeutidae; genus Zelleria; species Zelleria hepariella. The sequence goes on from OX439382.1 coordinate 14,783,985, forward strand.
GCTACGAAGGTGTCATGCCTCTTCACGTCCACTTGAGGTCCCTCGCGACCGTCATTTTTCTCACGTAGCGAGCCGCGCCGATATTGTTATAATTATTGTTGTGGTCTGGATGGATTCTCGCTGTATGTACGGCGCCCGTCGTGTTGTAACTTGTATTGTTTGAATTCGCAGTGTTTCTTTGTCACCAACTGCACAGGGTTCGTTGTTCCCAAATGGATTTGTATTCAGGGTCGGTGGGTCAAGTTGGATGCATGTCACTTTGCCGTTGATGTAGATAATCACTTTGAACTCCATCTTGGCGGCGGAACGCTGGTTTGGCCAGTTAATTTGAGGCTCGTAAGGCGCGTTGCTAGTAAAGTTGTTTCTTTCTGCGGCTAATTGAAGGGCACAAGTTTATCGTAGATGCTATATGGGTTGTTGTAAAGCGTGTCGGGTTAGTCCAACATGTTGAAACGTTTGTTTTTGGTAGCTTTCTCACTAAATTCGCACATGAAACATTATTATTTTAGAATTCTTTTTGTTTACAAACAAGATAGCACACACACACACATTCATAATGGGTGACATTTGACATTTGTCTTGTCGCACACAAGGGCAAACAAACGTCGTCGCAAAATGGCAGTTTTGCTAGCGATCGTAGCGAAATTGCCTCTTTGCATCCACCACAGGTACCAACATGACAAAAATAATGCTGCGTATTCACCAAATTAGCTCGTGTCACAGACGAAAGTACCGAATGAAATCACACGTTCATAGATTAAAGTCTTAGTAAAGAGTCGATATGGTATTCACTTCAAATCACGTCACTATCCGTTTCCACCGTGGCATTTTTTCTTACATAATCGCTTACAGTTGCAAGTTCAAAATAGCAATGGACAACTTTTGTAACCACTTATAACTATGCGGATTATTTAAGCTAATACGCCTGCAGTAGTGCAACATAAATCGGGAGTTCATTCAACTGTAGCGTTATTGAATCGTCTAACTTGAAGAATCCAATTACCAAAGCGCAAACAAAAAAGCTAAACAACGTAAATTGGGACGAGAAAGGATTCGTACGCAAATAGAACCTCTCTAATATTCCATTTGTACATCCGGTACGCTGTTATTTACATTGACACGTATGAGATTAAAGACGTGTACAGATAGAGACAGAAACCTATAAGACGACAATAAGTCGACATTAAGACACAAGACAGACAACGGTACGATTCCTTATATTCGTTGACATTGTCGATCTTTGACTGAACGTCATCGTCAGATGAAATCCAAACCTAATAATATCGATCACCTTGATCGCCAGGAAAACCTTATCTGATCACATTCGATTTTGTCGCCGACTGTACCAACCAAGCCTTGTGTTTGTATAATGAAATAAATAACTCTGAATATTTGTGTCGAATGTTCGTTCCAATTGTTTCATGTAATAAGGGGTGTACCCTGCAAACGCGTCTCCAGGCTCTCCAGGCATATTAGGTTCAGACTTTGATTATAAACGCATTTTACATTGTTTTTTTTTTACTGAGCCTCCGTGTTTGTGTCCAGACTTGGCCACCTCAGATCACTCCGGCATCGGATTATTTTCCTAAGGGAACTATATTTTGTGTCATCAAAGTTTATATTTGTCATCAACTTGTATCATCAAATTAATAGATCTATCACCACGAAATATTTACATTCTCAAAAAAATAAAAAGTGTCGCCAGGTATAAATTACCAAATTAATGTCAATATGTTCGCAGAAAAAGAGATGGATTATCTATATAATCGTAGTGCATCCATTGAATAAAAACTTTGTTCTCAGAATAATAGGTTTATTCCCAAAATAACAGCTCCGTATTCAGAATAGTAGATCTGTCATCAAATAAATTGATTATCGTCCGCAGATTGCGATTTGTTTTTATTTGTCATTTTGTCATCAGTACAGTAGTTACAAATTATTTCGTTCAATTCTCCAAATAATACTATTCGTTACCAATTTAATAGTTCAGTTCATAAATTTTATAAAAAAATGATCAAAGGGGCGGAGCCAAATTGGCGCGCTATGAAAATTTACCAATCATGCGCAGCGATGGGTCGTACACACGACAGCACGTCGACCTTTACACGCGTGTACGAGAGTTGGCGGTTTACTTCATTCGCTTGATTCCGTGCTCCTTGTTGCAAGTGCATTTTATATGATTATTGTTAGGGTTTTTGGTTTTAGTTGATTTCTCAATAGTTTCTTTATATTATTATGGCATCAAGTTGTGGTGAAGATGATGCAACTCCTCCAATAACGTTATCATCGCTCGTTGAGAAATCACTAGTGGAGAAAGTGCTAGAAAGTGCTAAAGTGCTACACACGACAGCACGTCAGACTGTACACTTTTGTTGTTAAGTCGCCCGTAACGTAACCGAGTAGAGTGCTAGCGTGTAAAGGTCGACGTGCTGTCGTGTGTACAACAATAGGTACAGTTGGCCACAGTCTCAGATACCCCTTTTTGTTCGATTGGCGCCCTTATGCCGCGCGCGATAAGAGCTGTCATGGGGTATCTGAGATCGTGGCCGAACGTACAAGCAGTATACAAGTACCTAATGTAAGATAGTAGTTATATTCATTGATACAAAACCATTCTTTTTCTGGATCTTTATGATTTTTTTAAGTTACATATTTCATTTAGTTAATGACCGTTTTTCCTTAATTTGATTATACAGTTATCAGGACAAACCTATTAAAATAAGTACAAACCTATTTATTTGATACTTGATAATATATCCCGATGATTATATGTGATTTATTATGAAATTGTTTTTATATTGTTTGGCGACTACACTTTGATGACAGATCTATTATTTTACGGACAAACCTTATTTTTTATAACATTCAAAACTTAATAAATTGATGATAGCTTAAATCATACCCTTTTCCTAAAATGAAAATGCGATTACAATTTTTTTTTTGTCAGTAAGTGTAGATTTTTTCACTCGCACGCAGGGCCCACTTATATTGTGCTCCTCACGCAAAAAGCCGCAAACTTTTATCCACACATAAAAACGGCGCATCTGGCCCAAAAACGCCCCATCCGCTTTATTTCGGCTATCTCACCCGTATGACAGCGCGTTTATTCTGTTTTATAATAATAAAACGGCAACAAATTATCCCGTTATTTTTCCCGTCGACGGCAGCCGCATGGCGTTGGACATTAACGCAAAATAGAGGCATAGAAGGATAACCAAACCGTTAACTCATTAGGTACGCGGTCTGTGTGTTTATTCTGTAAAAAAAAAACCGCACATTTGCTAGTCCTCAAAACCGTTTTATTTGCGGGAAATTGTTCTTATCGAAATAAACAATCTTAAAATTACATACATATAAAATTTGAAAAAAAAAAACTGCAAATAAATCGGTTCTGAGGACTAGCGACTGTGCGTTTTTTTTTACAGAATAATCACTCTGATCCATCTCTCAAATTGCCCTGTGATGATCCACCCCAATCCATGATCCACCTCTCATCATGCCCTGCGTGCCCTAAACCTGCACATAGGAGGATCTAATTGCCGTTTTTGACTTGTGCAGGTTCTATTAAAAGGTTCTAGGATCATAAATAGTTAAGACTAAAGTTGAGAACTTGCAACTTTTTGCATTGGTGACGCCAGTGTGCCTTTACTACAGGGTGCACTCTAAGTCGATAGCGGAACTTTAAGTAGGCTGTCTACTGATCAATACAGACAACTTGTACTAGGTGGCTAAAAAAATGGAGCGAAAAAATTATCAGCTATTTTATACATTTGGCGCAGTGCTGAGTCGACCTTTTGTATGGAACGTCAGAATTTTTTTTCACTCTATTTTTTTAGCCACCTAGTACAAGTTGTTTGTAGTGATCAGTAGACAGCCTACTTAAAGTTCCGCTATCGACTTAGAGTGCACCCTGTAGAAAAACTTATACCAGCTCCACCTTTAGCGGCCCTTCTGTACTATAGATATTCCATACTGGACCGTTTGTTTACCCATTACAAACGTTGTTAAGCCGTACCTTTGGTTACACACTGTATGGGTAATATTATGGCTCCAGCCTAAGAAGTAATTAACAATGTGTTATTATTAATTAATGGAAAGCAAGCGCTTTTAATCCACGGATAGATAGAAGGTAGAACTCTTTTCGAGTACTCTTTTCATCTCCCAGGCTTGGAAAGTATGCTGTTACTTCTACAGGGTGTAATCGAATTCGATACAAACAACTTAAACTACGTGGCAAAAAAAATGGAGCGAAAAAATATCAGCTGTTCTACTAGCTTTTCCCCACAACTTTCGGTAAAATGTAACTATTAAATTCAAATTTAAAAAAACTCTCGATTTTTTATTTTAATTTAGCACATCTCATAAACGGCTGAACCGATTTTAATCAATCATGTCTCAGAACACTCGCTAGAAACTCATCCAAATTGGTTCGTTGCCACACACAGACACACATAGCGGTTAAACCATCTTTTTGGATCGGGGGTTTGCGCCATAATGTGCTTGCCTGACCAACAGGCAATATGGTATTCAGGGTGTCCCAAAGAGTACGAATAACGGGAGAGTCTGAATTAAAGGACCCCGTTTTGTATGAGAAATGTTCATTCGGGCCGTTTTGTATCTATATCTATCGCTCTCTAAGTACTACCGAATCGTGGAAGGGTAACATTGTGCCCACAACTAGGCTTTCCTTACAGCAGCAGCAAACTTGCCCATTACAAAGGCAAACAGCGTCGTCGGTGTTTGTTTGCGTTCCGGACGCGCGTGAGGGTCCAATCTGCGCCTCTACTACCCGCTTATGGCTTCATTTGACGGGGTTTAAAGCGGATAAATGCTTTTAGCGGACGCCGGACGCCTAATTATTGGAATTAAGGGCGGAGAGAAAATTGCAGAAGGTTTGGGGCCTCGTGTCTATACTGGCTGACGTTTTAGTCACCAGCCAAACTTTGAAGAGTTTACGCATCAATAAATACAACTTTTCATTATCATAATCATCATCCTGCCATTACCAGGCCATTACACAAGCTGCTGGGTTAGCATAAAGTTGGGTTAATAGAATGTATCCATGGACTTATAACTCTATCTATCCCACTCTACGTCAAACAAAAGAGTGAGAGACATATAGTTGTATAACCCTTACGTGCTGCCCACCCAGCCTTATACTTCGTCTGCTGGTAGGCACAAAGACGAGACGGTTCTCGTTATAATTTCGTGTAATCAACACTCTCTTGTCAGCCGATATCTGCAAGAAGCGCCTCAGACACCTCGTTTGCCTACGATGTTATTTTATATCGTAACTAACCTCTTTTCAGCCGTTTCTGTAATTTGAGACAGAACTCTTACGTGGCTACAATAATGGACTGAAGTTTTCCAGAAGTTACGTCTTGCGAGCTTCGCTTAGTTTGGGTGCGTGCATCGAATCATGCTGGAGAAACTTGACTGTATTACATATTTGCCAGCTGGCTTTCTTTATATTTATGAATATTGAATATTTATTTATTTATATTTATTTATACTAGGTACTTACTTGTTTATTTTATTTTACTTATTCATAATTACTTGTATGCACTAATTTCTAAGTATTACATAAATGTATATCCTGTGTTTATGTAATTTAATTATTGTTGTTTATGTACATCTACTACCTTCTCTATTTTTACTGGTCCAATCCGTTCGAAGGTTGTCTGGAAGAGATCGCTCTTAGCGATAAGACCGCCATCTGTACTATTAGGTTAAGAAAATTCCTGTAAACATTTAATTTCTGGTGTACAATAAAGTGTTCTCTATCTATCTTACATAGTCCGCTGGCTCAGCGACCCGAAGTGGGTATTGGCCTCAGACACAAGAAGTCGCCACTGGTCTCTGTCCAGCGCGGTCTCATTCCAGTAGCCTGCCTGCAGGTCGCGCAGGTCCTTACCGATTTCATCCCTCAACATTAAATCTAAATTATTATAAATCCTATTCAATACAGAAACAGACACGGGTATTTTTGGCTGCGGACTAATTTATTAATTCCATGTTTCATGTTTGTTCAAACTATTGCTTACCTCACAAAGCACAAATTGAAATCATCGTGACTCCAACGTTTATGGTGTGTTAATGGGGTTGCGTGAGTCGAGCCATCAGTGCGTGGACTCTTCCCTGATTCATGGGGGTTACCTTTCTAATAAACTGAATTTTATCTAGGGATCATCATGGTAACATTGCTTGAAGAAGGAGAAACCTTAGTTTACCAGAAAATTACGATATCGTGACATTTCAAGATGACGGCCAAGATGTAGATGGAGAATTTTTTTTTACTTACTAGCGAGGACGTGCTTGAACACTTTTTATTTGTGTAGTTTTGTTCAGGGCCATGCTGCTTAGTGTTTCCTAGTGTCCAGGATATACAAAACCATTTTTATACAGCTTTTTTTCCTGAAACACGTCAACTTTGAAATGTGATTTACATCAACTTTTGTTCTACGACTTTTCGAAAAGCTCGATATATTTTATTTATTGAACGTTTCTTATTTTCTAAAAGTGTGCATTTCTACCATTTCAGAGCTGCCTTTCGTGCCCCTCTACTCTACCACCTTTCCAGCCTCTCCTACTCCTATTTGTTACTCTGCGCCAAAAAAGATGTTTTTTAGTGTAAAAAATATTGCGCTTTCACCAAAGTCGTACAACATAAGTGGTTGAAATTCACATTTAGAAGTTGGGGTATTTGAGGAAAAAGGCTATTTAAAAATTGCGTTGTATTGGACACTAGGACAATACAACGATACAATAATTATAGACCCAGTAACATAAAACTCACATAAGTGCGTTCGGAGTAAGGCCTTTCAGGTTTCAGGGCGACCCCGGCGGCGACCTTGACTGCCTTCGCTGTGGAACGATTTTTCCGAACCTATAGCACTTGTGTTACGTTAGGTTATAGTAAGAAGGGTAGAGCCAATGAAACACGTCGGTAAAGCTTCACTCGCAACTTGACTTGGCTGATGAAGAATGTTAAAGGAAAAAATCCATAATTTTTAGCCTGTTTTGTGTCTCACTGCTGGGCAAAGGGAAAAGAAAGAAAAGAGTGAAGGACACAAGGAGAGGCCTTTTCCCAGCAGTGGAACATACTAAATATATCCTAAATAAATTAAAAAAAAGCTAATAGACTCCGGCCTTGCTCCGCTCATTTATTCATCCTATCTTTCCTGTGGACGAGGTCGAATAAGCTGAGAGGACGGTACAGGTATTAGCCATAACCCATTTAATAAGGTCTCAGGTACTACAGAGTCTGTATTGTCACTTCACCCACGGCATGCCGTGTAAGCGGGGTCAAATGTGGCCTTTATAAATCTACTCATACTCGTAAGTTAGTTAGATGATTTATACAGTGACAACTCGGATGGTGCATACATGAGACATGTTTCAGATAGATTAGGTAAGGCAGTGCTTTTTTAAGCTTACAATTGATGCAAATGCCTGGGATTTTATTGTAACCTCGTTTCCGTCAAAGTTTATTGGCTCTAGGTTTTAGGCGAAGGGTAATGCGGCAGAATATTTGTGCCGCTGTTTAGGAATCTGGGCCAACGGCTTCGTGCAAGTTTACGTAATGTTTTGCTTTCTTTTCGGGTTGAAGGCTTTCCTTGCCTGCGAAACTTTTGTGTCGACACTGTTTGAAGGCGTCGCTACTGGCTGGCAACTAAATATGGCTGCGAAGAAAGAAAAATGTATTCATTTTATACGAAACTTGTTCGACGTTTGAATAACTTTTACTGTAAACATTGCTATAACTATGACGTAGAATTTTTGGACTAGGGGCTGCTCTTCAGAGTACGACACAATTGTTTTTTCTCGGTGGACTCACTCAAGCAATCATTTGCAAAATTATGATCGAATCACTACATTGTATTATACCTTGTTGCCTGTACATTACGTGTTGGCGGTGAGTACGATTATTGCTGCACTGTAGTGTACTTTTCCAAAAAAAAATACGTCATAAGGCATTTTTGGTGGTGCGCAGTTAGACATTGAGACAAATTAATTTGCTGCATACTACACCGTATTTGCGCGGTCAAATGTTTGTAAAAAAATATGCCGCACACATAACAGTGGTGCCATCGTACCTTCAGGACGAGAGCATCCTTGTTTCGCATTTTTTCCCAGCCCTTTGGTAATTATTAAGCACGCGGCTGTAAAACGTTTTTTTACGGCTGTCCGCGTGCCGTCTCGCCCGCAGCGGATCGATACATAATTGTGTAGCAACTACTGAAAGCTAACGGCTTCGGGCTAGGTTTAGGACGGTTAAATCTAACACTAAAGAAATCGCGAAAATCACAAACTCCAAGCGTTTTTTTAAACGGTTTGCAGGGTATGTATTTTTGCGGTTTTTGAGTGCTGCAAAGTTAGCACAGGTCTTTCGAAGCTGCAAACTTGCATATACGCTACTGGTAGTGGTCCTAACAACATATAAAAAATCATACTTTGACGACGCGCTCCGTCATAGTGTACTTAAGACAGTCCATGCTAGAGGTGCCGTGGTTTTTAAAACTTATTATTTTTGGGTTTGGAACATTTGAAATTATACAAGAGAAGTGCCTATAAATCTCTCTCTAACACTGTTATTTGAGTCGCTATGCCCGGTTTACATCATTCCAGCGCTGGAATGGATTGATGGACTGGATTTCAACTGGAATAATGTAAACCGGCATAACGGAAACTCAAAAAGTGTTGGTGGTGGCCTAGTGGTAGAACAATGGACTCGGAAGCGAGCGACCCAAGTTCGATTCCCGGTGCAGGCATATACAGTACGGTCGGCCACAATCTCAGATACCCCATGGCAGCTCTTACCGCGCGCGGCATAAGGGCGCCAATCGAACAAAAAGGGGTATCTGAGACTGTGGCCGACTGTACCTATGACTTTAATTTCTTTCAAAGTTTCGTACATTTGTGAATTTGAAGTAGCAATACCACTCGCAAGCGGTGAAGGAAAACATCGCGAGGAAACCTGAGTGTATGATGCCATTAACGCAAAAATCGCCAATCCGCGTTCTCTATCTGAGAGAATGCATTTGCCCAGCTAGTGGGACATGTACAATTATTGTAGAGGCTACCTACATCAACGGAAACTCTTGAGTAGACCAACTGACCTATACTTTTTCCGAACCCCAGCGATGTAGCGCGATTGCGAAGGGATAACTTCTAAGGATCGGGCGGTTAGCTCAATTCAAACGCTAAGTTTTAAGTAGTTGCATACTTAATGGAAGTCTTGTGGTGGTGGCAGTTTTGCATAATGTAACGCGACTCTTCCCCTATATGGTTACTTGGGTACTCTAGTATTCATATACAGGGTGGCCCAAACATATAAGAAAGCGTTTTTCATCCACGTTTATGGACTAGTTCGAGATTGCTGGAAAGGTGGTAGAGAGTGGAGGGGCACGAAAGCGCGCCGCGCAGGCAGCGCTGGAATGGTAGAAAAGCACACTTTTAAAGAATAAAAATCGTTCAATAAATAAAAAGTATCGAGCTTTTCGAAAAGGCGTAGAACAAAAGTTGTTGAAAATAATATAAAAATGTTTAGATGTTGACTTGTTTAAGGAAAAAAAGCTATTTAAAATGGCCCTGTATAACTAATCTGGGGTTCAGCTTACAGGTAGATAATAATGCTTGGACCACAAAAAGCGTAGCATATATAAGACTGCGTTAAAGTGTATCCATGGGTTTATAACGGGATGGATAGAGTTATAAACCCATGGATACGCTCTAAACCGATCTTATGCTACGCTACTTAAGCTACTTATGCTAGTTCAACAGTATGCTTGCTTATGCTATGCGGGTTCTCTGTTGGACTAGGTTCAACGTAAAATCCAATCACGTGATACGGGTAAGAGATGAGTTGTTTCTTTCGTATGCAATAAACAAGAGCGTAAAATCCATTCCTACCCCTTATTTATTCATGACTTGGCATCGTTAAGTTAGAAATGCTAAGCTTATTGCTGGCGGAGCGTTTCAATACCTCTTTGTTTGTTTATTTATGACCCTACGCCTTGTATCGATTGATTTATCAGTCAAGGTTAAGGTGATACTTCGTGATGTTCTTGAGACATGGTCTGCGGTCCAACTTTCGTGAACTTACGCGCCATAAAGCCCCAGGCTAGACGAGTAGAGTAATTCGGTTTGAAACCGGTCGAATCGCAGTTATTGAAGAGCGAGCGAAGCGAGAGAAGTTCTCCGACCGAGTCTACTGGAACAATCCGGCGTTTGTATGTATGAATTTTCGTTCGACGAGAACTTGAGTTAAGGTCGGATCGTCATAAACTTTAGTAGGCGGGTAAATTAAATTAAAAGATTTTTTTAAGTTCGAACATGGGCCAAATCGGTCGAGGGGTTGCCGGGATAAGGGGTCGCAAGTTCACAGTTCGGGGTGAACGTACAGTTCACAGTACCTACTGTAAACACTACTATTTATAGTGCTTAATAAATTCGAGACGTGAGATTTATAGTTGGACATGAATGTAAAAGAAGAAAAAAAAACCAATGTGACCCCGGCTGAACGATAATTTCCTATTTATCCATGGCAGCAAAATTTTGCTAATGGCAGCTTCATTTCCGCTAGAAACCTCACAAGAAACGATTGATCCTTTCTTCCTTGGTCAATAATATCCGGCAAATGGCAGGGCAATATAAATGGCATATAAATAGAGGATGTTTGTATTTATTAGGAGTGATTCGGTATACAAAAGGTTCTAACACTTTTTGCAGGGTTTTTTATTATTAAAGTTTTCAAAATGAGATGGAGAACTGTTTTACTAAAGGGGGTTTACATGTGGCCAGTATTTTTATAATACGAATATCGTTGGCGACTCCTCAGCGAAAACACTTAAGAGAAATGCAGAATATTGATAATTGAAATTGATAATAGAACTAAAAGGCATTCCGTGAGCGTTGACAGGAATTCATTGTGGGGGTTTACTTTGAAGAACATAACATATTATACCCATCTGCTTCAAGTCTGCCCTTACCGTTACTCGCACTTCACCACTCATCACCACCTATGACAGAATGCGTAGTTAAGAAGATAAAACAATAGGTTTCAAACTGGGCCTAAAAAGGTTCTAACTCTTTTTACAACATAATTGTCAAAAGGATGACATTTCTGTTATTTTTTTATTATTGTACAGTGGAATTTTAAAAGAGCTTTATTGTTGAAACACTTCAACTTCAAAATGTGATTTCCAACAACTTTTGTTCTAAGACTTTTCTCATAGCTCAATACTGAACGTTTCTTATGCTTATAAATTAGAATTTGTGCCGTTTCAGTGCTGCCTGCGCGGCGCGCTTTCGTAGCCCTCCACTCTCTACCACCTTTCCAGCCTCTCCTGCTCCTATTTGTTACTCTGCGCCAAAAAAAAAAATATAAAAAACATTTTGTTTTGTATGAAAAAAAAAAATTGTACTTTCACCAAAGTCGTTGAACAAAAGTTGTTGAAAATCACATTTCGTAGTTGGGGTGTTTGATGAAAAAGCTATTTAAATTATATTATCTTCAACAATGACTTTGTTTTTCAAAATTAATCGTATTTTTTTTACGAGTAGATTTAGTTCAAATTCAAATACATGATTGTGTGCGTTGTATTATTGCATAGATAAAACTTTGTGAAAATCAATCTCAACGGAACGTCATAAAGCAATTAAGTAATAGGGTTGTGCTCCCTATCACCGGGTGCACCCTGTAAAAAAAAGATTGGGCTTCGCCGTAGTCGGGTAAAAACACATCTCTATGTTGGAACTTGAACTAGAGACCTATGTAACCCTTCGATTGTGTGTGTGCTATTAAAATGCGAAGATATCCTAATAATCCTTATTTATTGTTCACAGGTAAGCACGACACAATGTTTCTATAATACCCACGAAAGTAACCGTAAGTACAAGGTTCAAAGTAAGAGCCCTCTCGACTCAGTGGTAAAGTGCAAAGCGCTCCACTATTTCTTCACTCAGCGTTCTAGCGCTTTTGACTCACACACAAACTAAGAAGATTCAAAAGATCAGGTCATTGGAAGGTTTACGTTGCTACGACATAGAATTTCCAGTTAATTGTAGCCAAGGGCACAGATCTTTTATCAGAGAGAGTCCGGGCGTTCCCACTGCGTATTGGCGATTTTCGCATTGACGGTACTTATTAGGTATGCCCCAGACTTCAAAATCTTTAAATTCACGAATGAACTTATTTCACCACATTCATGCCACCAACGGGAATTAAACCGCTTCAAAATCCATCGCCCTATTCACAGAGCTACCACTGGGCTTCCTTTACTTTGATTTTACCTAAATTTGGTTCCATATGTTGGTAAAGCCTGAATAGGAATTTTAAAACCACTTTGCCACGAAACTGATTTTATGCAGCGAGGTTTTTTTTATTAGTCACTGGACAGGGTAACTAACTATTTGTGCTAAAGTGGCCCTAAAGATAGCTCTTAGGCTCACAAATGCTGGAAAGACAGGTAGAGCAAAAGCAAAGCTTTCGCACTTCATCTTTCCTCTTCTGTTCGAGTCCACTTCACTTCAGCTCTCGCCAGCAACAAATTTACATGTCAATTGGTGGAGCCAACCGCTTTGTTCTTTGACGTCACACGGTGCAAGCGAATTCGCGAAAAATGTGAACTTTGGTGAATGGGAATGGTACAGGCTATTTTAAAAGTTGAAAAAATATGAGTGCGGTGAAGTGGGTCCTAGTTTTTGTATAGATCCTTATTCTCCCTGTAAAATACTTGTCGAGAGAAGTTATTTTGCAATTTTATTTGATGAATATACGTATGAGTATTTTGCACAGCCACGAGTTTCGACCAACAAATAGGTATTTATTTATCCATACTTATCCTCTTGTCCTGTTTTATTTCCTCACCACTTTTATTATGTAGTTGTTACATAATAAACCTTTTCTAAAGAAAGCTTAGCTTCCGTTTATTTATGATGTTTAGTCTTGATATCTCTTGGAGGAGCTGGTAGAAATTATGGCTTCAACGTAATCTCGCTTCCGCTAACAGAGTCGTAATAGACTAATGAATACTTATAAGAAAAGCTGTGGCGAAACCAGGCAGTTCATAAAATATGTATGGAGGCGACTATGATAACTTTCGTAACAAATGTTGACGGATTGAAGGCGGTGCTGACGTATTTTTGGTAGTTTCCACGTTTTTCTTGCTTACTTATGAGTTAGCTAAAGATACATTATTTATACGAGTATAAGTAATTTATTGTACTTAACTTCCGATTTTTTTTTATATAACCTGTGTCAATAAAGAAACGATAAATAAATGGCGGTCACTCTCGCGCCCTCTCGCTTTAATCATATCTCCGTCTATACTCACACGTAACGTTAGCATAGTCATTTTAGGCAGTCTTGATTAGTCACCTAAGCTGGGCTAATAAAACACGTCAAAATACGTTCGCCTCGTAGTGTTTTTTTAATGTTTGTCGAGTTATTTCATTATTTTTAGTTTACGTTAAGTGTTGTTATTTGTTGAGGTTTGTATTATATACTAAGTTTCAATACTTTTGATCTTATTTTCATAAAGATTTTTGTTTAATTACAAACCCGACGTAGAACAATTACCTAAGCAATAAAGAAAGCGTGTCGTAAAACAATATTTCCTAACCAAAAAAAGAAAATTTTAGGTTTGAACCGAAATCGTATTTTCGTAACCTCTTTTTTTGACCTTACCTTAGGTACCTCCCATCCGCCATTTTCATATCGTTTCTCTATTGACACGGCTTACTAAAAATTCTAATCTGGGATGGTAACCCATAGTTTTTAACAGATTTCAATAAAGGAGGAGGTACTGAATTCGTATTTTATTTTTTATGTTTTTTACCTCCGAACTTTTTTAGAGGTGGACCGATTTTGATGTTTTTTTTTTGTTTGATGGGTTATACTTCCCGTGGTAAAGATCTGATGAAGAACAACGGAGATTGAGAACGGAACTCCTCAACGGACAGCAGCGGATCACTCGGAATCAGTGCAGTAGCTTACTATCAGTACATTTTCATCACCAGTGAAGTCGTATTTTTTTTATCTTTGTTAATTTCTTTCGTAAGTACTGCACATTTTGTATCGTATAAATTCTTTCACTTAGTTTTAACTAGTTGGCTATCCCGACATCAATAGTAAATATTAGGTGAATAAAAAAAAAAAAAATTTTTTATTTTATTAACTTAATGTTTTAAGCGTACAAAAAGGAAGACCCATTTTTCATTCAGAAACGCTAAACCTAAAAGCAAACTACATAAAATGCTTTAAAGGGCCGTTTATTACTGCACAACACACCAAAAGAAAATCCGACATGGACATTTGGCGAGCCGACCGCCGTAGTAGTACTAGCATCCAGCCAAACATGGCCCACTATACCCCAGTCTAGAACTAGAACAATAACCCGATTCCCAAGCACCAGACGTAATTCATATGTGCAGTCGTGCTTTTGGCAGCTTCGGGCAATACGGCCCATAATGTTAGTCGCACTACACTCGCAGCAGTGTCTTCAATATTGTTTTGTCCTGAATTCAATGGTGGAAATCACTACTATGTATAAGGTGTTGTTTGTTTAGTGTACATCAATCTCTAAAACGATGTACTATGTTGGAATGAAGTGGAATGAAACAAACGAAGTTACAGAATAGAATTTCGCGCTCTCTTCTTTTAAATACCATAAATGAAGTCGTCATTTGTTTTCCTTTTATTCTTTTCCTGACACAAAAAGCCGCCAGCAATTCTGTGTTTCAACTTTCTCAGACGCAAAAAAAAATCGTTTCGTTTTATAATTTCTATTTCTCGCTCTTTGTTTTTTGGGGACATTTCGCAGCAACGGCTCTCGTGTTCTCGAAAAGTAATTACGGTTCTCATTATAATTCGTTGGAAGGATTTTCTTGTAAGGTATCTGAGCGGTTGTGACGAACTTCGCGAAGAAGGGTGGATAGTCGTAAAACTCGTGAAATGTCCCCCAGCTTGTTTGTACGAGCTTTAGCACTCTCGCGGTGGCCGCAGTACTGGGAGGCCTTTCGTGAATCAAACGGGACGAAACGTACACTAATAATAAGCAAAAAATTTTTTAAAGCCGGCGATTAGAAAAACGAATATTTTCCATTTTCTTACCGCCGCGGCGCGCCGTCTTTACAATAATTATCATCGACCAGCAAGATTTTGATCGGAGGACCGGCGTGAGAAGGCATACAATAAGCTTTCGGTACACTCATGGACAGGATAAAGAGCGTAAAAACGACACATTTGTGTTTAATACTAGACCGCTTGCAGAAAAGCACCTTTTGAGAAATTAATCTCAACTTTACACCAAAAACAATCAAAAGTTATTTAACTCTGGGGTGTGAGTCTGTAAGGCAATGGTGCCAAAATGGGTTCAAAGTTGACGACTTCAATTTATGATTTATTAATGCTGTCTGTCCTTTTACTGTTTTTATGTTTTAATCTTTTAACTAATCCTGTAGAATTAGAATCAGAGTATTATTTGGTGTTAGTTCGCTGGTTGTAGGAGAAAAACGAGGAAACCCCGGTTTTGTCCTTCTACTGGGACGCCATCGACACGCCATCATGCTACAGACTTTAGCACCTGCTTTCGTATGTAGGTACCATCTGTCCATCTAGCCTACGTTATATTCGGTTCGTGATAGGGCTCAGTTCTATTGCAGTGCGGCTAAAGTTTTTGTGGTCGGAATTTGCCAGATGCCGGTTGGTTGCTAACTTTACCTGTTAATGTAGTTAAGTTGTTACTACAATGGGAATAGAGATTAGAGCCTAATATAACTGCTTTTGATTTGTGGTAGTGTAGGCTATAGGTATTTATTCAGTCGGAAAGTATAGATTAGGGGTTTGCCAAGAAGTTGGTGAAGGTTCTTAAAAATGGGCGGGTTCTTAAAAATATATTTCCAACTAGCTTTTGTCCGCGACTTCGTCCGCGTGGACTACAGAAAAAGGATATATGCTTTACTTTGCTCCTAAGTGTAAAAGCGTGATAATATGTAGCCTATGTGTTATTCTGATATCTAAGCTATCTCTATTCCATATTTCATCCAAATCCGTTCAGCCGTTTCGGCGTGAAAGAGTAACAAACATCCATCCATCCATCCATACTTACAAACTTTCGCGTTTATTATAGTAGTAGGAAGTAGGATAACAACAGTATCTTCAAAGAGTCACTTCTATCTACATCTAACGTGGGTGCAAGTTGACGGTAGACGCTGTAGAAATATTTCTTATCATTCATCATTGAACGAGCGAGCGAAGCGAGCGAAGTTCTCCGAGTCTACTTGAACAATCCGGCGTTTGTATGTATGTATGTATGTATGTATGTATGTATGTATGTATGTATGTATGTATGAATGTTCGTTCGACGATAACTTGAGTAAATTTGGTCGGATCGTTATGAAATTTGGTAGGCGGGTAAATGAAATTAAAAGAATTTTTAAGTTCGAACATGAGCCAAATCGGTCGAGGGGTTGCCGAGATATGGGGTTTTTAAGTTTATATGGGGTCGCGAGTTCACAGTTCGGGGCGAACCACTAGTTATTATCAGCCCTGCTGAGCTCTGCCAATAAAAAAAAACTTATTTCTTTTTACCCGACTGTCCAAAGGAGGGTGGTTTTTTGGATGTGTTTTTTTTTGCTAAAAACGAGTCTGTGCGGGATTTATTCGTAGGATCTGGAATCTAGGCCTTAGGTCCTTGTGCGGGATTTATTCGTAGGATCTGGAATCTAGGCCTTAGGTCCTTGTGCGGGATTTATTCGTAGGGTCTGGAATCTAGGCTTTAGGTCCTAAAAATAGTTAAGCCTAAGGATTCTCATTTGACAGCTAGTTTTTTGAAAAAAAAAAACCCATCCAAAAAGTTTTTTTTTTCATTTGCAACGTTTGTGGACGCGGTACCCTCTTCATTTTCATGCTTACTCTCTTCATAGGTATTAACATTTAGATTTAGAGGGCGTTACGTGGTTTAACGTTAATTCTGTAGCTGAAACAACCGCATAATCATGTTATTGTAATGGTGAGAGCAAATGTCCCGTATAATTAACCTTTACAGCGATATGGTTTGTGGAAAACACTAATGTATACCTACTTAGGTAGAGAGTGCCATATAGGTAGAGCACCTTAAAATGTCGACTGGCTTTTGTTTCGAGCGTATTTCGCGAAGAGCTTTTAGCATTATGTTTTGTTATTATTGTTAGGTATGGTGATATTTTTTTCAATAAAATAATTATTCCGTAAAATATTACTGCCACTACATGGTGAGGAAACCCGCGGCTTAGGCCGGCCACATACAGACGGAATTCCGGACGGGAAAAAAATCGAATCAGGATTTCGAACGCAGTAACTGCATATAAATCTATGGACCTACCACACACATACAGTTTTTTTTCCGTCCGGAATTTTCATAGATTTGTTTGTAGTTACTGCGTTCGTAATCCTGATTCGTTTGTCTGTTATGGAAAAAATCCTTCTGTATGTGGCCGACCTTATTTGGCTTCGGACGTATTGACTGCTCCTACTAGGTCTTGATCAAAGCACAAAAAATTTAACTATTGAACAAGCCGTCTTTTGCGTTATAGTTAAAGTTGTTTGTGATGAGTAGAAACTGGCTTGGCCAACAAATAGAGGTATAATATCTCCTGAGCAGTGGCGAGGCCGCACCGAGCTCTTTGACAGATTTCCCCATACTGTGGCAATGCACACCGAGCTCTCCTTTTCGCGCCTCATATTTCATCCGATTTCCATAAACAAACGTCGTTTTATCTCTTTCTGACCTATTTGAATGTATTGCCGATGAAACGAGACAGCTAGCAAGGTTCCAAGCTTTGATTCACAGTGGCAAACATCGGATAAATCGTCAGTTGCAAATCCGTGTTGCGTAATGGCGGTCGTCAAAATTTTATCGCCCGTGTTTCAAGTTTTGAGGTGAAAAAGTGCTTAAAAGGGGTGTAAATGTAAGTTAAATCTGTTTTTTACTTCATAATCTTCCTATTAAATCCTGTACGTTACATATTTGAAGCTTAATAGTTTGAAGCTTAATAGTTTGGAGATAGACAATCTAGCTTTTTCCGTAGTCCTTACATTCTGAACCCAAAAGATCAGCTCTCAGCCGTTCAAGGTTGGTCTGTGGTCTGCTCTTCAACAGGTTGCAGCGATTTGTTTACTCTGTGGTCGCTGTCATTCCTCATTGACGTCTTTGATTTTTCCGTATCCAGAAGTCATTACGAAAAAATTATTATTTTATACTGATACAATGGCTTATCCGCTATTGTTTTACAAGAAAAAAGTGATATGTATTACTACAACGATGTTATCGTTCGAATCGTAAGTAAAAACAGCTTAAAAAGCTTTACAATTTTGAACCCAATATTTTGTTCTACAACATTAGTTCGATGAAGATTCTAACCGTTATTCAAAGCCCATTCAAGTCCCCTAGATGACTTATGCGCTCAAATTCTAATATTGTATGTTTTGAGTACTGAAAATATAAAAAATCTTTGTGTCAATATTTGAGGTTACTTTTATGGTAAAGTATATTTTTGCCTCTCGCCGCCGCGCCGGGAAGCCCCGAAGTATTTGTAAACGGACCTTGTGAACGGTGTTGACACGCACCAAGGTTATTTATGCTTAGAAAAGTTCACGGCGAGAATGCGTAGACGCCCATAATCTAATTATTTCTTTCCTTAGTTACTGTCTCTAGCGTGAAAGTATTTGCAATATTAGTGAAATCAAAGGCATATTGCAAAATGCATTCTCAATGTATATCTGCCGCTGAATCAGGCTGTCCAGGAAAAGCGCAGCAAAGTCTTTCAAGAGGACTCGCCCAGTTGTCCCCACCAAGGAGGCGTTTTCAAGCCAAAAAAGAGGGGGGGGCTAAAGTAAACACAGCCAGGGCTAAACACTGAATTAACAAAGGCGAGAAGTGTCATGAAGCACAAATATATGGAGTAACTGAATGTTCAATCACGTCTTACAGCATTTTGACAGGCGTGTTCCCTCACAGTCTCGCAGCCAAATCACGCAGACTGCCTAATAAGGTCACATACCCTCGCAGGGTGTTGTTTAATTTACAAGTGTGTGCTATAATCAAACCTTCATTATGGTGGATTTTTAGCTGAAGTCTCGCAGACTACCAACAGTCACATGCCCTCGCAGGGTATTGTTGAATTTACAAGTGTGTGTGTATCAATCCTCGTTACGGTGGATTTTCAGTCGATGCCTCGCAGGCTACCAAACGGCTCAAATACCCTCGCAGGGTGTTTTTTCTATAAATGTGTGCTATAATCAACCCTCGTTGGGGTGGATTTATAGCCAAATCGCAGGCTTACATAGTCTCACATACCCTCGCAGGGTGTTACTGTTTCTACAAGTGTGTGCTATAGCACCCAACCCTCGTTCAGGTGCATTTACAGCTTAAGCCTCGCTGGCTGCCTAAGTTTCACATACCCTTGCAAGATGTTCCTGTTTCTATAAATGTGTGCTTTAATCAACCCTCGTTAGGGTTGAATTCACAGCCAAAGCCTCGCAAGCTAGACTCACATACCTTCGCAAGGTGTTACTGTTTCTACAGATGTGTACTACAATCAAGCCTCATTGGGGTGGAATTTACAGCCAAAGCCTCGGGCTTCTATGTATGCCCAGCAAGAATTCATTCTCTCACAAAGACTGAATAAAATTCACATACTCTTGCAGATAATTACGGTTCCTATTGGTTTGTACTCACGACAGCACGTCAGAGTGTACACTTTTGTTGTAAAGTCGCCTGTAACGTAATCGAGTAAAGTGCTAGAGTGTAAGGGTCGACGTGCTGTCGTGTGTATAATAGTCAACCCTTGTTGGTATTGCATTCACAACCAGAACTTTGCAGATATACATGCTCAGCAAACATAAATTTGAATAAAAAACAGATACTCTCGCAGAGTATTAGTTTTCCTAAAGGATTGTACCTAAAACAACCCTCACTGGGGTTGCTTCCAGAAAATCGCAGGTTACCTAAGGATTCTATTCATGATGGTGTGACTTTATTTTCATGGAGATTGAGTGAATGTTGCAGGAGTACACTAATATCAATCTCCGTCGGAGTTATGTTCGCAGCTGGACCTTTGCACGGTTTCTAAGGCTTACTTTCGTGCATTCTATAAATTACAGATAATTTTTAAACATGCATGCTACAATGACACCTCGTCGGGTGGTCATGAAATGCCTTTATGTCTGCACACATCTATGCTCAGATGAAGTTTGTATGTGGCTGCAAACTCATACAGGGTCAATCCCTGCAGGATTGCAATCACAGCGGTCTCTACTAGTATGCATGATATTGTGGTTTCTTCTATAGCAATCTCAAGCTATTATTATTTACTAGCTTATTCTTTCTAGTGTTTCATAAAGAGTTCTCTATCTACCTGTACTGAAGATAATGTAACTAGGCATGTGTTCTATCATACGCGTGCACCCAGTGTGTTTGCAGCCTTAGAGTGCATTATACGTTTAATGAATATGACCAAAATAAAGTAATTACCTACCTAGGTACGTACAGTAGGTATCTAAGTACCATACATTTTATGTAAGTACTTGGTTTTTGCTAGATTTAATTCAATCAGTATTAAATAAAATATATTTTAAGCAAATATTGCCAGTTAAGCAACAGCAAAATTTTATCATTCTTTATATTTTATTTTTGAACCATATAATATGTTGCTCAATAAGATCAAAGTTTAGAAAACCAAAGAAACCCACACTTCCTTTATGCCTCTGCTTAGCCGGTGGTGATCAAGCTGGAAAATGCAGAATGTAACGCTACTATATGAGTCACAATATAGTTATTGGATGGCCTTGGCCCCCGCAGGGTCAGTGGAATGGTCACCGTCGAAGGCGTATGTAAAGCCTCGTTTCGTCCTCGTAGACGTTTGCAGTGCTGCAGATAGGGAGGCCCCGAAGGCTACCTACCATAAACGATTACCATCCTCTATCAGCAAATGAGGCTCTGGAGCTGGATCTTTTTATTAAAAGGTATCACATACCCTTTTAAGTAATGAATGTCGTTTTCTGTACATGTCTTTGATTTAACTGTTTAACATACCTTTGTTTCCAGCCAAGCGGCATTTGGAATGTACCTACCTAAGTTGCACAGACGTACACCCTAGTGGTGTATGTATCATATTATACGAGTGTCTGCCGGGCTCCAAGACTGAATAACTTGACTGAAAGGTATCGCATACCTTTTCTGTTTCAAGTAGGGTTGGTCCGGCCCATACCTAAACTACACTAGAGTGCCTTCAGTGCTGTGACCATCTCAGCGTCTGCAGTCATAGCTCAGATGTTAGGTCAAAACATAAAACTTAGGTACTTATCCTTAACTTCAATGTTTTGGCTATTTATTTCATAGGCGGCGGCAAGCAGCGCCCCATTTTCGACTCGAAAGTCTCGAAAGCATATGCAATGAGAAGTAATAGATTGGTTCCTGCTTCAATAACAAATTGGGTTTTTACAAAACCTAAATTTAACCTTCTAAGGATTGAGAGATAATTTTCTGGTGGCTCTTAAAATCAAAATATGGTCCTTGTTAAGAAAGTGGATGGACAGGCTTCGGTTTCAGATCTAAGAACCTACCTACTTTCAGGGATTTCATACAGACCTTGATTCAATAGATAGATAATACGACATCATCATTTTAATGATGGCGCATTGCCCTGTTGTTTTCCCAACTTCTGAAACGCGCTAAGGTAATGAATGGTCTAATCTTCACTTCAGAACCGTCTAGTTTTGGCCGAACAAACATGTTCTTGTCTACCTGCCAACAATATTTACTTTTGTATCCGCTAAGTTATGAATAGTGCTTATAAAAATTAAGTCTGGTCGGTCAAAGGAATTTCGCAAGTTCCGATGTACACCGAGTCAGGCTGCTGTTCAAAACCTACTACATTGGAACAATAAATAACAAAGTAGTACCTACAAGACAAGGCGAAGCACGATTTGACACGGCGGTTTGTCCTCCACGATCCACGTAGCTAGTCCATCGTACTTCCGGATATGATCGCATCAGACCCGGTTTTCGTCTGGCATGCACAGCTGCACAATCGCCCTCTTCAGGAACGTGCAGTGCAGATAAAGCTGGCGCATCGCATCCAAGTAGACGCTCGCATAATTAAATCAATGTTCTTAGTCTTATTATAGGTACCTACAACTGTAGGTGTGGTTATGTCTTCAAAAGGCAACTTTTCTTCTGTCAATAGTTTGCAATGCAGATCAGCTCTTGTGTCTAAAAAGGGCCTCGGATTCCCCATAATCTGCTTGTGTCATATAAAACTTGGAACTTGGAGGGTTTTTCCCCATAAGTTATCCTCGGAAAGTTCCCGAATCATTGTGAGAAATATTCGTGGCGAAATGTAATGTTCTATAGAATGAATGGGCAAAAAGCAGCACCATTCTCAGTCGCAGCCAGTTGCCAAGCTGGTTAATGAATGTTGAGTGAAGTGAAAGACCTAACGCGGCCCAATGCCCTTTTGAGAAGTACCTACCTTGCACAGGAAATACACTTAAAAATTATGTTCGCATTGGCTTGGTACCTATCTAGGAATACTCTACCTGTTAAGGGTCACTCACAATTCCTGTAAACCCGGTAACCTAGAGTTTACATTTATTATGTTAATTCGGTTAAAATACCTAATATAACTAAAGAAAGACATTTGTCGCAAGTAGGTCAAAGATGAGATTTAAGGCACATATATCTTAAATGTGTTCTTTTTAGTAAATTATTGCTATGAATGACCAGCTATAGCAGCTATAGCTATAGGTCTAGCCTTAAAACTCTGCCCATACATCTTCCTCCGGATGTATGTATTATATGATCTGGAAGCTCTTTTTCCTACGGTCAATACCTATGTATTATGATCAGCTCCACCTATTTTTATTTCCTCTGTTAATCACATACCTACGTACTTTAGTTGGTCATTTTGTACTTGTGTTTTTTTGTGGTATCTAATAATCATTAAATCACACAGATGTCATCTAACTGCCCATCACATTGACGTCTTCTGCTCTACCACCAGGCGATAACAAACACGTCTCAAACTATTAAGCTTCAAATATGTAACGTACAGGATTTAATAGCGGCGTTTTACCTTAGAATAAAACGCTTATTAAATACTTACCTTACATATTTGAAGCTTACATTTAATTTCTGCCTGGCGTTTTTCGACTTAATGAGGAATGACAGCGACCACAGAGTAAACAAATCGCTGCAACCTGTTGAAGAGCAGACCACAGACCAACCTTGAACGGCTGAGAGCTGATCTTTTGGGTTCAGAATGTAAGGACTACGGAAAAAGCTAGATTGTCTATCTCCAAACTATTAAGCTTCAAACTATTAAGCTTCAAATATGTAAGGTAAGTATTTAATAAGCGTTTTATTCTAAGGTAAAACGCCGCTAATTATATGCAGTTTGGGTGCTTATTTAATGATTTTCATCACAAAATCATTGTTTAAAAACTACCCCTTTTTGGGAAAAAAATACACAGAAATTTGAAAAAAACATTTTTTTTGTTTTTTTGAGAAAAACTTGAAAACAAAAGTGCATGTTTATTAGTAGTAAATTTTATCTAGAAATGAGTTTTGTCTCCGTCAAGGCTGTAATTTAGTCAAAAAGTTCTTAGTTTATATAAGTACATTTAGATTGAGTAGGCCCGAAAAATGTGCCAGGCTTGCAGCGCCGAGTGGTCTCTTCACCCATCTAGTGTGAGTGAAGTAGCCACTGGACGCAGTATAAATCATCTCATTATGTAGAAGCAAAGGCCTTAGTTTAAGTTGTATTATATGCTCTTTGGTTTAAGGTAGATAATACGAAGTTCTATTAGTTACGTTTTGGCTGGGCTATCATTTGGAACGGAACGAACATTCCGTAGCAAGTTCGGGTCAATGAGCAATTATTTGATTCCATTTTCTTTGGGCGGCTAAAGGAGGTGGGGGCATTTTCATTTCTATTTTAGTATAATGTGATTACTGATTAACCTCGATTCGAGGCAACCCTAATGAAACATTTTAACCCTTTTCCGGGACAGGTAGTCATTCTGAAGAAGTAATGTCATAAAATTTGTTCCTGCAACTAAGAAGAGAACTAATTTCTACATGTATGTCGCCTGAAACCTTCCGCTTTGACCCGCCCACTGTTGGAAATAAATCAGAAACAAAAATGGTTTAGTAAGTTTTATGATCTAGGTAGGACAAAGTTTCATAACAATTTATTTTAAAATAAATGGCTTATTTGCTGTTTTTTGGAATTTTCATTTTCTTACCAAGTTAATACATAAGTATCGATCTGTAACGTAATTTTATGTGACATCTGAAGAGACAGAACGAAGTATTTTCTTAGTAAAATCGTCAATACAGAAATCGGAGGATAGTATCGTGAAATGCCAATCGTAAAGTCTGTACGGAGGTTTCCTTGTTCAGAATTGCCAGAATGACGGTCCAAGTTTTGGTCCGCCCGGTACTCAAATCACGAATTGTAAGACAGGGAATTTAATTTAGTACAATACTTTAACTAATTGAAAGTCCGCCAGCGCTACACGGGGCTTTTGACCCGGCGTAGCCCCGCCCCCCCCCCCGGCGACATTTCGCCAATTAGCGGGTTTCCTCACACAGGGGTGGACTCAGGCTTTAGTTTGGGAGGATCAAACAAAATCCACCAGTAATGCATGACAGGGGCGTCGCTGACATTTTGCCAATTAGGGCCTTTTTTTCAACAAAGGGTTTGGTAAGGTTAAAGTCCCTCAGTATGCACGTGGTTTTTGATCCAGCAGAGGCGTCGCCTGCCTTGATGGTATTTTTGCCAATGAGTGCGTTTCCTCAGCACAGGGAAGACAGTATGCTCAAGCCATGAATGTTTTGATTCGGTAGAGGCGTCGCGTCGCCTGCCTTCATGGCATTCTACCAATAACAGAGTTCCGTCACACAGGTTTGGAACTTAGTTTGGTGGGGTCAAAGTCTGCCAGCAACGCACGGGGTTTTGACAGTTTGCCTATTAGCAAGTTATCATGCAGTTTCAAAACTAGTACGGTCGGCAACAGTCACAGATACCTCAAGGCAGCTGTTACCGTGCGCGGCATGAAGGCGCCACTCTAACAAAAAGGGATATCCTAGCATGAGTTCGACTGAACCTACAAAACCCAATTAAGTACCTATTTCATAAAATTAAAACTAACCAACCTATACGACAGTCGGTGAAACTGCTGATTTGGGTCAGCATTGGCTTCAACGCAAATGAGTGGGTCATGTGCCCGCTTGACCCTGGATCCGCCACTGCCTCAGCACTGAGACAAAGAGATATTTTAATGAATTCTGTGAAAGAATGGCCGACACCCAGACTGGCCGTAATTAAAACCCCATTTACGAAATAGGCTGCGGAACCCGTTCCAAAGGCATCCTTTCGACGCTCCCGTCCTAAATAAATACATTATGTGCGCCAATCCTTGCGTTTTCGTAACTCTTATCATAAGCGGTTTATCGAGCTCAATACATCTTCTGGCTAAGCATGATAATAGAAAAATAGATAGGACGTAATATCTATGGGTTATTATTGGCCTATCCTATTCTTGTACCAAGCCAGCAGAGTGATGGTTTACAGCTCGACACATCGTCTGGCTTAGCACAAGAATAGAAAAATGAATAAATAAATGTTTAAAATAGAAAAATTGTTAGGCCGAAATATCTATAGGTTATTATTGGCCGATTGTACTAATTGTACCAATCGATTGTTGGTTGTACTAAGCCAGCAGAGTGATAGAGTGAAGACTGGTAGAGTAGAGAGCATGTATCGAGCGTCTAGTTTTATATGGTGGTTATGATAGGCAGCTCATGCAATAGATCCACAGAAATCAATGAAAAACAAATAAAAAATATATAGTGACACATTAGGATACCCTATGGGATCTCGTATCGCGCGCGTCATTAGGGCACCAATCGAACCAAACATGATATTCGTGCGTGCCGTTGTTGACCGTAGTTACCTATTCTCCCTTGAAAAATATTTGTACCTTTTTCCCTAAAAAACAAAACTTGGAAAATCCGCCGACGAAATGAAACTGTAAGTAAGCCAGAGAATGAATGAAACGAAGCTGAAATAAAACGACCCTTCAGTCTGAACTCTAGTTATGGATTTTCTCGTAGTTAAATCATTACTCTATTAGCGAACGAAATGGAACGTGAATTCCCCCTCAATATTAAATGGCCGTTCTTAAAACGAAGGCCCCGTTATTTGACAAGTTCAACATTTTCCGGGAAGGCCTGTCAAAGAAATGTGTTTCTGGGCTCCTCTAATAGTGTATTCATTCTAGATTTCAATGTATGGGCAAAACGGCAAAATTTATAATTAAAATTTATTGCTGCTATGTTATACCTATATACGAGTACATTATAATACACAACTCTCCCACTCCCCCCGCACGCCGCTTAACCCCTCCCCCCCTTGAAAAGTGTCCCGTTTTACAGATTTTCTCAATTTTCAGGAAAACTATACAAGCTAGGACAAAATGGTCAAAGACTGAATTATTTGTCAATAAATTACCAACAAATAATTACTAACATTTATTTTGATACGATTTATAATTTCCAAGCTATGGTGCATCAAAGATTACAAAAATGTGCGCTTGGCAGAAATAAAACATTTAATACACAAGAAACCATAAATATTTATTATTTTTACAAGAAATCCTGTCCGATGATTTTTTTGCGTGGTGTCATTGTAATAAGCAACTCATTACGAGAATATAAGCCAAATTTCAGCGCCCTAGTTTAATTAATTAATATGTTATCGTCCTGAAAATAGGTAAATCCGGAAGTATTGACGATTTTGTCGTTATAAAGTTCCTTATCAATGAGGAATAAGCTCCGAAAATATAAATTTAAAAGGTGGGAGCCATTTATGGGGATCATTGCCCTTCCAAAACATTGATTTATTAGTGGCATGGACTTTTAAAATAAGGGAGAGAGTCGATTGAAGATGTCCCCCGCCCGAGACACCTTTTTGACTCCACCACATCGAATACATCGAAAAAATCGATAAAGTTGTATTGGAAGACACCCGGTTGTCAAACAAACCTCTATCTGCATTAATTAGAGTATCAGAAACCATAATTTTGAGGATACTTAATTAACATCTTAGATAAAAAAAGTCACTGTAACATTGGCGCCGAGACTGCTCAAGCCCCACTTCAACACTTTTTGGAGGCCTAAGGTGGAGAACCAAAAGGCGTTTTGGCACTAATGGTGACTGAAAGTGAAAATTTGGTTCATCATTATGAATCCGAGTCCAAACAAGAGTCGATACGCTGGCATAAAAAGGGTACAACCCCCCCTTACAAGTTTAAGGTGTCAAAATCAACTGGCAAGATGATATCGACGATTTTTCGGGTCACTGAAGAAATTTTGTTAATAGACTACAAATAAAAGGTGTCAATATAACCGGAGAATATTACGTTTCACTATTGGAAAAAATAAAGGAAGCCATCAAAGAAACTAGAAGAGAAAAATGGTCTCAGGGTGTTGTCTTTTTGCAAGACAATTAGCCCGTTTACAAGTGTTACACTGCGATGGCTGCCTTACACAGATGTGGGTTTGAGACACTAGTTTACTCTCTCTACAGCCTAGACCTGACCCCCAGCAAATTTGATTTATTTCTAAAAATTAAAAAAATACCTTCGAGGAAGAAAATTTTTCGATTATAGAAAAAAGAAGTCAAACATGCGATTTTGACCCATTTTCAGGGGAAGGAAGAAATAACGTCTACTTCAACAAATACGTTGGCCACAAAGTCACCAGCTCCACAGTTGATACTGAAAATAGTAGGTATCATGCAGCTTCAAAAAAGCCTGCGGAAAAATATGTCGATGTGTCAATGCTGGATTGCGTTGTTCCATCATGTGCATCTATTGCCAAGATAATGATGACGATACTGATTCTTTTAGATATTAATAACTACATAAACGCATCTCTTGTAAAAATAATAAATATTTATTGTTTCTTGTGTATTAAATGTTTTATTTCTGCTAAGCGCACATTTTTGTAATCTTTGATGCACCATAGCTTGGAAACTATAAATCGTATCAAAATTAATGTTAGTAATTATTTGTTGGTAATTTATTGATAAATAATTCAGTCTTTGACCATTTTGTCCTAGCTTGAATAGTTTTCCTGAAAATTGAGAAAATCTGTAAAACGGGACACTTTTCAAGGGGGGGAGGGGGTAAGCGGCTTGCGGAGGGGGTGGGAGAGTTGTGTATTTTAATGTACTCGTATGTAGGCATAACATAGCAGCAATAAATTTAAATTATAAATTTTGCCGCTAAAAAATTTAGAATGAATCTATACTTATAATAAAACTCTAGCGAAGTCAATTCTGTACATTGAATATTTTTAGAAAAAAACTAGCAGGGGTTACTAAGTAAACTATACTGAATCCAAAAATGCAAAAAAAACGGTCTATGTCTGTCTGTCTGTCTGTCTGTCTGTCTGTCTGTCTGTCTGTCTGTCTGTCTGTATGAACACGATAAACGCGAACACCGCTGAATAGTTTTCAACCAAAATTAACATGGTCGTAACTCACGTGTCTGGGCGTAACTTAGGCTATCCAATGTTTAGAATACATTGCGGGTTGCAATTTTAACTTCTTTTTTTGTAAGAAATATTCATAATTTGGATATGGCTTCTTATGAAGATATGTTAAGAACGTGATACTGAACATATTTCTGCAAAAAAAATAATTAAAAGTCCGACTTTGAACCTCATTCTCTCGGAAACCTACATTGCGGGTTGCAATTGTAACTAGATTTTTTGTAAGAAATATCCATAATTTTGATATGGCTTCTTGAGAAGGTATGTTAAGAACGTGATACAGAACATGTTTCTGAAAAAAAAAAAAAAAAAAAAAAACAAGTCCGACTTTATTATCTCGGAAACCGTTGATTTCCCAGACATAGTTCCTTGGGCAAAAATGTTCGTTATGATGAGGACTAACGTGGTTTCCCACTTTGTTGGCGGTCTTTTAACACTCTGTATAATAATCACGCTACGACTTTTGGCATTTGGGGCGCCATATTGTAAATGAAAAGTCGGCATTTGTTTTTATTTTATTTTGGCGGAAAATGTTAGTTCTACAAGCGTAGCATAAGGCCGGGTCAGATCGTATCTATGGGTTTAAAACAATAGGTATCTCACTCTTTTGTTTGACGTAGAGCGGGATGGACGGAGCCATAGATACGCTCTAACCCAGCCTTAAGATCCTTGCTGGAGGGAATTGTGAGTGGTTTTCGGTGGAGGTCGGACAAAGTTTATCAATGTTAGAAATATAGTACTGTTGCGTCGCGGTCGAAAGGTTCTGGGTTTGACCCCGCGAGGTTGAACTTTTTTTTGTGCCTTTTTAAAATATTTACTCTACTGAGCCCAACTTTATATTAAAAAAATATATATATTCTTTGCCGTAAAGCGGGATAGACAGAGTTATTTGCCGTAGATACGCTCTAACCCAACCTTATGCTTTGCTTGCTGGCTTAGCATGAGAATGGTTAAGACCTTATCTATGGGCTTATAACTTTATCTATCCCACTCTACGTCGGGGGCGATACACATTAACCCCTTTCCTTCCTAAACAATTCTTATGCTAAGCTTCCTGGTATCTTACACGGGCGATACCTAATCTAAACAATACATATTTTATTATGAATGTATTGTTTAGATTAGGGCACACACAGACAGACACACAGACAGGCGCATCCTCATAAACACATAAACAGACACACACACAAAGCTATCAAACTTATGACACCCCTCTTATTTGGTCGGGGGTTAAAAAAAACTTTCCTTTTGAGTTTTCCTCCACAGTCGAATTTAAATTAAATGTCAAATGTGTAAAAACGCATACGAAGTCGCGGGCACAACTAGTATACTATAAAGACGGTATAATAAATCGACGCTATTTACGAGGTACCCATTCAAACTTAGGTTTTTACCCGACTACGTGAAGCAAAAAGGAGGGTTATGATTTTAGCAGCGTATATATGTATGTATGTATGTATGTATGTATGTATGTATGTATGTATGTATGTATGTATGTATGTATGTATGTATGTATGTATGTTTGTGTGTTCATCTGTTCCCTCGCAGAGCCTAAACTACTCGGCCGATTTCAACAAATGAGGTATCGTTGGATTTGTCTTAATCACCCAGGTAACATAGGATAGTTTAATTTTGAAAAAAACCAAGATGGCGGCTGTGCTGCGCCCTAAAGTGGTGGACCTAAAAATAAAAATTATCGGATACCATCGTCATGGGTATCAAATGAAAGGGCTTTAAAAGACCTTTTCAAAAATGTATAACACATGTAGCGTCAACATAACAAATAGAACAAGAAATTCCAAAATGTGTTTTTTTTTGCCCTTCTTGGTTCTATTCTGGGTGATCGTCCAAAATGACTTACTAAAAAGCTCAAAAAAAAAATAGAAGTTAAAAACTAAAACCCGACTACTAAAAGGCTTAAAACAAGACCTGTTTATCCTTAAAATAGACTCATAGATAATTAATCGTAGTCGGAGGACACCACATTCGCATTTGATAAACCGATGGCCTCCGACTACGATTAATTATCTATGAGTCTATTTTAAGGATAAACAGGTCTTGTTTTAAGCCTTTTAGTAGTCGGGTTTTAGTTTTTAACTTCTATTTACAATACGAATCTGGTTTTTTTAATGGCTCGTCCCGACCTCACCCTACTAGCTGGATTAGCTTTGATCAGCTTTGATATTTGCCTTCTCTATCGTGTTGAAGTGTTGAAGGCTTTTACACTTCGCGCTCCTATCCCAAAAGCGCGCAAACTTGATTGCGCTGGGGTAGCCTCCATTCAGGAGATCCTGCCTAACTGAATTATCCGGTTACCGGTGTATGTACCGATTGATTTGCTTTTGTATCATGCATGAGATACCTATATCTTATGCAAATCTGCGTAACTTTCTGGTATTACCACAATGTTAACTACCTACAAGAATAAGGCCCGGTTTCTGAATTGAGAACTTTACTAAGTTAATACTTAAGGCGCTGTACATAGTGAATAGCCCGCGCGCCAAAAAAAATGCACAAAATCGAGTCCTGTATCAAATACACAAAAAAAAATCGAAAATTTTCACGTATCAAACCCTAGAATTAGGTAAGACCTACCTAAAACAGCCAGTTTCGTGTTGACATTAAACGTTTTGAAGATATTTTTGATGAAAAAAAATAAGCGGCGCACTTTTTTTTAAACAAAATATCTTGCAAGCTGTTATGGGTATCAACACAAAACTGGCTGTTTTAGATAGCTCTCACCTAGTTCTAGGGTTTGATATGTGAACATTTTCGTTTTTTTTTTGGGTATTTGATACAGGAATAGTTTATATGCATTTTCTTGCGCGCGGGCTAATTCACTATGCCCAGCGCCTTAAGTATCGTTCTGTCACGTTCTTTTGTGAGAAATCTGCAGAAACAGAACGATACATACGTGCTTGCTTAGCGGATTTCTCAATTCAGAAATCGGCAGTAAGCAACTTGTTGAAGCCTTGAGCGGTATTCCGCTCCTTTGTCAAACGAGCAAGTCCTGAAAGAGTGAAAGAGAGTACCTACTGAGGAGGACTGAATACAGAAGAGGGACGATGTTGCGCCACGATAAACATATTGAAGGAAAGATAGAGGAGAAAAGAAAGGTAGAGGAAGGTCACGGAGAAGCTATTTTGACCAAACATTGTATAGTGTAGTCGTTTAACCTGTAGCTGCAGAATAAATTGTCATGTCGGAAGAAAGACGGTCGCGAGACGGCGATGGCCGCGGCAAGCCATTACACGCTCCGGGGAACCCCGCCGAGGCTCGGACACAAAGGGGGAACTATTTTACCCTCCTTGAACTCTTGCTTGCTCGTAGCTACAGAATAATTCACAGGTCCTCAGTAGGTAACTACCTGCCTGGAGGGTTGTTCTCTCGGTTTTCGTCGCCAGTCGTCAGTTTTGTTTCATATTTTGTTTGTAAATGATTTTCTTTGACGTATCAAACATGGATTGATCAGTGCAGGTTCCTGGGATAGTGAAGCGGTGCGGGAGGGGTGACATGTGACGTCTCGTTATAGAAGTAACAGCGATGCTAACGTCAGAGTGAAGTCACGCATCAATCCACACCGGACGATCCAGCGCGCCCCGATCCAAATCCATACATTTCGCTCGCGATCGGAGCGCGCTGGATCGCCCGGTGTGGCCAAAGCCATTGAAAACACCACCGAACTAAATCCCATAGAATCCGAATTACGTATAAAATCACAATAAAAACTTGTCCCCACAGAAACAAATGATATCAGCAATAGAACAATACGAAACATCATTTCGACCATACGTCTTATATTCGAATGTCAACCTTATTGCATTAGTGTACAGTTTTACTTTAATTGCAGGGACTACGAGCAAATAAGCTCCCTAAGTCAATTTGGGCATCTATTTTTCCAGACACATTTCAGAGTTCTATGTTGTATCTAGTTTTATCCTCGATGGAAGGAAAACACACACCCCCGCACCACTCCAATACCGCAAGAACCGCCTCAGTTAAGCGCTATGCCTGTAAGTATGCAAAAAACAAAACTGACAGCTTTCATTTACGAATTTGCAAGCATTTGACCCCTAAAGCGTTGGGGGCTACAAACGTAAATCAAGCTCAAGAAATGAAATTTTAAGCACCAAAAAAAGTGTTTTAAGTCAACCTACAAGCTGAAAATTACTCCTCAAAGCGAGAGAAAGTAGGCGACAAAATATGCTGAGAGCAGCTTCATACAGCCTTCCTAGAACTGAGGAAAGGAAACCTCAAAATATTTCCCTCCCCTGAAGCAAGCCTTTAGTAAATTAGCACCCATAAGGCCTCTCCTCGATTTCTCAGTATTTATTTCCTCTTTCACGCTCACGTGCTGTACATACGATAGCACGTCAGAGTGAAAACTCGCCCGTAACGCAACCGAGTAGAGTGCTAGCGTGTAAGGGTTGACGTGCTGTCTTGTTTACCTACATATGTATGTATGTACCACAGAAATAAACTGGTGTGTACTGTACATACTCGTAATGTTTGTATTCAAACCACTAAGGCTCAGATGGACGAAGAGAGTTTCTCGCATCCGAGCGTGCATTTATGGAATCGGGCTTCCGACACTTTTATCGAAAAAAGACAACTCTCTTTTTCTTGATGAACTAGCTTTTGCCGTGACTTCGTTCGGTTTTTTTTTTTATCAGATTTTTTTTTAATGGAAACCCTTCCAGCGTGTGCGTCACTTCATCGCAGTAAAATTGCATAGGGACGAAAAGACGAAATAATAAACATTCTTGATAAATTAGTATATTTTACAAACACTTCCCTAGCTTCTTATTCTGGATCGGTCCCTCAATTCTGAGGATCGTGACCATATACAATGGTTCTCCACTCATCACAGTCATGGGCGCGATGGGATGCTTGCTGGATGGATCCACCTGCTGCCCCCTTTAGGGCATCGGACCAGCGCATTGGAGTTCTGCCTCTCGTCCGTCTGCCTTCCATCTGGCCCAAAATTATCTGTCTTTCCAGTGTCGTGGTGACCGCATAATATTGCCTAGTTTATCATAATTTTATGCTTTCTCGTGTAATTAAAATGTGTTACTGTTTCCTGGCAAATATTGATAGGGTCTAATTGGACAGTCAATTTCAGAAGCCTTTTAATTTAAAGTATGTAGAGTTTCGATCGCGGTCGTATTTACATAATTGACTTTGCGGCGGGAGTTGTTGTAATTAATTATTGGCTGTAGGTATGTATGTGTCACCTTAAAAAACAAGTATAACAATATGGCCGCGCTTTTTTTTTCATACAGCCAAATTATAAACCCATTTCGAGTTTTTTTTTAACTCGCCAGTAATGGATTTTTAAAGGAAATTGCGGGCCCCCCTCTCCAGACTACCTCTTTTTTTTAATTGCGGGCCGCAAAACACGACAGTAATAAAATTTCATACATCTTTGCTGTCGCCTAATTGAAGTAGCCGGCAAGTCCGGCTTTTGTTCAAAGAAGGTTGT
Source organism: Zelleria hepariella (assembly GCA_949319315.1). Taxonomy (NCBI): domain Eukaryota; kingdom Metazoa; phylum Arthropoda; class Insecta; order Lepidoptera; family Yponomeutidae; genus Zelleria; species Zelleria hepariella. The sequence goes on from OX439382.1 coordinate 14,818,071, forward strand.
GAAATTAATGACCACATTGCGAGCGTTTTTGAGTAAAAACAACCAGGCTAGAAGCTAGCAGCGTTCCGTGCTGGCGTGCCGCCGCATGGTACGGCGCGTAACCGCTGCCAAACTACCCACAGATCGATACCGCATTATGCCACGGACATGGCGGGCCGCGGGAGTGAGTGACTGACGAGACAGACAACGATTAATGAATGTGGTTGCGCCATTGAGGTGTTACAAAAGATCCTAACTCTTTTTACAGGGTAATAGCACCCGGTGATAGGGATCACAACCTAAATTTTTCTTTGCCTTATGTTATCCTTGATCGAAGGCTCTATGACGTTCCGTTGATTTTAAATTAATGAAATGTGAACGCTGTGGCAGGAGAAAAGTATTGTTTTCATTGACTTTCACAATTTTTTTACAACTCAAAGCTATGCAAATGCACCTACACACAAAAAATGTTTTAACATATACCTACCAAAAACAAAAATTACGATTTTTTTATTTTATGATTAAATCTGGTTTTGATCAAAAACCTAGCCTAGGTTTTTGATCAAAATCCGGATGATGACAAAATATTGTCAAATTTTATCATAAACCCGCCAAATATAGACTAAAACTCGATAAAAAACCTCTCTTCATTATGTCTAGTAACCTAACCGCTGGTTCCGTAGCCTCCTTGGCCAAGACATTCGCTCGCGCGCGGTGGCGGTGACACAAAGCACGGTCTCGTGATGGCGAATTTATACGATACGCCTTTTATTGCTTCTGACCCGATCCACACGACACGTATAAATAAAACCGTAAGGACAGCCTTTACAGTTGATTTCAGCGCCATGCTTCTGTATCAAAAGTTCTTTAGCGGCATCAATAAAAAATAGTAGATTGTTACCCGAGGGACTAAAACACAATTTTTAAGGCGAGAGTGTTTCTTAGAGCGGAGCGAAGGATTGTAGAGTAGAATTCTGAGCGCAGCAAGGGATTCAAAGTACTCGAGCTTTAAAAAGTGTTGTTCCCGAGGTGAACACTCTACTTTTTATCACCCTCTATGAGAAAATAAAGTTCGTCATTGATCTCTTTCAATGTTGTGTGTAAACTCTTTAAAGATCCATATTCCAAATTCAAATCACTTTTTGTCCCTCCGGGATTAAAAAGCTATTTTAGTCTCTGTTTGCGGGGAACGAGCTAGGTTTTTTCGAATAGGTGTGATAAAAACATATTCGTGTAAAATACGTTTTAGAATATGTGGATTGTAATTTTTTTATCCTGTTTGTAGTAATTCTCAAGACCTCGAAAACCCAGAAATACACACATAGCATTTTTGCTAAAATATAGAGTTTTACGTAGGGTTGGTTAGCCCATAATAGTATACTCGTATCTACTCTATTAATTGCCTCCAGCAGTCTACAAGACTCAAGCAACCCGTGAAATAGCCCAGCCTACTTACACTAATTTGGGAACCTCCGAATGACAGGCAGATGTCTTACTTAGGTACACTTGGGGTAATAGGCGCCTAACCTACGCGTTGATTGGCCCTGTTCACCCCAATTCGGTCCAATTTCAGTTTTTACCCTGTACCCTCGTTGGTGTGCTGATTCTGTAAAAATAATCGCACAATACCGTCAAGGGTAACCCCCTAGTTAACTCACGTAGAAATTCAGTGGTTTTACACTACAAAGAAATTGGACGACTTCATCAACATTTTCAATACGAAATGTTGCTGAAGTCGTCCAATTTCCATGATCGAGTGTGCGTTGGACAAAGATATTTGATAAGGTCCAGGTTCAGGTTCAGGTTGTTGTCCAGGTTGCGTCAACCAGGGTTAGTTAGTTAACTCTGAGTTGATGTCATTAATTGTATGGAAATGTCAAATTAACTCAGAGTTAGTTGGCTAGTCCTGACTGACGCAAGTCCGCCTGAGTGTAATACCCCACAGTCTAAGCTGGAGAGTACGCCACGCCAGCATGTGTGTAGTTTTATTTATAAATTTCATCAATCTTCTGTGCCAGGGAGGGATACTCTTCCCACTCCAGGGGTTAAGTCTGTAACGCAATGGCGTGTCGGTGGCGTCCCAGTATAAGGACAAACCCGGGGTTTCCCCGTTTTTCTCTTACAACCAGTGAACTGATTGTCTAGAATTAGAATCAGAATATTCTTTGCTGTACTACAAAAACATTAATAGGACCGACAGAGCCGTCAACTGGGAGCTCATTTTGGCAGCATTGCGTTACAGACTCAGGCCCCAGATAGTCAGGAAGATCCACTGTTATCCCCACCTTAATTACTCGTTGGGGGCGCTCCCCTGCCAATGGACTGTTGCTTTTTGCTGAACCAATTTGAGGAATGGACGGACAGTGATGCGAGGGCCTCTTATTGCTTTACTTTGTTATTTATGAAGCGAGGGTTTCTAAGCAACCGACTCAGTAATGTGGTGTATCATTGAATCTATAAAGCTGTATCTTTAGAGATATGAAATTGTGTTCAACCCATTAGAATGTTGTCCGTTCGACATCAGATCCAAGTTTTTCTTAACGTTCACTGAAAGTAGCTTGGCGGAACAGTTTTTTCAATTTTGTAGCTAAATTGAAAAATTTTTGTTCAATGGTTTTTGTTTCACGGCAATAAAACAGTATTGTAAGTAAAGCTCATGTTTGAATTTGATATTGCTTTTCGTCTCATTCACTCACCTACATTTCATGGCGTTTCGACCAACGATACACATCCCTACATCCCTACAAATACCGGATTATTCAAGTAGACTCGAAGAACTTCGCTTGCTCGTCCAACAAGTCTAACCAGTACCTCTCCTTGGTCGCCAGGATGTGCCGTTCCGTGGTAGTGGGCGCGAGATGAGCGCGGCTGCGCTGCGGGCGGACGGCGCGGGCGAGTCTACGCCCGGCTCCGACGTCGGCGAGCGCATCACGCGGCTCTTCCCCAAGTGCCGCCCCAAAAACATGCAGCACCAACACGACAGGTAACTAACAGACACAGCTTCTGGATAAGTCTTGATGGACTAAGACACGCTGAAAAAAACCAAATGGCTACGGGCGGTCGCGGCGCGACTTTACGCCTCGCTCCGTCGTCGGCGAGCGCATCACACGGGTATTCTTCTAGTCTCGCCCCAAAAACATGCAGCACCAACATGACAGGTAAGATTCTAGGCTGAAACTTGAAACCATTTACTGCAGTCTGTCGACGGAAGAAGGTTGACGAATGGCCGTGGGTGGACGCGCCGCGGGCGACCCTACGCCTGGCTCCGACGTCGGCGAGCGCATCACGCGGCTCTTCCCCAAGTGCCGCCCCAAAAACATGCAGCACCAACATGACAGGTAAGATTCTAGGCTGAAACTTGAAACCATTTACTGCAGTCTGTCGACGGAAGAAGGTTGACGAATGGCCGTGGGTGGACGCGCCGCGGGCGACCCTACGCCTGGCTCCGACGTCGGCGAGCGCATCACGCGGCTCTTCCCCAAGTGCCGCCCCAAAAACATGCAGCACCAACACGACAGGTAACTAACAGACACAGAGTCTAGACACGCTAAGAAGAACAAATGAACTCCGACGTCGCCGAGCGCATCACACGGGTCTTCTTCTTGTGTCGCCCCAATAACATGCAGCCCAACACGACAGGTAGCTGAAATATCTGATTATCGACTAGTGGTGGTCAGACATCGGTCTCCAAGCCAATGATTCTTACCTTACAAGCTGTGTGCTGGGCATCAAGTCTGCAACGCACTCATGTTTCAGTAGGTTCAGCATTGTAGGAAAAAAGCTGGGTTGGTTCTGTGTATTGTGAAAACTAGTACCCAGAGTAAGGGCCCTGCTCTTAGTTATTGAAAAGTTGTAGAGAATTATATTTTGTTGATGGGTTTAGTCTTCGATCAAGGATAAAACTAGTATATAGAACTCTGAAATGTGTCTGGAAAAATAGATGCCCAAATTGCCTTTAGGAGCTTATTTGCTCGTAGTCCATGCAATTAAAGTAAAACTGTACACTAATGCAATAAGTTTGACATTCGAATATTAGACGTATGGTCGAAATGATGTTTCGTATTGTTCTATTGCTGATATCTTTTGTTTCTGTGGGGACAAGTTTTTATTGTGATTTTATACGTAATGCGGATTCTATGGGATTTAGTTCGGTGGGTTTAGTACTCTACCTAAAGCCGCACGACATAGTATGGATAAGCAACACTGTAAAGTGCAACGATCGGTTTACTGCGCGGTAAGTATCAAATTAGCTTAGTTCAACTAAGTTCAAGTTTAGTTTATAGAGAGTCACCTATACCAATACTTCTAATGGCTGCACTTTCCAAAGTTCCACTCAAGGCAAACCAACTAGAAATTCCAGCGAAGAGATATTTTCCAGCTCGTCAAATACTAGGATTCAGTTTCGAGCGGATGCGATCCGCTATCGGTCACTAACTCCATTACCCTTTGGCTCCATACAGAGTGTCCAGAGTATTATCAAACGTTCGTGCTTTGGCGCCGGCTTACATTGACTCTAATGTTGTGTAACCTTGTGTAACCTCAACTCCATACAAAAGGGGAGACCTGTTTCCTCCCTGGATAATTGTTTTAGAAAAAATATTTTTATGCCATTCAATCTATATTTACCTCTGCCATGTCCCTATGTTTTCCTTTTTTTATTATTTAAATTATTTAAATTAATTTTAATAAAATAATTAAAATTATAAAAAAGGAAAACATAGGGACATGGCGGAGGTACATAATATTTATATTATAAATAGAATGGCATAAACATATTTTTTCTAAAATAATTATACCTGTTTCCAGGTCTCCCTTTTTGTGTTTTTTGTATGGAGCAGCCGGCTACCCGCGTTCCGTCTTAAAGTATGCTCCGCGGAGCCCTAGGGCTGCACCTCTGTGGGGCCTCCGCGAGAGTCCTTGTAGTAATAAGAAAAAAAAAACAAGAACCAGCTCTTATATAATATCTGGTCCACAGTTACTGTTCAACAGTGACGAACGCGAACGCGAAATCCGTCAAACATTTCGCTTTCCAAAAGGATTCCATCAACAAAAGTTTGAGAAACGCTGGTTGAACCAAAATATTTTCCTTACTCATCATGTTTTCCTTCTCGCACGTATTGATTTCTTGACTTTGTCTTTCAAGTGGAGGATAGAGGGAATACGTGCTGGGCAAGCCTAATGATTCAAGGGCCTTTGGTAGTAAAATGTCAGCCTACTCCATTGGTTATTAATGAGCCGTTTTCAAAGCACAAATTAAAAGCCCTTCATAGATGGCGCTAATAGGCGTGCCAATACAAGAACCGGGAAATGGCTGTCAAATTTCGCTTAGCACAGTCGGTTTCCGGTTCTTCTATGGCCACGATCGGTGATTGGAGTTTTGCTTTCAAAACGGCTCATTAGAGTTTTGTCACAATCGTAAAACCACTGACTAATGACTACATAGTATGGCTAACATTATTCATCCTTTTTTTATGAATCCTATGCAGCGCACTTTTAGTGTAACAATGTCATTACATTACTCATCTACAATAGTGAGTTACTGTCGATTTCTGAATTGAGAATTTTGCTTTGCATAAATTGGTATCGTTCTGTCTCTGCAGGTTTCTTACAAAAGAACGTGATAGAACGATACTTAAGTATTTACTTAGTAAAATTCTCAATTCAGAAACAGGGCCATACGCTCGCTCAGTGTAAACGTTCCATGTAAACTCACACCCTTTAGCTTTAGCCTATTCCGTTTGGCAACTCGGTGCAGTACATAAATTACGGACGACTGCTCTGCGCGTGACAGCTGCAATGTTTACAGCTCGCATGCGGGTTAGGTTTATTGCACTACATTCATACGAGCGAGTTTGGCCGTGTCTGGCATTGTTATAGCATCGCTAACCGGCGCGCGACTGCATTTAACGATATGTATTGGGATCATAGATAGACGTAACTCAGCCAGTTTGTACTCTGCTGGATGTAATAAGCGTATTCGTGTTGTCCTAACCTCTGCTATTCAGGCGGGTTCACAGTCGCAGGACCTGATGTAGACGACACAGTTGAGGTTATTACGACCACCTGCGGCAATTATACATTACTACCAGAATGGTGTACCAACATGTGACATTTGCGGACGAACCTTCACCGCAAAAATAGGCTACATTAGTCACACTCGGGTACACCAGCGAAGCCCATCACACCAGTAGCAGTCGCTGCAGCCGTATCGGCTAGAAAGACATCATCATTACGATTTATTGGCGCCGTGCACCGACACCCGACGACGCGACGACGTGAGTTGTCACTATTTATGTCACGTCTAACCTCTTACTACTCGTAAAGTGTCCCAGGCCTGAGGTCCGCTGCTAAGCATGTTCTAATCCAGTATTATTTTCCACTCCTTTCTATCTTGGGTCACCTCTAGTCAATCTGCGAGGTCATCCCGCCGGTAGGCCGCCAGCACCACATGGAGTGCCCATAATGTGGAATCTAGTCGGTGACGATTTTCACCGCAGACATATTATATTGATTTTCACTGTAATACTAACCAACCTTTATGGTCACCATCCTCCACTTCATTTTGTTTATTTTGTCTAACCGCCCTCTTTTTTCAACCTCCAGACTGAACTCCGGGCTCGACGGGCGCCAGCAGCTAGCCCTCGGAAACCTTTCCTCGGACGATGAGCGCGAGGACGGCCAGCTGGTCATACTCAACTCCAAGGGCGGCAGCTACAAGCTGCGGGACTCTAGGTATGAACCATCTCCATCCATCTGTCCAAATGTGATCTCAACATTTGACGTATACGTGGTTTGGGGGTTTGGGCAAGAGTCTCGACCGAGTTCTGTCACTCGCGATACGGACTTATGCTGAACGACTAGAGCAGGTCGGAGCCGTACTGACAACATCACCAAGAAGGCATAACAATATCCGAGGGCTGATGTATCAGAAAAAGACTCTGCATAAGAGCGTTTACTTTTCTCAAAACCTGCACCTACTTTTGCGCGCTGACGCGGTACGAACTTGTCATTCCTGTGGACTATATTTGTGTCCTTGCTTCTAATATTGTTGTGTATTATTGTGTGTGTCAAGAAGTACAAATAAGTAAATGCATGAATATGAATATGACTGGGTCCCACTAAAATCATCACAAAGTTTATGAGTCAGACTTGGCAGACGGCCGATATCGGATATCCAGCCGATGTTAATTAGGTCGAAATACCATATCCGTGTGGCCTTTCTCTCCATCTCTTTCCATGTATATTTCTCACCCCTTTGTAAACCCTCTTACAGGATAATCGAGATAGCGGGCGGGCGCGAGCTGTACTCGCAGAGCCGCAGCAAGGCGGTGCGTAAACTGCGGCATAGCAACACACACAAACACAACCTGCGGAACAAGGCGCGACACCCCGACACGGCGCTTGACAACAGGGACACCGAGGTGAGAGAGACCGGTTATTCCTTCCTGTCTTACCAGTAGTCCGATGATCGAACTGTTTGGACGATTTTTTTCAAAAGTGTCCTTACGCCAGAATGAGGGGGTAAGGACTCAACCTTCACGCATTGGCACGTAAAAGATATTACCTAGCCCGTCCTACGCTCGCATAAAGTTGGGCGCCAAAGGTAGTTCACAAGTCAGATGATTATCCAAATCAAAAGAGCAACTGTAACAATACAGTGCGTTACGGACAAACCCAATCACCCTCACTAGCTCAGCGGTTGAAGTGCATCTTGACATGGATAACCAAGACGCCATATCTTTATGTCCTGGGCAACCTCCCTCCTAATCCTACTTCTTGGATTTGGATCCCTGAAGGTTGCATAGGTGCATTAATATTTGAAACGTCATACCGGCGACTCGGAACTCAATGGAACGTATGCTTTTTAGCAGCACCATCCAATCACACTACTAGTTACTAAACTAACCCTCATCTTCCATTCCAGATATCCCTGCACAGGATAAACAACGAGCCCAAGAAGATGGTGTCCCGGCACACGTCGCCGTCCTTCATCAACGGAGACCGCGAGCCCACCATCTTGGAGATGAACAACTTTGGCATTCCAAGGAACAGCTCGCCGATTCTGGACCCGCACAAAACGGTCGATGTTAGTACGAAGGGCAGCCCGATCGCGGTTGTGGCTGATGGTGAAGTGGTGGTGTTCGATGATAATGAGGATTGGAAAGGTGAGACTGTCAATTCTAAATAAGGTGTAGAATGAAGTTATTTTGTCAAATGATAGAATAAACTCCCTTCTGCTGCTGCTGGGCTGCTGGGCAAAGGCTTTCCCCACTTTAGTCCAGACTTTTTTGTCCTGGGCCACCTCAGACCACTCCGGCATGTATTTGTCGAGAGCGTCCCGCCAGCGCCTTGGCGGCCTACTCTTCTCGACTTCGATTTCCATCTGCTGGCACCCATTCCGTGGTGATTCTTGCCCACCTATCTCTGGGTGCATGCGGCTGATATGTCTGGCACATAAAAATGTGAATCCACTATGTTAACGCGTATCGTATATCTAATTGAGCCAGTCTAAACAGCGAAGTTAAAGTGGAGCTGGGCCAGACATATCAGCCGCATGCACCCGGATAGGAGGGAAAGAATCACCACGGAATGGGTGCCAGCAGATGGACATCGAAGTCGAGAAGAGTAGGCCGCCAAGGCGCTGGCGGGACGATCTCGACAAATACATGCCGGAGCGGTCTGAGGTGGCCCAGGACAGAAAAGTCTGGACTGAAGTGGGGAAGGCCTTTGCCCAGCAGCCCAGCTGCAGCAGAAGGGAGTGTTTCTATAATTTGATTAAAAAATAACTTTTAAAGTATCCTCTTTTCCCAATCTTCGTAGAGCTAGGAGACTGCCGCGCAAGACCGCGAAAAATGGAGATCTCTTCTTCGAGCCCAATGTCACTGATAGGGGATTTATTACATCATCATCATCGTCATCAATCTTCGTAATTCTCTGCCCACAGGTCTGCGAATGGACCCGGAGGCAAGCGAGCCAGAGCTTGAGTTGAGCGTCGCGAAAAGGACTTTAGACAATATGAAACATTGTGATAGTGATATAATGAACAATAAGAACGGTGACGTGTCCGGGAGTGACTCCGAGGAGGAGGGGGGGAGTCCTGCGGGAGCGTGGGGGTCGGGGGACGAGGATAAGAGGCAAGACAGGTAAATAGTTGAGATGTTTTAAGAATGCATCATCATAATCATCATCAGCCCACCTCTGTCGATTGTTGGGTTAGGTCTTTTCCCCTCACGGTTCCTAGTCATCTCCATCCATGGAACCTTCGCCGAACAAAAGATGTCGCCGTATTTTTTTATGGATTGTGTGAACATAACCAGCGCCATCTATAGAAAAATTAAGGTCCAACGATAGCATCGTGGCGGAGAAGCCCATTTTTCAGTTTTTTTTATTATTTTGAAGCTAAATTGAGGTATTTTTGCTTAGCGATTTTTGTTTCACGACATACAATAGTATTCTTTTCATTAAAGTCAACAACAGAACGCGGAACGCAGAATTCGAACGCGGAACTCTGACCGCCGGGCGATTGTGTGGCGCCCAAGTTTTTTATTCCGCTAACGAGTATCGCCGTCTTGTTTTACGTAGTAAATAAAAGCAAGATGGCGCTAGGCGAAAGCGGGATGCTCAGCTGCTCATCAATACAAACACAGCCATCGTAGTACAGTCGACAGACTTTTAAATACCTGCCTATTTAAAGTTCCGCTATCGACTTAGAGTGCACCCTGTACTTTGGCGGTCTCTCCATTCGTTGAAATCTCTAATCAAGGGTTTTTTCCTTCTTCAGGGTTCCTAGGGTGATAGGAGAGCTCCCAATCGCAGATTATGAAGGTTCGCCGCGGCGGTACGGGCTGGGGTCCGGGATCAACATGAACGTGACGTCGACGAGGTCGCCGCGTCCTGGATTTCCTCAGGTGGGTGTGCCTGAACTTGATAATGATCATGTTCATTTCGTTCAAAAACTTACTGTAGATCTAGATCCATTTGTCGAATAAAGTCTCTTTGTCGAATAAAGAAATCGGGTTGTCGGTTGAAATTCTTCTTTGTTCTGTGGCACAGTCTGTGGGGTAGTTCTTTCAAAAGTCATTAATCAAAACAGATGTTTTGGAGCTTGGGAACTGTTTGGAGCCATTTAATTTTGGACACCGGCCTAACTAAAGATCGGACCATTTGGAGCATGTAAAGTGCTTGTGAGTTCGACACTCGGACTACAAGAACTTAGAAGTTCCAACTGATGATGAACCATCCGAAAAAAAAATATATTGGTCGTCCGACCGATCGAACAAGCCGGTCGGACCAAGTGGCCGAAGGGGTGAATGCTTACTCAAGAAAATATTGGAAAGCCACAAGAAAGCCAGTGCAAGTGCTATAAGTTTTGCGACAGACAAGCCACCGTGTCTATTCCTTCTTTCACGGACGTCGGTCGTCAATGTGCCAGGGGGGTGTAAGTGCACCCCTTTGCACACTGCTGCCGGTGCCCATGCCCTTACACCTATTTTGCTACCAAATAAGACTAAACCCTTTTCTCCCCAGCGCGTGGTAACAGAGAGCCGTGACGTCACACCGCCCTCCAGCTCGGCGGCGTTCGACTACCTTTACGAGTTCTCCGAGACCCGGAAGGTTCTAGAGGAGTTCTTCCGTTGTCCCGCTGTAGCTGGACAACAGATCGGCGGCGCCGATGAGATTGTCAACTTTCAGGTAACTGTTAGTACCCCTCCTTTTCTTCCACTATATTTTAAAGAATATTTGCATTTGCTCTATTTTCTACGAGATTTGGAATGTTTCTATGGGAGTTCTTCGGCGGTACGGGTTAGATTGTCAGTTAACTGATAGTAGCTCTCGTTTTATAAAGATTTTTATAAGGTTAAACAATTCGCTCGGGACAGGACTTGGACCCGAAACCTCTTGCATACCGTGCAGCCGCTCAACTTTCAGGTAACTATTGGTACCCCTCCTTATTCTCTTGTGTATTTGTTCACTAGCTGCTTCCCTGCTGCCTTCTGTGTAATGTCGTCACCCATTTCTAGGCCAGCCCCACAGAACTTGAAACCTTTAGCACGATTTTTATTTTAAACTTCTTCTTGATAGCTCGAAACATTCCATTTAGGACTTCCTTTCTGCACTGATCTTATCGCTGAAGCTCCCTCCCAAACAAATTATATTATACAAATTATAGGAATAGCATGTTTTATCTTATAACATCTTATGTTTATCCTGGCCCTTTAAGTTTCCTTGATAGCCAACATCTCTATACCCGCAGGACCTAGACTACGAGTTGCGGCGGCAGACGGCCGACTGCAGCTCCGAGAACGGAGTGGAGGCAGGCAGCGAGAGCGAATGGCCGCGGGCGACCGACACGCTTCACTCACCACACGCCACGCACAACCACACCAACTTTCTTGGTCTACAGGTATCTAGCCTAGTTCCTAAAGCCAATGAGAAGAGATGCAAATAAAAATGGCGGTTCAATCAGATAAGGATCACGCCGAGGCGGGTAGTGAGAGCAAATAGTCGTGGACGATCGACGCACTGCACTCGCGACATGCTACGTAACCACACCCTCACATATTAGAAAGAATAACAACACTACGCAAAATCACACCAACTACCCTACGAAGAAATGGCTCAAGGAATTTAGCTTGACCGCCATTATAAAGAAAATTCAAAATGGCCGACAGTATAGACAGACATAGATAATAATCCATGACTTGAAATAAGTTTGAACGCAATGGTTAATTTCTCACCTAGATAAAAACTTCAGCTGATTCACTGTTTACAGATTTGCCCCGCCACCTGCAATACTAACCCTTATTCAAACCACCCTAAAACCCAATTTTCTTCCCAACAGCAGCGCGAGCGTGACCGCTACAGTCGCTCGCCGAACGTCGCAGCGCTCAATGTAGGCGGGGCTTGGAGTGGATCCGCCTCGCCCGCCTCGCGCGCGGCTCCCGCCGCAAACACAGCTGTAGTGCCCCGGCAGAGAGCTCCTTTTGCCTTGTCGCCGGACACCAGCGACTGCGACTCGCACCCCGACCTGGATAGCGACCTGTCGCTCATGCTGATGGAGAATGAGCTCTGTGAGCTGAAAGGTAAGTCGTAAATTGTGTTGGTCGTAGAGTGACTTTGCCTACCCTGACTCGCGCGCCTCTCGCGGCAAATACAGCCGTATTGCCCCGGCAGAAAGCTCCTTTTGCCTTGTCGCCAGACACGAGCGACTGCGACTCGCATCCTGACCTGGATAGCGGCCTGTCGCTGATGCTTAAATTGTATTTCCCTTAAAAAACCATCTTGCCCTGATGCTCGTTTATAATCTGCAGATTGATTGAGAAAATTAGAAGGTAGAAACTAGATTTTTTCGCAAGTAGTTATCTACATCGGCTTCGAAATTATTTCATAGATCGACGCTTTTTCCCTTCTTCCTTCCCAAGTATAAATATTATTTTTTTATTTCACAATAACAGGGGAAGTATTTACAAGGTATCAGCTACATTTTTTTTTGTGGGAGGTGCCTGCACTAGGGAGACCTGTTACGCAGATACCGTCGCCGAAGTCTAGTTTTACAATAAAAAAGGGAGTTTTACTCGCCTTACACCTTCTACTTACGGTGCAGTCTATCAAAAAACTTAAAATCAGAGAAAAGCAACCTTGGCAATAAGGCACCGTAAAATTCATCTAACAATCTAAACAACACCACAGAAGCACGGGTTCCTAGCACGGGTTAATCCTTTAGAAAAAACAAAAAACACCACAGAAGACATAATAAGTACTATCTAACATACCTAGTAATTAAGCACTCTGATTTGTTACTAATACCTATCTTTGTATGGACCAAAATGTCTGAAATAAATGTTTTATTATTGTTTATTATTATAATACTACACGTGTATCCAGTATTTTTTCCACGGACCACCTAACATATTTCTCTCTACGCAGTGATATCGGAGTGTCCGCGCGGCGTGAGCGTCCATCTACCCGTGGTCGAGGATGGTCTTTCATCTGGACATGCCTCCGACACCGACAACAATAATCAGCTGACTAGCTTACAGGTAAACACATTGTTTGAATCGTATAAGGTAGGTGGCCAACCCTGGTGCATAGTTTTAGGCCGCCCAAAGGGATTCTGACATGGCTTAACGATTGTTATTAATCAATAACAACCGGGACCAAAACGGTTTAAGGGTAGACGATAGCAACGTGGCGGGAAATTCAAAATGTTCACAGTCTTTTACATTTTGTAGCTAAACTGAGCTATTTTTGTTCAGTGATTTTTCGTTCGCGGCAATAAAACAGTATTCTTTTCATTATTGTAAACAACAGAACAACAATAATTCAGCCGATTATGTGTTCTGGTCTACGACAAGTTTTTTGGGCAATACCACTGCTTCGTAGACCAGAACACATAATCGGCTGAATTATTGTATTTCTGTTGTTTATAATAATGAAAAGAATACGGTTTTATTCTCGTGAAAGAAAAATCGCTGAACAAAAATAGTTCAATTTAGCTACAAAATGTAAAAATCTGTGAAAATTTTGAAGTTCCCGCCACCTTGCTATCGTCCACCCTTAACGTGCCTTCCAAAGCCCGGAAGCGCTCCGGTATTATTGCCACTAGCGGTCACTCATCGTTAAATTTTGGTTTCAATTGCAGACGCACACGTCGACGATAATCGAGGAGATCGTGGAGAACGGGGCCAGCAATGAGACCCACGTGCTCTCGGATGCCGATCTGCATTCGCTGGATCCACTAGGTGAGTTCTACAGGGTGTTACAGGGTGTAAGGGGCTCCAGCCACCAGGCCGGGCAAACAGAGTAGCCAAAAGCATACCAGTATGCTTTTTTGTGTTTACTTTATTTTGATAAAACCTACCCTATTGGGTTCAAGCCAAAATCAAAATCGCGCATTCGACACATCTCGAAGGAAAAATCTCATCTTGCGGCAAATGTCACACATCGCCTATTCTCACGAAGTCATCCTCGACATAAGGCACAAGATTTCTGCGAGATGTTTGCCTTTTTCGCTTGACATGACTCGAGTGGTGTGGAGCAATCGATATCGAACAGACATGAGATTTTTCCTTCGAGATGTGTTGAATGCTAGATTCCCGAGAATTATCCCCCTGGATCCGCCACTGAAAGCCATGGCAAAACAATTAACCACGCCAATAACCCTCGCAGTGTTCACGCCGGCCTGCAGCGAGGTGTCGCCGCCGCCGCCCGCGCCCGCGCCACACCGCCCGTCCGAGGACGCCGTCACGTCACCAGTCGCCGCCGTCAACAGTACACCGGTCTTGACCACCGTCCCCGTGGCGCACGAGCCGCAGTACAACAATACTAGGTAAGTTTCGGCGCGCCCGCAGTGAGAGGTAGGCAGAGGCAGCGTGAACTCCGCCTATCCTCCGTGTAACGTTATCGAGTAGTGCCGACTTGCAATAAAATATAGCAAAATGGCACCAGGTAACGTTTGACGCGCCAGGATGGTTTAGGCTCGCAAAAATTATTATGCTCGTGAATTCCGGACTTACCTGCCTATACTCGTAGTTATTTAATTAAATTATTGTTGTCAACAGGAAAAGGCCATCGTCAGCACAGAGCAATGAATCGGCAGAAATCAAACCAGCTAGCGGGGATGAAGGTAAAAACCTTTAACTTTTTTCTTATACAATCAGTCAAGCAACATATCAATTTTTGGACGAATCTTATACAAGCTTTGGACAGTCTGGTAAAATTACAATAAATCATAATAAAATTCGCAAAAGCTTCGTGAAAAAATTAAAATATTAAATTAAATGAACCATGTTGCAGATGAAGCGGACACAGACCTCGAGACTGACAGGCTACTAGGGCAGCAGAGGACCGATGACCAGGGATTCTTTGATGACAAGGTTCGTACCTATTGCATATTTAATTTTGTTAGAACCCCTTTCTTGTGACGCTTTTGCAACAATAGAGGACGCATCCTCACGAGTAAAAATGTAATGTTAATAAACAGATCGAATCGCTGCACTGTTAGTCACGGCAAGAATGTCCAGCGCGTCTATTCCCTAAAAAATCCACTCACGTGTCAACCGACAAAACCGATTTATTAGCTGGAAAATAGCCCTTATTGAAATTAACAATCTTCAGTTAGACATTAAATAATGGAAATATTTATGTTGCTTATTTGAGTAAATAAATGTGCTGACCTATTTTCAACATCGAAGTCATCAGGCCATTGACCCCAATACCCACATTCCACACAACAACAAATGCATTCAGTCACATACATCGATACTTCACCAAGCGTATCACCTACATCGGGAAACTAAGCTATACCAACAAAAACAACGAAGCGACCAAATAGGTGAGTCACCGGAGCGTGCGGTAATCGGTGGTATAATAACAAGCCGCGGGTTTCTATTTAGCGCTGCGTCTGCGCAGCGAATGAAGACGGCCTTGCTAGAGCGCCAAAGAGTAAATAGTATAGAAACGTACAGATGATCCACTTCGAAGTTTGAATAATCTTGAGTTACGGAGATTTTGATACGTCGAAAAATGTAGGCTCGTCAAGGTCACGGGAACAATGTAGTGGAAAATGGCGGAGATAGACTAGATTTGTTATTTTTATTTGCGTCAACCGGAGTTAGCCAATTAACTCTGAGTTAACGTGAATAATTGTATGGAACTGTCAAATTAACCCAGAATTAGTTGGCTAACCCTGCTTGACGCAAGTACATCTTTATAAATTGCACTTAGTCACATAACAGCGAATTATGAAAGAAATGGTTGTCTTTAAAAAGTGAAAAAGAAAACGTAAATTACTTTATTCAAGTTCAGTTTTCTGTTACGTTCTATTCTTATTATAGTATTATATGATGTACATATTTCGTTTGATAGACAAAGAGTATGCGAGAGATCGAATGCGTAGATAAGTTTTTGCGAGCTCGATAAAGAGTGTTTAGAATGACGTCAGAGGTAACAGACCTTGAACTGCTAGGTTCATTCTACGAGGTTTTTTTGGAAGTTTTTTTTTTGTTTCGGAGTATTTTATTGCGCCCTAATTAAGATATTTTAGGCTGTAGAAAAAAACATGCACCTCGCATCGAGGTCTATTTTGTGATTAGGTATACAGGGTGTTTGCGTTTGTTTGTCAAAAGACTAAAAGGTTAAAATAAAAAAATAAACTGATGCCAAGATTGGTTTTTGTTTGCTGAAGAGGTACTTAATGACCATAAAAATATCAACTTTTTTTTTACAGAATTGACATCCTGTTGACCAGTTGTTTAGTACACCCTGTAAAGAGGGCATGTTTTGTAACACGTATTGTCCTCTAAGGCTTTTACTTATACAATTAGGTACCTAAAATTCACGTCCAGTCTCCAAACATGCTTATTCTTTGCTTTTTCTTGACACAGTAGTTGTAACATCGTCCGACCAGTATTCAAATAGCGCGCCACCACTCCGCGTGTCTGTCAGTGTTTACCACCTTATCGTTATCACGGTGGGAAATGGCCAAATGCACTGATAACACTACTTTACACCGACGGACGCTCGGCATTCAGTTGGAAAATAGTTTCTATTAGTAAATAAGTGGTCTTGAGTGTTTCAACATGTCAGATGAAGAAACGGAGCTAATTGAAGACAATTTAAGTCCAAACAAAGACTCTAATGAGAACATCTGTTCGGACGCCGATAAAGAACTTGTTTACGAAACTGTGACGGAAGTTAATGGAAACACGGAGCGTTGTGGTAGTGAGAATGTGGAAAATGGTGTAATTGAGTGCGATAATGCCAGGACTGAATGCGAGGATTGCAGTGATCGTGTGTCATTGGAATGTTCCGACGGAAAATGTTGCGCGGACGAGGTAATTCCAAAGTAACTTTAAAGTAGGTAAAAACCTACAAAAATAGAGATGAGACATCTAATCTTAGAAAGGCCAAAACACTGAGTGGGACCTACCCATTCCATGCCCATAAAGTTTTCTTCGTTATTACTCTACGAAGGAAAACTAAGGACAAACGAAAATTATTACCTAAATGACTGCACTTTGGATAATCATTTTTTTGCTAGTACACTTTCTGGTGACCCATTGAAAATTAGATGACAAGTCGACCACATTACTTCGATTCATCTCTTCGTAAAATAATAAGCACTTACCTATGCCTACAGACAATATACCGAAGAGACAAATATTTAAGTACCTACTAGAAAAAGTCTACGAACGTCAAATATTTGCGAAGAACACTTTGTTTACTTATTTAATAACAGACCGAGCTCTCTCTCTCTCTCTCTTTCTCTTTAGCCAGGTTGCTAATTCTCGGGAATCTCGCATTCGACACACCTTGAAGCAAAAATCTCATGTTATTTCGATCTCGACTGCGTCCGACCACTCGAGTCATGTCGAGCGAAAAATGCAAACATCTCGCAGAAATCTCGTGCCTTATGTCGAGGATGACTTCGTGAGGATAGGAGATGTGACATTTGTCGCAAAAGGGTTCACTACTCCTTTCCGAAACACGTTTCACCTTGTTACACTTCACCTATGACGCCTCATCTACCCTACAGTAGACCTAAAGTTCAAATCATCTAATCAAAATGAGATTTTTCCTTCGAGATGTGTCGAACGCGAGATTTCCGAGACTTAGCTCCCAGATGCTTTAGTTAGAACTTTAGGTAGGTACGGCATATTGTCACCATGTTACTGAAATGAGCGAGGTTTCCTACTATCTTCAGTGTAAGCCCTTTTATTAAAATGGCTTAGACAGCGATAAAAAATCTCATCATCATTACATTTAAGAGTTATCCTCTTGTCGGTGCAGCATTCTCCATGCACTTCGATCACAGGCCAGTTCCTTTGCAGCCTGGTACGTCACGACATCCACCTTCTCTTTAATTTGGTCAAAGTAGCTTCTCCGTGGCCTTCCTCTACCTCTCTTTCCTTCTATCTTTCCTTCTATTATGTTGGTTATGAATTTGTCGTGACGTAGCAAGTGGCCTAGCATCTTTCCTCTTCTGCATTCTATTGTCTTCATCAACGTTCTCCTCTCCCCTACTCTTTCCAGGACTTGCTCATTTGACACTCTTTCCGTCCAAGATATCCTCTCCATTCTCCTCCAACACCACATCTCGAAAGCTTCCAGCCTTTCCCGTTCCCTCTGTGTCATTGTCCATGTTTCGCACCCATAAAGTGCCATGGGCCATACATAGGAAAGAATAAGTCTCTTTCTGATGGTCTTTGATATATTTTTAGATTTTAATATATATCCTTTTTTGTGGAAAGCTTGTTTCGCCATTGCAATTCTAGCTTTGATATCTGCGGTGCATCTGGAGTCTTCGGTTATTATACTGCCTAGGTATTTAAAAGATTTAACTTGCTGTATAGGAGTGTCGTTAATTTTGATGTTAGCTATGGGAGGGGTCGGTTTCTTAGATGTAATTAGAACTTTTGTTTTATTTATATTTATTTTCAGACTGTGTTCCTTGAATATGGTATCCATAGTATTAAGTAGTGTTTCTAGATCACTGGTGTTATCGGCAACAGCTGCAATGTCATCCGCAAATCTGATAAAGACCACTCTTTCTCCATTAAATACGACTCCCTCAGCTGTTTCTTCCAGTATTTTATTAATAGCTGTTTCTATAAATATATTGAAAAGTAGTGGTGACAGTGAGCATCCCTGGCGAACTCCTTGTCTGATCTTGGCTTTTCCTTTTTCTTCTCCAATTTCTATTATTGTTTCTTGGTTCTTGTAGAGCTCGTATATTATCTTCCTATCTCTGTAGTCCAGATCAGCGTCTTTTAAGCTCTTCATCATCATTTTCCAATCAACTTTGTCAAACGCTTTCTCTAAATCTATAAAAGCTATGTTTGTGTCTAGTCCTAGGTCCATTCTTCGGTCTATCAATAGTCTTAAGGCTAGGACGGCTTCTCTTGTTCCTCTCTTTTGTCTGAATCCGTATTGGTCGTCTCCTAGGCAGAATTCAGTTTTGCTTCTTATTCTAAAATAAAAAAGATAAAAAATCTAAACCTCTTTAATGATTCGCTATATTCACACGTTAGTACCACGTTAGTAATTTTATTTGCTAAAAGAACCACGCCTGGACCAGCTTTGAACTATAGGTATCGTATGGAATCAAACACTGGATTGGATATGCGGCAGAAACAAGAAATATAGCTTTAATTAGGGTTCAATACATGGATGACACGAACGTATCTTGACAAGAGAAACTAAATTTAAACAATTTGACAGTCACGTTCAACATCCTCCCTTAATTAACATAAAACCATTTTCGATGAACAGCTAGCTCTTCAACTATAAATCTTTGCTGCCTTCTTCACTGACTATAACCTTCTTTCCTCCGCAGGGTTGGCGCAAACCCAAGTCACGAACTGTGATGCCGACCGGCAGCGTCACGGGACAGACGAGGTCGCCGCCCCATGACATCACAGATGGCAGGGAGGAGGATGCACATCTCAGCAATGGCAAGGTAAAGAGGGACGATGAACTAGGGAAACATGGCACCTAAACAAGGAGCTACTCGTATCTAGGCAACCGATCACAGCTCAACAATGAAGGCTGCCGTTTTAGTGCCCACTAGTTGGCGCCACTGTCGAGTAAGGCCATGAAGTATAGCTCTTAAAGTTAAATATTTCTTAAAGTAAGTATGTAAGAAAAAGTTTACTTACATAAAAATCATATTAAGTACCTACCTTAAAACTGTACTAATAAAACAGATCGAGCAACCATGTTGTTGTTCGAAAAAAAAAAGCACCCTTTTTCCGAAAGATAAAACTGTTTCAAAGCAGTAGTTAGTATTGAGACCACAAATATTTGCCATAATTAATCTCAGGTATTGCAAAATATTCCAACATTATTCTTATTAGAAATGAATCCGCGTAGCCCGTACAAAAATTTTAATTTTTGACCTCGCGCTACACTTGCGCCCCTGGCGGCAAATCTGAGCGCGGTAGCCCGCATTACATGGCTAAACATCATAAAAATCGGGGAATTCTCGAAGATGATGCTGGGAAACTACCACCGCTCTCAGCGATGGTATGGGTAAAATTCCCTAAACCATGAAATCGACAGGTATTGTCAAACATGTTAAGCTATGCGTTATTAAAAACATTGACTTTGACGATGACCAAAACCACCAGACTATAATAATATAATCTTATCAGTGCATTTATGGAGTGTGACACGTTTGTGATTACATGGTGTAAAAAATTTATTACGCCATACCAACCAGTTAATATCTAATCTTATAGTTTAGTTTATGATTGTATTTTTTAATGTGTTTCAGGACAAGGATGGCAAAAAGAAAAGTAATAAGAATAAAGAAGGTGAGTTCGTATTTCCGTAGTTTTAACTTTCCATGTTTATATTTACTGGTTTTTCTAACGGTACTCTATAATATTTCGCTTCCTTTTCACTGCTGCATGATTGCATGATATTTGGGAATGGTGAGTGCCATGATCGATAGACCTTAACGTCTTTACTTTAGGATTGGTAATAGCCTGACGCATGCTTTGAAGATTTACACCCCTAAAAAAGTTTTACCTTTTGTCTTTGAAGTTTTCATAGTTGGTTTTGTATTCTCGGTTGTCAGGTACAACTATTTTTTTGTTTAAGACTAAATAAGACGCACAACATCATATCCAAAATGATTTTTTTTCATTGGCGGCGCTAGTTGTGCGTTCTATTGCGTCTGTTTTTTTACCTTATTCAGACGAATTTATTTTTTCTCTTTTGTCGTAACAAAACAACGCCATCTAGTGGTAAGAGAGTGGCAGAATTCGTAAACTTGATGTAACTGAAACTAACCGTTTAAAATTATTTATTGTAGGACCGAAATTCGTCTCTGTCCAGCTTGAACTAAAGCCCAAAACGCTCAGACACTATATTTACGTTCACAGCTCACACGCGTTCAGTGCTGATCGAAGGCGTACTGTTCCGCGCGCGCTACCTCGGCTCAACGCAGCTGGCATGCGAGGGGCAGCCAACCAAGGCGACCCGCATGCTGCAGGCGGAAGAGGCTGTGTCGCGGATCAAGGTACGCTGGCCGGTCGGTCAGAGGGTGCGATGGGAGCTACAAAGCCGTGTCATTAAAGAAAAAAAATAGGATGGAGCTAAAAACATACGTTGTCTCACTTTGACCGTATTAAAAAGCGAGACGGCGAGTGCTTTGAAGTTCATCCTATTTTTTTTCTTTAATGACACGGGTTATAAGAAATAACACCAGATTGCGGTACTATGAGGAAAATTGTTTACCCGGTTAAATGACAAATTCATCCACAATAAAGCCAAGTCTAATAGAGCATAATTTACGCCGCACAAATTCGTGCATGATTCGGTTTCAACTCTCATTGAATGCATTATTTGGACTAACTTTACTTCAGAGTGCGGTCATTTAATAAACTCAAGTTGTGGTGGCGACATCTGGCGTTTATTTTACTTAAATTTGGGAAAGATAAGAAGTCGGTTTTAGCTTACGCTAAATAAACCTACGATAAAATGCATTGCAATGATTGGAGTTTGATCTGGAGCGGATCTATGTATTTAATGGAAAAAAATTAGATTGGGGGCATTGCTTGCGTGGCAGATTTTTTAAATACTTATCTTTATTATTAAATAAATTTTATTGGCGTAAACTAAGATTGATACCAACAAAAATATTAATATCTACCAGTACGTAATAAACATCAGTCTGGGGATTCACTAGAAAAATATTTAATAACATTTATGAAATGCATTCTCATTTATCTCGTGTCAGTCTTTGTGGCAAGACCACATTGGCCAGTGTGAATCGGAGTCTGAATACGTTTTTATTATAATACCTAATCGTAGATGTTTTATGATAACCGAGCATGAAATTATTTTAAAAGTTTCTCTTCTAGGTCTGATCTGATTGATGATTTAACATTTACTGATTACTTATTTTCATAAATTACTCTGTGGTTGCACGCATAATGATAACTTTTGAATCTAAATATACTTAATACGGTTCTATGTATTGTTCTGAAATGATTTCATGCTCATTTATCGACTATAGTATTCTGAGAATGCCGTCCTGAAACCTTACCTAAAACCCAAGGTTTTGATGATAATTTTCGCAGACTTTTTCCTATTGTGTCCAAACGTATTTGTGTAAAAATGTTGCCTCACGAGTATGCATTGTCTCAACATACGGAGTGAACCAACCTGTCCGCCAAACCGTTCTCGCTCTTATTGACGTGGCACTAGAGTATTTTTTTCAGTGTGCTCCTCACCCTCGACCAAATCCAGGGCGCCAGTCGGTCCTGTCGGCTAACCTCCGGAAATATTTGTTTGTTTGTTTTTCTGTCGCTTCCGCTCTGATGCTTCGCTCCGCTTCTTTTGCACCGTTCACACCTTTACCTCCCCCTTTTGTCTATGGAACGTCATTGTCTATGTCTCATTCAGTGTTGCCAGCGTAAGATAAGTTCATAAACATTTAAAAAATAAGCATGGTCATGAGATTTCTTTTGTTTTTAAATCAAGCACAGTTCTTCATAAATTAAACCGCACATAAAGCATGTAGTGTCCCGATTCACACCGGCCAATGAAGGCCAAAGACGCGGTTATTCTAAAGCTTTACCGCTTTACACGCACAAGTGATAATGTACCCTATCTCTTATGTCCTAAGGTTGTTTCTGTCAGGACTGCTTTCATTACTGACTTTGATGGGAACTCCCCTGCTTCTCACATATCATACGCGTGTGTTTGTGGTTGCGTTTGCGTTGTTCTGCTTGCTTTCGCTGTTTGCGGCCAAAAGTAATTATTAGGGCTTGTTCACGATTTCAGCTGGCATACAAATAAGCTTTGTATCATGGAGTATTTTGAATGTTTAATAAGACACACTTTTGATACAGAATTTTGTGAGAAACCATCATCATAAATGCGTTGTTTAGGGCTTACCATCAAATACCGATAAAAGTATTTTATAAAGTCTATTAATTCTGAAGGTAAAAAACATTACTCTAACAAAAATACGGAATCTACCTCACCGAAAAACTATATTTACCGTGGGCAAAAGGTGACGACTAACGATAACATTACGAGTACAAACAATCGGCCACGTACTTATTCTACTAATAACGCAATCAAAGCAACGTCTACCGTACCTTCACAAAAATTCCGGGCAAAATATACAAAAAAACACTAGCAACACCGTATAATATGTGAGAAGCGCCGTGCGGAGGTTAGCCAACGACTTTTTGGGGCAGTGGGGCTCGCCGGGCGGCCCGTACTCCGGCGTCTACTGCGCTCCCGCCGCGGTCTTCCGGCTGACCTTCCTCGGCTCCGTCGAGGTGGACGAGGACGGGCGCAGGCGCAGGAAGAGGCTCAAAAAGAATATGGTCGAGGAGGCGGTCACTAAGATCAAGGTGGTTTGGCTGGCACGTTGTGTTGTGGACGTAGTCTTTTGTTTTTACATCTTTTGTTTTCATGAGAAACGTGACGCGTATCCCCGAATTTGCCAAGACTTATACTTATACTAAAGGCAATTTTGACAGCGTTTTTATCAGTGGCCCGTCAAATTTCAAACATTCCACAGATTAAGCGTGTAAAATAACTGTCAAAATTAAGTAACTTTTGACAAAGTGCGTTTCACGAAAGAATTACCTTGGGTTGAACAAAAATAGTCCCTATAACATTGTAATAAGAGTTGCGCCAAGGGAACTTTTCCAAGTTTCGTGAAACGCACTATAGTTTGTATTCCTCTGCGGCTTTTGAAGACCTGGCTGAAAGCCCTTGTGATGAAAACATACAGGTTTAGAGAGAGAGAGAAAGAAAGAGAGAGCGAAACAAAGAAATGGCCCGTACTCGCGGGAATACTGCGCTCCCGCCGCGGTCTTTCGACTGACCTTCCTCGGCTCCGTCGAGGTGGACGAAGACGGGCGCAGGCGCAGGAAGAGGCTCAAAAAGAATATGGTCGAGGAGGCGGTCACTATAAGATCAAGGTGGTTTGGCAGGCACGTTGTGTTGTGGACGTAGTGTTTTGGTTTCTTTCTTAAGACTTCAGTAATGATAAAAACCATACAGTTATAAAACCTTTTTACCCTCGACTGTCTTTACCAGACTGTCTAATTTATCTGGCTTTTTTTTTAAATACGAAATCAGGAAAGTCTTGGTAAAAATGAGGGATTACACTGCTACGAAGTCTCTTATAGTTAGGAAGTGTTGGTGAAACTAGAGTGTAAGTTTGATTCTCGTTTTCGGTTTAGTGTTTCTTTTACCAAACAATACTTACTCGTGAGACAGAAACTAGCACGCTTTGCGCAAAATATTTAAAAATTTGTAAACAATGTAAAATTACCTAATTTAAATAGATACTTATTAGTAAGGGCCGGTTTTTCAATATGTGCATAATCTTCAATAAGTAGTTTATCCGTACAGAAAGAAACTGTGTTCCATTTCATTGATATTATTTGGTCGAAAATGACAGAGATTGCAAAACCAGCCTCACCTACACCATGTCATTTAGCTACTTCACTTGTCTTTTTCCGGGTTATTTCTTGAGGCTCTAATGAGCCGTTTTCAGCACAAATTCACAAAGCATTTCACAGATAGCGCCTAGAGGCGTGGCCATAGAAGACCGAAATTTCGCTTAGCACAGATTAAAATTATGACAGCTGTATTCCGGTTTTTATATGGCCACGCCTGTAGTGTAGGCGCATCTTTAGAAATTGAATGCTTTGTGAATTTGCGCTGAAAACGGCTCATTCCTTGGGGATCCTCAAGAAATAACCCCTTTTTTCCATGCTCTACCATAACACTCACTAACATTTCTCTAACTTTTCATGTTTGCTCTCTTGGGGACTAATTAGGCATTGGTAAGTTCCAAATTTGGCCGACGATATCCATTGCATTTCCAGCCTATAGTCCGACCTGCTAACGTTTTGTTTTCCTTGCAGGCGCCCGAAGGAGAAAACCAGCCAAGCACGGAAGTGGATCTATTCATCTCTACAGAGAAGATAATGGTCCTAAACACAGAGCTAAAGGAAATCATGATGGACCACGCGCTTAGAACTATCTCGTACATCGCCGATATAGGTGATCTCGTTGTCCTAATGGCTAGAAGAAGATTTGTGCCTCACGAAACCGATTCCGATCAGCCGAAGTTGAACCGTACGCCCAAGATGATATGTCACGTTTTTGAGAGCGAAGAGGTGAGTGACTTTTGGTGATTAGAGTTTATTTCTCTTGTTGTGCCTAATTTTGTTCTTTGTCATCCTACCATGGGCTACATGGTCTACTTATTAGACGTCGAGGGCTACTTATTTTTAGCCCATTTACATGGGCTAAAAATAAGTCTACCCTCGAGAAAGTACAGTTAGCAACACGCAAGGATACCCCTTTTTGTTCGATATACCTACATACCTGAATACTTAAAACAAATGCTTAATCTAAAATACGTTTTTTCCAGGCGCAATTCATAGCGCAATCCATAGGTCAAGCGTTCCAAGTGGCTTACATGGAGTTTCTGAAGGCAAACGGCATCGAAGACCACAGTTTCGTCAAAGAAATGGACTACCAAGAAGTGCTCAACAGCCAGGAAATATTTGGGGACGAACTGCAAATGTTTGCCAAAAAGGAATTGCAAAAGGAGGTGGTAGTTCCAAAGACGAAAGGAGAGATTCTAGGCGTTGTCGTGGTGGAGTCAGGATGGGGGTCCATGCTTCCGACTGTGGTGATAGCGAATCTGGCGCCTGCCGGAGCCGCGGCGAGGTGTGGGCAGTTAAATATAGGTAAGCTAGCAAACATAATTTGGGATTTTTTTTCTGACCCCGATGGTATATTTTTATATCTGGCAATATTGTACCTATTGTACTTATTTATATTAACTTAGTGAATGAAAAACTTTGACATAAAATATTGACAGCCAACAAATCGGAATTGAACAAAAGCTTTAGCAGCTGTCTTCAATCAGAGTGATTAAGAAAAAAAAATTGAAATTTTTCGACTCCTTGGTCCGCACCGAACTGGCTGCTAAAGCTCCAAAAATATTTATTTATAGTAGCCATAAGACTATTTTAAAAAGTACTTAATGATTTTTTTCTTCAGAAAAATCTAATGACATTTTTGGAAAAATTTTGACAGACTGTGGCCAGAATACTGACTTCTGAAAAGAGTTGCTTCTACTCTTTGTTTTGCTCTAAACTGGCTGCTTTTGCTTATAAAAATATTTGTAGCAGCCATTAGACTACATTAAAAAGTAAAGATTTTTTTCTTTAGAAAAATCTAATGGCATTTTTCAAAGTTTTTGACAGTTTGTGGCCGATTACCTCCAACTCAAACCTCTTTGCATATTTGTTTGATTTTAGTCACAGAACAATATGTAATTGTTCTGTGATTTTAGTCAAACAGTTTATTATTTCGTAACAAAACATAACCTCAAAATTTTCCTAGCTGAATCAAGAAGAAAATCAATTTTCATCCCCACAGGTGATCAAATAATAGCCATAAACGGAGTGTCTCTAGTCGGCCTGCCACTATCCACATGCCAGACGTATATCAAGAACTCAAAAAATCAAACCGTGGTGAAACTCACCGTGGTGCCGTGTGCGCCCGTCGTCGAAGTGAAGATCAAGCGGCCGGACACCAAGTATCAGCTAGGATTTAGCGTGCAAAACGGGGTGGTATGTAACACTTTTATTTCTAGTCTAAATTATATCGCACCTATACCATCCTGGCAGCTTAGCCCACAAGAAAGACGGGTCGATACGTAGGTGCTGGGCAAGCCTACTCCGTCTAAAACAATGTCCCAGGCACTGCAGACATCACAAAAAATATTTACAAGTAAAAAAATAATACTTACAAACTAATATAAACCCGAGTACATACATAAAATACGAATAAATAAAAAACCGGTCAAGTGCGAGTCGCACTCGCGCACGAAGAGTTCCGTACCAACTAGCGGATTTAGGGGGGGGATTTGGGGGGGCTTATGCCCGTTTTCACCAACCACCCCTAATTTTAAAAGGCCTTTTAACTAAAGTGAAAGTCTATGGGTCATGGACGAAGGATCATACACACTCAACTTGTGAGTGGAATTCGAATGGTCCTTCATCCATGACCCCTAGACTTTCAGAGGCGCAGATAATTTTCTTTAAAAGGTCTTTTAAAATTAGGGGTGGTTGGTGAAAACGGGCATAAGGGGCCCAAGCCCCCCCAAAGCATCTGAGATCTTCTATAAAATTAAATTTTGTATACTTTTTAATCTTGAAAGCCTACGCTCATTGGGTTCAAGCCCAAAAATCAATAATCCAAAATCCGGGATCCGCCACTGCGTACCATTATCTATAAAAACAGAGGTATTTGTTGTCATAGCGGCAACAGAAATACATCATCCGTGAAAATGTATAACTATCACGGTTCATGAGATTCATCCTGGTGACAGATGGACGGACAGACAGACGGACAGCGTAGTCTTAGTAATCCTTTTACCCTTTGAGGGTAACGGAACCCTAAAAATGCTTACCTTACCTTCCAACTCCTCAGATATGCAGCCTCCTGCGCGGCGGCATAGCGGAGCGCGGCGGCGTGCGCGTCGGGCACCGGATCATCGAGATCAACTCACAGAGCGTGGTCGCGGTGCCTCATGAGAGAATTGTCAACCTGCTGGCTACATCCGTTGGAGAGGTAATGTCCTACACATAGCCTGGGGCCTTAGCCTGTAACGCAATGGTGCCAAAATGGGCTCCCAGTTGACGGTTTCAATTACGATTTGTTAATGCTCTCGGTCCTTTTAATGTTTTTGTATGACAGCAAAGAATATTCTGATTCTAATTCTAGAGGATTAGTTCTCTGGTTGTAGGAGAAAAACGAGAAAACCCCGGTTTTGTCCTTCTGCTGGGACGCCATCGACACGCTATAGCGATACATGCTAAGGCCCCTGTATTGTGTCCTACATACAAGTAGCCTAGAGCCGCCACCGGATCATCGAGTTCAACTCACAGAGCGTGATCGCGGTGCCTCATAGAGGATCGTCAACCTGCTGGCTACATCCGTTGGAGGGGTATTATCTTCTACATGTATGTAGCATAGACAGAATATAGGATGGTATAGGTGTTGGGCAAGCCTACTCCACCTAAAACAATGTCTCAGGCACTGCAGCGCCGAGTGGTCTCTTCACCCATCTACAGGGTGCACTCTAAGTCGATAGCGGAACTTTAAGCAGGCTGTTTGCTGATCACTGCCAACAACTTGTACTAGGTGGCAAAAAATATGGAGCGAAAAAAATATCAGCTGTCCCATACAAAAGGTCGACTCAGTACTGCGCCAAATGTATGAAACAGCTGATATTTTTTTCGCTTCATTTTTTTCGCCACCTAGTACAAGTTGTTGGTAGTGATCCGCAGACAGCCTACTTAAAGTTCCGCTATCGACTTAGAGTGCACCCTGTAGTGTGAGTGAAGGTGCCACTGGAGGCTGTATAAATCATCTCATTACGTAGATGCAAAGGCCTTAGAGGCGCCACCGAATCATCGAGATCAGCTCACAGAGTGTGGTCACCGTGCCACATGAAAGAATCGTCAACCTGCTGGCTTCATCCGTTGGAGAGGTAATGTCCTACAAATACCCTGTCATCATCTGTTATCATCATCATCATCATCATCTGGGTATATCATGCTGGGTATAGGGCTTTTTCCCCTCACGCCACCTCTCGCGGTCCCTCGCCATCCGCATCCATGGACCCTCCGCCGACACAACGATGTCGTCCGACCATCGGGCTGCTAGTCTGCCCACCAACCGTCGTCGTCCAGTTCTAGGACGCCACTATGTTGCTGCCCTTGTCCACCGGCCATCTTCCCGCCTCGCCAGGTGTCCTGCCCATTTCTACTTAATACTCGAGATCCTATGACCTATATCCTAGTAGCCTAGAGTAGCTGTATTCGAAACGGGTCAAATCGCGGTTGGTTTTAGGCGAAATTCCAATCATCAATGACCATGATATCTGTCGAATCAGCAGATTTAATCTGTAGTTTTCGTGTAGTATTTCCTGCAGCCAATCTACGGCAAAGGCCCTAAATTAACCACCCACCCCTGATCTTCAGATCCTGATGAAGACGATGCCAACGTCCATGTTCCGGCTGCTGACCGGCCAAGAGAACCCGGTGTTCATATAGGTGTCGCGCCGCTCTGTGCCTCTGCTTACCCCGCCGCCGCGCGCAGCCAGGACTCTAAGGATATCAACTGCTGAACACTGTGAACGCCATCTAGTGGCGATGGTGCGGAAACTACGCTTTTTTTAGTACTACTTTGTCGGCAAAAGACGCCATCTAGTGGCGGTGATATGGAGGTCTCGCTATTTTATTAGGGCTTTCTTATAAATGAGATATCGCTGGTGTGATGATGCAGACTTATCAGTATCACCAGACAGCTAAAGATTCGTTAAAGACAACCACTTTCACACGAGTATAAACTTTCATTATAAAAGCAATGGCAATGGCAGTGTCTCAAGTAAAAAAATATAAATAGTGCAATAATGATACTGCCATTGTCAAGGATCAACAAAATTATAAAATACTTTTGTAAAATGAAATGGCGTCTCTGTCTGTAGATATTCCAAACTGTTCCATTTCGCCTCATTGGAAGCAATGAGCAGTTTTCAAAGCACAAATTCAAAACACTTCATAGATGGCGCTTATAGGCGTGCCTATACAAGAACCGGAACGAGACTGTACGCCTATAAATATCTATGTATCTATGCACTAATTTGAATTTTGTTCTTTGAAAACTGCTCACTAGCAACCATTTTAGTTTTCAATCCCAAAAGCAAGATGGCGTTCACAGCAGTTACTGAGCTGAAGTAAAGATACTCAATCACACTCCTTGGACTTAGTAACGTCGGATATCTAAGTTCAGGTCGCTTATACGACGCTTTCGTGGCTGCTTAAGATACTAGTTGTATAAGTTGTGTATTGGTGGACGCACACTGGTAGGTACACGTGACTCGATGCAGCGCAAAGTAAAAAATGTACACATATTTACAAAGAACATATTGCTAAAAGTAATAAATACATCTTTGTAATTTCTACCTCTGCAAGCGTAGCAGAATAATGGGTTAGAGCGCATCCATGGGTTTATAACTCTATCTAACCCACTCTGCGACGAACAAAAGAGTGAGATGCATAATTATAGTTTTATACCCCTTATGTACTGCCTAACCCATCCTTATGCTACGCTTACTGCAGCATATCTGTTCCAAAGGCATCCTTATCGTATGTTCTACTATGAGATTTGTACTTGATTAGATCGGTGGTGTTGTATCCAATGGATCATCTGGTAAACGTTAATTGTCGGGTCACGTTCCAAAAATGTGTGGAAGCCTTTTCTCTCATAAAAATCTGCTTTGTATTCATGACCAAGTTTGATGTCCTTTGTCAAATATGGCCATTTTGTCACTTATTGTTTTTAACTACTTATGTCGTGTTTAACTTGTTTTGTTGAAAATCTAGGTCTTTGGTGATTCTTCTAGTCTTTTCGTGCAACTGCATGGCAGTGTTTTATCTTTAATTAACTGTTCTCGAATTTAAAATAATATGCTAATTTTTATGTATGTAAATAACTCTTGGACATAAATACGAAGCAGATCCAAAATCTTTAATTGTCATGACAATGTAAGTAAGTACATACTCCATTTGTAATCTGATTGTATATTAATATCAAAATCCACTCATATCTGCTTAGGTAATCAAAGAATTATAATTAATGCTAGGGGATCATTCTTTTCGTCATTAAAATGTTTTCATTGGTTATAATCTTCAGTTAGATTATTTCTGATTAAGATACAGCTATGAATAACAAGTATTTTAAGCCAGCTTCAAAACTCGGATCATTTTACTTTTGGAGAAGCTGGCAAAGTAATACCACGGATCATGGTTTCGAAATTACTTACTTAGTAATTACCATAATAATGTTCAAGTACCCTACTGTAATGAACTTTGTTTCATCTACATAATGGCAGCTAATCTATCTTTTTAAATATATAAAACAAAGTCGTGTTAGTTACACCATTTATGACTCGAGAACGGGTGGACCGATTTTTATGATTTTTGATCTGTTGGATTTCTCTCCGCCCCGAATAGCAGAATAACCATTAAAACAACGGAAAAACTCACGAGAAAAAAAAATCTGCGCGGACGAAGTCGCGGGCAAAAGCTGGTAATATTCTAAAATATGCAATATTCAAAATAATTCGAGTGAAATGGATTCCTCAATAGTAAATCATTATTGTATTGGTTCAGCATAATAACGACGTAAAAGATTACTTATGTTCTTCAGAAGTGTTTTAATTTTGTTAGGTAAGTACTTGTCATTGCGATCAATTAGTTCGCGAAAATTAAAGTCATTGTTCATTCCATTATATTTTTTTTATACTTAGATAAAGACTACCTTTTTGTTAAATATAGGTCCTGAGATATTATTAATCTTAATTTAGCTACATGTAAATGTGTATTTTCAGTACATTTTACGACCCTGCTCGATGGACTATTTGATTCTATGTAGCTTAGACGTTAGACCAGTGGCTCTCAACATTGCACATCTGACTTCGTACTTGAAAAATATATTTTATCGTAATAATCAATACTTATAGATGGATCTGTCTGAACGAAAACGGCTCAAATGTTGAGGTCTTCTGGTCTAAACGGTGATCATGTAATGAATGAATTGATTAGTGGATTATGTATTGAGATGACAAAACATTATTTCTTGTAGCGTTTCAGAAAATAATATATCATATTTTGTAAATTTTATAGTGTCGCCTATAGCTATACTATAACCGTAACTATATCGTATATTATATTATGTAATATGTTATTAGTTAGCTTAGCACTCTAAAGACGAGTTTTCTATGCGTAAAATATAACGTTATTTCAGGTTAAGTGATGAAACTTCACTGTAGGTCCAATTTCTAACTCTGTTCTAACGTTTTTCCTGCTATGCCGATTTCCCACAACTCAAAGGCCGACGTCGAACACGACATCACAGCTCATAATTATTATTTTCACAAGATCTATTATTTTGAGGCGAGTTCAAAAGTAGTCTGAAACAACTGACATGATCACATGACT
The DNA here is from genome assembly GCA_949319315.1 of Zelleria hepariella. Classification (NCBI taxonomy): domain Eukaryota; kingdom Metazoa; phylum Arthropoda; class Insecta; order Lepidoptera; family Yponomeutidae; genus Zelleria; species Zelleria hepariella. The sequence continues at coordinate 14,850,119 of OX439382.1, forward strand.
GTTATAGAAATGCGACCATAGCGACATCTGTGAATAGCAATCTGAAAAATATAAGCATTGCGCAGAGCTACCGAATAGGTACCTACAGTGGAGATTCTCCACCGAACAGTAACCGCATAATATTATAAGGTGGTAGTTAGTGTGGCGATATTGAATTGTTCGAGTCATCATACTACTCGTGTTAGTAATCAAATCACAATAAAGAGAATGTCACCTGCATACCTCTGTAATTTTGAGAATGCTTCAACTACTGTTCTCCCCTCTAGTCTCCTTTCTTTGCCCTTAGGTCAGTGTCCCTTGTAAAATAAACCCTTTGATGAAAGTAATACAATCCTGTATACATCTTGATAATTCGAAGTAGTACCCGCCAAGGGCGTCGCCAAGGGGGGGCAGGGAGGGGCAGCTGCCCCCCCCCCTAGAGATTCTAAAAAAGTTGCCAAATATAATGCAACAAAAAAAAAAAAAGTTGAATAATGCAACCAAAGTCTTTGAGTTAATTTGCTTGAAGTTCAAGCCTTGAACAATCATTCCCGTACGTCGAAACTCGAATTAATTCACCAATTCCACTCCTAATATTCCGTACGCTCAACTACGCTCTGGCTGTAGATGTAAAGCTCGTAGTACAAGTGAAAAGCTTCATGTGCTGTCGACTTTACCTACAATTCATACATACTTTTTTGTATGAATTGTAGTAGGTAAAGTCAACTTGCCCCCCCCTGCGCCATCGGCTGGCAACGCCCTTGGTACCCGCATTTGTTTTGTGTAAGTTTTGTAGTTTTATCAAGTCGAATTTATTTCTATTGATGTTTCTATTAGACAATTTATAGTATGGACCCTGACCGCGCTCCTTCATTGAACTATATCTAAACGTATATGTTTTATAATATAGTCTGATATATAATTTTATATTGCTAGCTGTTATGAATAAGATTTTTATTTAAGTACATTGAGAAACACAGATAATAAATAGCCTTTTATTGTGAATGCTGATATAAAAAGTAGGTACACTGTAACATGTGAAATAACTATTGTTGTTTTCATTTCTAAGAGTATTATTCTAGTCTGCATTAAAATTAAGAATAAACTGAACAAATTACTGGCTGTATAGTTTTATTGGAAGAAAGTGGCATGATTCATTCCCTCATTCGAATTAGGTTGATTTTTTTTTGGGTCACTTAGCACATAGCCTTTGTTTTCAGTAGTTCTACCACAGGAAGAGTTCCGGTTCAGACCCATGGTTACACCTATTTAGTGAGAATGTTTCCATTGAACTGCACTAACCAAATAAAATCCCTCCGGATCCGGACCACTCGGCCTGGCAGAAGCGCAATAGGTGTTTCTGTTGTATCTATATCTTCGTTATAAATATTTTTTAGCACCATCTGTCGGCGAGTAGTGGCACTAACAATACCATTGATCGAAGTTGGAAAACATTACTCACCAAGCTCGTGTAGTGTGGCGCTCTGACTTTGTTCCAGCATTATTCACTAGATGGCACTTGCGCAAACTTTCATGAAGAGAAGACTAATCTTGCAGCTCTGGATTTCTTGGCCCTTTGCAAGTACTGTTCCTGAACTGGAGACTTAGGTTGCTGGTTGGTACTCCATGACCAATTTACCTAAATCTGATATACTTAAAATAATAGTAGTTTTGCCTATTACCAATCAAATTGTCCTACCACTCAGAGGATCCTGCAAGGACAGCTGGTGCTTGCAGGATCTAGTCTACGCTACCACCTACACAAGAGGTAGCCTGCCCTCAGTTCACTTTGCTGATGCATGCTCATGCTGATCTGAGTGGATAAGCTAAGTGAAATGGGGGCAGGCTACAACTGTTCTTGCAGGATCCTCTAAGTTCAAAGGTGCCAAATTCAGTTCCTTACTGAGTGTGATCTGCGCCTCTATGAAAAAATCACTGTAGGTACTGCAAAAACACTTTGTCCAGCAATATTTACCCTTCACAAAACCTATTTTTTTAGGTGACTCAAATGACATGTTACTTCAATATCTGATCTGAGATGCCTGATAAGATTCAAAATACAATAACATTGCTTACATCAAAGATAGTGCAGGTAAACAAGACAATGTTACCTACTCCGGGCATCACCTATCTACAAAATAATATATTTTGGTAGTTATGAGGATTTTCTTATATGATTTTGGGTCACCACTCACCATACAATACATTTGATTAATCATGATCATGGTGAGTGATGCCAAACTCTTAGACAATGTAATGTTAACTACAGTCATCAAAACTATTTTAGAGGATATCAAATTATAAATGAAATATTGGTTGTCTTTTGTATTATGTATTCTGAAGTTTGCTCACAAAGCCAAATTAAATTTACATAAATACAATTAATTAATGATAACTTTTATACATGACATAAAATAGTACACAAAAGATTCTTACTGAAATCAACAAATCTGGTATGTCGACATTATCTTATTCAGCAAAAATTTACTAGAATGCTTCCACTATTAGGAGAAAAAAATATAGTAAACTCAGTATCGCTAGAGATCTTGCTTGTTACAATAAACTGATTTACATAGCGTTGCACCCGGGGTGGTCAAGACAAAAGCTTTACAAAGACACCTTTGTGACAATTCATTCTACCCTCTGTATAAAATTGAACAAATTTTATAACCATGATATATACACATTCAAGATTCAGGTGATAGTATTCATTTAGTTGGGAATTACAGTAAAAAATATGCGTACCTAATACCATAACACAGCTATACGTGAACAGGAGAAACAATGATTATCTCATGATATCAAACCACTGAGAGACAAACGAGAGGAGCGAGGCTAAGTAGAAATGCAGGGAGGGGCTGAGCGAGTGCGGCCGCAGCCGGCACCGAGGAGGCCGCGCCGGTGCCCACTAACAATAAAAACGTATCCACAATTGTCTCTTCACAAGTTACGGCCGAGGGTGTGGATAACATAACTCGTGTTGCTTGTCGGTTGCACTCGGTGTGTCGTGTGGGCGCTCAGTTGTCCATGGCATACCTCCGCGTCCAGTCCTTGGCGTTCCTGATGGCCTCAATCTCGTTGACCTTCCAGAGCTCGGCCACATCGTTGGCCAGCGGGTCGTCAGGGTTGGGCGCCGACAGCAGCGCCTGGATCGACAGCAGCACCGTGCGAATCTGCAGCGCGGGGCTCCACTTGTCCTTCAGGATGTCCAGACATATGCGCCCCAACCGGTCTATGTTCGGATGGTATATTTTCGTAATAAACCTAACCTTAGGCGCTGACATGGGATAGTCCTCTGGCAGAAAGAGTTCTAATTTGAACAATCCCCCCTCGAAGGGCGAGTCCTCGGGCCCGGTGACAATCACATGGAAGTAGCGTGCGTTGGTCTCGCTGGGAACGGCACTGATGCCCGGCACGGGCTCCTGCATCAGTCGTTGTGTCTCTTTGATTATTCTACGTGGTAGGGCTGCCATTTTAATTATGCGGTCTAGCGCACTGTCAAATAACAGCAAGTAATCATAAAATTGTAAATATTTCTAATTGTCTCTTCACTGCACTTATTTACGATGATTATGTAGGCACGTTTCTTTAGATTGGCAAATTAAAATAGCTTTTTTGCCATGATAATTGCGGAAAAACCGACTACAACGGAGACACTTCAATTTTCAGACTATAGACAAAAATAGAGTTGGGTTATAGACAATTTTATTTTTTAATTCACAGAGTAGGAAATTATGCGTTCCGGAAATAAAAAATCTCCAACACGCTACACACGCGGCATTCAGAGAAAAACCTGAGGAAAATATTGTGAAAACGTAGTCCACTGGAGACAAGAAATAATCGAATACAAAACAACAAGAAAATAATCGTCTTGGAATATAAAAAAAAACTCGTACAGTACGAGTAGTAGTTTACGTTGACAACAATAGATGGCGTTACTGTATATGACAAAAGGAATAGGATCCTGTCCACCGAATAAGATTCTAATCAGAATCTCATTATCTCACTCACTTCCTCTGTTTGTTTCATACTGACCGGTCATCCTGCATGCAATGCATCTCATCTCAGCTACCTAACTAACTACAAATGGCCACACCGCCGCCGTCACGAGCGAGTCGAGTACCTACAATAACGAATACCGCTAGCATGCCTATCGTATCAACGTGTTGGGAGATGTATGAGACTCCTAATGACTCCTATGAGATGATTGAGAGCCCAGCAAAATTCAATGTGTCGGTGTCTCTTGTTTATCCCTTTGGGACTATAAGTGGCGTGAAGCGTAATTTTGTGTACTAATTGCATATAAGGTCACGATAGGAGCCTAAGGACATATTGGTCCTCGTGCTCCTACCAGTAGGAGAACCGAGTAGAAGCAAGAGGAAACGGCCCAGGACACTTCCTTATTAGCCGTTGCATGTAAAATTACTTAGGTATTGCACTGGATGACAGGTACTTGCTGCAATTGATGCACAGATATACAGTATCCAGTGGCATACCTAAGTAGGGTACCTTAATACCTAGTAAAGACCACCCAGACAAGCGTCATCCTAGATTCACTGCTATGTTTCGAACTAGCTGATTCTTTTGCACAAAAACCGTCATCGCAACTCGCGCGCCGCTCACAATCTTCGCTGCCCTGTCGTTGACCACAAGTCACAGGCGCCACTGATTACAAAAGTAGCACTAGCAGTAGCCAAGCCATGATAAGATACGGTCACTTTCAACCCAGCATGACGTCATGATCGAGGTTTCTGTACTTACCCGGTTTCAAGTTACAAAGTGAACGGGTCTCGATATTTCGCAGTACAGCCCACCCGCTCCGGTAGCCGTGATCGTCTAGTGGTTAGGACCCTACGTTGTGGCCGTAGTAACCCAGGTTCGAATCCTGGTCACGGCAGTGTCGCACACTGTTACGGCGGAGCTATCGCCTTTTGTTCGTTCTCAGAACTTTGCATTTTGTTTTTCCAGCTGTTCTTTGGGCATAAAATGGTGAAGGCGCTCTCCTGAAAAAAATGTAGAGCGCTTGTCCATCGCAACGGTTTTCTTACCGGGCCGGTATCACAATCACAAGCGGCTGGGATGGGCGAGGATGCGGTGCGCGGGGGTTTAGTTAAGGGTAGACAGACGATAGCAACGTGGGGGGAAATTCAAAATTTTCACAGTTTTTTACATTTTGTAGCTGAACTGAGCTATTTTTGTTCACCGATTTTTCGTTCGCGGAAATAACAAAGTATTATTTTCATTATTGTAAACAATGGAACAACAATAATTCAGCCGATTATGTGTTCTGGTCTACGACAAGTTTTTTGGGCAGTGCCACTGCTTCGTAGACCAGAACACATAATCGGCTGAATGATTGTTGTTCTGTTGTTTACAATAATGAAAAGAATACTTTGTTATTTCCGCGAACGAAAAATCGCTGAACAAAAATAGCTCAGTTTAGCTACAAAATGTAAAAAACTGTGAAAATTTTGAATTTCCCGCCACGTTGCTATCGTCGACCCTTAATGCGATTCAAGTAGATGACATCGCTCGAATATCGTGTCGTGTCCGCGCGGTGGTCAAGGGAAATAGATTATTATTACACTTTATTGCACAAAATAAAAACTTAAATAACAATGGTGAGAAATTACATACAAGGGCGGACTTATTTCAATAGAAATTTCTTCCAGCCAGCCAAATAAATTGTGAGTTATTGTTTTGAATGACGGCGGGAGACGGCCAATAAAGTAGACGTACATGAACAAACAACACATAAATAATTTATAACATACAAATACATGCTAATATACACACAAATACTTACATTAAAGAAAAACCTAGGTATGATATAATAAACTAATGCAATATAAAAAAAAATAATAAACTTACTTATACGGGATATTACTTAAACTACATAAACTTACGCTAAAATATTGAATTATTATAATGAAAGGAAGTGCTCTTTGAGTTTGAATTTAAACGATGCCACAGAGGGAGAGTCTCTGATCGACTTTGGAAGAGAGTTCCACAGTCGGGCAGCACTCACCGTGAAAGAGTTCAAGTAGAATTCGGTGTTCCAACGTGGAACTTGTAAGGTTCTGGTATCACACGTTCTCTGTGGTCTCTCACGCGGGGGAAGTAACGAGAATCTCTCACGAAGGTAGCTCGGTGCACTTGGGTTCTTTAAAATATTATATAAGAGAGTGAGCATGTGCAAGTTCCGACGCAATTATATCAGCCGGTAAAAATATCGTGTCGGGTCGTGTCGGATCGGTGCGGCGGACAAGCGCCCTACTACTAACCTATCGTATGGGTAACCAATCATTTAAATATTTGTGTTTGTCTAACAAAAATTTGGGTAAAGTGTTTTTGTGAAAATAAAATATGTAGAGTTAAGTCTAGGTACCACTTATACTGTTGGCTAACTACATACAACATGATTGTTACAAAAGGTTTTTTTGTTTAACTTTTTTTTTGTTTAGCATTTTTTATTATAAAACCTCAAAATAGTATTTTTTTTAAAACTATTTGTATTTGGATTTAATTCAAATTCAAACTGCACCTAACAAATTGCCCTTCTTGGTAAATATTAAACTTCCATCCGAACACAGGAATGTAAAGTAAAATACTTGTAAAAAATAACTTGAAGTGACCGACAAAGTTCCTCGGGTGAAGTTAAAACATTTCTTTTCTCGTAATACCATATTAAACATTTATTTAATATCCCGCCCAGACACCGCAGGGCGGGCGGGCGGAAAATACCTATGGTATTTTTCTCGATCTCAAATTGCTGCTCTTTTAATATTCTGCGAACGGTTTTAATTTCAACCGCAAAGAAGCTTCACTCTTGCTTGATATGATAGCAAAAAGACATTCTTACGACGTAGAAAAATGTGTAGGTAATAATAATTATTATCATCCACTGCGAGGGTAATTTTCACTGGTAGGTAGGTACTTACTCGCTCTTGTCCTACAATGGCCCCTTTTCGAAGCACAAATTCAAAATTAGGCTGTGTTAGGCGAAATTTTACCGTCATGTCCCGGTTCTTCTATGGCCACGCCTGTAAGCGCCATCTATGAACTGCTTTGCTTTGAAAACGTCTCATTACTATAGGTTTTCTGGATTTCAATGCATATCGGCACCAACAATCTTCATAAAACTACGCCAACCTCGTATTCACACCATAGCTAAGTGAAACATTACACGGTCCTTGGAGACTTTTCGGCGAGAAGTACCTACTTATCTGCGCTGATTGGCTCTCGAGTGGAAATAGCCTCCAGTAGCATCGCGCCGGATCACAATACCATAGCGCTGAGTGACTCGCCGACTAATTGATCCTCTACCATAGGAGGGCCGATACAGAGTTTGAGGTTACGAAGAAGCTCTACGATACTCAAGCCTCAAATCTGTAATGTGTGTTATTGGTGGACATGATATAAACAATACGAAAAAGAGTTGCACTTTCTCGACCAATGATAAGACCTTTTTTCTATTAAATCACGGTTTTACTGACTAGTAATTTGTCGGTGTAGCCGACTAGTTTCGGTTCTTATTCGGAGACCTTCTTCGTGAAGAACGAGACGGCCCTCGCGACGCCGGCTACACCGATAAATTACTACAGGGTGCACTCTAAGTTGATAGCGGAACTTTAAGTAGGCCAAAACTAACTGGTACTAGGTGGCGAAAAAAATTAGAGTGCACCCTGTAGTGAGTAAAACCGTGATTTAATAGAAAAATGTGCAGTGCTCACGAAAATTTAAGTTTAAAAATGATAAGACCATTTAAATATTCCTTTTAAATAGAAAACTAGTCAGGGAAGCTTAAGAAAGGTTTCAAGAATTTCCGAGCACAGGCTGAAGCCACATCGGCTCCAAAAAAACTTCATGAAGAAAGACAACCTTCTGTCCCTCGTAATAAGTGAAACATTACACGGACCTCGGAGACTTTTCGGCGAGAAGTATCTGCGCAGATTGGCTCTCGAGCGGAAATAGCCTCCAGTACCATCGCGCCGGAAAACCATTACCATAGCGCCGAGTGACGAGACGACTAATTGATTCTCTATTAAAAAATAAGTCACCCCGACATGGAGTTTGAGTTTACGATTGCGCGATGATACACCGGGAACAGTAAGATCCCAAAATATACAGGGTGTTAAAAGACCGCCTACAAAGCGGGAAACCACGCATTGTCCTCATAATACTGAACGGAGTAGGTAACTAATGAAGGACTTCGGTCGCTGTTCCATTGACTAGTTCCAGGATGGAACTTTATTTTCGAACTCTAGTTATTTTTGTATGTGGCCACCAAATAACTGAAGTATGGCGAAAAGACTCAAGTGTGTAGCGCAATATCTGCCTTTAGGTAAGTAATGAAAGAAAAAAAATAATGATGTTGATGGTGCCTTGATTTAACACTCGTTTTGCAGTTCTCATGCAAACCTAAGAAATCATGAAAAACTTACCAATAGAATTCGGAAGGCAAAGTTTTTTGTTCGAAAGTCCGTTATTGGCTTAATCTTATCATTAGACAATATTGAGAAACTAATTTCAATATTTTTTATTTTGGTTCAGTAGTTTGGATTTTACAACGTTTCAAAGATACGGTTTTATGACCTTCATGCGACGGTCTGCATACTGTTGGCGGTCATAGGAACAAAACATTTTAGCGCATAAAAACAAAACTACTGGACCAAAATAAAAAATATTGAAATTAGTTTCTCAATATTGTCTAAAGATAAGATTAAGCCAATAACGGACTTTCGAACAAAAAACTTTGCCTTCCGAATTATATCATACCTGCTTTTATTTGTCATAACATTTTTGTTTGAATAAAAGAGATTTATTTTTTAGTTTTTCTTTTGTCATCGTTACGCCAAAATCCCTGTAGAGCCACTGGCGTGGGAAGAAGGAAGAAAAATTTCAAGGGGATTTGCGCCCCACAGCATAAAAAATCTAATTTCATACAAGATCAGCATTTGATTTTAATAAAATTTAAATTTTCCTCAACAGATGACAAAGGAGCCTGTTGTGGGTTCCGGTATTAGATTTTTTATAAAATCAAGTAGATTTAAGTATTCACCGACGAGAAATAGTGGTTCTGTGTGGTTCCGTTTTTCCTTTTGAGGTCCTGAACACTAAGGCCCGGTTTCTGAATTGAGAATTTTACTAAGCAAATGGGTAAGTATCGTCCTGTCTCTGCAGATTTCTCACAAAAGAGCGTGACAGAGCGATACGTAAGTATGTGCTCAACAAAGCCCGGTTTCGGAATTGAGAATTTTACTAAGCAAATAGGTATAACCCGTGTCATTAAAGAAAACATTTAGGATGGACTTCAAAACACTCGCCCTCTCGTTCTAATTAATACAGTCAAAGCGAGACAACGCTAGGTTTTTAACTACGTCCTAAATGTTTTCTTTAATGACACGGGTTATACTTAAGTTCTGTCACGCTCTTTTGTCAGAAATCTGCAGAGACAGGACGATACTTACTTATTTGCTTAGTGAATTTCTCAATTCAGCAACCGGCAGTACAAATCCTAAATACATTTTAAATACTTATCTATTCCCATCATCGCGTGTAGGAAGGAAACACACAGAATAACTGAAAACTATCCACAACGCAAAACCGTCTTTTTAATCCCGCCAGACTAATTAAAAATGGTATGTCAGGTTTCCCCTGACACTGACATACAAAAAAACAATGTATATTTTTCTTCCCAAAGTAGGTTAATCGTATTTAATTAATCGTTGGATGTAATTAACATTCACTGTGTTTTATGTGTAGCAGGTAATGTATTGAAATACCAAGAGGGACACTGGACAGTGGGACTGTGGGACAGTGGGACAGTGGGATAGTTTGACAGTAGGACAGTGGGACAGTGAGATAGTGGGACAATGGGACAGTGGGACAGTGGGACAGTGGGACAGTGAGATAGTGGGACAGTGAGATAGTGGGACAGTGGGACAGTGGGACAGTGAGATAGTGGGACAATGGGACAGTGGGACAGTGGGACAGTGGGACAGTGAGATAGTGGGACAATGGGACAGTGAGACAGTGGGACAGTGAGATAGTGAAACAATGGGACAGTGGGACAGTGAGATAGTGGGACAATGGGACAGTGGGACAGTGGGACCGTGAGATAGTGGGACAATGGGACAGTGGGACAATGAGATAGTGGGACAATGGGACAGTGGGACAGTGAGATAGTGGGACAATGGGACAGTGGGACAGTGGGACAGTGAGATAGTGGGACAATGGGACAATGGGTCAGTGGGACAGTGGGACAGTGAGATAGTGGGACAATGGGACAATGGGACAGTGAGACAGTGGGGCAGTGAGATAGTGGGACAATGGGACAGTGGGACAGTGGGACAATGGGACAGTGGGACAGTGGGACAGTGGGACAGTAAGACAGTGGGACAGTGGGACATTGGGACAGTGGAACAGTGGGACAGTGGGACAGTGGGACAGCGGGACAGCGGGACAGCGGGACAGCGGGACAGCGGGACAGCGGGACAGCAGGACAGCGGGACAGCGGGACAGCGGGACAGCGGGACAGCGGGACAGCGGGACAGCGGGACAGCGGGACAGCGGGACAGCGGGACAGCGGGACAGCGGGACAGCGGGACAGCGGGACAGTGGGACAGTGGGACAATGAGACAGTGGTACCGTGGGACAGTGGGACAGTCACACCCGGATGTGGAAGGTGGACAGGAAGTCGGGCGCCCGTACCACCACGTGCTCGAAGTCCATGAAGGAGAGCTGCCCGTCTCCGTCCACGTCTGCCTCGTCCAGAACGCTAGCCACGATCTCGTCCCGCTCCTGTATAATACAGATATTCAGTATTCAGTAGGAAACTGGAAGCTTTCGAAATGTTTAAGATAAGTTGGGTAATAAAGTCACTAACGGTAAGGCACAAGACAGCACAACAAAAGTGTACACAAAAAATCCATACAAGCTTAAGCTAGAATACCTAGTTTGGCCTAGGCGAAACTAGTTTTTCCTGAAATCGGGTTTGGCCGGTAACATACAAGACAGCACGACGACGCTTACACGCTAGCACTCTACTCAGCTACGTTACGGGCCGACTTACAAAACTTACACGTACAGTCTGACGTGTTCGTGTGTACATGACATGTCGATATTGTGTGGTGTGTGTGATGTGATGGGGTTGCAGCGAGCCGCGGGTGAGTAGGTAAGTCGCCTCTTGGAGGTCTTCTCGCCCGATGTAAATGTCGGTGTGATATGTGTGGCGTGATGTGATGAGGTCACCTGGGGTTGCAGCGAGCCGCGGGTGAGGAGGCGAGTCGCTTCCAGGAGGTCTTCTCGCCCGATGTACATGTCGTCGTCAAGGTCGTAGATCCTGAAGGCGTACCTGGGAACGTGATTAATCATTATTCTCTGTCTGTGAAAAAAGCTTTGTTCGCACAGAGGATACAGCCTCGCGAATAATCGCAAATGATCCATATCCATGCCCTGCCTCCTGTGAGGATCTTATTTAGGGCCAAAACAAATTTATTTGCCATAAATACGCTAAAAAGAAGTGGGAACTCGTGGCCGGTTTCCTACTAATGGGCTGTGTATGTACGGGGCAATTTAGTAGCTTTATTCCTGAATCACGTCAACTTCTAAATGTGGTTTCCCACAACCTTTGTTCTACGACTTTGGTGAAAGCGCAATTTTTTTTCCAAAATAACCTCGCGGAATAACAGGAAGGGCTGGAAAGGTGGTAGAGAGTGTAGGGGCATGATAGCGCGCCGCGCAGGCAGCACTGAAATTGTACAAAATGCAAACTTAAAAAATATGAAAAGTCGTAGAACAAAAGTTGTTGGAAATCACATTTAGAAATGGACGTGTTTCAGGAATAAAGCTATTTTAAAATTGCCCTGTATTAATAAGCTGCATCTTGCTTTTTACTTATTGAACGAGCGAGCGTAGTTCTCCGAGTCTACTTGAACAATCCGGCGTTTGTATGTATGTTTGTTGAACGAGCGAGCGAAGCGAGCGAAGTTCTCCGAGTCTACTGGAACAATCCGGCGTTTGTATGTATGTATTTAATGTATGAATGTTCGTTCGACGATAACTTGAGTAAATTTAGTCGGATCGTCATGAAATTTAGTCGGATCGTCAGGTAGGCACGTAAATGAGGCCAAGAGAATTTTTAAGTTCAAACATGAGCCAAATCGGTCGAGGGGTTGCTGAGATATGGGGTCGCGAGTTCATAGTTCGGGGCGAACCACTAGTATGTATGTTTGTATGTATGTTTGTATGTATGTTTGTATGTATGTTTGTATGTATAAATGTTCGTTCGACGATAACTTGAGTAAATTTGGTCGGATCTTTATAAAATTTAGTAGGCAGTAAATGAAATTAAAAGAATTTTTAAGTTCAAACATGAGCCAAATCGCTCGAGGGGTTACCGAGATATGGGGTTGTTAAGTTTATATGGGGTCGCGAGTTCACAGTTCGGGGCGAACCACTAGTTTATTTTGTCCAGAAACAATTTGGGTCCATAATTTTAAGGCGCATCAGAATCCAATCTTGGGAATATCACCAATCCAAGGATACATCGTTCTTAGAAAGCAATTATTACAACAACATAGGTACTGAAAAAAGAACGGTGCTGAAGTCCTACGTAACTAGGGCATGCACCCGGTTCTACCCGGTTCCGAAATACCCGGGTATACCCGGTTCTGACGAGGTATCTGCAGAACCGGTTCCGAAAAAGTATACCCGGTTCCCCCGGTTCTTTATAGAAATCTAAAAAGTTACTTAATTCCGCAATAATAGCTGTATTTCTTCGGCCCAATTCCGATGATAAGTGCAGGGGTATTGTCAACCTCGTACAGCACTTGTCAAGGAACGAAAATTATGAAGTTATTAGCACAGATGAGGTGGGAAATGTAGGCAAAAACGATGTTATTCTTGTCCCAGCCTCGACGGCCTTAAGTTCGAGACCACGTAGAGGTAGACATCAATCAATATAGAAATGGCGATGTTTAAAAATGGTGGAAGTTGTTGTAGCAACCTTTCGCTAACATATGTAGGTATTATTATTTGATGATGATTCCATCCGACCGGATTCGGTCACGGTGACTGTTGCGGCTGGGGAAGGCGTCGGTCATTTGCCGTCATGTGACTTATGTAGCCTATCTTGGCTGTAAAAGGGCGGTTTCACCTTCTTCTTCTTTTATCCTTTTACTCCTCCGTGGAGTCTGGGGCTGACACAAGGGCTTTCCATTTGTCTCTTTTCATAGCTAGGGAGGGTAGCTCTGGCCAAGTTGGTCCCTTCTCTTTCGTCTCAGAGAGAACGGATCTTTTCCCCTGGGACGGTCTTCCGGGTCGTCGTCAGCCTCCGGCGGGTTTCCAGTCGACAGCCACTTTCGGGATGTGGTGATCGGGTCTACGCAGGTTATATCCCAGCCAACGCCATTTGCGGTTCCTGATGTCTTGGGCTACGGGTTTTTGTTTGGTGATCTGCCACAGTTCGGCATTTGCGATGGTGCCAGTTGTTGGGCCAGTGTCTTCGTAAGATGCTTCTTAGACAGTTGTTGACGAAGACCTAGATCTTTTGGGTGATACAGCTTTTCCGACCTTCAGGGTTTCGCAGCCGTTCAGTAGGGCCGTTTTCACGTTGGAATTGAATAAGCGGATCTTCTTGGTTCTAAGAATGCTAGGACTTTTCCAGATGTCCTTTAGTTGGGCAAAGGCTCGTCTAGCTTTTTTGATACGCCTTTCAACATCCCGTTCAATCCCTCCTTGCAGTTGCACCTAGACGTTAAAAATCCATTGGAGTAGTTATACTGTATGGCCGCTGGCGGTCTACATCTGAGTTCATCACGTCTGGCATCAAGAGCAGCTCTTCGTCTGGCATCAAGAGCAGCTCTTCGTCTGGCATCAAGAGCAGCTCTTCGTCTGGCATCAAGAGCAGCTCTTCGTCTGGCATCAAGAGCAGCTCTTCGTCTGGCATCAAGAGCAACTCTTCGTTTGGCCGCAAACTCGGAGATGTTTGATTTGTATATGGATTTAACGGTTTCACTTACTTTTACTTTTTTTTTATTTGACTGTATGCCGCCACACGGCTCGGTCTTCAGCCTGCTCTTCCCATGTCAAATGGTCGATTGCACAGCTTTTCGTGTGGCGTTTCTGCACGTCCTTAAACCTAAGTTACTGCCCGCCTTTCTTGAGTCCCCATTCCTATGAGCATATACGTATTTAAGAGCTATGCCGTAAAGTGTGGTGCCTGAAAGGATATTGTCCTCAGCAGGCTAAATTTGTAATCGTTTATGCAGCTCGCTAAGTGACAGGAGCTTAGACGTGGTTCGTTATTGATCCTGACTGTGTAGTCTGATTTTGTATAAGATAATTATATTTTTGGAGTTCCTTTATTATTCCTGTTATTTCATGATAACAATGCCAGTTTTTATTTCAGACCTGTTAATAATGTCATTTCCAGCCTATCCTTTCAGTTTTTCAGTGATTTATTTGATTATTAGGAAACTTACAGTTTTATCGGTCGGAACCGGGTAGAACCGGGTTACCCGGTTCCGACTGCTCCCAGAACCGGGTATCAAAAATCTGGAACCGGAACCGGTTCTGCACGCCCTATACGTAACCCTAATCGTAATCGTAGGGTTACGATTTTACCTGCGTTATATTCATCCACTATAACACTAATACTGAAAGATAGTGAATGTTGGGATTGAATCGAATCCGACTCACGGAATTAACACTGTCGTCTGCAAAGTCGCTATCAGCAGGAGAGTGCAACCTTGGTTTTATTGACATGTTACCGAGCAATTTTCTTCACAAAATTAATCGGTAAGAGTTGAGTTTTCTCTTAAATTTTGTCATGTAGGTCACGAAATTCATCTCTGTTTTCGGTGGCACACAAGAAACGGGGCGACAACACAGACAAAATTAATTTCCTAGACACCCCCACGGATTGCCTTTGAGGCTTCATGGCAAAACGTAGGAAGCTACAGTAGTATATCTACTTACTTAGATAAAAATAAACGGTGACGTTGACCGTAAAAGAAATCCCATCAAAAACATAAATGTACAAAAACCAAGTCTCGCTTCCACCGTAAAAAGTTGTGAGATATCCATGTAAAGCCAAGTCAGTTATTTTACTTAGTACTGAAGCACGTATTCTTTTCAGTTAGTGTGAAAACACCTGTTCAACAACTTTGTCATACATTGTTTCCTAATTGGTTACCTACCAACATTTACTGACTGTATCAATATTAAACACATTTATTTCTGAAATATAAATAGTGACTTGGCAATAGCACAGCAATAAGTATAATACTAAATTAATTCATCTACCAAATTATAATTATCACAGATTTGTGCTGTTGCCAAGTCACTATTTATATTTTAGAAATAAATATGTTTAATATTGATACAGTCAGTAAATGTTGGTAGGTAACCAATTAGGAAACAATGTATGACAAAGTTGTTGAACAGGTGTTTTCACACTAACTGAAAAGAATACGTGCTTCAGTACTAAGTAAAATAACTGACTTGGCTTTACATGGATATCTCACAACTTTTTACGGTGGAAGCGAGACTTGGTTTTTGTACATTTATGTTTTTGATGGGATTTCACTTATTTTTGGTAGGTAGTCCTCCGTTTTTTCTTCTCGGGTGATATTTCTTACATATTAGCTACAGATTTTCTTAAAGCCCAATCCCTATCTCTCTTAGTTTTTCTCAAGTGCCTCTAAGTCGGATACAAAGCGGCGGCCGTCATAAGTTCGGATAAGGAACCGTAGGTTGTAGTTTTCACCATTGCCGTCGAGTATAATAGGTCAGCAAGTGTAAGTGATTCCTGCACGGAACCATCCATATCCATTGAAATATTAATTGTTTTACGGTAAGTGATCAAGTGATGTGGCTTTTTTTTTACTAACGTAGTGGGACTGTGTAATAGTGGACGAATTTTTTTTTTTAGAAATTCTGGGCAGAAAATCCTGAGACATTTATATGCGTAGTGTAAACATAAGCATACTGCGATGTAGGAACTTAGTGGCGCCATCTAGTTGGAAGTGGCAATATTAATACTTTTATTATTTACCGAACGGAAATAAGTTCTGTGGGGTTACTCTAGACGCTATTGCGTTCATATTGACAAAGTCTTCTAATTTATTTATTTTTTAATTCGCACAGTCATGCTTTAATTTTATATACTTCGTAATGTTCATTCAAAGGTTAGGCTATTTTGAAAAATAAAAATGTACAATGCGTCTTAATTCGTGAAGTATTGAATTTTATATATTGCGCCATATTGAAACAATTGCGTCAAGGGTTGAGGGCCTGTACATTTTTTTATTGCATTAATTTAAATACTTTATAATAACAGCACGCTAACTTTACAACTTGTAGCGCCATCTAGTGGTGAAAAGCGATATTAATATATTTTTATCAATTTTGTATGGCAGTATAATTTTATTATTTTCCAATCGGAAATAGTCATGAACATTTATTATTGCATTAATTAAATAAATACTTTATGCTGACAGCAGGCAAAATTTCAAGTAATAGCGTCATGAAGTAGGAATATTTTTTGTTATCGTCTTCTATGGGTATTCGAAGGACGAGATAGCCAAATTGATCGCCAACCTCCGATAGGAGACGCAAAGAAGAAGATGGGTTATATTATAAGTTTTAGCTCACATTTGTCTTTTTAATCTCTAGTGAATTTAATCTGTTGTGTAAATATATTCTTATTTTGATGTCAAGACACAACCCTAGATGGCGCTAGTTGTTGCATAGACTGCATAAAATATTTTTTAAACTTTTTTATACATTATAATTTACTAATCGAGAATATGTTCATAGTGCATAATTCACTCAATAATAACCGCATGCAAAATTTCAACTCTGTAGGCCTACTAGAAGTACTTTAAAAATCATGACGGTGATGAGTATGTCACCCACGTTTTGACCGAACTTTGACTTCCTATATTTCATTATTAAATATAGGTACAAACTTGTAATTTGGAGGTTCAAGTAGGTTCCGTGAAAACTCTTAGTAACCGAAATTTCAGCCTTCTAGCTTTACTCACAACGAAGATACAGGGGGGTCAAAAGTGCCGCGAGTTGCTTCGAGAAAAGTATGGTACGGGGTGCCTCTGCAAAGCTCGACTTGGCGGCGGCACTCCGTGCCGCCAGATCATCGAGAGGAACCCCGTGGCTTAGTTGGCTCCGCAGGAACTCGTACGAGTATTTACTTGTCTTTCCTGAGGGCTACGTTGACAACTGTCATGATGGTATCGGTGCTGGGCAAGTCTGATATAATAGTCATAAGTGTGGGCCAACTAAGCCGCTGATCCTCACAATGTTTTCCTTCACGGTTAAGGTAGGTACTACAAATTCACAATGCTTAGTTATTCAACTGTTCTATTCTTATTTCTTATATCGTGCTACAAGGCAAAACAATCACCTCTGTGGTCGAGAACTCTACGTGGGGAGCTAACTTTTAATAAAATGCTCTGGCTCGGCGCGTAATTCGTTTCTTGGCAAACACAAAGTTGGATGGAGTTTGCGAATAACGTGCTGATTGAAATGCAGTCTACGTTGTAAGCTGTACTTTTCTTGCTAAGGGCTGAAAACAATGTTTTAAAATTGTTTTTTTTACAACTTATTCAGCGCTATGTCCAAGAAAGGTGCAAGGCCGTGGTTGAGAGAGACTGTCCTAATAAAGCGTTACCTTGGAGTATGAAATATCTAGAGATTTTAATTCTTACAGCAGACTCCGACTTCTCAATATCCGGCCTATAACCTATGGCTAAATGGGGCGGTTTTCCGTCGCTACAACGAAGAAGACAGATTGTGAAATAAGAAATTGTGTCACTTTTATTTATAATGTTTTATTGAATGGCCGTAGTTGGCTTATAATATACTTAAATAATTAGGTACCTAATGCATGCATGAACGTTCCGGCCCCATCCGCGGTATTAAGGTTTTGTCGGGACAAAACATTATTAAGTATATTTGCTCATTTACTTATAGTCCATAGCACCGAGCCGCCTCACCAAAGATCTTTGTCAAACTGTAAATAAGAGTGTAAATGGCTCACCAAGCCTTGATATCCCTGGGCGCCGCCTCGCTGAAGACGGACATCATGTCGAGGAAATCTTCGAAGGTGAGGTTCCCCGACCCATCGTGGGAGAACACCTCGCAGATCCGCCGCTTGAATGGGTTTTCCTGAAAAAATATTTTAATCAATATAAAAATGTGCAGTGCTTACGAAAGTTTAAGTTTTAAAAAGATTGTAAGGTATTTATTTTATTAGCAACGGTTTAAGAAGAAGGTTTTGGGTTGATATTGGGTTGAGGCTGCATAGTCGCTCGATTATTTTATTTCCTATCCCTTTCTTGAGCGTGTATTCCATAATCCTTGCATCTAATATATCGCATCCCCTGGTAAAAGTGCTTAGTCGGTGCTAGTGAGGCTAGCAAACAACCGTTTTCAATAATCGGTGCGTGGATTAATTCTACCTTAGGGTGATTCATCTACGAACTGATTAAGAAAAGCGGCAGAAACCAACCGACTCGGTATTTACGGCGGCCGTGTCAGAGAGACCTGCCCCTCTACCCTTGACGCCTTTTTGCAATACGGTCGCAATATGGCACAATTTACAAAATTTTAAATTTATACATTAAGACTCATTTTGTGTTTTTATTGAATAAAACAGCTTTACCTTTGAATAAACATTACAAAGTATTTAAAATCAACGCATAACTATGCGAATTTACAGAGAAATTATTTTTTAAACTTTTTCAATTTGATCGCAATAGCGTCAAGGGTAACCCCCCTGGCTGGGTGGATTGCAATCGTAACGTATTGTAACTGTTTAAGTAGAATGGTGACTTTCATGATGTCCTCCACGATGTATCAGTCGACGGTGACCTTTAACAGACTTTCCCGCCACACCTACAGGGTGCGATCAGTAAGTAAAGTAAAGCCCTGTATGTTTGTCGTGACGTAACAAGTGGCCCAACGTCTTTCCTCTTCTGCTTTTGAATAAAAAGAATAAGAAGATTGTTTTTACCAGAAATGTAATATTTCTGAGCTTTAAAAAAAAAACAAAGTAAAGTAAAGTATCCTTTTTCTGTAGTCCACGCGGATGAAGTCACGGGCAAAAGTAAGTACCTAGATACCTTTAATTCAGGCAACCGGACGATCTCATCCACGGGGACCGCGATAGTGTGAGCTTGGTTCTCCGTCATACGTTTTGGTACTAGGTCCGGGTTCACATCTCGGTAGCGCTTGAATACCCTGGAAAACACAGAGGTTTACTTGTCAGTCGTACGTAACTCGTACTAGTTAAGTCACCATCGCGGGTGGTGTCATCGCAAGATAGGAATTTCTCAAAAACATACCTAAATATATGAGAAACTAGCTTTTGATCGCGGTTTCGGCCGCGCAGACTTAGATTTTTTCACGTTACCGATGGGGTGAACACTCTACTTTTAAATTTTTCTCTTCTTATATATTTTTTGAAAATAAGTGAGTGAAAATTACGAATAATTTAGCGTCGGTTACAATGTTCTCTAGATTTAATATTGGATAGAATCGAGCACCAGCCTCCAGGCCCAGGCTCGAGGCATTTCAACCGGAAGTAGCGCGAATGACGTGAACGACCCTTGAAAACATCATTACTGTGGTTTCAGGCGCTTCAGGCGGGAGAAGGAGTTTCCACCTCGGTCCTAAGTGCGGCCGAGACTGCTTCAAGTAATTGTGTGCCAAGCAAGATGCCTTATCCAACAACTAAGCGTTGAACTATGTTTAGAACGACAGTATCATAGGCCAAAATACCAAAATGTGTTTTTTTGGCCCTTCTTGGTTCATACATTTTGGATACTGGGTGATCGTCCAAAATGACTTATGTTGAGCTTTTTAGACCAAAATACTAAAAAGCTCAACATAAAAATAGAAGTTAAAAAGTAAAACCAAAAGGTTTAAAACAAGACCTGCTGATCCTTTTAATAGACTCATAGATAATATAATCGTAGTCGGAGGACACCACATTCGCAAATGATAAACCGATTTAACCAGCGAACTGGATAACATAACTTCTTCTACTTTGGAAGTGGTCAAGTTAGAAAGTGGACAAGGTCGCCCGGAAGGTACTTGTCTTGTAAGCCGTAGAAAACACCGCAGTTAATCACAAAGCTCAATATAGTCACCCAGGGAGGATATCACCCTCTTGGTTTATACCCTGAAGAGACCTTTCAGCGTCATTTCATTAACACAATTGGCTTAGCCCTAATATCAGGAGTGGACTTTTATCGACGATCGATCGGCTAAATAGATTAACACCTGATCTATTGTACGCTAAATACAGCCCTCGGCTTTTCTTATCGTTTTCAACCAAACATATTTAACAACACTGTAAGTACATAGGTAATTAATTAAGTTATACAAAGGTACTAGTAGTTTGCCCGAACTGTAAACTCGCGATGTAGGTACTTTACAACCGAATTAGCATATTTTTTCGAAATTTAAAAAATATCTACCATACCTACCAAATTGCATGACGTTTCAATTAACGAGCTATCGTCGAACGAACATTCATACATACATACACACAATATGTATACTCGTATGTATACAAACGTCGGATTGTTCAAGTAGAGTCGGAAAACGTCACTCGCTTCGCTCGCTCGTTCAATAACGACTAGTGGCAACTTCACTGCGACATGGATGAAGTGACCACTCAGACATTTTATTTAGTGCCTGGGACATGTTAAGACATTGTCCATCGTCCGAGTATTCCACTTACTCAAATCAATTCGTCAAATCCTATTTTTTTAATCGTATTCTATAAATCGAAAATATAGACAATATAAGAAACTAATTTGAATATTTTCTTAATTTTTTATGTAAATATTTTTTTATTAATTATTTAAAATTTCTAAAACTTTTGTGTATGACGTCACCAAAGGCATTAAGTTCATTGCATTCGTTCATGCTTTAAAAAATAAAAATATGTTGACTTTTGACAAATGTCAGTGTCAAGTCAACAAGAAGGTTATTTTCTCAGTTATTTGACACTTTTGACAGTTGTTGTTGAAATGTATTTTTTTAAATACCTATTTTTAGGCAATGGAACTACCGTATTAGAGGCTATGATGACGTCATCGAAAGAAAAATGAAGTAAACAGTTTTAATTTTACTTATTTAAACCCCTAATAGTAATCAGTATCCCTATTCCTCGAAATGGTTTTCAATTTACGGCAATCGACGCCTCATCACTGATCAATGCCCATTGGCCTACAACCTAGATAGTTCTTACCGAAGTATCTCTTTCCGTGTGAAAAATGTACAGTCCTGTTAAACATGATACGAGGAAAGTTACAATACAAGCGTATCATAGACAAAGATAATTATACAGATAAATAAAAAAAAAACGTTCTATAGAACTTGAACCCGCAACCACATTATGTTTACCATCCCAGTGCTTTACCCAGTGAGCCATCGACCTATACACATATTATTTTTAGGGATTTTGAAAGTTGGAACGTTTTACACGTTTTACATTTCGAACTGAACGTCTTAGGCCGCACAGTGGTCGATTTGTACGATTTAGGCGGCCAAAACTATTTTATGCTTTATTTCAGTAATAAATACGACAACAAATGCTAATCTGGTATTTTAGAGTGAATATATATGTTTATCCCTATTCGTTTCATTGAAAGCGTATTTTTCTATACAAAAAAACATTTCTGTGAAAATATTTTTGTAAATAGCGCCAATGTTTTTAAATTTTCTTTAAATCTCCCTTTGGTGTAAAATATATATTTTGAGTTCATTTGAATTATCGAAATCGGCTTAGTAGTTTTTGATATTTGGGTTAAGAATTATCACAATTTGTTAAGTAAAAGACGGCCGTACATAAAAAAAAAATGTTTATTCTCTACAGTCTGCATGCCTATTTAAATTGAAAATAAAATATGGATGACAAAAAAATACAGTATACACTAAAATTAAATGATCAACAGTTATTACCACATTATTATACTAAATGTTACTTACAATGTTAGGTACCGAATCATAAACAATAAGACAAAATTTTATGAAAGTTTAACATACAAATTGTTATGTTACTCTTTAAAAGACTATTCTTCCTCACCGTCACTTTCCATGCATTTATCACAAGTGCCTTTTGTATTTGGCTCTGCAGGAAGCAAAAGCTCCAAAGTTTCCTGCAAAAATGGTTTTGATCGGATCTTCTTTTTTTTTCTCATTGAACTGATGAGTGGATCTGATGTCAAGAGTAACCTATGATAAATATCAAGGTTACAGTCTTCGCGTGAAAACTTTCGAGCAAAGTTTAGACGGTATGAGCGAAAGTGCTTATTACGAGCTTCTGCAGCTTCCTCCGAAAGTTGACCAATAGGCACTAGAGAATTTTCTATAACTTTTCCACCATGTACCAAAATTGTATGCATGGTAGGAGTCATAGAATGCCAACCATATAACTCTACATACAGTTTTGCTGTCTCCATGGCGTATTCATCAAATTTCGGGACATCTATTTTGTGACCGCTTGATATGGCTTCCAAAATAACTTTAATTCTATAAATAAAATTAAAGTCTATTCCCGTTATTTCAGCAGCCAGATGAGGGTTTTCAAAAAATCTTCTACTAGTATTGCCGTCATTTGTGTTACCAAAATTACATTTTGGCATATCTACCAAGATACCTACTTCTTCTCTGAATCTTTGCTGAATCTCTTTTTTTTTTGTTGTTCTAGCATCTTTTCTGCTTTGGTTCTTTTTTCACGGTATTTCCCAACGGGCAATTTATAAGCTAAATGTAAAATACTCTCGAATAATCGAATTCTGGCATGTAAAGTTGATAGGCCAAATTCAAGCGATTCTGGGTGAATTTCGTTTTTTTTACTTAAGTCATTAAAGTTTTTTGAAGTGGCTCCGCATATGTAGCATCTACTCGTTGATTTGATGTCAGTCGCCGCATTGCAAACTTTGCCGTCCACCATGGTCATTTTAAGACTGTGGCTAACCGAGAATTTTTGCCCATTCAGTTCCAATTCCGTGGCTTTTAGGGACTTCACACTGTCCCGAACGTAATTTATTTCATCTTTTGTAATGTCTGTAGACTCTTTTATAAATCTGAATCGTATCGGGCGGCAATATCGTGGTGAAGAAGGAGTCGGGTTTTGCCAAACCATTTTTGTTTTGTCTTCGCCGCAAACAATTTGTAGAGGCACGAATGAGCTCAAAAATATATTTGCATCCGAGTCGGCGTCATTCATTAACTTTTGTTTGTATTGAGCTTGTTGTGAACCATCACAACCCCATTTGCAGATAATCTGCAAGGAATTTCTCTCAGTTTCTGTAAGAGTCATTAGTACTTCTTCGAGGAAAATTGATAATCGCGTGACGGTGTGATCTAACAAAGATTGTAGATCATTTTCAGCACAGGAAGCGGTCACTCGTAGCGTCTCTTTGGGTGGGTAACATTCCTGTTTAGCCTTCAACACTAATTCGTAGCACGGGTAAAAGCTTCTGTTGGTTGCTCGCACAATTTCATATTGACTTCGTGTCAAATCAGCGTCCACGCACATTCGCAGTGCCTCCCGAGGCGTAAGGGGATCTTGTGCCTTTAATTTGGAATGTCTTTTTTTACATTCGTTTGCGGCTGCAGGCGAATTTGTAATATCTTTTAGGACTTGCGAGGCGTTTCTTTTTCCTTCTTTTTGTAAAATTACTTGCGCTGCGTGAACTATCACTTCTTTGCCTACAGAGGAGCGAACTTCTTCTGTTTTCCTCCTTTTAGTTCTTTCACTACATTCACTGAATGTTTTGCTAGGTCGTCCTGACTTATTATGCGTTTTTATGGGCATCTCGAACGTTCCTGCTAACCATGCATCATTGCTTATAAGAAATTTTTCTAGCGTGTTGCGTGCTTTGGACCATCTCTTTTTTATTTCTGTTTTAAAATATGAAAATTTATGATTTATATACTTTTTGTCTTCGTCGCAGTCCCCGTAAGACACTAACAAATAATTTTGTAAGTATTCCAATTTGTCGTTTATTGATGGAGAGTTTTCCTCAATCATCTTATCAAAAAGATATCTGCGAGTTACTACCTCCATGCCCGAGTAACTTGATGAACCTAGAACAACGAAAAGGAATTTTAACGCAAAAGAAACAAAAAAGGAATTTTTCTCACTTTCTGCCTAAGTTAATGAATTATTATTTTTCTCGCGAAGTGGTCAAAGGTGGTGGCTATTTTTTTTGTGGTTATCTGCTCAAAGAGCTATACTATTAGAAACCATAAGGAATTTAACTCGGACGGTCTCGGAAGTACAACATTTTTCCTATTGAAAATAAAAAAATGATAATATTTTCTATGAAAAAGGGCGATCTTTGATACGTTGTAACTGCACTAAATATTGATATTCCTTATCTTAATTTAAATTATATTTGAAGGAGCTTACCTGAATTTTCGACTTCCATCACTTTCACTTGTAACTTTATAATATCCAATGAAATATTCACTTTAGAATATCGGTTGCGCTAAGAGTGTCGAGAACGAACGCGTACAGCTTGCGCGACGATCAAGTTCCGACTACCTGTGGGGGCGCGCACGCAGTTCTAGGAACTGGGGAGGGGTGGGGTTTGGGCAGTCGGGGTGTCTATTTTTCCGGGAATCAATTAGTTTTGTTATAAGTTAACTTTGAGAAATGGACTTTTGGCCGCCTAAATCGTACAAATCGACCACTGTGGGCCGGCCACACGCAGAGGGAATTCCTGATGAAAAAAAAAAACGAATCGGGATTCCGAACGCAGTGACTGCATAGAAAGTCTATGGACCGCCACACACAAACGGTTTTTTCCGTCCGGAATTATCATAGATCAAGTACGCAGATTGCATTCGTTTCGTTTTTCCGAACGGAAAAATTCCGTCTGTATGTGGCCGGCCTTACCCCGCGAACGAAAAGTCCGTTCGGCGGGCTGGATACGTGACGTATTATACAGATTTTCGTTCATAAGCTGGGTATCATTTTTATTGTGTGTCAATCATAATCAAAACAGCAATAAAAAAGCCGCAAAAACGTCACCTGATAAGCCTCCAGTTGTTGTTCCGTGAACGTGACTATTTTGTTCCCCATCCTCCCGCGACGCTACGACGCCACGTCGCAAATCCGACCTTGTGTCTATGGGGATAAGGTTGCAGCGAGGTAGGGGTAGAATGTGGTAAAAAGCAGCCTGTTGCGGTGGACGGACACAAAACACTGGCCAGAATGAAATAATCAACGGCCGAGGTGTGCCGCGCGTAGAGTACTGAAAATGTAGAGCGCGCGCTGTAAAAAAAACTGTATTTATCCAAGTCGAAGGAAAGGAGTCGTTATTATGCATTTAGGGTAAGGGGTAGGTAGTTTGTTTGTGTGTTTTTTGTGTACTTTTTTATGCACCCACCTATGATTGTACGGTACTGTAGACGATTTAAAAAGTAAGTAGATCGATTTTAACAAATTTAATTTAATTTTAATCGATATGGACAGCAGTATTGTACATTTGTATATTGATTTTACGGTTTCACTTACTATCACATCAATATAAAATAGTGCAGTGCTTACAAATGTTTAAGTTATAATTATATTATTATTATAGTAGTATTGTAAAATATTATTTTAGTATGACATATATTACTAATTATTATTAAAACATATCGCTGGCATAATATGCAGCATATGAAAAAAAAAACAATGTCGATGCTCAGTCGATCTAATCCACATCAGGAAGGATAAAACTACTACTGCTTGGATATCCCGAACTATGCTTTTGATTGCTATCAACTGAGTAACTACTTACTGAGGATGACCAAATGACTTTTATTCCAAGGCATCCACATACAAATAATGGAAGAGTTTGAAGTGGGAGGCCGTACTTACCTACTGACATCTCTAGATTACGATAAAAAGCAAAACAAGCAAAAGAAGCAAGGTATGGGTCATTCTTTGAGAGGTCGATTTTTTTGGTCACACCCTAGTATCTACTAAACTATACATCACACAGTACTAAAGTAGCACTTAATCATCTACTTAACTAACGGTCTATTGAGGCATATCAAATAAAATCAATATTTCATAGAGGAAATTGCCTAAATATCCCTTTGAAGGTCAAAAAATGGGTGATTTTGCAAGTATTTTGCATGTCACACGCGTGTGCTCCTGGTATGTTTTTGTTTGTGGTTTTACTCATGTGCCTACTACTGTGCTAATTTATACCTTTCTAAATGCCCAAAGAGTGCCTCTATCCAATCGTATATCCAGCATTCTAATAGAATGAAAACTCTTGTGTCTGTAGACGTTTAAACTAATGTCATGCGGCGAGCGAAGTTGAAACCGCTCGACAAAAGTATGCTTTTATACATACTTGAATACGCGGTAAGTGTCTTGTGATTGGTGTAAAATATCGCCAATTTAACCACGGTGCTAAGATGGGACGGGTATGTCACTAACTTTTGCGCCAACACTGTGAGTTAAGTTCTTCAATTTTTTTTAATTTTGGTTCGGGAGGGTAATTGAAACTTGTGGTCAGTTTTGCTAGTTAAGTGATACTATTTGCACTTAACTATCTAAAGTACAGGATTGGGTATGTCCCTCAGTAGGTATTGACATCAAAATAAATACGATAGCTTTTATAGTTAAAGAGAAACAACGTCATTTTTTAATTTTATTGATATCCATGGCCCTAAAATCTATGGATTTAAACCATGGATATCACATACCGGCCATGGATATCAAGTAAATGTTCTTAAATTTCACTTATTTTAGGGTTACGTACCGAAAAAGTGCCAAATAAGACCCTATTACTAATTCAGTACATATCTGCATGTCTGTTTGCTTGTTTGCCTTACGTTTAACGGGCTGTTGTTAACTTTAAATATAATAGATTGAATAATAAGCAAGCAGTTGATTTTTTCACAGAATCTATCTATTTATCTATTTATCTACATTTTTTCAAATCCATTGTAATTATACGGCTTAATTAATGTACACAAGATTAATAAAAACCGGCCGGTGCAAGCCGGAGTCACGAACCGAGGGTTCCTCACTTTCTTTCAAAGAGGGATTCTTCCAAATACATGCAAAGAATGTTCATTCTACTAGTTATTAAAAAAAACAAAGAGGGATTCTACTAAATACATGAAAATAATGGTAGAATTAGCTGAGACAGAGTAACTAGTGGTTCGCCCCGAACTATGAACTCGCGACCCCATATCTCAGTAACCCCTCAACCGATTTGGCTCATCTTCGAACTTAAAAATTCTTTTGGCCTCATTTACCTGCCTACATAAATTTACTCAAGTTATCGTCGAACGAACATTCATACATACATACATACAATTGTTGAGCATAATTTATCTCTTTTATTATTTAATAAGTCAGCATGTGTTTGCTTAAAATAAATCTATGAGCAATTGAAAAAGTTTAAAACTTCTAAATTTTTTACTGTTTTTTCTCAAAATAAAACTTTGATTACTTTGGTTTGATTATTATGATGTTTTATTTATATACTTTTCCTTCACTAAGGCCCTGTTTAAGTCTGTGACAGTTCATGAGTGACAATCAAGCTAAAGGAAGCATTTATGTACCACTGAAATTACTGTTTATATTAATTTTGGACACTATTTGATATCCATGGCATATTTTTTGATATCCATGGCCAGTCAAAATAGAAGATTTTTTTCTGATTAACCTATAAAGCCTACAGGTGTGCCTCATCGACATATTGGCTAGTTTTTAAGCCCTTTTATCCTCTGTATTTTTAGTTTTCACCAACGACGAGAAAAAATAAAAGCCATGGATATCAACGAAGAACGCTTTTTTGAAGAATCATCCGTATATAAAATTCGATTGCAAGCGAATATACAATGGCAACTCCAACTAGCAACTCACTCAAAAACTGAGCCATTAAACTTCCAATGTACACTTTTGGATAGTCCAGGCACGTCCCTTCTTTGCGCTCTCTGTTTCAATTCATCAAATAGCGCAGAGAAATGTTTGTTTTGAAACGATATTGCAGCTCATGCCTGGAAAGTTGTACCGACGTGGTTTCCAAGTGCAAACAAACTCAGTAATCGAACTCGTATCGTATCTTTTTAACCGACTTAAAAAAATAAGAAGGTATTCAATATGACCCATATTTTCTTTTCTTTTTTTATGTGTTACCTCCGAACTTTTTTCAAGGTGAACCGATTTTGATGATACATTTTTTGTTTGAAAGGGTACTTTTTATTTGGTCCCATAAAAAAATGGTGAAGATCTGATTGGATCTGAATCTGAACTTTGGAGATAGAGAACGGATCTCCTCAACGAAATCACCAGTAAGTCGGTATTTTTTCATGTCTTAATTTTGTGTTATTGATAAAATTATGTTTATTGGTAACGTGAAGAGTTCTGAATTAACTTACCTACATATTATGCAAGTTGACTAACCTGCATCATCCATGTCTACATGTCTCAGTCACTACAGCATATGAAATTTTGCGTCTATTATCTAAAAAATCCACTCACACCTAAACCTTAAAAACTGGTTTATTTGCGGGAAAATACCCAGATCTTATTTGAACCTTTTTTTTTGTTATTTAATTATGGGAATATTTTTACGGTTCTATTTTAGAGAATACAGGGGCAGATTTTGTGTTATCACACCAAAATTGTTAAAGGTGACCAAGTTCTCCCGCCTCGGGCCAGAGACAGATCTGTCCTCCTCTGCCATTGTTCGCTAATTATTGTTCTCGTAGCCTTGATGAGTAGAAGACTCTACTTTTAATGAAAAAGGTTTTTGAACTTGGCTTTTAGTTTGTTTTTTTTTTATCTGGCCAAACAAATCATGGTCAATGGCGCAAAATTCATCCAAATATACAGTCAGCCAAACGCTGGGATACCCATTTTTGTTCGATTGGCGCCCTTGTGCCGCGCGCAGTAAGAGCTACCATGGGGTATCCTAGACTGTACGTACACGACAGCACGAAGACGCTTACACGCGTGCACTCTACTCGGTCACCTTACGGGCGATTTTAAAACAAAAGTGACGTGCTGTCGTGTGTAGGGTAATTGGACGCCTCCTAATTTCATCTCTCCATTACCTAATTCATCACGACTCTAGAGGTACCCACTCTCTTCATAGACTTGACTAATAAAATAACCGCTAACAAACGAGTCTAACCTGATTACTGTCGCTTTCGGTGTCGTGGTTTCCTCTGTCTGAGACATTACTCTGCGTTAATATAGTTAGTCTGCCATTAGCGGCGCACCCCGACGCGACTTTATTGGGCCCGTTTGGAAATATTATATTTCAGTAAATAACAAAACACATTTTTGTTTTTTCTAAAGCACTAACCCGTGCTAGGGAATAATTTAAACATTTATAATAAGTTGAAAATATTCACTCGGGACAGGACTTGAACCCGCAACCTCTCGCATACCGTGCAGGCGCTCTACCAATTATTGAGCTACCGAGTCAAGTAACTGTCGATGCGAATTTCTTCAACTAGTCTCCGTCTACTGGACGGGGGGCGCCATCTGGTGTGATGAGAACAGTTACTTGACTCGGTAGCTCAATTGGTAGAGCGCCTGCACGGTATGCGGGAGGTTGCGGGTTCAAGTCCTGTCCCGAGTGATTTTTTTCAACTTATTATAAATGTTTAACAAAACACACTTCGGTATACCTCTGTATGTTTAGGTGGCTTCGTTTTTGGTTTTTATGACGAACGAGGTTCGTTCTACAGGTGGTTGTTGATAACAACTAAATGAATAAATAGCAAAAAAACCCGACTGCATCACAGTCATAGCAGGCGGGACCATTTTCTGTTTGAACGGGTCTGATATGGATTGGTCCCGCCTGCTTAGACTGTGATGCAGTCGGTATTTTTTTTGTTATTTAACAGTTTTTTTTTTCTTTTTGGTTTGTTTTTTCCATCACAAACAATAATATTTCCGCAATTGTAATTTAAATACCTTTAATTTGATACCCATATTGCAGGGGTACCAACATATTTTTTTAATTTGACCCAGCAATATGTTTGAATAAATGTCCAGTTTGGACATTTATTCAAACTTCATCCTTGCCCGTAGCCCTACTACTTCTTCCCACTGGTTGGTACACATGGGATACCACCATGCAATCGTCTATCCAAGTTATATTGTGGAAAAAAAACAATACCCACAGCTTAATCTGTTTAAAAAACCATCAAAATGTCGCATACATTTGTGGATTTTATTTTCGCGCATTTTCACTGTTCGTGCTACAGTTTTTTTTTGTTCATTTTGTGACGGTACCAACAAAGTTTTTGATTGTTGCGCCGGCGTTGGATTCGCAATTTGACAGCGCTTTGAGGCTTTAAGAGAAAACATAAAATACTTTTTACGTTTATACAGACAGGGTGCACTCGATTTCGAAAGCAGCCAAACAAAATTGGTACAAAAAGAAACAGGTTTTCTTTACTCAGAACAGAGAAATCATTTTCATTCTAACTCCCTTTTTATATTAGGTACACCATGGAGGAAAACAGACCTAAGTAATTTCTTTCGGTTTTCGGAAACTTGTCATATTTTTAGATGTTTCACTTTCGCTTCAGACTGAACTTGAACCTGAGACTTCTGGCTAGTATTTATTAGTGACACAAACACTTTGCCTCAGTCGCGAAGTTGTTCTGTAGCGCGCAATGTAGGTACCTTCCTTCCTCGTAGCCAGTCGTATTTAGAAGTTTTCGTCACACACACCACGTTCATAGAAGTATGAGATTAAGTATTTCGCTTCAAAATGCATGCGAAATCAGCGTTTGATCACCGATCCCGAAATAATAATATTTTATTTTTATTTTTATTTAAGCAAAAAATATTTACAAACAGTTACAAAATACGCCAAACTAAGGCAAAGCTGGAAGGTTACATCTTGTTGACAGTAAGAATATTTTCTGTCGTTGGTTTTCTTGTAAAAAAAATATTGCTTATATTTTGGGTTGGAAACCAAGAGTTGGACGGCGGTCGGTAGGAAGACGTGCAGCTCGATGGTCGGACGACATCGTTGCGGCAGAGGGCCCAGGGATGCAGATAGCGAGGGACCACGAGAGGTGGTGCGAGGGGCAAAAGGTCTATACCCAGCGAGGGGCAAAATATTCGAAGATTTTGTGAAATTATTATTTATTTGCAATATTAGTTTAGTTTATGCCCATCCGCTGCACTGGCACAAACACTCGGCCTCAGTACCGAAGTTGTTTCTGTAGTAGGCAGGGCGCGCGCAGTGCTCCGACCAGCGAATCAGAATGCATTTCCTGGTCGCCCAGTCGTAGAAATATCTGGGGAAGAAAAGCCGTAGAAGTAATGTCTCGTTATCGGTCTAATATTTTAAGAAAAGGAGGGAAACAATTATTATGCTCAATGTGTTTCTAACTTCTGGATCAAAGCGTATGTATGAAAGCTACGTTTATGCCAAGTTTCGCAGCTCCTGCTGGACGGACGGGACCATACATTTTGTTTAGGACCCCTATATACGTGGACATCAAACAGACAATTTTTTTTTCAAGATAACAGCGTT
This sequence comes from Zelleria hepariella, assembly GCA_949319315.1. Classification (NCBI taxonomy): domain Eukaryota; kingdom Metazoa; phylum Arthropoda; class Insecta; order Lepidoptera; family Yponomeutidae; genus Zelleria; species Zelleria hepariella. The sequence goes on from OX439382.1 coordinate 14,881,666, forward strand.
GCGGTCATTTACGCAATAGGACGCACGGCTAGCGCCGCCAATGAAAAAAAAATCATATATATCTTCTTTTTGGATGCGTTTTTTACTACGAGATATTACTTCCAGCCAGCCCAGATTATGTTGAAAGTTAAATTGAGAGCGGTCAGATTTTTTGGAGCCCAGTGGAACAAGCCGTCACATCTAGCTTATGAGATGAGCCGTTTTCACGGCTGTCAAATTTCGCTTTTTCTGAAGATATTATTAATCTGTGTAAACAAAATTTGACAGCCACAACCCGGTTCTTGTATGGCCACGCATATGAGCGCCATCTACCAAGGGCTTTGAATTCAGCTTTCAACTGTCAGTTGAAAACGGGCCATTGTTTGTTATGTAACGGAATGGAAACCACCCAGTATCGGTATCGGGTCGAGGTCACAGTGAACTTTACCTATGGTTTTATGAAAACGAATAGCAGGAGGAAGCAAACAAGGGAAAAGTAGAGCGGGGCCGCTCCTAGCTTATTGGCAACTAGTTGGTTAATAGACTAAAAACGCATAGAAATCTTCACATCATATCAAGTGAGAACAAAAGAAAATGTACACACGACAGCAGGTCGACCCTTACATGCCCTTACTCTAACAGGTTACTTTGTGGGCAAAAAAAAACTACATTGGTGAAAGAAAAAAAAAAAACGGTTATTGCATTGATTCCGAGTGATTTGTTGCTGTCCGTAGAGGAGTTCCGTTCTCCATCTACGAAGTTCTTCATCTGATCTTCACCATTTTTTTCTTTGACCACATAGGAAGTATACTTAACATTATAAATAAAAAAAAGAATCTTCACAATAGGTTTATGTAGAAACAAAACATTAAAAAAAACAGGTCTGATTGAATACCTCATCCTTTTTTGAAGTCGGTTAAAAAGGGGGTAAAAAGGGGTATCTTAGCGTGTCGCTGACTGTACAACTAAGAACTATGCATTATATTTTATTCGTGTGTGTGAAACGATCGTTTTATGCGTTTTAACTCCGTGGGGTGACGCTACATTTGAACTTATGGAAGTCACTAGACGTAGGTACAGTCGGCCACAGTTTCAGATACCCCTTTTTGTTCGATTGGCGTTCTTATGCCGCGCGCGATAAGAGCTGCCATGGGGTATCTGAGATTGTGGCCGACCGTACCTAAGCACAACTAGGGTGAGTCAGGTAACATGTAGGTACTTGTCAGTGGGTCGCGTGGGTGTTGTCGGCAACTGTAAATTGTTACCGGAGTTTCTGCAAGGTTACGAGTAAGTAAGAACAACTATAAGGTTTCATTAACACGTAATTAATTCCCTCTACGCCCTGCAAATTAGACCTCGCTTTTTTACTCTTTCAATCTCCTACCACCCCCTCAACTACCTACAGTTTACACCCACACCTACAGGTATACATTTAGCTCTTTTTACGAATCTATAGATCAACACATGTCATTATTTTTACCTTTTTGTCTTTTTTTAAACTTAAACTTTTTTGTCTTTTATTTGTATAAATACAGGGTGTTAAAAGAACGCCAACAAAGCGGGAAACCACGTATTGTCCTCATCATAAGAATCATTACCCACGGAACTATGCCTGGAAAATCAACGGTTTCCGAGATAATGAGGTTCAAAATCGGACTTTTCATTTTTTTTTATTTTGCTGACATGTATTCAGTATTTAGCTCTTAACATATCGTCTTAAGAAGCCATGTCAAAATTATGAATATTTCCTACAAAAAACGACGGTATACTTGCAACCCGCAATGTATTCTAAACATCGGCACTTCAAGCTTAAGTAAGATCTGTGCGACTTCTGACTTCTGTGCGTTACACATCAATTGTGTGATAAAATATTTTTCAAAATTATAACCTAAAAAACCAAAATCATTTCCCAGCAATAATTTATCGAAAAAGTACCTACTTTGTTTTGGTGTCTAGTATGCGTGGCTTTCGGGTCTGTTGGCGGTCTTTTAACACCCTGTATATACCTATTTTCTAGTTTAGTTTAATTTTAGTTTTAGTTTCCATATTCAGTTATAAATTATCTAATACCTATTACCTATCCAATAATTGCGAAGGACACCTGGCGAGGCAGGAAGATGGCCGATGGACAATGGCAGTGACAAAGTGGCGGCCCAGAATAGGACGGTGGTCAGTAAGAAGACCAGCAGCTCCGAGGCCATAAGTTGGTTTAACCATGTATCACGGTAGGTAGGAATGATGTCCACATCTCGGAGATTTATGCATGAGATTTTAAGTCCTGCCGACCAGTGATGAGTGGGTGGCCTCTAGGTGTACGGAAACAAAATCTAATGAATGATGAAAATGAATCGAGTACGTAAATGTATGCGGATGGCGAGGGACCGTGAGAGGTGGCGCGAGGGGAAAAAGGCAACAAACAGTGGGCAGAGGTGGGCTGATGATGATGATGATGATGATGACTCAATAGACAAACCGTATAAGAAGGTAACCTTTAGTACAAAAAAAATACATTATGTACCATGACTTTGAATGTAGGGAAAACATCGAGAGGAAATCAGACAACCTGAAGATTACCAATTTACCACGATGGCATCTCTTAGCAGCGGTGACAATGACAAAACTCTTTCTTTTTTTTTGTTATTTACCGAGCTATTATCATAGAACCATTAAAAGCATAATACGCAATTTCCTTCTAATTTTCGCTCTTGTCCGTAACGCTTTTGATTGATGGTTTTAATCTTTAGTTATTTGTATTTCAACTCTGTCGGGATAATGATGACTCACCGGGTTCTCGAGTATTTGCATTATATATCCCTTTGTTAACCGACATGATATTCCTCGTCCTAGGCGAGGAATATTCCTAACTAAACGGCATGATACCTTCCCGTTTAATTGGAACAATAATCCAGAATAGCAAAATCATTATCACTGACTACCTACTTTCTAGTTACCTTACCTACTTTTCTAGTTTTAGTTTTAGGTTTCTCCGGGTTCTGGCAGAATACCAGCGCTATGGGAATGGGATTATATCTGTCCCATAGCATATGCTGAGCCAGAACCCATTTATTGGCCATTGCACGCAGTTTTGTTAGTAAATTAAGGTGATGGGTAGCAAATAAGTAGTAAGTAAGTTTCTCAACTGTGTGCATAAACCCAATATTTGAAACTGTGTCCTCTGGTCCATTAATAAATATACTATACTATACTTAGTAACGGCGTTGAAATACAACGGAACAACACATTACCCAAATGTCTGGGACATACACTGGTTTTGCTCTATACATATTATAGTAAGTTTGTAATTGTATATTCCACTTTCGGAACCTTATCTACTTCACTTTTACACCAATGCGTAGTCTGTAGGACTCGAAAGAAAAGGCATGCTTTGGAATAAAACATAAATACGTGTTAAAAACCCAGTCGTCGTCCGGAGTGGGGACTACGAAGCTATAATTGTAGAGTTTTCATCTAAGGGTGGTATTAGTAGTCGTCTGAGATCACCTACTTGAGATCGATCTCAGCTCAAGTAAGTGAACTCAGCTCAATAACTCAGCTCAAGTAGGTGAACTCAGAAAAGTCAAATGCTAATGTCAAGCCTTGGCTAATGTCAAACTTGAGTAGCTGTCACCCTGTCACCATACTATCTTGAGATTGACATTGACATTAGCCAAGGCTTGACATTAGCATTTGACTTTTCTGATATTACCTACTTGAGTTCGATCTTGAGTCGACGACTATTAATGCCACCCTTAATCACAGTCTAAATTAAGCATACTTGGGTACGGTAGCTTTCTATTGAGTTTCTTTCCATCGGCAAAGCTTCCTTACAAACTTTTTCTCCTTTTGAACCCGGTTTTCTTGATTACAGTCTTGAGCACACTTCGAGCTTCGAATCAGCCCGTATTAAACCTTTTGCTCTTTTCATTGCAAGCCTTTACAGGACTTAATGAACGCAAGCAAGCAGCAAGCGTAGCACAAGGCTGGGTTATAAGGTATCTATGGGTTTATAACTCTGTCTATCCAGCTCTACGCGAAACAAAAGAGTGAGGTACATATAGTTAAAAACCTTTAGATACGCTCTAACCCAGCCTTATGCTACGCTTGCAGGAGATGAACGAAGTTTCGATCGGATGTTGCCACTATTGTTGGGTCGAATTACCCGAAAACCCGAAAACCCTAAATAAACTAACAGAGGTACGGCTATAAAACATACTCGACAACAATAATTATAAGTAGTAAGTATCTATTCTATCGTATCTTGTATTTTAGGGGTTCATGTTCAATCCCCTTTGTTTTATTAGTTTCCTTTCGTGACATAGCGAACAAAAATCTCCATACTCTACCATAACCAAAAGTATCGGACAACTGTTTTTTTTTCTTCGCTATTTTACGACATATTTCAGGTTTTTGTAACGTTATACTTTAGTAGTTTAGTAGATAGATAGATAGATAGAGAACTCTTTATTGCACATCAGAAAGAAAATTACAGATAACTTTTACAACAAAATTGAGTACAGTTCCCGGCGTATAACTTGAAAAATGACCTTGACTGCACAGTAGACGATTTTTAGGTCTCTTTGGCGGGGGACAAGGGGCGCGACGGAATTGCTATTGCTTCGGACGGCCCCGATTGGTTAAGTTTTGTTTGACATGCGCGAACTCATCCCCACTACGCAGACTTTTGCTCAAGTTATGCGCCGGGAACTGTACAAATGGCGGCCTTATCGCTAAGAGCGATCTCTTTCAGACAACCATTACCGGATAGCGTGAGCGAAGCGGTCCCGGGCTGCGTACTCGATGATGCAATGTCGCTCGGTTGGTCTTTTAGCGCACTCACCAGGTGTTACGTCTAAAATAATGAGAAAATGATGCTTATCATACTTACATAATAATATGCCAATAGTTCCAGCAAATTAATAATAATAATCAATAATAATAAATAAATAAATAATAATAATGTGTGTATCTACAGGGTGCACTCTAAGACGATAGCGAAACTTTAAGTAGGCTATCTACTGATCAATATAAACAACTTGTACTAGGTGGCGAAAAAAATGGAGTGAAAAAAATATCAGCTGTTCCATACAAAAGGTCGACTCAGTACTGCGCCAAATGTATGAAACAGCTGATATTTATTTCGCTCCATTTTTCGCCACCTAGTACAAGTCGTTTGTAGTAATCAGTAGACAGCCTACTTAAAGTTTCGCTATCGACTTAGAGTGCACCCTGTAGTTCTTAAGTTTTTATATGCACGAAATAAATAATTCAATTAAATTCAAAAACAAAGAAAAAAAAACTCTTGAAATCGATTTATTCGTAGGTACCCGTGAAAGGATGCCAAGCGAGACTTATTTGCATTGAAAAGGAGGTAGAGACACGTAGGGGTACCAAATAATTCACAATATGAGGTCAATATAGTTGCATCAATAGATCAGAGCAGCTACCATGAGTGCTTACTGTCACTGTCACTAAAAGTGATAAGTTGGATAAACAACCTTACTACCATAGTATTAGGATACATGACAGACGTCCGGCAGACGTCCGGCACAGCTTTTTCGCACTCGTGTTAGCTACTCTAATAAGCGTGAAGGTGTAAAAGCAAGATCAGATTTTTCTGAATTACCTATCTTTCGTAGGCGTAGGTACTTACAACATTGACATCCGATGTATATGACGGCGAAAACCAAAAGTACGGTTTTAATTATGTACTCCATCATGATAAGGAGGTTATCACAGTCCAGGCCACTGATTAATATTATTAATATAATATTAGTTTCAATAAATAATAATATGTATGAGAGAGCACGCGTTTATAAAGATAACAGTTCAGTTATTGAGTTGGTTGGGAACTAATTTGCATTTTTTCTGCCAGTCGATCTTTGCTACAATAACTATAATGTATACTTGTCTACTAATAATGTCTACAGTACAGATCGACCGTGTATAATCGTCATGGGTCAATCGTCAGAATTAAAAAAAAATAAGATTATAATCTAATTTCTCTCGCAAATTTTTATAAAATATAAAGTCACTAATGTGTTCATGCCGGGTTTCGTAACTGTGACCTCTAATTTGAGGGTCAAATGCTCTAGCTAAGGAGACATACTTATTTTGGGAATAAAACTGCTAGCATTTAGCACTCAATTTAGCGCTCAACGACTGAACCTTCAGTCTCGGTCAGCATGTACGACGTTGAAGGAATATCCAATAGTCTGCATACTTGCTATCTAATCTAGAAGCTGGACCGTAACTACCCTACCCTTATTGGATCCCCGGCGCTGGCCCGCTTATGAGCAAAGTTGTCTGACACGTCAAGGTTCATTTGTTACTAATAAGGTCCTATTTATGACTTGGAGATTCAATTCTTCTCCTTGAGGATGATTGGCCATGGTTCTTTGCTCAATTTGCTTTGAGTTGAGTGGTACTTGTGATGCTTGTACTTATGGTACTTGTCTACTCTTAAGGTAAGTGTTGGCAAGAGGCTGCCGCGACCCAGCAGTCGCCGCACTGTTTATAGGGATTTGTATGACACACCGTCCGACATAGGCGGCTGAGCGGCGCGGCCGGGGTGAGTCACGTTCGGCGGCGGCGGTCGGTCGCGGCGGCCGGGCTGCGGCAGCGTCTTGAATTTTGTCTCGCACCTCTAAGGCCACATAAGTCGAAATTCACAATGAACAAACATTCATACATATTTTGTCTCGCACCTCTAAGGCCACATAAGTCGAAATTCACAATGAACAAACATTCTTAAAAACATACAAACGCCGGATTGTTCTAGTCGGAGAGCTTCGCTCGCTCATTCAATAAACACCTATCAAGAGCGCCATTAATTAATGGGAACTATATTTTGTGTCATCAAAGTTTATATTTGTCATCAACTTGTATCATCTAATTAGTAGATCTATCACTACGAAATATTTTCATTCTCAGAAAAATAAAAAGTGTCGCCAGGTAGAAATTACCAAATTAATGTCAATATGTTCGCAGAAAAAGAGATGGATTATCTATATAATCGTAGTGCATCCATTGAATAAAAACTTTGTTCTCAGAATAATAGGTTTATTCCAAAAATAACATCTCCGTATTCAGAATAGTAGATCTGTCATCAAATAAATTGATTATCGTCCGCAGATTGCGATTTGTTTTTATTTGTTACTAGCTTTTCGCCCGCGACTTCGTCCGCGAAGACTTATAAGAAGTTGCCTGGGTACATCTTTCACCATTATCAAATTAGCATGAATAGAGTCATGGGTGTGTATTTTTGTAAGCTATCTCTATCTCTATTAAAAAACGCATAACTTCTTTAAAGTGGAAGTGGGCAGGACACCTGGCGAGACGTACCGATGGCAGATGGACAAAGTCCATTGCGGAATGGCGACCCCGAGAGGGGAAGAGATCCGTTGGCAGACCACCAGCCAGATGGTCGGACGACATAGCCAAAGTAGCCGGAAAACAGTAGTTGCGCCTGGCACAGGATCGTGAGAGGTGGCGTGAGCATGAAGAGGCCTTTACTCAGCAGTGGGTGTTAACAGGCTGATGATGATGATGATCTCTATTCCAAATGTCATCCAAATCCGTCGTGCAGATTCAGCGTGGAAGTGTATGTGTGTGACCAAATTGGTAAAGATCAAATGAATCCAACAAAAAAAAAAACATACTTTGAACCTTTTTGGCCGTTTTAGGTGTATCATTTTTATTGTTTTCTTCATGCTTAGTAGATTTGCTATAAAACGCAACTGTAGTTAAATGTTCATTGAATAGTTGTAGCTTTAATGGTTCCGGCATTGTTATTGATACTACATCAGGAAAACTCTTAAAATGTTTCCACCCTTTTTGATGCTGAAACATGTGTTTTATTATTATTTCTGATTTAATACACGACTACTTAGTTTCAAGGTAATCTGACCCAATAAAATGATAATTTCATACAAATTTTGAACCCCGTTTTGGCCGTTTTAGAGTTAACATTATTACTTTTTTCTTCATGGTTGGTAGTTTTGCTATAAAACGCAACTGTAGTTTTTCAAATTTGTAACTTAAATGGGTTGGGCCCAGCATTGCTACTACATCAGGGAAAAATATTCAACGTTTCCACCCATTTTAACCCTTCATTCGCTGAAGTGAGAAAAATTCTGAAACACGTGTTTGATTATTTCTGATTTAGCATACGAATACTTAGTTTCAAGTATATCAGACAAAAAAAATTTTATTTCATACAAACTTTTAACCCCGGTTTGGGCATTTCAACGGTTAACATTATTACTTTTTTCGTCATGGTTGGTAGTTTTGCTATAAAACGTAACTGTAGTTCAAATTTCAAAGTTCTAACTTAAATGGTTTGGACCCAGCATTGCTACTATATCAGGGACAAATCTTCAACGTTTCCACCCATTTTAACCCTTCATTCGCTGAAATGAGAAAAATGCTGAAACACGTGTTTAATTATTTCTGATTCAGTATACGAATACTTAGTTTCAAGTAAATAGGACCAAAAAAAAATTTTATTTCATACAAACTTTGAACCCCGGTTTGGGCATTTGAAGGGTTAAAATTATATTCTTTTTTTCATGGTAGGTAGTTTTGCCACAAAACACTACTGCAGTTTCAATTTCATAGTTGTAGCTTTAATGGTTTAGGCCTGGCATTGATACTACATCAGGAAAAATCTTCAAACTTTTCTACCCCTTTTAACCCTTTAGTGGGCAGAATTTTGAAAAACGCTGAAACACGTATTTAATTGTTTCTTATTAAATTTACAAATACTAAGTTTCAAGTAAATCGGACCAAAAATTTTTTTTATTTCATACAAACTTTGAACCCCGGTTTGGGCATTTGAAGGGTTAAAATTATATTTTTTTCTTGATGGTGGGTAGTAATGCTATAAAATGCAATTGCACATTCAATTTCAAAGTTGTATCTTCAATGGTTTGGGCCCAGCATTGCTACTACATCAGGAAAAAAACTTCAAAGTTTCCACCCATTTTAACCCTTCATTGGCTGAAATGAGAAAAACGCTGAAACACGTGTTTGATTTTTTCTGATTTAGTATACTAATACTTAATTTCAAGTAAATCGGACCAAAAAAAATTTTTATTTCATACAAACTTTGAACCCTGGTTTGGGCATTTGAAGGGTTAAAATTATATTTTTTTCTTCATGGTAGGTAGTTTTGCCACAAAACACTACTGCAGTTTCAATTTCATAGTTGTAGCTTTAATGGTTTAGGCCTGGCATTGATACTAAATCAGGAAAAATCTTCAAACTTTTCTACCCCTTTTAACCCTTTAGTGGGCAGAATTTTGAAAAACGCTGAAACACGTATTTAATTGTTTCTTATTAAATTTACAAATACTAAGTTTCAAGTAAATCGGACCAAAATTTTTTTTTATTTCATACAAACTTTGAACCCCGGTTTGGGCATTTGACGGGTTAAAATTATATTTTTTTCTTCATGGTGGGTAGTTTTGCTACAAAACGCTACTGCAGTTTCAATTTCATAGTTGTAGCTTAAATGGTTTGGTCCCGACATTGACACTACATCACGAAAAATATTCATACATTTCAACCTCGTTTAACCCTTAAACGGCTAAAATTAGAAAAAAGCTAAAACAGGTGTTCAATTATTTTTGATTTAATATACGAATTCTTAGTTGCAAGTGAATCCGGACAAAAAAATTTTTTTTTTCATACAAACTTTTGACCCCATTTTTACCGCCTTAAGGGTTAAACTTGAAGTAAATCTGTCTTAACCCGTAGCGTGTCTACAAATTACAACTATTGTCCAATTTTCACTGTTGTGGCATCAGCGGTTTTGTTCCAGCATTGATCGTAACTGGTGAAAAAAATCGAAAAACTTTAGCACCCATTTTAACCCTTAAGTGCATAGAAATGATAAAAAATATGAAATAGGTGTCGAATCATTTTTTAAAAAAAGTACGAAAAACCAAGATTAAAGAACAAAAGACCAAAAAAAAATTTTTTCCCATACACACTTTCAACCCTATTTTGACCCACTTAAGGGTTAAATAAAAAAAAATCGCTTCTTAAATGAACCCTCCACCATATAATGCAACTTTTGTCCAAATTTCATACTTATAGGTTCAGCCGTTTGGGCTGTAGCGTGATGAGTCAGTCAACCTAAGCCTTTTATATATATAGATTTTGTCATCAGTACAGTAGTTACAAATTATTTCGTTCAATTCTCCAAATAATACTATTCGTTACCAATTTAATAGTTCAGTTCATAAATTTTATAAAAAAAATGATTAAAGGGGCGGAGCCAAATTGGCGCGCTATGAAAATTTACCAATCATGCGCAGCGATGGGTCGTACACACGACAGCACGTCGACCTTTACACGCTAGCACTCTACTCGGTTGCGTTATGGGCGACTTTTCAACAAAAGTGTACAGACTGACGTGCTGTCGTGTGTACGAGAGGTGGCGGTTTACTTCATTCGCTTGATTCCGTGCTCCTTGTTGCAAGTGCATGTTATATGATTATTGTTAGTGTTTTTGGTTTTAGTTGATTTCTCAATAGTTTCTTTATATTATCATGGCATCAAGTTGTGGTGAAGATGATGCAACTCCTCCAATAACGTTATCATCGCTCGTTGAGAAATCACTAGTGGAGAAAGTGCTAGTACACACGACAGCACGTCAGACTTTTGTTGCAAAGTCGCCCGTAACGTAACCGAGTAGAGTGCTAGAATGTAAAGGTCGACGTGCTGTCGTGTGTACAACAATAGGTACAGTCGGCCACAGTCTCCGATACCCCTTTTTGTTCGATTGGCGCCCTTATGCCGCGCGCGATAAGAGCTTCCATGGGGTATCTGAAATTGTGGCCGACCGTACAAGCAGTATATACAAGTACTTAATGTAAGATAGTGGTTAAATTAATAGATACAAAAACATTATTTTTCTGGATCTTTATGATTTTTTTAAGTTACATATTCATTTAGTTAATGACCGTTTTTCCTTAATTTGATTATACAGTTATCAGGACAAACCTATTAAAATAAGTACAAACCTATTTATTTGATACTTGATAATATATCCCGATGATTATATGTGATTTATTATAAAATTGTTTTTATATTGTTTGGCGACTACACTTTGATGACAGATCTATTATTTTGCGGACAAACCTTATTTTTTAAAACATTCAAAACTTAATAAATTGATGACAGCTTAATTCATCAACTATCACAAAAATATACCTTGTAAAGCCAATAATTTGCGATTTGATTGATAGCACTCTCCTCTCAGTCCTCGGATGTATTTATTGGACAGCTAGTTATGGATCGGGTCCCGCGTCCGATCACATTGTATCGGTTAGCTTCACTATTCCCGACGCTGAATGGACCATCGGCCCCATTGTAGGGCTAATACGAAAACTGTCACCAACTGGAGCCAATCAGTCGAGAACTCGAGAACACTGCGTTCTGGCAGTTAAAAGGATAATTATAGTTCCGTACCCGAAGGCTAAGTGTGCCAACGGGATCCTATTACTCTGCCTACGCTATCTGTCTGCCCGTCCGTCCACCCTTTCTTACATAAGACGCCATTTAGCGCTCAAGACGCCATTCGTCTCACAACTAGCGCCGCCAATGAAAAAAAATAGTATATATTTTTTTGGATGCGTTTTTAACAAAAAACACTCCTGCGAAAAAATACCTATTTTTAAGATCCAAGGTTTGGATTCCGGGATTGGATTTCCTACGAATGCAATCGATTCCCAAAAGTGGCCACTTTTGGCGAGAATCGATTGCATTCTTAAGTTCTAGGATCTGGAATCCAAACTCTGGATCTTAAAAATAGTTAAGCCTCGCGTTGAGAAATCGCAGGAGCGTTTTTTGCTAAAAGATCCAAAAAAAAGATATGATTTTTTTCATTGGCGGCGCTAGTTGTGAGACGTATTTCATCTTAAACATCTTTGGAGCCGTAAAAGGTAGCCACTTATTTTTTTTTACAGAATACGTTTTATGGTGCTAATATGGAAACTATCACAAATTGGAGCCAATCAGATGGGATACACAGTGAATACAGAAAACGTCATCCGTTATGGTTAACACTGCCTTCGAGTATCAAAAAGCTAATTCAGACGAATGCAGTTGCTGGCGACTGTGACTGGCCTTGAGGCTCTGGGCTGTGCTGGCATGCTGGCATGAAGAACTTAAGATTCTATAGAAATAAGTCCGCCCTTGAACATATTAATGTCTCACATCTCACATAGATATTAGTTACTTGTATATTTTTCCTTTTGTGTTATAAAGTGTAACTAAATACTGTCAACAGAGAATGGTGATAATATAGGGGTGAAACCAATTTTCCAATTTTCGAAACATGTCACATTTTATCCTTGATCGAAGCATTCAACATTCTGCAAAGAAAACAAATCAAGTCGCATTCGAGATTTTCTAGAATTATCGATGTGTTATCGAACCCCTGGTTTTTCTCTCAGAGTTTCTACTACCTAAATGTATCTCAGTGAAACTCAAGGTGGAGGTGGGTTTAAAATTAAAGTCTTTATATTTTTAACCACATCTCTAATAACAAGACAGTATTGTAGGCTAAAATGCAGCGAAAACGAACAAGCCCATATGCGCTGACAAAGAACCGCGTTATGCATGCATTTCACCCTATCCTACCCCGTGGAATACTTCAACTCCGGAATTCGTTGCACCTTTGGGACCCTTTGCTACAGCGTTATAATATTATGTCTACAATGGCATGGAACCCCGCTTGAATGCGAAAAGCCTTTTATCTCGTGGCGCGGAGATCTCACGGGCAAATAAACGGTCGGATCATGCATTAAATGGGGTGTCAGAGAAGGCCCGTTCATTAAAGAGCAGGAGAAAACTTTAACTTGCTGAATATAGTGGTACCTCCACTTATGATGGGTAAAGTGGCCACTAAGACGTTATAGATGAGGTCAATAGGGATTTTTCCAAGTGTCAAAGGTGTTGTTTCATAATGGGCCATTTTTTTTTTGCAATCCCATTATAATATTGAAGGACCATTTTTTATGAAAGAAGAAAATCCCCTGAACAGTACCTGATTCCTGAAATACTTAATTTCTGTGTTATTTACAAGTACGAACACTTTTTGTTTGTTGAAAGGTTATTTAGACGCGTTCAGAAACTGCTTTATACGAGCGAGGTCACTCGCGTAAACCTTTGATTTTGAAAAAAAAAAAAAAAATTTACCCAAAATACAATCATAACCATAATCACATAAAGCTTGCCATTCGAGACATAGACAGACCCCCATTATTTATTGTCAATCATTATGCGCAAGTTATTTACAAAGGTTTCTTTTTCTACGAACGTTCTGGTTTTGGAATATTTCCCTCCGTTTCGAATTTTATCGGTGTTTCGTTCGTGGCGTGGGGTGATGTTTGGCGTTTGTTTCACAGATTACAAAAAAGAAGTAAGTTTGTTACGTGTGTTGGTGACCGGTGCGTTTCAAAAGTGTTTTGGTTTTGTTTCGCCGATTTTTATGTAAAGTAAAATAAATCCAGTACCTACCATTTGAGGTTACTATTTATTTGAAAATAGTAGGAGTGGTAGATGGTCTAGAATTCAAATATAGTCTGTCTTTTTTGGTCCTTCTCAAATTTCAGTCTTAGCCTGAGCCCCATACTATCGAGAAACAACACCTTCGACACCGATTCGCGAATTATTGCGCAACTAAAACTGTGGTTTGTATGGAAACCACAGATTAATAGACTGATTTTGACAGTTATTCGGGCTATTTTTGATGCCTGGAAAAAACCCCATTCATATAGCCAACTAATTCGCATTCACGCACTTACATATTTTTACTGCAACAGAAGAGGTTTACCCTTGTTTCGATTTTTCAAAAGCTTATTTACAGAAGCTAAAGCAAAATTAAATAGTCTCGGGATGAGCATATTATTATGTAGTTTCACGGTCTTAGTACAATACGATGAATTGAGCCATCATCCAAGTCAGCTAAAGGTGATTATTTAAAACATAAGTAAAATATTATAAAATCCATAGAAAAAATAATTAAATTATGTAAAAAGGGAAAACTCGATGTCACTGATTACAAATTGCAGAAAGCTGTGTCAATGAGTTAGGTTTGGAAGTATCGTCTTCTGAGTCTTTCATATTTGTGACACCTATGAACATCAACAAATAGAATGGAAACGAGCGGTTCTGTTTGGTTTGGAATCTTTCGCGGAAACGCTTTAGGCATTGAACGGTCGCGCTTCAGGCCTTCAATTTGTATTTCCGGGATGGATGTGATGTTGTTCTTGTGAAACTTTCGTATGATTGAGATTCTACCACTCGCTGAGGTAGACGAGGAATAAATTAACTAACTAAATAAAGCCTTCGCGTAATAAGAGGATTTACACATATCGAGTCCAGTGGCTCCTTCACTCACACTAGCTAGATGAATGAAGAGACCACTCGATCGCTCCAGTGCCTGGGGCATTGTTTGGATGGAGTAGGCTTGCCCAGTACCTATACTATCCTGACAGCTTAGTCAGCCGAGCCCACAGAAAAGACATACCATGTAATAAAGTAGGCTTTTTACGAGTATCTATCTATCTTCCTAAGGTATTGCATTACAAATGACAATAAAACATTTAGGCCTATCGCCGTAATGCAATGGCCTCTACTAAGGCCTGCAAACAACTGTAGATTTTTTATTCGGCGCCCTGTGAGACCTCCAGCCACACTAGATGGTGAAGTTATGATTCGGTCGTCGCTGCGACGTAGGTTTGCCCAGCACCTTACTTTGCTTGCTCTCTATATCATTAGGGCAGATACAAAAACATATTTTCAACTAAGGAAATCAATGTAATTTTGTTGCGCACTACCCTAGTGGTGTTCTTTCTACAAAGGTTGATTGGTAGAAAATGCTATCTAGTATGAAGTACGCCTTTGTATTTGTGCAATAATTTTTATAATAATCATCAAACCTCTTTTTATTAGCTTTACCGTAGCGAGGCAAATAGTTAGAACGATATGTGTGTAGCTGTCACCTTTCAAGTGTATATCCTTAACTTTTTAGGGATTTTTTTGACGTGCATGCCCTCTGAGGGACCACATTGGATTTTTTTGTTTCCAGACCTATGACGATTTAGTAAAAGATCCCAAACAATTGTAGAAGAGAAGCTTGATTTTGTAAAAGTTACCGTTCAATATTTATAACTTGAAAAATGTGGTCCCTCAGTCCGCACATGTAGATTGTCGAATCTCTGAATGTGGTAAAGATATCCTCATAAGGTAAACGATAATATTTAGCAAAGAATTTCTTAAAACTAATTAGTTCGATAAAAACACTTCTTGCAGTCAGAAAAACACTACAAAAACGAATTGAAGGTGGTCCCTCAGAGGACCGTTAGCACATATTTGTTATTGTTTTAACTTTTAATCTATAACGCATAAAGCTACATGTCTTCGATAAGTTTTACTTAAAATATTAAACTCTATAATCGCATGACTCATTAGTTTGTATCTTATGGTATCGTGAAACAGAGACGGTTGAGAGGTGGTCCCTCATACGGCACGTTTTGCTATCGTTAATCGCTATTTTCATGTAATAGAATGCACTTACTCAAGTAAATTCAACACTATCTTTTACTTAAAAGTTTCTGCTAAAAAATTGCGTTTATTTTTTTACGCTAATTACACATTTTCATTCAAAAATAAATATTTATAAGTCTTACGTGGAAATCATGCGTAGGGTGACCACATGATCAACCTGATGTTAAGGCCTTTGCACCTACGTAATGAGATAATTTATACAGCGTCCAGTGGCACCTTCAAACTAGATGAGTGAAGAATGGCACCTTCACCTACTCAGATTTAGATATTTATTTTTTTCCTAAGTAATGTAACATTATATCAGCGAAACACCATATAATGAGCCGTTTTCAACACAAATTCACAAAAGCATTTCATACAGGGCGCCTACAGGGTGTGACCATAAAAGAACCGGAAAACGGCTGTCAAAATTAATCTGTGCTAAGCAAAATTTTACAACCGTATACCGGTTCTTCTATGCCCAAACCTGTAAGCGCCCATCTATGAACTGCTTTTAATTTGTTCTTTGAAAACGGCTCATTACCTTACACTACCGAAAAACAGTATCCAACATTAACCACTTTTTTATACAGGGTGTCCCAAAAATAGTGTCAAGCGGAAGTCCAGACATAGAGCATCCCTAGGGCTACCCGAATCAAAAAATCGCTGAACATACATGGGGGTGATTCGGGTACCCCTAGGGGTGTTCTATCTCTGGACTTCCGCTTGAAACAATTTTTTGGGACACCCTGTATGCTTCAGCAAAAAATATACTGTAGAATGTTACTTATTATCGAGCGAGAGAGGAGAGCCCTGTCGACCAGAGAGAACGCGATAATCTATACTCAAGGGTCGTACAAGGCTCTTCGCATCCAATACCACAACGCGTTCAGGGCGTTGATGCGGCTGCCTCGTCACTGCATCGCCTGGGGCATGTTCGCGGAGGCGCGGGTGGATTGTTTCTACACCATCATGTGGAAGCGCAGGGCATCACTGGTGATCAGAGTGCGGGCCAGCTCCAACAGCTTCCTGGCGATGATCGCGAGCCGTGTTGACTCCGCGTACATCAACCACTGCTGTGTAGGCTCCAGGTGGTGCGTAACAAACTGTATTAATATCCAAACTATCGTATTCTAGCTATAGGTTTTTACTAACAAAGATAATAAGCAAAACAAAATGAATCTTGTTATTTGAAATAACTTAATTATTGAACGAGCGAGCGAAGCGAGAGAAGTTCTCCGAGTCTACTGGAACAATCCGGCGTTTGTATGTTCGTATGTATGATTGTATGTATTGTTTGTAAGAATGATCGTTCGACGATAACTTGAGTAAAGGTCGGATCGTCGAACGAACTTTCATACATACATACAAACATACATACATACAAACATACATACATACAAACATACAAACGCCGGATTGTTCCAGTAGACTCGGAGAACTTCGCTCGCTCGTTCAAAAATCAGGTTGATAGTGTGGTCACTCTACGCATGATTTCCACGTACGGCTTAGGTATAAATATATATTTTTTATAGGAAAATGTGTAATTAGCGTTAAACAATAAACGTAATGTTTTAGCAGAAACTTTTAAGTAAAAGATAGTGTTGAATTTACTTCAGTAAGTGCATTCTATTACATGAAAATAGCAAATAACGATAGCAAAACGTGCCGTATGAGGGACCACCTTTCAACCGTCTCTGTTTCAAGATAGAATAAGATACAAACTAAATAGTCATGCGATTATAGAGTTTAATATTTTAAGTAAAACTTGTCGAAGACACGTAGCTTTATGCGTTATAGATTAAAAGTTAAAACGATAACAAATATGTGCTAACGGTCCTCTGAGGGACCACCTTCAATTCATTTTTGTAGTGTTTTTCTGACTGCAAGTAGTGTTTTTATCGAACTAATTAGTTTTAAGAAATTCTTTGCTAAATATTATCGTTTACCTTATGAGGATATCTTTACCACATTCAGAGATTCGACAATCTACATGTGCGGACTGAGGGACCACATTTATCAAGTAATAAATATTGAACGGTAACTTTTACAAAATCAAGCTTCTCTTCTACAATTGTTTGGGATCTTTTACTAAATCGTCATAGATCTGGAAACTAAAAAATCCAATGTGGTCCCTCAGAGGGCATGCACGTATTTTTTTGTAGGTACGTCGCGGAGTCTCAGAAGGTAAACGTAAAATGCCTTGATAAAATCGACTGTCAGGAGACCAAAAATGTCAGAAGTCAACCGCCTGTTCTGAATATTTTGTGCATCGGTGCCTAAACTTAACTAGAGCGCGGGCACTCGAGCGCGACATTGCGTAACAAATCGTGAAAGTGCTCTGATAACATTCGAGATATTCGCATGCGAGACCACAAGCTCCGGTAGCCGTGATCGTCTAGTGGTTAGGACCCTACGTTGTGGCCGTAGTAACCCAGGTTCGAATCCTGGTCACGGCAGTGTCGCACACTGTTACGGCGGAGTTTTCTTTTGGGATCTTCTTTTATCGAGTCGTTGAGATGTTAGAAAACTTTTTTGGTTCCATATTCGGCCACGTGTTGGGATAATGGGGTTTTTTCCAGGCATCAAAAATAGCCCGAATAACTGTCAAAATCAGTCTATTAATCTGTGGTTTCCATACAAACCACAGATTTAGTTGCGCGATAATTCGCGAATCGCTGTCAGATTTGACACTTGGAAAAATCCCTATTGACTGGACTGCTTACAGCTTCGTGACTGTTTCGGAAAAGATGAAATAGACTGCATTTTTTGGTTGCTTTAATATTTAAGATGCACATTGCTGCCGATATGTTGGATGATCTTGTGAGTACATCCGGAGGACAATAGACGAAATTGATATTTGACCGAGTGGATTTTACCTACTCAAGGGCTGGATAGATAGAGAGATAATAAGTAATTGACTGAAGGAATGGAGAGTGCTTTTAAACCAGACCAACATAGACTGTACATTTCCAACTACATTCATCATATTATCTTCATTCATCTGTCGATATCACAAAAAAACTAAGTCTACGCGGACGAAGTCGCGGGCAAAAGATAGTAATAATATAGAAATGATTGCTGAATATTAAAGACTGTTTCCTTAAGGAAAAACTGGAAAAACAAAAAGTTTTTCAAGTATCGTTTTTATACATAATTCGTTTCGCTAAATAATTATCGCCTAATTTAATGTAATGATACTAATGATTCGTACTGCGTAATATTATCTGGTTTGTTACTTTCCTCGCGGCCAATAAACTGGCCAGGTCAGGTCTCCCTAGTACACGTACCTCCTCCTACAATAAAAATGATACATTGTAAATACTTCCACTGTGGTGAAATAAACAAATTGTATTATTAAAAAAAAATAGAAGTTAAAAACTAAAACCCGACTACTAAAAGGCTTAAAACAAGACCTGTTTATCCTTAAAATAGACTCATCCTACTTCCTACTTATATTATAAATGCGAAAGTTTGTGAGTGAGTGAGTGAGTGAGTGAGTGAGTGAGTGAGTGAGTGTGTTTGTTACCTTATAACGCTGAATCCGCTGGACGGATTTGGATGAAATTTGGAATGTAGATAGCTGAGACATCAGAATAACATATAGGCTACATATTATCACGCTTTGGTGCTTAGGAGCAAAATAAACACACAAAGATTATCATATAGTGGCTATTTGTATAAAAGTGAACGACAAAACCATTTACCAAAGACCCTCTGTCATCACGTAGCGTTGAGCTATTTACTTTCGTAAATCCATCGAAAACTAAACAACGGTGAATTTTAATGCACCAAACAGGCCGCTATGTGCCGCAAAACTCAAACGATGAACAACAGTGAAGAAGTTGTTTTTAATTACCTATCGTTGTCATCCGTCACTGTCACAAAAATGGTATATCAACAAAGCAATAAAGGGAAAATCTACAAGTTTAATTACACAAAACAGCAAAAAACATAAGTTCAGTGATAGCTACTTACAATCTGAAAGAGCCGATAAATCCTTACTTTAAAAACTCTGCATCCAGCAGTTTTATCGAAGCTCTTTACAAAGTTGCTGTTGAATCCTGAGATCTTTTGGCCAGACGAGATGGGACGTCCGTTGAGTGCATTGCTGATTGCTGGTTATTCACTGAAGAATAGGATGCACCAGACCTCGAAGAAAAATAAAGATACGATGTTCTGACCAAAAACATCGGCTGTGCGTACTGTGCAAGTGTGAAAAACATTGTAGAGTCCCGAGCGACCATAGGCGCATAACATCAGCCATTGATGGTGTAACATTAGTACCATGATCGCTTTGTTTCCATTAAGTAAGTGCCTAGGACTGGACACTGGACCGGTGCACTTTTACATAATATCATAGTCGCCTATTCGTTGTTGACAACTCTGATAGGCTTTCCACATACTTCAGACTGACGAGAAGATTGGAGCAAGTGAAAATCCCTGAACCGCCTGCGTGGTGGTGTTGCCCGCATGAAAGATATGTGAGAAATTGAGCCAGAAGAGGTGTTTTGTGCCAATCTTAAACCATACCGACAACTTTGCGTCGTCATACCTGTCCTGATGCTCCACAGTGCAGCTTATCGGATTTCCTGGAGGCGACCCCAGCGCGACGTGTGTGTGTGACGCTTTCAACACGAAAGAAGAATAAGACCGACGATTGAAAACAGTTGTTTCAGACTATGGTATCGTAGACGCTAAGAAGACGCGTTGGGTGTTTCAGAAGAGCAGCTCATAGAAAAAAACACTACTCATTGTGATAGGAATAATATGTTTAAGTATCTCCTGATATTATCTCATATTTTCTGGTGTCGGAACCCAATGATTATGATCGTTCTATTTGAAATAAATTGATGCAAAATAAAAAAATTAAATTAATATTCCTTAAAGTTTTTCTCTGTTAAGTAACTTCGTGCCTATAATACGAGTAGGTGACGCTAACTAGCTCGGTTGGAGATCTTTTACAGTTTTATAGAACGCCAGAGAGATGTTGAGACCTGTGACGTACTGCAGCGAATGCTGATAAATATTCATTCACCATTCTTGCGCAAGCAAACGAGATGTACTTGGGTATCAAACTACGCATTAGGGCTCTCTAACATCGGTGGAGGCAGTGTCCACAACGGCCACAAAGGCCACAAAGGCACAAAGACTTGGGGCGAGACCAACTGAACAGAGACAACCCAGACTGAAAGTTTGCAATAAGGAGTAGCAGATTAGCGGACTCAAAATAATAGGATAGGGCTAAAAAGAAAATATAATCTTTGAGTGTTTCTTGAAATGTAGGTAACCCGCGTTAAATCAGTTAGATGCCTATAACAGTAGGTATCTGCTTCTTTGCTCCGTTCAGTTTGGAAGAAGCAGATAACAACGCGAGGTCAACGGGAGCGAAATCTCGGGCCAACGCTTTGATAGTGCAGGGGGTGTGTGTTTAAGTACATCATACCTACTAGGTGGCAAAAAATATGCTAGGTACAATTTGCAAAATCACCACGTTCATCCTTTTTCTTTTAGCCACGTGAATGAAGTCGTGGGCACTAGCTATCAACACTAATATTATAAAGAGGAAAAGTTTGTAAGTATGTACGTACGTATGCAGGGGGTAATCTCCAAAACTACTCATCCGATTATAAAAATTCCTTCACTGATGGGAAGCTACGTTATTGCTGAGTGCTATAGGCTATGTTTTATTGTGATAACGGGAAAAAAACTAAATCTGCGCGGACGAAGTCGCGGGCAAAAGCTATAATATTATATTCGCAAAAGTTTTTAAGTATGGATGGATGGATGTTTGTTACTCTTTTACGCTGAAACGGCTGAACGGATTTGGATGTAATTTAGAATAGAGATAGCTTAAGCATCAGAATAACACATAAGCTACATATTATTGCGCTTTTACACTTAGGAGCAAAGTAAGGCACATATCCTTTTTCTGTAGTCCACGCGGACGAAGTCGCGGGCAAAAGCTAGTAGATAATAAATCGTAGTCGGAGGCCATCGGTTTATCAAATGCGAATGTGGTGTCCTCCGACTACGATCAATTATCTATGAGTCTATTTTAAGGATAAACAGGTCTTGTTTTAAGCCTTTTAGTAGTCGGGTTTTAGTTTTTAACTTCTATTTTTTTTTGAGCTTTTTAGTTATTTTGGATAATCACCTAAAATAGAACCAAGAAGGGCAAAAAAAAAACAAATTTTGGAATTTTTCGTTCTATTTGTTATGTTGACGCTACATGTGTTATACATTTTTGAAAAGGTCTTTTAAAGTCCTTTCATTTGATACCCATGACGATGGTATCTGATAATTTTTATTTTTAGGTCCACCACTTTTGGGCGCAGCACAGCCGCCAACTTGGTTTTTTTCAAAATTAAACTATCCTATGTTACCTGGGTGATTAAGACGAATCCAACGACACCTCATTTGTTGAAATCGGCCGAGTAGTTTAGGCTCTGCGAGGGAACAGATGAACACACAAACATACATACCCACATACATACATACATACATACATACATACATACATACATACGCTGCTAATATCATAACCCTCCTTTTTGCTTCGCGTAGTCGGGTAAAAAGTTGGAAACCCTGTGCATAATCCAGTTGGATTTAAGTAAGTACTCAAGTTTGTAATCCTATTTGCACGATGTAGACTGCACACATCGCAACCGAAACTCGTTGGCGCATTTTGCAGTCCGACTCTGAGAGTACTTTAGTAGAATTAAGCCTCCAGAGCACTTTATGAAGGCCGCGTGCTATAGACCTCACGGATATGTTTGGCCCTCTTTTCCGAAAACGAAGTGAGACTCTGTGCGACGCACGCGAGGGGGAAATACCTACTCTTTAGTAGTAAGGACTTGGAAAGAACCTACTTTAAAAACTAAAAACTCGACTACCAAAAGTCTTGAAACAAGACCAGCTTATTCGATTATGTTCGATGATCGAGTAATTTATTTTAGTCGGAGGACACCGCATTTGCATACAATTTGATAAACCGATGCCCTCCGAAAACGAACCCCTTAAATCCAACTCACATGGCTGGCCTGCCCCTTTAGATATTTTCTCAAATAAGCACCGTAAATTATTCCCATTATTAAATTTCGAAAAAAATATCAACGAGAGCTAGTATCCCGCAAATTTTATAAACTGGTTTTGTGGTAGCGATATTTTTATCTTTTATGTTTGTTAAATCAGATTTTTTTCTTATTTGTAAGGGTATACTTCCCGTGTGGTCCCATAAAAAAATTGTGAAGATCTGATGAATAACTTCGGAGATGGAGAACGGAACTGTTCAACGGACAACAGCAGATTACTTGGAATCAGTGCAGTAGCTTAGTAACAGTGTACCTTCACACTTATAGTAAAGTCGGTTTTGAAATGTTTGATAATTTTAGAGAATAGACGCGCTGGTCTATACATATGTAGGTACCCGTATTTGAAACTACTTGTGGGATGAGATAAAAACTTTGCCCCCGACTGACTCGCACGCTTTTTTGAGGAAGCGGCCAAGTAGATCCACGAGGGCTATAGATGGGTGGGATTATGTGTGTTGGTTGCAACGATGAACATGGAACATACCAAGTAAGTAATTATTACTGTAAAACGTGTTTGTGTAGTTTTGACTTAGTTTTCTACTCTATGTTACCGGCGACCGAACGCCCAAAATGCTCGATTGCCTCCCGGCATACCTATGTAGCGAATGTGAAAAAGGAATTAATTCACTTTAATATTCCCAAAATTATTCCCAAAATAATTAAATCATCTATATCCTTATTTAGAAAACTGATTTTCGACTGGCTGGCGCATGATAATGATAATAAAAAATAGAAGTTAAAAACTAAAACCCGACTACTAAAAGGTTTAAAACAAGACCTGCCTATCCTTAAAATAGACTCATAGATAATTAATCGTAGTCGGAGGCCATCGGTTTATCAAATGCGAATGTGGTGTCCTCCGACTACGATTAATTATCTATGAGTCTATTTTAAGGATAGGCAGGTCTTGTTTTAAACCTTTTAGTAGTCGGGTTTTAGTTTCTAACTTCTATTTTTTTTTTGAGCATTTACTAAGTCATTTTGGACGATCACCCAGAATAGAACCAAGAAGGGCAAAAAATCACATTTTGAAATTTTTTGTTCTATTTGTTATGTTGACGCTACATGTGTTATACATTTTTGAAAAGGTCTTTTAAAGCCCTTTAATTTGATGCCCATGACGATGGTATCCGATAATTTTTATTTTTAGGTCCACCACTTTAGGGCGCAGCACAGGCGCAATCTTGGTTTTTTTCAAAATTAAACTATCCTATGTTACCTGGGTGATTATGGCAAATCCAACGACACCTCATTGGTTGAAATCGGCCGAGTAGTTTAGGCTCTGCGAGGGAACAGATGAACACACAAACATACATACCTACATACATACATACATACGCTGCTAAAATCATAACCCTCCTTTTTGCTTCGTGTAGTCGGGTAAAAAGTAAGCTAATATAACAATAAGTACCTATATTTGCGTAAAAAGTGATACGATTGTTCAGAAGTATTTTAACTAGGTGATGTGAATCAAAACAAGAGTCTAGCTTCTATTGATGTGCTAGACTAGAAGTCTGTATTATAGCAATCAGTGCCTGTTCCCCACCGTAGTCTCAATGGTTCTAGTTTTCAACAATAAGTTTTTCTTTACGTTTCAGTATCATGTAAGTTATTATTTAAAAACAATGTGTTAATTTAATTACAAACAAAAATATAAACAGTACAGGGTGTTAAAAGACCGCCAACAAAGCGAGAAACCACGTATTGTCCTTATAAGAAACATTTTTGCTCAAGGAACAATGCCTGGGAAATCAACGGTTTCCGAGATAATGACGTTCAAAGTCGGACTTTTTAAAACTTTTTTTTTGCAGAAATGCATTCAGTATCTAGTTCTACAAACATTAAAAACAATTAAACACACGCTAAAATCTAAAAAGTCAATAATTAATCTAGTTCTTAACATACCTTCTCAAGAAGCCATATCTTTTATGAATATTCTTACCAAAAACGACGTTAGAATTGCAATGTATTCTAAACATCGGCACTTCAAGCACTTCTAACATAAACTGATACCTACGCTTGCGCAATATGATTCGACTTCCATTGCGTGAAAAAATATTTTTCAAAATTATAACCTAAAAAACCAAAATCATTTCCCAGCAATAATTTATCGAAAAAGTACTTTGTGTTGGTGTCTAGTATGCGTGGATTTCGGGTCTGCCTGTTGGCGGTCTTTTAACTTCAAAGGTTCTAGTGGATTTTTTTTTCTTTTTTTTAAATGATAACAATAACTTTGATAACAATAATAAAAAATTAAAGAAAAATCCGCAAAAAGAATTTAGGCTCAATAATTATGTAAAGAGTGTGAGTGTTATAATGGTGTATTTAAGTATTTCGTCTACAATATTCATACCTTTTACCTAAACGTCGACTTCATCAGACGAAGTTACACTTTTGAACTTTTTAATGTATGGGACATTCTGTAGGAGATATTCAAAGTCAAAAGGTCACAACTTTCTCGAACTCAAACTTTATCAAAACTCGCGCGACGATATCATCTACAGGGTGCAATCGAATTCTATAGCGGAACTGTCTAGGCTGTCTACTGATTACTAAAAGCAATTTGTACTAGGTGGCAAAAAAATTAAGCAAGAAAAAAAAACTGCTGTTCCACACATAAGGTAGACTCAGTACTGCACCAAATGTTTGGAACAGCAGATTGGTTTTCGCCACCATTTGTTTGCCACCTAGTAAGTACAAGTTGTTTGTAGTAGGTAATCAGTAGACAGCATACCTACTTAAAGTTTCGCTATCGAATTCGATTGCACCCTTTAGGTACCTAGTAGGATAGACGCTCAAGGCTGACTTTGAGGGAACACTTAACTAGGCGAGCCGAGAGCCCTCCACGCTTAGGAGACTCTTCAACAGCCTCTTTGTATCGCGTGCAGGTATAAAAATCTGTTGACTCGACTTCCGATGACCTTAGGCTGATAATCTATCACGGGAACTCTTACTAATGCTACTACAAGGTGTTGTTTTATAAACTGACTCAGGGGTGATTATTTACACGATAATGAAGCAAAAAAAAAGAGTGAAAAATACCCAATAATCATTAAATTGTGGCCTCCCTTACTAATACTAACGCTTGCGGCCGCACTTGCAATATCGGTCGCCACATCACGCGCGCGCGCTTGAGAAGGCCTGTGTCCGCACGTCACGGTTATAACAGAACAAATTGAACACGGTAATTTGTGCATATTTTTTTTTACAAAATTATTTTTAGTTTGAAGCGTTACTAAAACTATATTTTCTGTGTCACTAACCAAAACAAAACCATGTATAAAAGGCTGGTACCTGATGATAGGGATAACAACCAAAATATTTTTTTAGCTCTATGACGTTCGGTTGATTTTTAAATAATTAAAATGTAAGCGCTGTGACGGGATAAAAGTATTTTTTAAATACTGTTTCCATAGAATTTCACTATGTTTTAACAGCCTGAAGCTATAAAAATACAGCTAAGCAAACAACCATATTTTTTAATTGGAGTTAATCCAACAACAAAAAAGTTTTGATAATTTTTCAATTTTGAGGTTATAAAAAAAAAGTTGTGTTTTTCAACTTTTTTTGCAGATTTGTCATTATGTTGACCAGCAGGTTACACCCTGTAAAAAGAGTTAGTATCTTTTGTAACACGTTGTATAGTATTGGCCCAATGTTTAAAAATATACGAGACTCCCAACGCGCTGTTAATAAATTATGTGAGTATAACATACGCTATTTTGCTTTTGTGTTCGGTATTATGATTTCCACGTTACCTTAATTAGTAGTAAAGAGATATTTTAATTTCGCAATTAACGTAATTAAACAACTTGAAGTCTCATATAACATAGGAATTAAACGTGGGTGTATTGGACGCAGCTCTACGCTACAAAACATTCTTCTAATGGGAAAATACAGGGTGCACTCTAAGTCGATAGCGGAACTTTAAGTAGGCTGTCTACTGATCACTACCAAAAACTTGTAATAGGTGGCGAAAAAAATGGAGCGAAAAAAATATCTACTGTTTCATACATTTGGCGCAGTACTGAGTCGACCTTTTGTATGGAACAGCTGATATTTTTTTCGCTCCATTTTTTTCGCCACCTAGTACAAGTTGTTGGTAGTGATCAGTAGACAGCCTACCTAAAGTTCTGCTATCGGCTTAGAGTGCACCCTGTAGATATTTCTATTCCATTTACCGCCAGAGATTGAATGTCGACCGGTCGGACCTTCATTACACCCTTTCAGCAACACAAACATACATACCTACGCCAGCTTCTGCCCCCGACTTCGTTCATACTCTACTATATCTTAAAACAAGTACGTAGAGGCTATAGTTGAACGACGAGGAAATCCCATCCTCATAGACTCAAGCTCTGTAGATATACAATGTTTTCTTATACCCGTTAGCTATTTGTGGTTACATACATAATATTTTGCTACTCGGACACTTATCTGAACTAACAAACCTAATACAACATAGCTTTCATGTAAACTAGTAAGAACACTTTCACTAGTGAGTTAGTGACCAATCTATTTCGAATACAAAAGTCTCGTTTTCGGAAATAGAACTTCTGTGGGTTGGTTCTTGTTTGCCTAAATGGGTCCAATTATTCGGACATACGCATCAAAGATCCTGTTAAAGTTCATGGGACTATTATACTTATCGCTAAAATCACCTTCTCAAAGAGTAAAATTATTATTATATCAGGATTGGAACCGAAACCGAAGTTAGCTATAGGATTGACTTTCAGTTCTTACCAATTTTGGACCAACTTACTGCTCATTAGACGTTTCGTGCTGTTGGACATTTAGCTACTTAGACCTTCTGATCAGGAAGGCACCAATATACTAACATGTATCATCTCAAATATTTATGACGGCAGGCCTTCATACCTGTGACGTCACCACGTACGTAGGCAAATTGAAGTAGCGTGCCAGCACTTTCTTGTCGCATATTGCTTTATCTCGTATCTCGTAAGGAGGTCCGTATTTACAGTACTCTCAGGGAGAGCGATTGCCTGCTCACTACAATGCTGGCACGTTATGGATACAGTAGGTGGAACATTCCTTAAATACAGTAGAAACAATCTGCAGGTTTCTATATTGAAAAGAAGTTATGTACAGATCATGAAGAAATTATATCAAGCTATCAGATTTTGGGAGCCCCACAAGTGATATAAACGGGAGATTTCGAGATTAGGTGCAAAAACTTAGTTATAGTTCTTGCAATTTACGAGAGCGCGTGGACCAGTGTACAAAGAACTGCAAACACGTAGGACTAACTACTAAGTAAGGTTCGTCGTTCGCTGGCCACGCGCGCTCGTGAATTGCAAGAACTGTATGGCCCTGAAACCAGTTTTTGTGCACAATTTGTGCTGTTTCACTGTTTGTAATAATGAAAACAAACTGTTTTAATATCGCGAATAAATTAAATATCAACAATGACACCGCAATTTAACTTTTTTGCTACGAATTTTCTCATAGCTCGATACTTTTTAATTAGCTGAACGTTTATTAAGCATAAAAAGTTGGACTTTGTGCCCGCTTTTGTGCCCCTCCACTCTCTACCACCTTTCCAGCTTCTCCTGCTCCTATTTGTTAGGGTGAGCAAAAAAAAGGTTTATGTATATCCGCCTAGTGTGTCACCGGCCCAGAGCACTCACTCATTCCTCTCACACATGCAGTATTGTTGTACCCATTCTGGAAACGTGACAAGTCTTTCCTAAAGCCTGATTTACTACACCCTCTTACCCTATCTCGTTTACGGGCTTATCATAATGGAAGGGATACCTACGTGGGAAGTGATCTAGCTATTCATCATCTATATATTCATCTAGGAATTCAAACAAAGGTTTTGTTTATTTACCTACTGACGTGCATACATTTTTCTTTCTTTATTACCTTGTTCTAGCTAGCCTGTTTTTTTTTTTACAAATGGTTATTCCGACCAATAAGTTTGTCCTTTTTGTTTAGTTGGTTGGAATGGAACAAGGGATACTCGTATGTTCTTCGCAAAATCAGAAAAATAAGTATTTTATGCCACTGATTACAATAGAATTAGACTTATTTCAAGGTGTATTTGTATTTTTAACTTTGTGTAAATTATTAGTTTACATTTTATGCCCAATGCTGGGTAAGTCAAGCCTTTTCTCCTTTGCACCATCCTCTTCGGTATCTCACGGCACGGATATGACATGGTACTTTTGTAATTCACATCGACCTGCCCCCGTCAAAACCAGGGGCCTTAGCCTGTAACACAATGGCGCATCAATGGCGTCCCAGGTAGAAGGACAAAACCGGGATTTTTTCGTTGTTCTCCTACAACCAGCGAACTAATCCTGTAGAATTAGACTCATAATATTCTTTGCTGTACTACAAAAACATTAAAAGGACCGACACTGGACCGACAGCATTAATAAATCGTAATTTAAACCGTCAACCGGGAGCCCATTTTGGCACCATTGCGTTACAGGCTAAGGGCCCAGGCCTACAGGCGAGTCTCCACCGGCGAGAGCGAGATCAGGGGCGACTCGCCCCATTGGCTTTCTGCATTAGGGCGAGATAAGTCGCTAAATATTGCTATGTATTTTATTTTTAGTTTTGGCTATACAGTTATTTATACCTCAGTAGAAGAATCTAACTGAATGAGGAATAGCAATAAATCGTACCAGCATAAGGTTTAGGTTATCAATGAAAAAGCAATTCGGAGCGTTTTATACAATTTATTATTATATTGCTTTACATTGACATTATTCTTCATAAAATATCTTAAACATAGACAACACAGCCTAGTAGAGCCTCGCCAGGTGTTGCAGAATAGAATAGAAAATATGGTTCAATGTACAACACCATAAAAATACAAGGGTAAACATAAATAAGATACCTACATAGTACAATGGGCGGCCTTTTTGTTGTTAAAAACCATTTCTTCCAGGCAACCACAGAATGCGATCACGCCGTCATGCGTTAAAATACAAATAAAAAGCGCCACCAAAATTACCTTTAAGTGCTGAAAATGACCCATTAAAATGGCGTCTAAGTATTAGGCTGTGTTCTCTGCGACAATAAACAACCACGTTTATAACGACGAAACGACGCATGCGCAACTACACGAGGCACTGAGAGACAGGAATCACAGATCGAGAGGGCACAACATGAATGCAACAAATTACCAGCAAATATTTGAACATTTTTATAAATTTCCATGTAATGCCGAAGGTTTTCTTGTTGATTTTGAATACCTTTTGTGATATAATGTACAAAAATAAAAAATATAATTGAAGTTTATCGATGATGCCGTTGCGAATCATTCGAAAATTCAACGATTCCAACGTGTAAACTACAATGCACATTAATATAGGAATAACGTATTTTTACCACGATAAAATTTTCTTGTCTCTGACAATGATTTTCAAGTGTAACCGGAAAAGACGCAGTGAAAAAACGTAAACTTTTTACACCTTTAAACCTGTTGCATTCACCTTGTTCACAGAGCTTAGAAGATAGACGGACATCAGTACAGGAAGCTAGAGGGTGGCGGGCGCGGCGAGGGCGCTGGTCGAGCCAGCCGTGGGTGGAAGGCACCCAGAGCCGCCTCATTGGTCGAAGAGGGCCTCTCCTCTCTCACGCGCAGCTGTGGCAGCCTCCACGCGGCGCACGCCGCCGTCAAAGCATGTCGGTTCAGCGCCCAATAGGCTGCCGCGTTCAGCGCTGAGTGCGCGTGGCCTAAAAGCAATGCATACTGGGCTAACATAATCGGCGCTTGGAGTCCGAACGCACCCGCCAGCTCCACAGCCGCGTGAGGACACCAGCACGCGGCAAATACCGCCGCTATGCCCATTAGGACATTGCCCAAACGTCTTCTAGACCTTAGAGTTGATGTTTGTGGCTGCGGCCCTAGAAGACTTGGCTGAAGTTTCTTAGACCTGACGTCTCCAACATCCACGGCGTCTCTTCTTTCCCGTGGGCCGACGCCGGCGACTATGATGACGTGTGTGGGCCGCTGTATCAGGGGAACAGGGAGGGGCAGCTCCCCGTGGGCCGCCCTGGCTGTCAAGGACAGGGCTGTGAGCTTGACGTGGACTGCCCAGTGGCAGCGCGCGACGGCGACCACTGGGAAGCAGAAGGTAATGAGAGCGTGTGCTGCCGCGAGCGGTGGACATGATGCGCAGGGAGATATTGAGGCGGCCGCGCCTGGGGACAAACGTTCAGAAATTGAGTTTTTCCGGCCATCCCCCTAAAAACTCAACTGTTTAAAGTTTGTGGTGGTAACAATCTTAGTGGCCCATTTTTTTAAGGAAGTCCAGTGTATATTTGTGCAAGATTGTCCAGTTTTTCTTGACTATTCAATAATGTCAACGAGGTCTTATCAAAATTCACCAAGTATCTCTCATGATAGCGACTTCCCATCTTCCTGTTTCATTGCCCTGCTGCGGCCTATTCTAGGATCTAGCGTATCGATCAATATTTTGTAGGACAATCAAAATGATGATGTCGGTATGTCATGGGAAAATTTAGAATAGTGTACCAACCCAGTATGGTAGCTGCTATCCAAACAGCGATGATGGATAACACAGGACGGGCCAGCACGGTAGCGCTGCGGCCCCTCTTGACTGCGCCGCAGCGGTCGGCTGCTATCGCCACCAGGGATAGCGTACTGGCTGCCACTGGGAAAGACTGGAACAGATACGAAAAGGCTGGGTAATGAGGCTTAGACAATGTCCTCCGCACTGCAGCGTCTGACTTCACCCATGTAGTGTGATTGAAAGTGCTGGACGCTGCATTATTCATCTCAATACGAATATCCAAAGGCCGAAGTTTTGAGGCTTAGGCAGTAGAAAAGAAATTACTTCTAATTTAAAGGGTTAGGATCAAATTGGATGGCACTGCTAAACTCTCTACAATGTCTCAAGACGACCTCTCAAGACAGAAGCGACTACCTGATCAACCAGTTGGTTCGATGGTAACAAATGGTTTCATAGAGTTCCATACAGTTAGTCGGTTTTGTTGGTCGGAAGGAAATAAAGGACAGACATTCGTAAAAAGAGGGCCTAGCAGGTTCCTGCTGCTGTATTACTGAGGTGGCATAGGAGAAAATACAAGCTTTACTTCAATATAATATGTGAGGTGGCACGGCAGCGGATACAGGCGCGCGTGGCGCGAGCGGCGCACTGGCAGCACAGATGAGCAGGTCTGCGCATGCGCTGAGCAGCCTTACCTCGATGTAGTAGGCGAGGTGGCACGGCAGCGGATGCAGGCTGGCTGCGCGCGTGGCTGCGAGCGGCGCACTGGCAGCACAGACGAGCAGGTCCGCCGCACATGCGCTGAGCAGCTGCGGCGTGCGGAGGCGCGACGCTCCTCCCGACGCCAGCGCCGCCATCAAGCTTACATTACCTGCGGGGTAATGGGTAGTTATTAGGTAAGTTCACATTTTTCCAGAACCATTCCAGTCCGGAATCGGAAGAACCGAATGCTACAGTAGCAATCGGTGCTCCCGGTGACTATTCGAATTGTTCCAGTTGCATTCGAGTGCAATACTCACCGGAATGTACTGAATCCAGATGGAGCATTCGAATTTTTAGTCTAGGGCCCGTGAAAAAATGGCCGGTTCACTAAATGACTGCAGTCTGTAAAAGATGATAGGGTTGGTTCAGAACCAAAATACTGAAAGTAAGAGGGACGTATAAAAATTTCGTAAGTAAAAGTGCCATTTTCTCCGTTCTGCTCTTAGTTCAGCTGCCCCTAACAGGCAGAGTTAGAGGCTTGGGAAACCTCGCTTTCACGTACACTGGAAAAGTCTTCCTAACCCGTAAACATAAGATGACGTAAACATAAGGTCCCTGTAATCGTCTCCTAAAATTTTCATGAAAAAAAAAGCAGTGCTTAAGTCCCAAATTTGCAAATAATTAGTAAAGTATTGGTGCCAATGATAGCAAACATGGGAATTATCATTGGCAAAAATTTTCTGAAAAATTACGTCCAAACATTTGTTCAATATTTTTTTTATCAATAATGGTGTACCAATGTATGTAGAGTATTTATCAAACTTTGACCTGTCCCTGCCGAGACTCACCGCAGATCCCAACGAGTGAAACCAGCGAGTAGAGCGCCAGTAAAGGCAGCACGTGGGGCGGTGCGCCCGGCTCGAAGGGCGCACTAGCGTTACCGTCCATCACGCACCATCACTCGCTTCTGAAACAAGACGCAGATAGGGTTTCTATGCGCCATAGGAAAATATCGCAGGAAAAATAAGACAACTTCTGACTGAATGCTCGCTGCACCAGTTTGGTTCGTACGACAAAATCAAACTAAAACACTGATTCTGTTTAGAACAATAGCATAGATAGGCCAGTGCATAAATCGTAACAAGTAAATGAGTAACATTCGGTATTGGAGTCAGCTGCACAATCTCACAACATCAATAGGTTTCAGATAATAGAGAATCCCAACAAAAAAATAGTCCACATATAGTAATAGTGCAAAATTATTTTCCTAAATTATTTGTCTTTACGATGAAAGGGATTTGGAGCCCAGTGGCAGTCGTAAAATCATCCATTCAAATTTCATAAATTTTATTTCACACCCATAGAGCGAAAATAAGAATTCGATGCCGCCGCCTTAATTATTAACCGATCCATCCTGATTTTCGACATTTGGGGTAGAAAATCGGACAGAATATTTACAGTAACAATCCTGAAAGTACGGATGGATCGGTTATTGGTTTTAGCCCTTCCTAAGTCAACAGTGAAAAAAAAAACTTTGCCCGACTCTATCTCCGACGCGACGAGACAAAACTCGCCCACTGAGGGTTCAAGTTTTTTGTTCGAAAGTCCGTTATTGGCTTAATCTTATCTTTAGACAATATTGAGAAACTAATTTAAATAGATTTTTTTTGGTCCAATTGTTTTGTTTTAATGCGCTAAAATGTTTTGTTCCTATGACCGCCAACAGTATGCAGACCGTCGCGTGACGTCATAAAACCATATCTTTGAAACGTTGTAAAATCCAAACTACTGAACTAAAATAAAAAATATGAAATTAGTGTCTCAATATTGTATACAGATAAGATTAAGCCAATAACGGACTTTCGAACAAAAAACTTTGGGTTCCGAATTGGGTCCCGTTTGGCACCATTTGGGTAAGAAACCCTAAAAACTTAACTACACCGAGAACTAAACGATTCCAGTTCGGTCTCAGTTCTATCCAGTCCCGTTTCTAAGGTTATTCTATTGTATTCTAGATAAAAAACTGCACCAGACACAGCAACTGAGTGGTCACTTCATGCATTTAGTATAGGTACGCTGGACACTATACAGGGTGTTTCAGAAAGGTCCTGTGACACTAAAAGGGGTCGCTTAAAATTTAAATACCAGCAACTTGTATTTTACGATGGGGCACCCTGTATAAATCACAGTAGATTAATGTCCCTTTGTTTGATTTTTATCAATGTCAATGTTAATAGTAGGAGTGCAAATGGCCATAAAATAATCTCTAGATCGTATTCGCCACAAAGGCTTTCAAATAAGCTGTAAGTTTACTATAAAGGCTCTTTTGTCAACGAATGAAGCAGCCGAAACAAAGCTCCAGTCAACCGTTGATAAACCGGTAAACAGCCCAATTAACAGATAACAGACTGCCATTGTATCTCCGATAAAACAATAAAGAACCTCCATAATGCTTGCCAATTATAATCATTATTCATCTTTCCATGATTTACGACCTTAGCTCTTATGGATAGAAACATAAAGTACCATTTGGCGGCACAACCCGTGACAGCGTATTTCCATTTAGGGGTGTAGTAAAAATATTTTTTCATAAATAAAAAATTGACGCGTTGTATAAAAGGTTGGGAGTTCGGAAGCGGCCTGAAGGCATTTACAATAATTTACTTTACAGAAGGCCCACTTAGGCGCGTAATATCAATCACAATGTTATCAAGATCATCATCATCAGCCCACCTCTACCCACTCTTGGATACAGTTTCACTAATACAATGATGATGATGATATCCTTTTAGGTATCTCTTATCAGGGACATAGGGCTCGAAGAAGGGATCCCATAGGTCGGTATACTAAAATACGTAGATATTATTATTTTTTAAACTTTTTGGTGCGAACTTCGATTTAAATCACGTTATGAAGTGTACCCCAAAAACAAAATTGATACGGTAGATACCGACAAGACATTTTAATTTAAGTATAGTTTTTGATTCTTTTAAATATTTATTGCGGTAATCTAACCATGGATTGATTCTAGTAAGTATCGTTTATATTCTAAGCTTATCAAACTGCTTGCCCCGACACTCTTATGACAAGTGGTTATGTGCGGGAATGCAGTGGCCCTTTCACGACTTCCACTTCCATACAGAACACGGCCCAAAGGCGACGGACGGGTCGTTAGGGCGAAGCTGCTTACAAAAGAATAATACGCAACTCGGCGACAAACGGAAAATTATGTGAAATTTTCCCCTCTGCATTATGTACTGACGTTTGTTCGACAGTCAAAGGCTTCGAAAGCGAGCGGGAGTATTGAACGCTGTTAATGTTTAGTTGATATTTTCAAAGATAAAATTTTTATATCCACTCCAGCGAAAAGAGTTTATTTACTCCGCCGGACTGGCCGTTTTGATACAGTGTTTTTTTGAATTATTTTAAGTTATTTTTGTCATCTAATAACAAATTGTATTCTCCACACGTAACATTTTCTTCCGTCATTTAATTTATTAGTTTTGGCAAATATCTCTCTAACCATTAGAATCAATAATATTCAACACTAGTTATACCTATACCTACTGAAATTTGTAAAATCTTTAACAGGAGAAATATCAACATATTCTTCACCCGCCTTGCTTTTTACAGTAGGTATCTGTTTGTTATCCTTTAACATTTTGCAATCACACTCTCTCGCAGTTGAAACCAAAATGTATTTTTACCACCCTGTGTCTAGACGGCGGCATTATCGGGATCCTTTATATTTCGATCTTGGCTATTTCGCACTTAAATGACAACTTTGTATTGTGACAGAAAGTTTTTTTTTTTCAGTACAATAAAAATTGAGATAAGTACAGTCGGCCACACTGAAAGATACAGCCCATGACAGGGAGTTGTATCCACCGATCCCGGGATCAGATGGATGTCTCCACGGATCCCGCCGAGTTGTCTCCACCGATCCCGGGATCAGTGGAAACATCAAAATTAAGCAGCTCTTGCCGCGCGCGACACAAGGGCGTAAATTGAACAAAAAAGGGCCAACTGTACTAGACACCACAGATAAAAGAATGGGACGGACAGACAAATATTTAGGCATTTTTTTCTCTGAAATACTTACTGTGTACACACGACAGCACGTCGACCCTTACACGCTAGCACTCTAAAAGTGTACACTCTGTCGTGTTGTTGTGTGTACCATAATACTAAGATTTACTTCTAACACTTAATAAACCTAAATCGACCAGGGGTGGCCACTACTCGAATTACCTACCTACCTACCAAAATAAGTACGTAAATAAATTATGTTTCGTGTGCGTGTCAAATATTATTCCTAAAAATACTATTCCGAAGTTTTGCATCGTTTCAGAAATGCTATTCTAGAGTAAACCTTCTGTTAGACGCACGCCCTCAGAGCCTCACGCTCTCAGAGCGTGAGTTATTTTGGTGTTGTAAAATCAAAGAAAATAAACATTTACCGAAAAGAAAGACAAGAAAGACCAAAAGAAAGCACCTAAATGAAAGAAAGACGGATCACCTGCGTCAGAGGTGCATTCTAAAAATAAATGAGAGAGAAAAGAAAGTCAAGTGTAAAAAGTGTCGCCTCAATATAATTAGTGAGAAATCCGAGTAGGATAATTGATATAAAAAGTCTTCCCTCTCAGATGCCTCCGGGGTAAATGAAAAGATTAACAAGTCTACTTTTAACTTTGGAACTGTATCGCATTTATTTCATTTATTTCTCTTTATTTTGGGAACGACCTTTTTGATCTCTGCGAGTTAAATTTTTCATTGTTTGGCTTTAGTCTATATATTGTGGCTTTAGTGAACAGCAGGGACTTATTTATAGAGAGCTGATGGCTTAGCACAATAATCGGATACGCCGTATCTATGGGTTTATGATTATATCTACCCTACACTACACCATGTACCTACATCAAAAGAGTGGTTATTATTATAAACCGGTGAAATAGTAAATAAGCCGGCAAAGGAAAAAAATATAAGGCTGTGGTATTTAGGCCGTAGGTTGTCGAAAGCTTTTAATTGAATATGTAAAAAAGATACAAAAATATTGCTCCGCCCGTAACAGTGTGCGACACTGCCGTGACCAGGATTCGAACCTGGGTTACTACGGCCACAACGTAGGGTCCTAACCACTAGACGATCACGGCTACCGGAGCTGGCAGACGAGAGAACTAAAACCTCAAACTCTTTCGAATCACTTGGAAAAGCTATCGAAATAAAATGTTACGAGAATAGTAACATTGTCAAAGCAAAATTATATTTTTTAATTTGGTAGCGTTATTGCCAAAACGCGACCACTTTCACTCGCGCCGCGTCGTCGTCACGGCTGGTGTCGATTGCAAAAAAAAGAAAGAATTGGACAGAAGCTGTAAATAACAGCTGAGTATTGCAATGATCAACAACATAAATAGATCTATACGGTCCTAAAAGTTTTGAGCAACCTGTCCAATTAGTCTAAAACTAAATGAAGTAAGGAGATTTTCACTCACGTTTCATTATGTCTAATTAAGTTGCCTAAAACGAATAAAATATAATTTCCGGGTGGAGCCTGTTAAGTTTGCAATGTTAGGTTTGCAAATAAAGGACTTAAAGACTGTTAAAAGGATATTATAATATTTTGGAAGATTTACAATGAGAAAAGACAGCTAAAACAAATCTGTTATTTTCTGAAGGTGTCTTCGTGACATTCAAAAGAGTAGAGCCATAAAGTAGGCTGAGGCTGAGGCCGTATGCCTTTACATCCTCCCAAATTTAAAGAATTTCGTGCGAAATTATAGTTAATATTCTTTAGGCCTATCCTGAAGCACAGGTCCTGAAGTCTCGGACCGAACAGAGGCTTCGTCAGCATGTCAGCCAGCTGTAACTCTGAGGGGACTTGCTCCACGGTGAATTCTCCGTTTCTTAAGCAGGATCTCGATTTTTTCCGCTGCTGTAGCGTTTCGGTGCTTTTATTTTAGCTCTATTTCTCAGAGACCTTGTTTGTATGTCTTGGCTAGAATTCATATCAGTATCG
Source organism: Zelleria hepariella (assembly GCA_949319315.1). Lineage (NCBI taxonomy): Eukaryota > Metazoa > Arthropoda > Insecta > Lepidoptera > Yponomeutidae > Zelleria > Zelleria hepariella. Next base: position 14,919,525 of record OX439382.1, read on the forward strand.
TCAATGTGTCCAGGGGAACCGGAAAGAGATTCGTATTCACTTTCGTTTGATTCTGGTAGTTCCTCTTGTTGAACGTCGCTAGTACTTTCGATCTGATTTTGTTGCAATTCGTTGTCGATGTCGCAATCGTTGGATTGTTGTTCAAGTGTAACAGTCACTTGCGGTGCTTGTGAAATGTTGTTTTGGGGACGCTCTGGTACGTTGGAAACTTTTAAGTATTCGCTCCTATTCGGTTCGTCTTCATAGAACATTGTCTTGGTTACTCTTAAATCTTTTGTTGTGATAACCTTGTCTTTAGATGGTATAAGGATCCGAAAGGCCTTTGAAGTTTCGCTGTAACCCATAAACATCCCAGGAACTGCCTTTGGTGCGAATTTGTGACCTTTAGTACCTTTCTTGAGCACGTAGGTCTTGCTCCCAAATATATACAAGTGGTTGATGATGGGTTTTCTCCCTACCCATTTTTCAAAAGGTGTAAGGTTTATGGCGCTGTTTATACTCATGTTCGAGAGGTAGTTTGCAGTCACCAGTGCTTCGCCCCACAGTTTTAGTGGTACCTTAGCATCAATCATCATTGCTCTCGCTTTCTCTACGAGAGTTCGGTTCTTGCGTTCAGCAACTCCGTTTTGGTTTGGGGTATAGGGTGCGGTAAGTCTACGCTGTATCCCATAACGTTTCAAGTAAGCATCAAACTCTTTGTTGACGTATTCTGTGCCATTGTCTGACTGTAAGAACTTGATCTTGATCCCAGTGTACGTTTCTGCTAGCTCCTTGAACTCTTTAAACTTTTGTAATACTTCGCTCTTATTTTTGATCACGTAGACATGACTATACCGACTGTAGTCGTCAATAAAGGTAACGAAGTATTTGTTACCGCTTATTGTGGGCGTTTGTATGGGTCCACATACGTCGCTATGGACGATTTCTAAGCGTTCTGTTGTTTGTTGAGTTGTTTTCTCAAAGGGAGCAGGCACTTGATGCAGTTTCGCTTGTATGCATGTTTCGCACTCTGATAGTGATTCAGAGGCATCAAAGCTTAAGCCAATCAAGCTCTCGTTTCTCAGAGCTAGTTTCATGTCTCTGACGTTCATGTGTCCGAGTTTTCTGTGCCAATCGTTGATGTTTGATGAGTTCTTGGTTGTAAGTGGAACCTTGTCACCGTTATCACTAGTACGATTGTTGGGTGGAACCTTGTCATCGTTATCATTGGCCAGATTATTGCGTTCATGCTGAGAGGGTTTAATATAGTAGAGACCATCTGCGTGTTTAGTTGCAGTTAGTGTTATTCCAGATTTTGGATTCTTGACCGTCGCCTTTTTCTTGGTGAAGAGGACAGAGCATCCGGCATCTGTCGCCTTGCCAACGGACATCAAGTTGGTGCATAGACTAGGTACGTACAGCGTTTCTTGTAGGTTTGTTCGTGCAACTCCATCTCCATTATTTGTTAAAAATGAGACGGTGCCTTTTCCCTCAATTACTGCACTGTGTTCCTCAGTTGCAAAGTTGAGTTTTCTTGATGTCGCTTCGATAGTCTTAAATAGGTCTCTTTGGTACGTCATGTGGGACGTGCAGCCACTGTCCAAGACCCATATGTCGTTTTCAGGCTTCTCGTGAGGTGAGAGGAGACACTGGTTGGCATAGTTGGTCTTGTGATTGTGAGGCTGATTTTCGTATCTTTTTGGTTTTTCATGGTTGTCCTTCCAGCATTTTGAACAGATCTTGTGATTCCTCCGTTTGAATACGTTGCCTTTTCGTTTGCATATTTTGCATGCGGCGTATAATGCTTCTTCTTCATGCAATGATATTTCAGGTTCGTTGCTGTTTGTCGTATTTTGATTGTGACGAGCATCACACTCTTCTATTATTTTGTTTTTGAGCTCTTCTGGCTTGGGAAGAGTGTCCCTGGCTTCTATTGCAACTCTGAAATTTTCATAATTGGGTGAAAGGCTGTATAGCATCATTATTGTTAGAAGTTCTTCGTTTATTATAATATCCATGTCCGCTAATTTATCCACAACGTCCATGAACTCGTTCAGATGGCGGCGCACATCGTGGCTTTGGAGTTTAGTTAAGACGAGCTGTTTTAGCAGGGAGGCTTTCCGCGCAGGTCTCTTGCTCGCATATGTGTCCTTAAGTTTGTCCCACAGTGACTTTGCAGTTGTGCAGCTTTTTATTTGCTTTAGTTCGGAAGGGGCAATAATAAGGATTAGTTCCGATCTTGCCTGTCACCTTCTTTTTCTGCGGCTGCAGCATCAGCACTTGGGGATGTTTCAACATATTTCCATAGTTTATGTCTGATCAGTACGGCTTCCGCCTGGATCGCCCAGGTGTCGTAGTTTTCTCTCGAAAGAGGGTCGATTTTTGTCGACATTTTTGGTTGTACTACACCCGGTCTATAAATTTTGGAATTTATAATTTCACTCTGCTACCATGTTAAGTTTGCAATGTTAGGTTTGCAAATAAAGGACTTAAAGACTGTTAAAAGGATATTATAATATTTTGGAAGATTTACAATGAGAAAAGACAGCTAAAACAAATCTGTTATTTTCTGAAGGTGTCTTCGTGACATTCAAAAGAGTAGAGCCATAAAGTAGGCTGAGGCTGAGGCCGTATGCCTTTACAGAGCCAAAGGAAAAACTAGTCCTTTCCTGACTGACTGGGCCGAAATAACTGGCGATAGAAACCCGAATTTTGGAGCATTATTATGTTTCTGTGTGTGCAGCGATTTGCACTAAGAAAATCATCCACTAAGAACATTTCCTGAAAAACACCCCCTTGGCTCCACAAGTTTGTACGAGGAATCATGGGCGCCGCCAGGATTACTTTCAGGGGTTCGCATAGTGCATCTTCATCCAAAGGCGTATTTGCAGTCTTGGCCGCCCTAGGCTGTGTAGTACCAGCCGCCCCCCTTTTAATCTTTCGATATTTATGATTTCTATTTATTCTACCTAAATAGGACAAAGCGCGCGCGCAGCGCGCCCGAAAATTTACTGATGTCGGTCTAAATTGTACAGCAACCTAGAACCTTCAGTTTTTATTCAAACAGACTCTCCCCAGAGGCAGCGGTCTGAACTTCTTGTAGATAATTTAGGTTTATTTTAGTTTTATTTTAGGTTTATTTTAGATTAAGTTATTGTTTAATTAAGTATTGCCATGCAAGATTGTATAATATTCTTTCCTGACAGGGGGGTGCAAGTGCACGACCTCCTTGCACCCAGCTGCCGGCGCCCATGCGAGGAATGTTCACGGGGGTGAAGTCACGGGAGAAACCTACTCTACTCATAAAATAAACGGAGTGTAAAATAAACAAAATGCTCAGCCGGCGATTAATCAAAGTTTATTGAGTTGGATTTTAAGTTAATTAGTCGTTTTTCCGTTTGAAATATTCATGGATTTGTCGAGTTGCAATTAGCAGATTGCGAGCTCGCTGTGAGAGTTGGGCCGTAAATAATAAAGACTTCCCTAGAGTGGGTGAAGTTTAGTGAGAACATCGAAAGGACACAGGTTTGAATCTCGAAAGTACTTAATTACCTAATCTACTTAGTACGTAATTAGCAGCTTCACTTCATATAATAAGTTTGTAGCTAGCATACGTATTTACGTACCTAATATAAAACTATGTACAGTCAACCGCAGGTAGACCCTTAAACTTTCGTTGCAAAGTCGCCCTTAACGTAACTGAATAGAGTGGACGCTGTGCACGCATGTAAGGGTCTACCATGCTGTCAATTGTACTCTGCGGCAAAAATCATACGAATATCATGAATGTTATTCAGCAAAGTTAAGGCGCGGTGCATAGTGAATTAGCCCGCGCGCAAAGAAAAATGCACAAATCTGATTCCTGTATCAAATATACTAAACAAATCGAAAATGTTCATATATCAAACCCTAGAATTAGGTGAGACCTATCTGCCAGTTTCATGTTGATATCCATAAAAGATTGCAAGATATTTTATTTGAAAAAAAGTGCGCCGCCTATTTTATTTCAAGCAAAATATCTTCAAAACGTTTATGCATGTCAACACGAAACTGGCTGTTTTAGATAGGTCTCACCTAATTCTAGGGTTTGATATGTGAACATTTTCGATTTGTTTAGTGTATTTGATACAGGAATCGATTGTGTGCATATTTTTTTGACTATTCGCCTTAAGTATAAGATAAAACATTATTTATTGCCAAAAAATAACAGAACTTCACAGGTGAAAAGGTACACATGGATTGCGAGTGATTTGCTGTTGTCCGTTGAGGAGTTCCGTTCTCCATCTCCGAAATTCTTCATTAGATCCTTACCATTTTTTTATGGGACCACATGGGAACTAAACTCTTTCAAACAAAAAAAAAGAATCATCAAAATCTGTTTAATTTTGGCAACTGGAGAGTGCTCAGCTTTGTGCTGGTTACCGTGAATGGTTCCGTTCGACCTCGTATTTTGTATAAAAAATTATCGGTAGATAGTGTTTGATTTAAACAGTGATTGCTTGATAACATGCTTTAAAATGTTGTAGCTCTATACGAGCTGAAATTACGCATCGTCGCGTCGTGGTGAAACACGCAAGTCAGGGCTTGTAAACAGAGCCCGGTTAATGAATAACGACCCAAATAATTAATTTATCACGACTAATGTGGATACGATCCCATGGGATGTATGTGGTGATCAGGGTGACCAGATTAGGCGAATTGTCGCCATTTAGGCTACCTTAGGGGCTCAAACGGCGACCATAAAATGCGATCGGCGACCAGTAGCCATTTAGGCTACCTTACAAAATGGGAACAGGCGATTTAGGCTAATTCAGGATTATTTCGCATTTATTTAGGCGATTTCGGCTATTATCGCCAATTTATTGAACCATTCCTTGATTATTCCTTAAAATGCTTGTAACGAAACGTGATATACACGTGGAAAGGAGGCTGATGGTGACGGAGAACTTTTGCGGGAAGTTATTATTTTAGTTTGAGACCGAATAAAAAAAAACAAATGAAAATTATCAGATTTTTTAAAATATTTATTTTGCTCTACACAGTCTTTTTTTTTGTTTTTATTATTATTTTGGGCTAAATTTAGGCTTCTAGGCTCAATAAGTTAGGCGATTTAGGCTAAATAGTCGAGAAAAAAATTAGGCGATTTAGGCTACTCGGAAGACAAAATTAGGCGAATCGAGTTAGCTAAAATCTGGTCACCCTGGTGGTGATGGGGGGTAACCCAAGGTTAAACCACAGACAAGGGGAGGGATCAAGCCATGAGACATGTTTAATGTTGCGCCCATTATTTACCAATTTTTTTTCAAGGGCTAATTTGGTAAATAAACTTTTCTCTCGCGAAACAGTTGGTACTGCCAAATATCTTACAGCATAAACATCACCTTCACTCAAACTAGACTAAGTTAAGTTTCTAGTCGACTCTACTCTTGGACCCTTAGGTACTTACGTATAGGTCCGAAGCTCGTTTTAACTTAGAAGTACGTTTTAACTTAAATTAATTTTTGATAGTGTAGTTAATCTACTAAATTAAAAATACCCCCGACATTTTAGTTTCAAATTAGATCTCATAAACGGCTGAACCGATTTTGATAATAATCTAAGAACACTCGCTAGAAAACCTGCCTTAAAAAAATTACAAATCGGTTCACCCGTTTAAAAGCAACGGTACTACAGAGAGAATCAGATAGACACACACATAGCGGTCAAGCTTATAACACCCCTCTTTTTGGGTCGGGGGTAAAAAATATTCAAGGCATTTATCCATCTAATAATCACGTACAGGCATAAACCATCGAGTGGCCACTTCACTACTAGGCGCTGCAAAATCACAACGTTGGGTTTTACATCCTTTATAACAGAAGAACGGCTGGACTGATTTAATTTTGTATGATCATTGATTTGTTGGATTTGTCTTCGAATATTATTCATAGCAGAACTATTAAAACATGGAAAAAAATCACGAATAAAAATGTTTGTCTGGGCGGACCAAGTCACGGGTAAAAGCTAGTATAAAATAAAAGTAAAGCCCTAATTTCTGAATCTGTTATGAAGGTTATATCATACTCATCTCGCAGCAGGTTGGTTGGATGGAAGGCAGTCAAAATAATATTTTCGCAAAGAGTTTTCAAGTTAACAAAGTTAGATTGTAAAGAAACTGATTTTTTTTCTGTTGCCTAACGAAGTAGGTAACTCAGGCGGGTTCGTTTGAGTTTAGAACGCTGCAAACGTAAAAGTTTATTCCGCAATGTACACGGAAAATTGTTGTAAACACGGAAAACACGGGAAAATTTTGTGTTTTATGCTTCATTTAGTTAAAGTGTTAGAAAAAAACCCTACTAGAGTTGGTTCTAAAGGATGTTTATTAAGTTGGTAATTTTTTAAATTTTATTTTTTCTTGCCATTCGATATGTTTTGTTGAATAAAACAACTATTTCACTTTGACAAGTTCTGATATTTTAAAAAGTGATTCTCAAAACAGATATCAAAATCTTCAAAATCTATTCAAATTAAAATGTTTATATTCGTATGTAAAATGTCATTCAATGGTGGCAGCACTGGTTCCGGAGGCGTATTTCCGAAACCGTGTTGAATTCGTCCCCTCGTCGTGACAAAATCAATACGGTTATGCAAATTAATTTATGCCCCGTGAGCGTATCGATTTCATCCCCTCGTGTTGACAAAATCAATAGGGTTACGCTGTAAATATTGTCATCTATATATATAAAAGGCTTAGGTTGACTGACTCATCACGCTACAGCCCAAACGGCTGAACCTATAAGTATGAAATTTGGACAAAAGTTGCGTTATATGGTGGAGGGTTCATTTAAGAAGCGATTTTTTTTTATTTAACCCTTAAGTGGGTCAAAATAGGGCTGAAAGTGTGTATGGGAAAAAATTTTTTTTTGGTCTTTTGTTCTTAAATCTTGCTTTTTTGTACTTTTTTTTTAAAATGACTTGACACCTATTTCAGATTTTTTCTCATTTCTATGTTCTTAAGGGTTAAAATGGGTGCCAAAGTTTTTCGATTTTTTTCACCAGTTACGATCAATGCTGGAACAAAACCGCTAATGCCACAACAGTGAAAATTTGACAATAGTTGTAATTTGTAGACACGCTAAGGGTTAAGACAGATTTACTTCAAGTTTAACCCTTAAGGCGGTAAAAATGGGGTCCAAAGTTTGTATGAAAAAAAAAAAATTTTTGTCCGGATTTACTTGCAACTAAGAATTCGTATATTAAATCAAAAATAATTAAACACCTGTTTTAGCTTTTTTCTCATTTTAGCCGTTTAAGGGTTAAACGAGGTTGAAACGTATGAATATTTTTCGTGATGTAGTGTAATCGTCGGGCCCAAACCATTTAAGCTACAACCATGAAATTGAAACTTCAGTAGCGTTTTGTAGCAAAACTACCCACCATGAAGAAAAAAATATAATTTTAACCCTTCAAATGCCCAAACCGGGGTTCAAAGTTTGTATGAAATAAAATTTTTTTTTGGTCCGATTTACTTGAAACTTAGTATTTGTATATTAAATAAGAAACAAATAAACACGTGTTTCAGCGTTTTTCAAAATTCTGCCCACTAAAGGGTTAAAAGGGGTTGAAAAGTTTGAAGATTTTTCCTGATTTAGTATCAATGCCAGGCCTAAACCATTAAAGCTACAACTATGAAATTGAAACTGCAGTAGTGGTTTGTAGCAAAACTACCTACCATGAAGAAAAAAATATACTTTTAACCCTTCAAATGCCCAAACCGGGGTTCAAAGTTTGTATGAAAAAAATTTTTTTTTTGGTCCGATATACTTGAAACTTAGTATTTGTATATTAAATAAGAAACAATCAAACACGTGTTTCAGCGTTTTTAAAATTTCTGTCCACAAAAGGGTTAAAAGGGGTAGAAATGTTTGAAGATTTTTCCTGATGTAGTATCAATGTCAGGCCTAATCCATTAAAGCTACAACTTTGAAATTGAATGTGCAGTTGCGTTTTATAGCAAAACTACCCACCATGAAGAAAAAAATATAATTTTAACCCTTCAAATGCCCAAATCAGGGTTCAAAGTTTGTATGAAATAAAAATTTTTTTTGGTCCGATTTACTTGAAAGTTCGTATTTGTATATTACATAAGAAAAAATTAAACACGTGTTTCAGCGTTTTTCAAAATTCTGCCCACCAAAGGGTTAAAAGGGGTAGAAAAGTTTGAAGATTTTTCCTGATTTAGTATCAATGCCAGGCCTAAACCATTAAAGCTACAACTATGAAATTGAAACTGCAGTAGTGTTTTGTGGCAAAACTACCTACCATGAAGAAAAAAATATAATTTTAACCCTTCAAATGCCCAAACCAGGGTTCAAAGTTTGTATGAAATAAAATTTTTTTTTGGTCCGATTTACTTGAAATTAAGTATTAGTATACTAAATCAGAAAAAATCAAACACGTGTTTCAGCGTTTTTCTCATTTCAGCCAATAAAGGGTTAAAATGGGTGGAAACGTTGAAGTTTTTTTCCTGATGTAGTAGCAATACTGGGCCCAAACCATTGAAGCTACAACTTTGAAATTGAATGTGTAGTTGCATTTTATAGCATTACTACCCACCATAAAAAAAAAATATAATTTTAACCCTTCAAATGCCCAAACCGGGGTTCAAAGTTTGTATGAAATAAAAAATTTTTTTGGTCCGATTTACTTGAAACTTAGTATTTGTATATTAAATAAGAAACCATTAAACACGTGTTTCAGCGTATTTCAAATTTCTGTCCACAAAAGGGTTAAAAGGGGTAGAAAAGTTTTAAGATTTTTCCTGATGTAGTATCAATGCCAGGCCTAAACCATTAAAGCTACAACTATGAAATTGAAACTGCAGTAGTGTTTTGTGGCAAAACTACCTACCATGAAAAAAAGAATATAATTTTAACCCTTCAAATGCCCAAACTGGGGTTCAAAGTTTGTATGAAAAAAAATTTTTTTTGGTCCGATTTACTTCAAACTAAGTATTCGTATACTAAATCAGAAATAATTAAACACGTATTTCAGCATTTTTCTCATTTCAGCGAATGAAGGGTTAAAATGGGTGGAAACGTTGAAGATTTTTCCCTGATATAGTAGCAATGCTGGGTCCAAACCATTTAAGTTAGAACTTTGAAATTTGAACTACAGATGCGTTTTATAACAAAACTACCAACCATGACGAAAAAAGTAATAATGTTAACCCTTGAAATGCCCAAACCGGGGTTAAAAGTTTGTATGAAATACATTTTTTTTTGTCTGATATACTTGAAACTAAGTATTCGTATGCTAAATCAGAAATAATCAAACACGTGTTTCAGCAATTTTCTCATTTCAGCAAATGAAGGGTTAAAATGGGTGGAAACGTTGAATATTTTTCTCTGATGTAGTAGCAATGCTGGGCCCAACCCATTTAAGTTACAACTTTGAAAAACTACAGTTGCGTTTTATAGCAAAACTACCAACCATGAAGAAAAAAGTAATAATGTTAACTCTAAAACGGCCAAAACGGGGTTCAAAATTTGTATGAAATTATCATTTTATTGGGTCAGATTAACTTGAAACTAAGTAGTCGTGTATATAATCAGAAATAATAATTAAACTCATGTTTCAGCATCAAAAAGGGTGGAAACATTTTAAGAGTTTTCCTGATGTAGTATCAATAACAATGCCGGAACCTTTAAAGCTACAACTATTCAATGAACATTTAACTACAGTTGCGTTTGATAGCAAATCTACTAAGCATGAAGAAAACAATAATAATGATAAACCTAAAACGGCCAAAAAGGTTCAAAGTATGTTTTTTTTTTTGTTGGATTCTTTTGATCTTTACCAATTTGGTCACATACATACACAACACATACACTTCCACGCTGAATCTGCACGACGGATTTGGATGACATTTGGAATAGAGATAGCTTACAAAAATACACACCCATGACTCTATTCATGCTAATTTGATAATGGTGAAAGATGTACCCAGGCAACTTCTTATAAGTCTTCGCGGACGAAGTCGCGGGCGAAAAGCTAGTATTATATAATAATCGCCGTAGCCATATTGAAAACGTCAACATGTGGGGACGAATTCAATATGCCCATGGTGCAAGTTCTGCAGTTTTGCTCTTGTCCCCTTCTAACTTATTTTGCCTTGTTGAAGGAAAATTAACATTATACCATTGTAATTAAATAGAGTCTTACATGTCATAGATAGCGTAGGCTTTTGTTAATGTGAAATATATCGTTGCAAAGAAATGTTTGCATTTATCTCTTTCAGACTACCATTTTATTGTCGTGAAACTGAAGTCGTTGAACCAAAAATTGCGCAGCAAACTACAAATAAAGCTAAAGCTACAAAATTTAAAACCTGTGAAAATTGTGCATTTCAGGCCACGCTACTTTCATTGACCCTTAAAACCGATATTTTTACTAAAACCCTATTCTTATAATAGCTGGAGAGCTGGTGACCAATACACCGTGGAATTTTAGTGGTTTTAAAGCCGAAGGTATTTAGTTGCACTCGTGATTCTGAGCCAAATTCCAAAATTTTACTTCAAAACGAGCGAAAAAAAAACACTTTCCAATACAAACGGCTATCCCTAATCGACACCATTTGTATGGAGAAGTGAATTATTTTTCGCGCGTTTTGGAATGAAATTTTGTAATTTGGCTCAGAATCACCAGTGCAACAAAATACCTTCGGCTTTAAAACCACTAAAATTGCACGGAGTATTTTGTTGCACAAGGCTGGGATCATCTAGGCTGCTTATTAAGACTCCGTTGATCAAGAAATTATATTTTTTTTTTGCCGAACGCGTTTGTATTTTAGTTGTACGTTGTACATAGGCAAATATCGGAGTTATTTTTTAATACAAAAAAATGTCCATAACCATATATAATTCGTAAACACGAGGGGACGAAATCGATACGCTAGCGGGACATATATTAATTTCCATGGGTGTATTGATTTGGTCACGACGAGGGGACGAATTCCACACGGGTTCGGAAATACGCGTACCGGGGGCGGTTCCGTGGGCAATTCAATCAGTGACATTAATTTTATTTATTGTCCAGATCGAGCGGTGTTGGTCTAGTGGTAGAGTAATGGACTCGGAAGCAGGATCGCTTCCCAGTGCGGGCATGTAGATACCTATTTCTAAACTTATTTCAAAGTTACGTACATTTTTAAATACCTATTTACTAGCAATTCCACTCGCTAACGGTGAAAGAAAACATTGTGGGGAAACCTGAGAGTATGAGGCATTATAGCCTCAACGCGAAAATCGGCAATCCGAATTGAGTAAGCGTGGTGATTGAGCTCGAACTCTCTCTCTCTGAGAGAAGGCCTTTGCCCAGCTAGTGGGACATGTACACTTGTACAGTCTTAGTCCGATTAAAGGGCACATTGTGAAACTTTTATTTTATTCCGGTTAAAGCGCACATTGTGAAACTTTTATTTTATTTCATTTACCCAATGTGAAGTATAATTTGACATGGATTCTTTAATAATAATCTTCGCGTTCCCCGGATCTGTGAAATTTTCCTTCCATTCTCTTGTTCTATAACTTCGATATACTTTTCGCTGCAAACCGCTTTCTTGCGAATCTCTCAGCGGAAATTCTATTATCTCTGCCAGCATTGGAGACAAAATGTGTGAGAGGAAATAATATAATCTTTTATAACTTTAATACTCCCCTGAGGCAAGACCGTTTCTCGACTACTTTACTAAGTATAGTTTTAGCAGTCTACCGATAAGTAAACAGGGCATTTTTTAAATAACGTTATTCCTGACACACGTCAACTTTTAAATGTGTTTTCCAACAACGTTTGTTGAACAACTTTTCGGGTAGCTCGATACTTTTTATTTATTAACGTTTCTTATTCTTTAAAAGTTTACATGTGTACCATTTCAGCGCTGCCTGCGCGGCAAGCTTTCGTTCTAACCTCTCCTGCTTCAATTTGATACTCTGCGCTAAAAATATTGCCTAAAAATTATTTTAAAAAAAATTATGGAAAAATTTGGCTTTCACCAGAGTACAAAAGTTTGAAAAGTTGTTGGAAATCACTGTGTTTCGGGAATAGAGCTATTTAAAAATTACCCAATCAATCCACTATTCGTACACACGACAGAACGTCAACCCTTAAACGCTAGCACTCTACTCGGTTACGTTACGGGTGACTTTACAACAGCAGTATACACTCTGACGTGCTGTCGTGTGTACCAATCAAACTCTAGACCGCACGCTGTGGGACCGGGGCACCTAAAATGCTTTGCAAAAAATAGGTAAAAAAACTTTTTAAGTTAAACGGTTTTATGTTAAACATACATTGCAATGTTTAAGATAAATGTACTAAAAACCAAAAAATAATAAAATAGATACAGTCGTGGGAATTATAAACATATGCATAGACTAGACTAAAATAAAACCGTGGGGCACGTCAATTGTCTACAATCGTTGATTAAAATGTTTGTTTTGTAATGTTACACTATAATTAGGCAGTTGACGTGCCCCACGGTTTTATTTTAGTCTAGTCTATGCATATGTTTATAATTCCCACGACTGTATCTATTTTATTATTTTTTGGTTTTTAGTACATTTATCTTAAACATTGCAATGTATGTTTAACATAAAACCGTTTAACTTAAAAAGTTTTTTTACCTATTTTTATTTTCTAGTTTTTAGTTTTTATTTCGCATTCTGTTTAATTCATATAGTACATTGTATTATACTGGTTGAGCACTTTCATTTGATACCCATATTGATGGGATCGATAAAACCTACGTTATCCGCCATTTTGTAGCGGCCGCCATCTTGTATTTCAATTTTTTATAGTATATTGTATTCTGCTTGTTGAGCCCTTTCATTTGATACCCATATTGATGGGATTGATAAAACCTACGTTATCCGCCATTTTGTAGCGGCCGCCATCTTGGATTTCAATTTTTTATAGTATATTGTATTCTGCTTGTTGAGCCCTTTCATTTGATACCCATATTGATGGGATTGATAAAACCTACGTTATCCGCCATTTTGTAGCGGCCGCCATCTTGGATTTATAATGATAATGAATAAACATAATTGTATTGTCACCAAAATCCAAAGTGTATACAAAATTTCGGATTAATCGGTTGACAGGAAGAGGGTGAAATTTGAATTACTAAATTTGACCCAAGAAAGAATAAAGAATAAATAAAACAAACGGGGTGAGCTAAATAAAACCGTTTTATAAAAATATCACATTTATCGAAAACAGTAGGTAGTATAAACTTGCGCCCCTAGTCCCTCACGCCCCGTGTAGTAAAATAATGGCACAAAGAACGGAACAATATTCTCCCTGTTATTACATTATCGGAATGCTGATATTCGTTTTTTCTTTGAGGTTGTAATGTAAGTCCAATTTTGTCCGTCTCTACAATTTCGTGATAGACCGACCGAACGGAGTTTTTAACCGGCTTCAAAAAAGGAGAAGGTATTCAATTCGATCCTTATTTATATTTTTTATGTTTGTTACCTCCGAACTTTTTTCTAGGTGAACCGATTACGATGTTTTTTTTAAAGGGATACATCCAGTGTGGTCCCATAAAAAAGTGAAGATCTAATGAAGAACTTCGGAGATGGAAAACGGAACTCAGACAGCAGCAGATCACTCGAAATCAGTGCAGTATCTTAATAACAGTGTACCTTTTCACCAGTGATTGCAAATCGTAACCAGGGGCCTTAGCCTGTAACACAAAGTTGTTTATAAAGAAAGGTATAATACAAGGTGTTACAAAAGTACTTAACTCTTTTTACAGGGTGTAACTTACTGGTCAACAAGATGTTAAATCTGTAAAAAAAAGTTGAAAAAAACAATTTTTATTTTATAACATCAAAATTGAAAAATTTTCATAACTTTTTTGTTCTTGGTATTAGCTCAAATTTAAAAATATGTTTGTGCGTGTAGATGCATTTACATAGCTTTGAGTAGTTAAAACATTGTGAAAGTCAATGAAAACAATATTAAAAAAATACTTTTCTCCCGCCACCTCGTTCACATTTTATTAATTTAAAAATTAACGGAACGTCATAGAGCAAAAAAAATATTTAGGTTGTGATTTCTATCACCGGGTGCTATTACACTGTAAAAAGAGTTAGGTACTTTTTTAACACCTTGTATAAAGCTAGATCTTTTTTGATTTCTTTGAACCACTGATATGTGGAAATTGACAGCGCAGAGATTTACCTGGGGCAGGACAGATAGCGCTACACCGTGGAATTTAGCCAGAGGTATTTAGTTGCACTCGTGATTCAGCCAAATTCCAAAATTTTACTTCAAAACAAGCGAAAAAAAAAAAACACTTCCCAATACAAACGGCTATCGCCAATCGACACCATTTGTATGGAGAAGTGAATTTTTTTTTCGCGCGTTTTGGAATGAAATTTTGTTTGTAATTTGGCTCAGAATCACCAGTGCAACAAAATACCTTCGGCTTTAAAACAACTAAAATTCCACGGTGTATATCGGCTAGTCCACTCAAAATGGTCCATAAAGAGCTGGAGCGTCTGAGGTGGTAAATTGAAATGGCTAGTAGTAAATTTTAATTATCCATCTCTATCGCATATCGCACTCGATTCCGACCGAGCCCAATCAAGTTAAGCCATTAACCGGGCACATTGCTCTGCTTCAGGCCACATTGCTTGTCGAATCAAATTGAGGTTGGATTTCTCCGTTTGTGGAGTAGTAAGCACAACTAGCGCCGCCAATGAAAAAAAAAAACATATCTTCTTTTTAGATGCGTTTTTTTGCTAAAAACTCTTCAGTAAGTTCTCAATGCGAGGCTTAACTATTTTTAGGACCTAAGGTTTAGATTCCAGCAGGGTTACCCTTGACGCTATTGCGATCAAATTGAAAAAGTTTTGAAATTAATTTCTCTTTGAATTCGCATAGTAATGCTTTGATTTTAAATACTTTGTAATGTTTATTCAAAGGTTAGGCTGTTTTATTCAATAAAAACACAAAATGCGTCTTAATTTGTAAAATATTAAATTTAGTAAATTGCGCTATATTGCGGCCGTATTGGAAAAATGCGTCAAGGGTAGAGGGGCAGATCCTAGAACCTACGAATGAAATGCTTTATCGCCAAAAGTGGCCACTGTTCTGTAATAACTATTAATAACTATAACAACTATAATGAAAAGAATACTATTTTATTGCCCTGAACGAAAAATCACACAACAAAAATAGCTCAAATTAGCTTAAAAATTGAAAAAACTGTGAAAATATTGAATTTCCAGCCACGCTGCCTTACATCGTTGGACCTTAACGCTAGATTTTGCATGAAAATGATTGTATAGTCGGCCACAGTCTCAGATACCCCTTTTTGTTCGATTGGCGCCCTTATGCCGCGCGCGATATGTGCTGCCATGGGGTATCTGAGATTGTGGCCGACCGTACCACCAATTCAACTGATCCCAGCAGTTTCACGAAATCACATCTATAAGAGCTGTCAGCTGTCAGAAAACACTTCGATGTCACAAGACGAGAGAGAGAGAGAGAGTGGGCGAAACGAAAAATGAGTTATTTATGAATTGAATAAGTACTCTACTGTACTGAATAAGTGATGTATCGGATAATGTGGATACGGCTCCCTCGTCACTATTGTGTCGGACGGCCGACCTTGCTTTTCTTCCATCGTAAAAAATGTTTTCTAACATGAGAAAATTTTGACCTCCTTAACCAACACCAGATAAGTTGAAGGTTGTTATGTAAACGACGGTGTATGGTACACTTTCGGGGGTTTTTGTCTTTGTTTTGAGTAGCACCTGTGGCTTTCTCACATAACGCGACGCCCTATGGCAGTGTTTTTCAACCGGGCCCTGGAGGGTCGCCAAGTTATCTTAGGGCGAGGCCCCATTGGTGCGTTGCGCTGCGTTGCGTCGTCGCAGTTTCGACGCTGCGTCGTTTACCATAATATTTTTTATTACAGGCCCCATTACACCGTTGCGTCGTCGCGCACGAAGTTTCAACGGATCGACGGACAAGAGACGAAGCAGGGGGAGGGTGATGCGCTGCGTTGCGCTTAGTTGTCGGTGCGACGACGGACACGTTTGTATCTGTCCATTGCGAAGGGTGAACTGAAACGCAGATGCGACGGCGTGTATACTCTCTTGCGTCGCGACGTCGTGCGTCGTCGCAACGCATACAATGCGTCGATCCGATGCGACGACGCGACGCAACGCAGCGCAACGCACCAATGGGACCTCGCCCTTAGGGGGGTCGCAAAGCTTCTTTGGGAGGATTTTTGGGGAAACCGCAGTAGGGTGTCGCGAAAGGTTTTGCGACTGTAAGGGGGTCGCGTCATGAAAAAGATTGAAAAACACTGGCCTATGGTGTACAAAAAGAAATAAAGGAACACTGGACTCATCTGCCACTTGCAAAGAAGGAAACTCTTTTAATTAACCTTTATGTACCTAGTTGTCTATTGTTTTTTGGTGCATCTAACATAATAAGTTCGTCGCTCTGTGAGATGAAAAGTTGTGTTTCGCTACGCTCGTGGCTCAATTTTAGAAACCCTTGCTAGTTCCATACAAGTACTTGCAGTAAATAATTAAAAAGTAGTAATCGTAACTTGCAGGATACATATTATTATGGACTGTAAAACTTTGGTGGAATAAAATAAATAAGTACTTTAACTTTGATAGTGAGAGACACAGGGCGTAGTGCTGTGTAGATAACATTATACATACGAATTATTGTTCACTTATCTTAACACTTTAAAAATAGGCTTTATTATTTAAATTACTCATTGGCTTTCTTTTCGCAAAACCGCAAAAAAAAACATCGAAATCTCATTACGAAAATGTAATTTTAGAACGATCGCGCAAAAAAGCTTTTTAGGGGCAGTTTTAACTCCGAGCTACAAACAAATTGAAGTTTCGTGCGCTTCAGACAAAAACAAATTATGAGTCGAATGGATTTCGCTCCAAGTTTGAAATTGATGAGTCTGGCTCGCACATGGCACGAATTCAAAAGTAGCTATAATACATGAACTTCAGTCAGTTTGCGACTGCGCTTATTGTAGTAAAGTATTGAACCAAAGCACGCAGTTTATACACACAGTTTTAAATAAATTATAATATTATTAGCTACCCATAACCTAAATTTCTTTCCTTCGCCAATAAATGGGTTCTGGCTCAGCATATTATGCTATCGGACGGTTAAATAACACGCCCAAAGCGCTGGTATGCTGCCAGAGACCAAGGTTAACTAAAAAAATTAAAGTATATTGGTACTATTGCAAGTGCGAGTGTCGGGCAAAAAGGCGGTATCTTTTGATGTCCGTGACTGTACTTAAAAAAGTTTTCCAAACTTTAAAACAAAACAAGGGACGTTGCTCACTTACAAAGTGTAACTGAAGGAAAACTTTAGCTTGCAGGCAAAAAATGGATGCTACGAAATACCAAATCGACCTTTGACATACTCGTACTTAACAGTCTAGAGAGAGAGAGGTCCACTGGTGCCAAGTGGATTGGCAATTATTTATTTCTTCTTTTTTTTCTTACAGTGTGCTTATGCTGTAAAAAAATCCGCACAGCTAGTCCTTAAAACCGGTTCAATTACGGGAAAATATAAATAAAAATCTTTTTTCCACAAAGAATAAAATCTTTTACTGATTAGAAACTAGAATTCACTAGTAGAGGGTCAAACGTACAGTCGGCCACACGCTAGGATATCCCTATATTTTGTTCGATTGACGGCCTTATGCCGCTCGAGGTAAGAGCTACCACGGGGTATCCTAGACTGCGGCCGACCGTACTACCTCGCAGTAGCAAAACAAATATAGGCATACTCCCAGAGTACCTACAGCGGAACAAACTTTAAAGTCCCTTAGAGCCTACACGAGCCACTGACTGATATATTCCTGAAAGGGCTCGAACTGTCTCCCATATACATTATTCAATAACGCCCACCCACGGATGTTTATGAAAAGAGGGAACCTTACATTACAGGAATGTTTTTTCTACTTGTCCGGTCTACGAAAGAAGAAAGACTGTTTTTTGAAAAAATGCAGAAAACAGATCTTTACTTATACTAAGTACTAAGGCCTTTGCATCTACGTAATGAGATGATTTATAAAGAAAATACGGATGATTATACAGCGTCCAGAGGGCTAATTCTCGGGTATGTCACATTCGAGATTCTACGAAGAAAATCTTAGTATAACCCGTTTAGGATGGACTTCAAAACACTCGCCCTCTCGCTCTAATTAATGCAGTCAAAGCGAAACAACGCTAGGTTTTTAACTCCGTCCTAAATGTTTTCTTCAATGACACGGGTTTTAACAAGTCACATTCGACAATGCCGAGGATTAGCCCCCAGTGGCAACTCTCACACTAGATGGGTGGAGAGACCAGCCGTTTTTTCTTGTGCCGGATTTATTCTTAGGTTCTAGGATCTGGATCTGGCATTAGGTCCTAAAATAGTTAAGCCTAGGGATTCTCATTTAACGGCTCGTTTTTAGCAAAAAACGCATCCATCGGGTAAAAAGAAAAAGGTAACTATGATTTTTTTTCATGGGCGGCGCTCGTGTGTAGATAAAACGAGTGTTAAATTATGTTAAATTATCACAAAATAGATTTAAATGGTTAAATGAGTTCAAATTTCTTCGGGGACGGAAAATGAAAACTGTTTTGATTCTTTTATTCTGGTTCCAAAATTAGAATTCCCTGTGCTATTGTGTAGACAGCTAGCAAGGCTACTTAGGGTAAGGGTGCTATGGCGTAATGATAAATGTGTTACTTGAAAAACCAACCAACCTACTTTAACGAAAGCATTTAAGGATGTCGTACGTCTCTATCTTTGTGACGTCACATGACATAGACTAATAGTCGAGTCCACTCAGGACCATGTGTTCAGACGTTCGCCGGAAAATACCGTCACCAGAAAATACATCTTACGAAGCACGTTACTAAAGGTACCTATTGACGTGTGTGTGTGTAATATAGTGTGAAGGGTAACTACTTATACAGGGTTTTGTGAAAGCTCTTGTTGTTTTCTTTTCAGGATTACGTACCCCAAGGGTACCAAATGACCGTATTACTACTTTGGAACCGTAAATGTAGCCAGTTGAAATTTTCATAGAATGAGGCCCGGTTTCTGAGTTGAGAATTTTACTAAGCACATACTTACGTATCGCTCTGTCACGCTCTGACAGGACGATACTTACCCATTTGCTTAGCAAAATTCTCAACTCAGAAACCGGGCCTATGACTGTGTTATTATGAGGGATACAACCAAAAATAACCGAAAATGAGGGTCGTCACACTTTACTTTTTTCAGCTTGGTAGCTACGACTGAAATTGCATTCAGCAAGTCAGCATATTCGTTCTAAAAATTCCACTTATTTTAAAAATATAAAGGTGGTCGACTTTCTAGCTGGCGACTGAATTAAGTCGAATGTAATAACCGCTTTTTGAATTATTATGATTATGAGGCGTTAGGTAGTGGCCACCCCTGGTGTCAGAGTTTACAAGATTATCTGTGCATTTTGTGCAATTATTTCATAGAACAATGAAAGTACTAATTGCGTGCCACCAAACTCAATATTCCTTTAGGCAATGTGAATTTTTCCCATATTTTTGTTAGTGAAGGAAGAGACAAGACACAGTGTCAGGCATGAATAAAGCCTCGCTAACGACATCGTAAACCCTTTCCGGCCCATTTAGGATGTTATACCATAAGAACAACACTAAACACAGCTAGTTACGCGGATTTCGTGTTTAGTAAAAGCTGAAATTGACATGGTTTTATTGGTTTTACGTGTGGATCTAGTGTGAGTCAGGATGTATAGGTGCTAGGCAAGCCTACTCCTTCTAACAAAATGTCCCAGGCACTGCAGCGCCGAGTGGTCTCTTTACCCATGTAGTGTGCGTGAAGTACCACTGGACGCTGTATAAATCATCTCATTACGTAGATGCAAAGGCCTTAGGTATTGGTTATACTTTTATTTTGGTGATGTGTGATGTTAGTGCTTGTTTAAAAATAAGTCGATTTATTGTGAGTGGAGTTGCTATCGAACGCTGTGTAGATATAATTTATCTATCCAAGGATGTCGGAAAACGCATAACATCTTTGAAGTGGAAGTGGGCAGAGGACACCCTGGTAGGGATGCACAACTTCAAGATAAAAGTTTAATCCCACTATCGGGTAGCGGCATCTCGCTTCACGCGAAATAAAGCAAGATGGCGATAGCTGATAATGGGACAAAACTTTTATCGTGACATTGTGCTTCCCTAGCTGGGTAGACGTACCGATGGCAGATGGATAAATTCCATTGCGGAATGGCGACCCCGAGAGGGGAAGAGATCGGTTGGCAGACCACCAGCCAGATGGTCCGACGACATAGCCCAAGTAGCCGGAAAACAGTGGTTGAGCCTGGAACAGGATCGTGAGAGGTGGCGTGAGCATGAAAAGGCTGATGATGATGATGATGAGGATGTAAAAGGCTAAGTTTTTAAACGTTTCCCACATTCTCTAAATGCCAAAAGCCTTTTCTCTGCTACCAGACCAGCCCTAAAAATAAAAAGAAACAAGGAACTGCAAAAAGGCGTGTTCTTTACGACAGCAACTGCTACGCCGCCGAGAAATAAACTTTTAGGAGCCACGCGTTAGTGCTAGCGAGGGTTTTTGAAATATCGCATTGAGACACAGTTTCGCTGCTTCTTTTAGTTTTTAGGGTTCCGTACCCAAAGGGTACCCAACGGGACCCTATTACTAAGACTCCGCTGTCCGTCCGTCCATCTGTCACCAGGCTGTTTCTCATGAAACAGTTGAAATTTTCAAAGATGATGTAGTTCTGTTCCCGCTATAAAAACAAATACCTACTAAAAAACAGAATAAAATAAATATTTAAGGGGGCTACCATACAATACAACCAAAGTGATTTTTTGCCGTTTTTATAGATAATGGTACGGAACACTTCGTGCGCTATTCCGACTCGCACTTGGCCGGTTTTTTTTGTTGTCGCCTTGTTTTCTTTATTTTGGGAGCTGGCACGCCAGTTTATCCTCTTTTCTTTTATTAGGGTAGTGTCCATTACGGTAAGGGCTCGGAATCTCAATCAAGGGGTTCGGGTTTGATCCCCGGTCACCGTTGTGGTTTTGGCCAACTCAACAAAATAGAGAGATGCAAACCTCATGAGAAAAATCCTATTGATTTCAAGTTGATTAAGTACATTCGGATGTTTGTATACTTTCACGCTGCAACGACTGGACGGATTTGGATATTTGGAATGGAGATTGTTTACATACTAGAATAACACATTGGCTATAAATTATTATTATAATATGATTTTAACGGCGAAGTCGCGGGCAACCTTGTGATGTTGGAATTTAATACCTACCAGTCATAAACTTCATTCAATTTAAAAAAGTATCCTCCCACCGCTTTTGATCTTTCAGTCTCGTTATTAATCAACGGTTAATCACATGAAAGTACAAATAACGGCACTTGCAATAAGTTTTTTTTTTCTGGGCTAGCGCTGTAAATTTTAGCCCGAAATAAATATGTTTTCAATTTCAATTTCAATCCAAGTATGTAATTGCAATCAACTACACCAGCGGCGATGTAATCAATTGCATTACATTACAGGTCGTTGTTACCACAAAATGGTGGATACAATTTCAATTTCACTACCCAATGATCATTTTGAAAATACATGTACCGAATGTGCGTCGGTGGAGGCTTCGGCTTGCTACCTACATAGGTTTGATGATCTCCTTCCCATAAGTAAAGGCAATTTCGGAGATAGCTAAGTATATTTAAAGTAAATATTCATTTGCCTATTTCCTTCAGCGTTCAAATTCCTGAAAAGCATGCTCTCCTCTGTTCGTACATAGAGAGCTAGATGGAATACCTTTATAAATACACCTACACCTTGTATGTGTCACAATACCTTTTTACAGTACTTTAATTGCACCCGGTGATATGGATCACAACCTAAATATTGTTTTTGCTCTATGACGTTTCATTGATTTTTAAATTAATAAAATGGCTTTGGCGGGAGAAAAGTATTTTTTTAATATTGATTTCATTGACTTTCACAATGTTCTAACCTCTCAAAGCTATGCAAATGCAGCTACCTACCTACACACAAATAATACCAAAACCAAAATGTTTTTATTAAAAAATAAAATAGGTTTACACCAATATTTTTTTTACAGAATTGACATCCTGTTGACCAGTAGATTACACCCTATAAAAAGAATTAGGATGTTTTGTCACACGTTGTATGGCTCCCCATGCGCGCTATACAAAGATGTCACTGAAACGTAGTAGGTGTATCACAGTACACACGACAGCACGTCGACCCTTACACGCTAGCACTCTACTCGTTTACGTTACGGGCGACTTTACAACGAAAGTGTACACTCTGACGTGCTGTCGTGTGTACAAGACCTCTTCAAATACCGATACAAAATCAAAACGTGGATAAATTATGACTCTTATTTGATCTCCAACTCTGAGCATTTCTGAGCAGTCATGAGCTCCTACAGTCGGTCGTTAGTAATTTGCCCTTCTCACCCTGTATAATGGACGGATTTCATTAGCGCCATGCCACTTTCCGTAGGGTGGGTACTTGGTTACTCTGATATATGACACTGAATGGCGCTCGCTTCACTCATTAGCTGTAGAAAAAAGGTTAGTAAATGGTTGCCTGGTTGTAGCTTGTTCGGTGAAAAAAATACATATTTTCTTTTTAGATGCTTTTTTGGCAAAAACGGGCCGTCATAATTATGAGAATCCCTAGGCTTAACTATCCTAGAACCTACGAATAAATCCTAGAACCTACGAATAAATCCGGCATAAAAACGGCCACTTTTGACTTGTGCAAATTTTATTCTTAGTTTTTAGGATCTGAGATAGACCTAAGCCTAGGGATTCTCATTTGACGGCTCGTTTCTAGCAAAAAACGCATCCAAAAAGAAGATTTATTTTTCATTGGCGGTGTGCCATCACGTTAAAAAAAGAGACTTGCATCTTGTCAAGGACCATAGTCTTGAGAATGTTCCGAAATTTTAAACGTATAGAGTGTGAGAGTGTCATTAGAGAGTGAGTACTCAATACTCATGCTTATTTTATATTTTTGAGTTTATTTCCTTTCCTCTCAACGCATAAGTATGCAAGGTGTTACAAAAGTACCTAACTCTTTTTACAGGGTAATAGCACGCGGTGATAGGGATCACAACCTAAATATATTTTTTTGCTCTATGACGTTCCGCTGATTTTTAAATTAATAAAATGTGAACGCTGAGGCGGGAGAAAAGTATTTTTTAAATATTGTTTTCATTGACTTTCACAATGTTTAAACAACTCAAAGCTATGTGAATGCACCTACACACACAAACATATTTTAAAATTTCAGCTAATACCAAAAACAAAAAAGTTATGATTTTTTTTTAATTTTGAGTTTAAAATTGTTTTTTCCAACTTTTTTTACAGATTTGACATTCTGTTGACCACTAGGTTACACCCTGTAAAAAGAGTTAGGATGTTTTGTAACACGTTGTATAAGTAGATACATTTATGTAAATACGTACAAGCTCCTTAGGCTCATTTGATTCAGGTGAAAACGCGGAGCTGCCTACAACGTGAAGAGAGGCAATCAACTCCTGCCCCTTTGACATTCGCCCATGATTATTCATTAGTGATGTAGCCACGCTGAGCTTGTGATCGTGTGCACAAAAAGTTATACAGAGTTTTACAGTCGAAAGCACGTCGGCCTTTTACTCTACTTGGTAGTACTTTTACTGGCGAGATCTCGAAAAATCTACCTATACAGTTTTACGTGCCGTCGACTGTTTTTTTTTACGTAGCCTCGGTGTTAGTGACCCACTGCTCTGGGCAAATGCCTCCCTCCCCCACTTCAGTCCAGACTTTTCTCTCCTGAGTAGCTACCACGAGTGCGAAAAAGCTGTGCCGGACGTCTGTCATGTATCCTAATACTATAGTAGTAAAGTTGTTTATCCAACTTATCACTTTAAGCACTCGTGGTAGCTGCTCTGGCCCACCTCCAAGTCTCCACGTGAGAACGGACAGGATACACATAAACAAGTATCAACGAGTTTCTGTTTTAGGTTAAGCGGAAGGTTTCCCTATTCATAAGATCCTTCATTGACCAGTAATAGCACTAAATTGTTATAAAATAATTTCTGGTATACAATAAAGTGTTCTCTCTCAATCACGGTTAAAGCTGATTTTACCTTATTTATCACGTGGCTTTGCCTAAATTAGAGAAAATCTATTAACTTAGTTAGACGGTAAAAACTGCAAACAATCTTCTAGCCAGGCTATTCGTGTAATATTTAAATCTAGTCAATAATCTATGAGCCCAACACTATTGTCATCTATCACAAAGTTAGTCTTGGGTAGGTCCTGTGAGTAGGACCCTCCAGAAATAATATTTGCCTAGTCCCCAATTCCAATATAATATGCATGAAGTTGATTTTAGCTGAGTAATCCATCGATTTGAATAGGCCCTTCGTGCAGTGTAATTAATTCAAGACGTCTTGAAGGTTTAATATACAATCTAGACCATAATTAAATTGCGTTGAAATAAGTATAAACAAATTCTTATTACAACGTTATTTAGAATATTGAGATTACCTAAACGAAATTGACGTGAAGCTTTCGCATAGTTAATATCCATGGAACAAAATTGGGTACATAATCACAAATTATTTAATAGGTTCGAAACGGGTCGAATTGCGGTTATTTAGAAAAAAATTAATCACCATTTTATCCCGACGTTTTGGTTGCGTTGCATGCAGCGGCTGTAGTAACGGGGTGTTTGCACACAAATCATGTGTGAATGTTGCGAATTATTTGTACCGTAGATATTGTAGGTACTAAATTGGTACCAAACTAAGGATTACCTAGAGGGCACTAATAAAATGCGGCTATCCAGACAGCCAGACCAATACTGCAATCTATGGGTTTATAACTACAGGGTGCACCCTAAGTCGATAGCGAAACTTTAAGTAGGCTGTCTACTGATCACTACAAACAACTTGTACTAGGTGGCGAAAAAAATGGAGCGAAAAAAAATCTGCTGTTTCATACATTTGGCGCAGTACTGAGTCGACCTTTTGTATGGAACAGCTAATATTTTTTTCGCTCCATTTGTTTCGCCACCTAGTACAAGTTGTTTGTATTGATCAGTAGACAGTCTACTTAAAGTTCCGCTATCGACTTAGAGTGCACCCTGTAGACAGAGTTATAAACCCATAGATTGAAGTACCTATTGCAGTATCTCTTTTGTTTGGAAACTCTACGATTATGTCGAAGAGATGTTTGCTGACGCGACTAGAAGCCAAAAAAATCCACCTTGTGACTCGCTACGTCAAACAAAAGAGTCAGATACATACAAACCCAGCCTTATGCTACGCTTGCTAGTGTAAAACAGCCTACTTTATCACTTTGCAACGTAAGCAACCAAAGGCTTTGTTCGGTCGGCCACAATCTCAGATACCCCATGGCAGCTCTTATCGCGCGCGACATAAGGGCGCTAATCGAACAAAAAGGGGTATCTGAGACTGTGGCCGACTGTACCTACCGTCCGTAAAGCCTATCTGTGACGTACGTAACCGCACTACGTCAGAGTGCTTTTGACACGGGATCGGTGAAAAGGAAACCAAATGCTTAGTATTGCTTAGTTCCTAAAAGCGATTACAGTTAGATAATGGCTAGCCAAGTTTTCTCCGCGAAATTCGATTTTTGAACGTTTTAACTTTTTAAAACGTTAAAATAAAGTTGCTTTGTATGCGATCTCTCCTTGTAAGAAAACCTAACTTCGCTTAAGTATATTGACCATTTCGTTTCGATCTGATTCAGAGCACGTGTTATCGAATACCTAATGAAAATGGCATTATGAAATCATCGTTCATAGTTTTAGAATACACAATCTACCACAGTAAAGTAGGTAAGTTATTGTTTTCTGCACAAGAAGTATTTTTTTTTAAATTGATTATTTGACCCCATCTAATAAAAATTCGGACGGATCGGTAAAAATAAAACAAAATTCTCCATTTGTACGAACAAAAACCATGCCCAATCATCTTCTGTGACACATCTAAGCTCCAGACAAAAACACAAATAAACTCCAATTATAAATTCAGCCCAGCTTTTTTCGGGCCAACGATGAAAATGTAATTTGGCGAATGTCACGAAAAACGAAACACAAATTATGTATGTACAATAAATACATTGCTCTTATTTAATTTAATGCTTTATTGTTTGGTGAAATGTGAGCGATTTGTACCCTGAGGGAGGGAAACTACTTAGGTACAGTTGACAGCACGTTTGCCTTAACGCGCCTGCACTTTATTCGGTCACGATACGGGCGACTTTACAACACAACTGTATACGTATAACCCGTGTCAATAAAGAAAACATTTAGGATGAACTTCAAAACTAGCGTTGTCTCGTATGATTAGAGCGGGAGGGCGCGTGTTCTGCAATTTATTGACACGGGTTACAGACTGACGTGCTGTCGACTGTACAACAAATTGTGAATTTAGATAGATGGATAGTGAATTTGTAAATATTACAAGTTAGCAAGATATTTCAGATATAAGAAGTGTTTTTTTTACACTTACGCTTACGCAGTATTGCTGATTGATGTCTCTGCCTACCCCTCTTGGGAGGCATCTAATCACAAAGGCGCCTCAGCCGTAGTTAAAGAGGGTCAGATAGGTATGGGTCCTTAGTGAAAGAGCTTACTAAGCACAGTAAAGTTAGCTTAGATAGGTACTATAACAGCGGTAGAGACTATCTACATAATAATATAGATGTTGTTATGAGATATTTTCCTACATTTAAGAAAATTGCTAAAGAGTATTTCTGTCAGCGGCTTTCGCCAGACTGTCCGTCCATAAAAACTAGGCAAGCAAGACTTCCTTTTTAGCCAACCATACGCTAAAGAGAGAGAGAGAGAGTCTCCTTACAGTACTTACTTACAGTAAAAATCACATTTAGGTAACCGCTTTAATAAGGAGCTTTAATTTAATGCGTGAATGGCCCGTTTTCAACTGACAGTTAAAAGCTAAATTCAAAGCCCTTGGTAGATGGCGCTCATAGGCTTGGCCATACAAGAACCGGTATGTGGCTGTCAAATTTCGCTTACACAGATTAATAATATCTTCAGAAAAAGCGAAATTTGACAGTCGTGAAAACGGCTCATTGGCGAGAAGTTTTAGTCTTGACAATGGATTCTCTAGGTACACGCGACAGCACGTCGGACTATACACTTTTGTTGTAAAGTTGCCCGTAACGTAACCGAGTAGAGTGCTGGCGTGTAAGCGTCGGCGTGCTGTCGTGTGTACAAAAAATGTGCCAAAACGGTGGGGTCTATTCTGTAAAAAAAACCGCACACTTCCGCGTGTCAAAACCGGTTTCAAACAGTTTTTGACATTTAAAAACACGATTATTTATGGTGCTTAATTTTAGAGAATACATACGCTGTTGCGGGTGCAAATTTTCTTGCCGTATTTTTCCTGATAGTGGAAGAAATGCTTCCCGAAAAAGATTCGGTTTCTAAATGTTTTTTGTACGGATTGCCTTAAATAAAATTAGGGCTCTTTTTGCCAGACTGGACTAGTGCCAAATGGCCTAGAGTTATAGTTAGTGCTCATTGATGTTCAGTCAACCTCTCAGTTATCAACCTCCAAGTATTCAGTTTCACTTCTACACACGAATATCGGTTATGTATTTTCGTGACGTTTTCTCTGAAAAGAAGCTGCAGGACCTTGGGCCAATAGCCACACTTTTTTCTGCTTAAACCGTTCTTATACGTACCAATACAAGGTGTTACAAAAGTACCTAACTATTTTTACAGGGTAATAGCACCCGGTGATAGGGATCACAACCTAAATATTTTTTTTGCTCTATGACGTTCCGTTGAATTTTAAATTAATAAAATGTGAACGCAGTGGCGGGAGAAAAGTATTTTTTAAATATTGTTTTCATTGACTTTCACAATGTTTTAACAACTTAAAGCTATGTAAATGCGCCTATACACATAAACATATTTTAAAATTTGAGCTAATACCAAAAACAAAAAAGTTATGAAAATTTTTAAATTTTGAGCTTATAAAATAAAAATTGTTTTTTTCAACTTTTTTTACAGATTTGACATTCTGTTGACCACTAGGTTACACCGTGTAAAAAGAGTTAGGATGTTTTGTAACACGTTGTATTTGATTTGTGTTTTGCCGTTTTATGCTACCCTTATTTTTACTGCCCATTGCAGTCACCTATTGTGGAACATAATCGAATCCAGAAATAGAACAGTTTTCTGCTAGAGAGGAAAAACGATTTTATTGCACGGATGGCTGGCGCGCCCTTCTATTCGGGATTCGGATTTCGAACACCTTGGCGGGGGCTGGCTGGAAATGTGACGTAGAAAAAGAAATATCTCTATTTACCTAGCATGTTTTAAAACGGTGGTTTAGATTTAGAACTGTTTGAATATCAAGGAGTCTTAAATCGATGCAAACTCTACCTTTTTAACGCCTGACCCAAAAAGAGGGGCTTTATAAGTTTGAACGCTACGTGTGTGTGTGTATGAGGGTGTGCCTGTCTGTGTGTCTAATTATCTATGTCACGGTTAGTTTAGTTTTCTAGCGATGGATCTTAGACATGTTTCATCAGAATCGGTTTAGCTGTATAAGAGATATTCAAGTTTTAAATTAAAATGTCGGGGATGTTTATTTTTTTTTATTTAGTAGGTATTTTGATTACTGTTTGTTAGTTTTTTTTACCGTCAAATCCTAGTCAATATCTTTGATTGGATTACGAGATCGCGAAAATATGAACTCGTCGCTTTTATTTTATTAATCTATACTTATAATAAAACTCTAGCGAAGTCAATTCTGTACATTGAAGCGCTCACAGCCTAGTTGTACTAGCCGTTCTTAATCGATTGGCAAAGTTAAGCAACAACGGCCGCGGTCAGTCCATGGATGGGTGACCGCTAGTGGCAATAATATCTGAGCGCTTCCGTGCTTCGGAAGGCACGTTAAACCGTTGGTCCCGGTTGTTGTTGATTAATAACAATCGTTAAGCCATGTCAGAGACCCTTTGGGTGGCCTAAAAACTCTGACACCAGGGGTGGCCACTACCTCATACGATTACCTACCTACCATTGAATATTTTTAGAAAAAAACTAGCAGGGGTTACTAAGTAAACTATACTGAATACAAAAATGCAAAAAAATATGTCTATGTCTGTCTGTCTGTCTGTCGAATCACGAATCGCGAATTCGCGTCACGCGAATACCGCTGAATACTTTTCAGTCAAACTTAGGACCGTGATAAATCCTGGTTCTGGGCACAATCTAGGCTATCCGATGTTCAGAATACATTGCGGGTTGCAATTTTAACTTCGTTTTTTGTAAGAAATATTCATTATTTTTATATAGCTTCTTGAGAAGATTATGTTAATAACGTGATACTGAACACATTTCTGAAAAAATAAACGAAAAAAAAATGTAACTTCCTACTTGGAACCCCATTATCTTGGAAACCATTGATTTCCTAGGCATAGTTCCTTGGGCAAAAATTACCGTTATGATGAGGACTATATGTGGTCTCCCGCTTTGTTGGCGGTCTTTTAACACCCTGTTTAATATCACGCTACGACTTCTGGCATTAAATAAAAGTCGAAAAAACATGACAAAGAACCACAATCCTTCTAACTGGTTCTAATCCACAAACCACAAATCACAACATTATGAATTAATCATACAGGTAGGTACAACCTTATTACAGTAAGTCTTTATGTACGGACGCATTGATTTTCACTGAAGACTGCTCCAAGATTTCTTTAGAAAGAAACCGACGAAATTCCGATCAAAACAAAACAAGACAGTTTTTTTTTCATTCGATTTGTCAGGTTGGCAAAGGTTTTCTGACCATAGCCACAACACAAATATTTTTTCAGTTGGCAATCGTGTAAAGTTTGAGATGTTTGGAAGTAGCACTTATTGCATTAACTAATATTTTATTATTTATTTTACGAGACTATAAGACACATTTAATTTGTTTATGATTG
Organism: Zelleria hepariella; assembly: GCA_949319315.1. NCBI lineage: Eukaryota > Metazoa > Arthropoda > Insecta > Lepidoptera > Yponomeutidae > Zelleria > Zelleria hepariella. The sequence continues at coordinate 14,949,597 of OX439382.1, forward strand.
TAATTATTTAAGTTATTATTTGTTTGAAAACAATAAATTATGGGGCGCCATATTGTAGATGAAACATCGGCATTTGTTTTTATTTTATTTTGGCGGAAAATATTAATTCTACAAGCGTAGCTGGCCGGGTTAGAGCGTATCTATGGGTTTAAAACAATAGATTCGTATTAGTGATGGTTGGTGGACTTGTCAAATATTTTTTCCGTAACTTCATGACATTTTCGTATGGTTTTACCTTCTTCTTGGCGTCTCCTATCTAAGGTTGGCGATCAGTTTGACTTTCACCCTTTAAAGCTGAAGATTTTATGCCGAAAAAATATGTACCCACAACAGCACGTCGACCCTAACACGCTAGCACTCTACTCGGTTACGTTACGGGTGACTTTACAACAAAAGTGTACACTCTGACGTGCTCTCGTGGTACCGAATTTTCGCGATATCTACGGTACGTTTTATGAAGATACAAATACTTTGACCCGTCGAACCCGAATCCTTATGATTGGAAGTTGATTGGTCGGACGGGGAGAACTGTCAAATTTCTCCGCATCTATCACCAGTAATGGCGGCCGTCCAATTTCGGCCCGTAAAATAATGTACTTTAGCTTTGGAAAAGTAAAAATTTTCGGCAGAGTAAAACGTTTATCTTGCATAATTTAACCCGAATATAAAATGGGTAAAAATGTTCTCGCCCGTGCCAGAAGGGAAATCTTTTTTAATATTTTAAAACGGTTTGTGAACACAACGTTAGCCAATTTGCATGTGATTACTTATGTCTTTGTTAGTCCAGTCCTTCCTGTCACCATGGGGACCAGAAAATCATGTTTGAATAAAACATCCTGTTTGTACACAAGACAGCACGTCGACCTTTACACGCTAGCACTCTACTCGGTTGTGTTACGGGCGACTTTGCAACAAAAATGTACAGTCTGACGTGCTGTCGTGTGTACATACGAGTATAATTATTGTTGATTTTTTGCACTATGATTGAATGTTAAAGTTTATCACCAACTTAAATGGTCGACTCATATCTTCTTGATGGACGGACGTACACACGACAGCACGTAGACGCTTACGTTTTCCTTGCAAAGTCGCCCGTAACGTAAGTGAATAGAGTGGACGCGTGTAAGCATCTACGTGCTGTCGTGTGTCCGTTACAGGTAAATTATAATATGTATTATGATGCAGCTCTAAAAGGGCGATAATTGATTTACGGGCGTCATGTTTTGTCTAATGTGTATTTCTACAGATAGATCTTCAGTCGTTCGGTCGGATGTCTGCGAATGGCGCTTTCCGCTGTCTGCTTCCGCTTGTCACTTCTGTGTAACATATTTCATATCGATAATCACACATAATTTTGGTTCAAAACTGGTCGAATAGCGGTAAGTTTTGTAAGTAAATGGATTACCTTTATTATCCCGAAGAAAAGGTAATGTAGGTAAGTAAATTAACCAGCCCCCTTAGCACGCTACCATTTTGCCTACTCTCAACTGTCACCTTAGCCACTGTTCACTGTCACCTCAGTAGGGCAGAAATACTTACACATTGCAAAAACTCAATGGCATCGCATTACATTTTCACAGTGGATGGAAGATAGAGTTCAAAATCTTGATTCGAAAGCGAAGCCCGCCTCAAACAATTTTCGTCTCCAAATCCTATTACTGAAAGCATAGTTTTCTTTACTGAAAGCTAAACTAGTTAAGCGAGCGATTTCTGTCGAAAAGAACGTAATAAGTGTTAAAGTTTAGGTCTCATAAAATTTCTAGCCGGGTCATAAGTGGATATCGAAGGTCTTATGATGTAAGAAACTTGGAAAAAACTTGAGCATAACTATTTTATGTCTAATAATAACTTTTATGACGTCTTTTATATTGATCTGTTATAATTATGTCGCTTAAAACATTAGTCTTGTCGTACGATCTAAAAGTTACACCGAAATCAAAAAGCTAAATAAAACTAAACTAAGGCCTTTATATCTACCTAATGAGATTATTTATACAGCGTCCAGTGGCACCTTCACTCAAACTAGATGGGTGAAGAGACCACTCGGCGCTGCGGTGCCTTAGACATTGTTAAAAAGCTAAATAGAAGGAAATGAAATCATATGATAAATAAAACACTGAATAAGTACTTCTGGCATGAAGGACCACATCGAGCTCGATAGCGCGCGATGCAATCTCTCTCTCTCTCTCTCTCTCTCTCTCTCTCTCTCTCTCTCTATTATGCAACTAAACGCTGGATATGCGGCAGAAACAAGAAATACGGTTCAGTGGGTCTATAATGTAAAAAAAACACTCAACCTTTGAGCGTTAAACACTCAAAAATAACCCTTAAAAATGGTATTTTTTTACGGTGGTTATTTTAGAGAAAGGGGCAGTACATGGATGACATGAACAAATATTGACAAGTGAATCTAAAAAAATATATCACTCACTTTCATAGAGAAAATCGAACGGACACTAATGGACAAAGATTGTAAGATCCGAAAGGACGTAGACGTCTTTTTCACAACGTCCCTGGCCAAGACAAAATGTAAATATTATAATTTAAGCTAAGAAACGATCAAAATAAAAAATATTTTATCTTATTTTATCTTTATCTTATTACTAATGGACAGTGTACCTACCGGGCTGTCAAAGCTCCGTCATTAAGTTTTGTCATATAGGGACGAAACACTGGAAAGCGTAGACCCGCAGCCTTGCCACTTTACTTTGTGTTTATTTCCAGTTTCTTTTCCAGGATTGAAACAAGCTTACATAATGAATTAAGTGTAAAGAGTCGGAAGTCATTTGTCACATTCAACGTGGGGGTGACAACGTGACACACAAGGACGCGACGACTTCATTTGTTTCCTCTCAGTTCTTACGTAGTTGCGTCTTCCCTTGTATTTTCCACGAAAAAATATTTCTTCAACTAAGTAAGCATAGTTTTCTTCTTTCATAGTTTTGCAAATAGCAGCCACTTTTTTCCAAGAAAAAAAGGTGAAACAGTTTAATCACTTCTGCTGAAAAAATGCTTGCCCAAAATATAAAAGGAAATAAAATACTAGTAGTTTTTTTTTAAAGTAAAAACTCTCTTTACTTTGCGTCACGAAAGTAATTCTGCCGGCTGAAAGTATCCACTAGCCATTGTTTCGTGAAACATTGTAGAGGCAGATTGCAGTTTCCCCCTCGTTAAATGAAACAATGCTTTCCGAACGAGCTGGCTCGAATTATGTGTAAATACTAACTCAACCTATACACAATGCCTATTTGAAGGTTTAGAATAGAATAGGATACTCTTTACTGCACTAAACATAGGGTTTAGGGTGGGAGTGAACATTACTATCCAGCACAACAGAGACTGGTCAACAGTCACCTGTGCAAACAAGGACTGACGTGGTAAGCTACTGGCAAGAAACGGCCGGGACGCCCCCGAACTACCAGGAGGCGCTCAGTTGAGAAAGAGGCTGCATCAACTGGACTCGGCTGGAAGGAGCTAGAGACTGCCGCGCAAGACCGCGAAAAATTGAGATTTCTTCTTCGAGCCCTGATAAGGGATAAAAGGATGTCATCATCATCACAACAGAGAAAGTTGGTGAATCTTTAATTGGAATTGTCTTCTCGCGTTACGACAACTTGACAAAAATCAAAAAGGTTGGGTTGCCTAGTGTCAGAAATTTTCCCAACTTTAGGGAAACGTTTTGCCAAGTACTTATACAATATGAGTGTATTGTTTGTGTAATGTTCAACTAAAGCAGCGTGGCGGGAAAGCCCATTTTTCACACTTTTTTAAATTTTGGAACCCGTTTTTTTATATCCATCATTATTTTTTAATATGCCTTGGAATACCGCTAGTTTTGGTCTGCAGATAATAGGATATGAATCGTGCAGTAGGAACTACTACCTATGAGAATGAATTAGTTATAAAAGATGTTGTGACTAAGATGACTAAAATTCAAACATTGTATAATACTTACATACCTATACATATTTCATATTATGTCTTTGAAGCTTCTAAAAGTGTGTGCGTGTAATGAGTAGGTACTAATGAGTTATGCATGACATGCAAAAGCATAGCGTTAATGGAAATACATATGCGGGTCATTCTTTGAGAGGTCGATTTTTTTGGTCACACGCTAGTATCTACTAAACTATACATCACACAGTACTAAATTAGCACTTAATCGTTTACTTAACTAACGGTCCATTGAGGCATATCAAATAAAATCAATATTTTATAGAGGAAATTGCCTAAATATCCCTTTGAAGGTAAAAAAATGGGTGATTTTGCGAGTATTTTGCATGTCACACGCGTGTGGGCCTGGTATGTTTTTGTTTGTGGTTTTACTCATGTGCCCACTACTATGCTAATTTATACCTTTCTAAATGCCCAATGAGTGCCTCTATCCAATCGTATATCCAGAATTATATTAGAATGAAAACTCTTGTGTCTGTAGACATTCCTAGAAATGTCACGCGGCGAGCAAAGTTTAAATCGTGCAACGAAAGTATGTTTTTATACAAGCTTAAATACGCGGCAAGTTTCTAGTTACTGGTGCAAAATATCTTCATATGGTCCTTGTCAACTATTATGGTTCGTATGTGTCGCTATCTTTCATGCCTAAACTTTTACGTAAGTTCTTGACTTTTTTTAAACTTTGGTTCGGTAAGGTAGCTGAAAGTGGTGGCACGTTTTGCTAGTACAGTAAACAAGACTACACTAAACTGTCCTAAGTACATGAATGCGTATATCCCTGAGTAGGTATTGTCGTAAAAATAAATACGATTGCTTCTATAGTTTAAGAGAAATAGCTACATTTTAGTTATTTCTGAGATCGGTGGCACTGAGATCGGTGGATTTAAGCCACCGATCTCAGTTATTAGTCAAGGATCTCAAAGAAGTTTTCAACATATTGTATCAATTTCACAGATTCTTTAGATACCACACCGAACGAGATGCTATGACAAATTCAAAATGTATCAGTTTGTTTCTATGGACTAAAGTTTAGACTTCATTTAAGCTATTAAGGTACTGTTTTTTGCAAGGAAATGTAATTTCACGCAAATAAAAAGCAAAATCCGTATAGACAGACAATTTTAGTGTATAATTATTACAGTCACACATATAATAGAGCATTGGTCGCCGATGCGAGAGAACCAGGTTCGATTCCCAGCGCAGGCATGTAACATGACTTTGTTTCTTTTCAAAGTTACATAAATTTGTAAATTTGAAGTAGCTAAACCCCTCCCTAATGTGAGGAAAAACATCGTGATGAAACCCGCAACTTAGTTGGCTCCACACGTAATGACTTCTCTTGTGGGCTAGGCCGACCAAACTGTCAGGATGGTATAGGTGCTGGGCAAGACTACTCCATCTAAAACAATGTCCCAGACACTGCAGCGCCGGCACCCATCTAGTGTAAGTGAAGGTGCCACTGGACGCTGTATAAATATGCGAAGGCTTGTTGACTATAATTTTGCATGTTTAGCTTAGGAATTGATCTTTTACAATGATTTTATGAAAATAAAGATATGATTTTTTTTATAATTTTTATGATGTTTAATAGAAATGTTTTGCTTAAATTAGCCCCCTTTTATCTGTGTCAGTTCATGAGTGACGTTTAAATTTAGAAAAAACGTTTATTATTCACTGTAATTACTGTTTATAATAATTTTAGACACTATCTGAGATCGGTGGCCTTTTTGCTGAGATCGGTGGCTTGTCAAAAAAGAAGATTTTTTTTTTCATTAATCTATAAAGCCTACAGGTGTGCCTCATCGACATATTGACTAGTTTTTAAGCCATCTTTTACGGTGTATTTTTAGTTTTCACCTATCTTGAAAAAAAATAAAAGCCACCGATCTCAGCGAAGAACGCTTTTCTCAGGAATGATCCATGCACAGAAGTTAGAATACCAACTGCTTGTAGAGTGAGGTTTGAGAAAGTATAAGAAACATTAAGTAATAAGGATTTTTTAAGGTTGAAATATTTGCTTGGGACGACTTGAACCCGCAAACTTTTGCATACCATGCAGGGAGCTACCGAGCCAAGTAAATGTCGATGCGAATTTTCCAACCTCATTGTTACTCATGTTACGAACAAAGGGCGCCGGGCGCACGTTATGCAAGAGGTTGCGGGTTCAAGTCCTGTCCCGAGCGCAATCTCGATCCCTCGTCCATTCTACCAGCACACGTCGTAGTGCTTTAGTCGATCTTAAAGATGAGGAATTACATACATTACGATGTAGCCCCCGATCATTTTTAACCCCCGATCAAAAAGAGGGGTGTTTATTTGACCGCTATGTGTCAGGGAGTGTGTGTCTGTCTGTGTGTCTGTGGCACCGTAGCTCTTAAAAGGCTGAACCGTTTTAAGTTGCGGTTATTTTTTGATAGAAAGCAGGTTTTCTAGCGAGTATTTTTTAAATATGTTTTGTTAAAATCGGTTCAGCCATTTATGGGATATTTTATGCTCATTTGAAGCTAAACGGTCGGGGGTATTTTAATTTTTTTATTCAGTAAATAATTTCATCTCATTAATATAGAACGGTCCTTCTTTCGGTTTGTCTTCAATACAAAAAGAAGGATTATGTGGGTCTTCAGAAAGCAAGCCCTTGTCCAATATTTTACGACAAACGAGAGATATTTTCTACGTATATAGAGAAGGCCCTTATTAAGATAGCATTATCTCGCATATTTTATGTTAAGCGATCCACTTTTACTTTATCTTTTTGTTTGTTATGGTCTACGCGGCTGCTCGTGTTATGGTTTTTATTTTCCCGTAAGTAAACTAAAAACCTTGTTTTTTTTGGGTTCGTATTAAAATGGCAAATCTCAAAATTCGGCGTTTTTGAGTTTTGTCGCGGCTCAAAAACATAATTTCTAACAATATAGTACAAATGGCAACCTTATCACTAAAAGCTATATTTTCCAGGCAACCTTGGGATGGACAGGACTGGGTGTGAAAATAAATTAGATACCTCAATCTCTGTTCTAGACACGTGGTAGCGTGTTAAGCCAAGCTCAAGGAAAACTGGCGAATGCACCGTGTGTAGGTATATTTACCCGAACCATTTGGCCACACTTTTTACCCCTTCATAACTCTTTATCTATTTTACATAAACACATGTTTGGCACATTGATTTAATTTACCATTGATGTAATTTTTTTTATGCCCACAGATTTAAGCTCAACCTCAACCGTGTAGAGTTAAAACATTGTTTTCGGACCCTGTATAAAAATCATTTTTTAATAATTAATTTCCCTGAATCCAACGAAATAAATCCAAAACCTCTGGGTGACTCTGGGTATTCAACTTCCGTTGGTCCGCTTTTAATAGGACTTTTTCAGTTTATTTACTTACTAAACTTTGATACAACCCAATGAAAAGGGTTTCGTATTTACCTGTGAATCCCTATAAAATATAGCTGGCACATTAAAGTTACTTCTCTAAACATCATAAGGTACAATGTTTGTTTGACATACTTACTTAGGTAAATTCCATACTTAAAGGGACTGTAATTTTCTAACTTTTAATAGTGATTAATGTTTTGGATTTGACTTTTGTACTGAATTAAAAATACGTTCAATGTGGCTTCCAAAATCATGTGTCCTATACGGGGGGTCTACCGGCTAAGACGAAGCCGATTACCATTGGTGAAAATCGAAGTTCGTTTTATGAAAAATTAACTGGGTGGCAGAAAAATAAACAGGGTGGCAGTACATTTTTCAAAAATCGAACTTCGATTTTCGCCAATGGTAATCGGCTTCGTCTTAGCCGGTAGACCCCCAGGTTTGATAGCCGAGTAATATGTCATTTTTTCACAAGTCACGATACAGGTTATTCTGATGTCCTGAACATATTTTCCTCTTAGTTTGACTTTCCCCGCTAACCCAACTCAGCAACCTAAAACTTTGACACCATGGATGGCCACTACCTCATACGATTACCTATACCTACTCGTATCAAAGCAGAGCTATTTGGTCGGCGTTTTATTTGTCTTTAGCGTATTATAGCATTATATTCAACAAAAAAAAAAAACGCGGTTGTAATGTCATTTTAGGTAGAGCAAACTAGGATGGCATTAATAGTCGTCATCTCAAAGTCGAACTCAAGTAGGTGATCTCAGAAAAGTCAAATGCTAATGTCAAGCCTTGGCTAATGTCAATGTCAATCTCAAGATAGTGTCTATTAATATGCTGACAGCTACGCAAGTTTGACATTAGCCAAGGCTTGACATTAGCATTTGACTTTTCTCAGTTCACCTACTTGAGATCGAGCTCAAGTAGGTGATTTCAGACGACTATTAATACCACCCGTACATCACCATAGCTAATAATCTTTCCTCGCAGGCTAATATAATCCCGAGATTACCCAATAGGCTGAGAATAGGCTCGATTAATTGCAATTACGTAACAGCCGTGTAATTGTAATCTTGCTACCTACGTTTATGCATTAGCAGAGCGTGGGATTAACCCATTAGCATTCATAGGTTAACTTAGGCCTTTGCATAGGTACTGAACGGGCAAAATATGGACATCACGCGAGAAGATCTCAATACCGGACACCAAAACCTCTACATGTTCAGCCAATTCCTAAAATTCCTATTTAAAAACGTTTTTGTTTTTATTTTGTTAAAATCTTTTTCTTTTAATGTCCACACTGAATACAGCGCTGACTTAAGTAGATAGTTTCTAAGAAGACACACTATGTACTTAATTTATAAAAAGCTTTATTCCTGAAAAACTTCAACTTCTAAATGTGATGTCCCACAACTTTTAATCTACGATTTTTTTTTCATACAAAAAAATCCATATGCGCGGCGTAACAAATAGGACTGGAAAGGTGGTAGAGAGTGGAGGGGCACGAAAGCGCGTCGCGCAGGCAGCGCTGAAATGGTACAAATGCAATCTTTCAAATACTAAGAAACGTTTAACCAATAAATAAAATGTATCTAGCTTTTCGAAAAGTCGTAGAAAAAAGTTGTTTGAAATCATATTTAGAAGTTGACGTGATCCAGAAATCAAGCCATTTAAAAATTATCCTGTTGTGTAGAAAAGGTTTAGATAAAAATCTATAATATTTAAAGGACATCAAGTTTTTTACGAGCAAGTCTACCAAGCAAATAGGTTTCCTCATATTTGAGAGTGGCATTGGTACTGCAATATACACAAATAATCCATAATTGTATTTGTTTGCCAAAGGACTCTTGCTTTAGTTTAGCATCTTGCTACCCATTATGCTAACTAGAGTTTTGGTGGACAGGACATCCGATACAAACAATAACCATTCTATCGGATTGCTGAACAAAAGCTATATTTATTCGAGTTTAAAATTGAAGCGTGCACGTACAGCCAACAAACAATGCCATCCGGAGCTTGAAACAAATGCGTTACCGTCCAAAAGAACAAAGAACAAAAGAACAACAAAAAACCGCACAGTTGCTAGTCCTCAAAACTTTATTTATTTATTTATAAAAGTTTATTTGCGGGAAAGTATAATTTTTTCGACGAATAATACAAATATTTTATTTCGATAAGAGCTATTTTCCTGTAATTAAACTGGCTGAGGATTATCTGGCGGCACGGAGTGCCGCCGCCAAGTCGAGCTAAGCAGAGGCACCCCGTACCATACTTTTCTCGAAGCAACTCGCGGCACTTTTGACCCCCCTGTATCTTCGTTGTGAGTAAAGCTAGAAGGCTGAAATTTCGGTTATTAAGAGTTTTCACGGAACCTACCTCGATCTCCAAATTACAAGTGTGTACCTATATTTAATAATGAAATATAGGAAGTCAAAGTTCGGTCAAAACGTGGGTGACATACTCATCACCGTCATGATTTTTAAAGTACTTCTAGTAGGCCTACGGAGTTGAAATTTTGCATGCGGTTATTATTGAGTGAATTATGCACTATGAACATATTCTCGATTAGTAAATTATAATATATAAAAAAGTATAAAAAATATTTTATGCAGTCTATGCAACAACTAGCGCCATCTAGGGTTGTGTCTTGACATCAAAATAACAATATATTTACACAACAGATTAAATTCACTAGAGATTAAAAAGACAATTGTGAGCTAAAACTTATAACCCATCTTATTCTTTGCGTGCCGTCTCCTATCGGAGGCTGGCGATCAATTTGGCTATCTCGTCCTTCGAATAACCATAAAAGACGATAACAAAAAATATTCCTACTTCATGACGCTACTTCTTGAATTTTGCCTGCTGTCAGCATAAAGTATTTATATATTAATGCAATAAAAAATGTTCATGACTATTTCCAATTGGTAAATAATAAAATTATACTGCTATACAAAATTGATAAAAATATATTAATATCGCTTTTCACCACTAGATGGCGCTACAAGTTGTAAAGTTAGCGTGCTGCTATTATTAAGTGTTTAAATTAATGCAATAAAAAATGTACAGGCCCTCAACCCTTGACGCAATTGTTTCAATATGGCGCAATTTATAAAATTCTATACTTCACGAATTAAGACGCATTTTACATTTTTATTTACAAAATAGTCTAACCTTTGAACAAACATTACGAAGTATATAAAATTAAAGCATGACTGTGCGAATAAAAAAATAAATAAATTAGAAGACTTTGTCAATATCGCTATAGCGTCTAGAGTAACCCCGCAGAACTTATTTCCGATCGGTAAATAATAAAAGTATTAATATTGCCACTTCCAACTAGATGGCGCCACTAAGTTCCTACATCGCAGTATGGTTATGTTTACACCACGCATATAAATGTCTCAGGATTTTTTCCCCAGAATTTCTATAAAAAACAAATTCGTCCACTATTTCACAGTGTCACTACGTTAGCAAAAAAAAGCCACATCACTCACCGTAACACAATGAATATTGCAATGGATATGGATGGTTCCATGCAGGAATCAATTACACTTACTTACTGTATCAATATTAAACAATTTATTTCTAAAATATAAATAGTGACTTGGCAACAGCACAAATCTGTGATAATTATAATTTGGCAGATGAATTAATTATTATTATACTTATTGCTGTGCTATTGCCAAGTCACTATTTATATTTCAGAAATAAATATGTTTAATATTGATACAGTCAGTAAATGTTGGTAGGTAACTAATTAGGAAACAATGTATGACAAAGTTGTTGAACAGGTGTTTTCACACTAACTGAAAAGAATACGTGCTTCAGTACTAAGTAAAATACCTAACTGACTTGGCTTTACATAGATATCTCACAACTTTTTACGGTGGAAGCGAGACTTGGTTTTTGTACATTTATGTTTTTGATGGGATTATATTTCCACTAGCCTTCTCCCATCCATAGACACACCGCGCCCGATTACCAATCTGTTAAAAATGGCTAGTCAGGCTATGAGCGCCGGTATCTGGGCTTGTCCTTTTATCGTTAGTTATTCTATGTAAACACGTAAAAACAAATTAAAATATTGCCGCCCAAACGCTACAATTTAGGTAATTTTGTTTCAGTTTATTAAAGCTCACGTCGGATTTATTCAGCTGAAGGAAAACTAATTGGTGTCCACGGACGGGGTGTAAAATTGATGGGTTCACTACGCCTTGCCGAAACACGTTTCACCTAGTTACACTTCACCTATGACGTCTCATCTAACCTACAGTAGAGCTAACGTTCAAATCATCTAATGTTTGTTTTAACTATAACCATTTCTTCGAAGCTACACTTCACCTAATTACGATTCAACTAAACACAATTCATCGAAGCATCATTTGTTCGATGCTACATTTCACCTAATAATAACTAGTGGTTCGCCCCGCCCCGAACTATGAACTCGCGAGTGTACCTAACTGTTGCTAACACCATTTGCGCAGGCGCGCGCGCGCATTGCATATAAACTTTACAACCCCATATCTCGGCCACCCCTCGACCGATTTGGCTCATGTTCGAACCTAAAAATAAAATTATATAAAATAAAATAAAAAATATTTTAATTTAATTTACCCGCCTACCAAATTTCATAACGATCCGACCAAATTTACTCAAGTTATCGTCGAACGAACATACATACAAACATACAAACGCCGGATTGTTCTAGTAGACTCGGAGAACTTCGCTTGCTTCGCTCGCTCGTTCAATAACTCTATACGTACAGTACAACTAAACACCATTCATCGAAGCACTATTACGTCACCGCTTAAACTTTGATGCAGTCGGTTTTTTTTTTGTTATTGGACAGTTTCGCAGCAGCAAGTCCAACCCAACGACACGACACCTCATTTATTCAAATCGGTTCGAAGGTGGAACATAGGAACGGAAATACATACGTACGTAAATGTCGGTACATGAAACATAACCCTCCTTTGGGCAGTCGGTTTAAAATTGAAACATTGTTACACTAGTGGTTCGCCATGAAAACGCGATGCAGGCGGAACGCGACGCTGGCGGAAAGCGATGGGACCGCCAAAATTCGATCAAATGATATCTAGATAAAACAACATTAGACTACACAATTCCCAGATGAAATAAGCTCTCGGACTAATGACATTCGGTGAAATGAACCAAAGGTGTAATGTCATTCGGTTAAATGAAGTCTAGTTTAAGTGACATTGGATGATACGTCATAGGTGAAGTGTAACAAGGTGAAATGTAATCGGCAAGACGTAGTGAACCCAAAATTGATGGAGGTAAATAGGAAACAAACTTTTACGGATTTATTTTCAAACGTGCAAACGTTTTCGCAACGTACTTATAGTTGGAGAGCTGGTGACCAATCGAGATATTTTATCGTACAAGGCTGGGAGTTAGTAGGCTGATAGAGTAGACTTCGCTGAGTCTGGGAAAAATATTTTTTTGGTCCGGTCGCGGTTGAAAGTTAGATTTTTTTCGACTTTGAAAGTTTAAATGTATGGGTTGAGTCATTTCTTTTTTGTCTACAAGGCTGGGAGTTTTTAGGCTGCCTTTTTAGTCTCCGCTGATCACAAAATCACTATTTATTACTAGCCAAACGCGGTAGAAATATTGTTTTTTATAACCTAGAAAGTGTGAATTTTTGGGTTACAAAAATCAAACTTTCAACCACGCTCGGCCAAAAAAACAATTATTTTCTTGTTCAACGGAGTCTCAACAACTAACCTAGAAGTTTCTAGCCTTGTACGACAAAAAAAAATATACGGAACCCATACATTTAAACTTTCAAAGTCGAAAAAATCTAACTTTCAACCGCGACCGTGCCAAAAAAATATTTTTCCCAGACTCAGCGAAGTCTACTCTATCAGCCTACCAACTCCTAGCCTTGTACGAAAAAATATCTCGATTGGTCACCAGCTCTCTAACTATTAGAGCTCCTACCAATGTACACTTTGAAAGTGAAAAAAGTATATTTATCATTATTACGTTAAAACAGTAAAATATAACAAAACCAACAGCTAATGATAAAAGGGGCAGTGCTCAGCTATATGCTGTGTGTGCATGCATCAAGGCAGCACTAAGAAATTTTATCTTTTCTATAAGCGTATTACTAAATAAATTCAATAGGTAATATTAATTGGAGAACATGTCATGCACATGCACAATGATATGACTGGACCCATCTCTCAGAAAAAGGTCGGATAAATTCCGCAAAATTAATTTTCATTTAGGTACATTAATTTGGATTTTCATCATTCCGATGGGAAACTATAGAATAACTACTCGTATACCTTCCACTGCGACTTGAACCAAGAGGCCGATTCTCGCGAATATAACACACGCAACCGTCGAACGAAATCTAGAGAAAGACCATAATTAATTTATTATTCCTTTAACAATTAAGTTTTTCAGATTTCCTGGAATTGGCTCCCCAGGATTCCGATTGGAAAGTATATCTAACCACCCTGTGGGTAGAAAAGAGTACCTACTCGTACATATATCATAGATACCTTTGCCTCTTTGTTAAACAACCAACTGAAAGGCAGAGCTCATTAGTCTCACACCGATGCACATTTTGCTTTGCAATATCATAAACACTATCTTGCTTGAATGAATTGATTGTCTTTGTTCACTAAATGCGAGTGTAGCAATCTAGTAGATGATAGGATGTTTGTTCTCTTTCAAGCTGAAACAGCTGTACGTTGGAACTTACACACTAACTACAGGGTGTTAAAAGACTGCTAACAGACCCGAAAGCCACGCATACTAGACACCAAAACAAAGTACTTTTTGGAGAAATTATTGCTGGGAAATGATTTTGGTTTTTTAGGTTATAATTTTGAAAAATATTTTATCACGCAATGGACGTGTAACGCACAGAAGTCATATTGCGCAAGCGTAGGTATAAGTTTATATTACTTAAGGCCCCGTATAAGGCTAACTAGCGCCACCAATGTTGAAAAAATCATATCTTCCTTTAGAAGAAGTTTCTGGAAAAATCCTAAGATGAGCCTATGCGGCATGCTTTTCTAGATTTTTAAGTGTAGATACCCTCTTCGAAATTTACTTTTAAGCTAAAAAATTTTCGATAACCGCCAAAAACGGCCGTTTTTGGCGGTTATCGAAAATTTTTTAGCTTAAGACTAGAAATTGAGTTGGGTACCCACACTTAAAAATCTAGAAAAGCATGGCGCATGAGCTCATCTTAGGATTTTGTCAGAAACTTCTTCTGAAGCGAGATATGATTTTTTCAACATTGGTGGCGCTAGTTAGCCTTATACGGACCCTTAAGCTTGAAGTACTGATGTTTAGAATACATTGCGGGTTGCAATTTTAACGTCGTTTTTTGTATGAAATATTCATAATTTTGATATGGCTTCTTCAGAAGGTATGTAAAGAACTAGATACTAAATACGTTTCTGTAAAAAAAAAAGTTTTGAAATGTCCGTCTTTGAACCTCATTATCTCGGAAACCGTTGATTTCCCAGGCATAGTTTCTTGGGCAAAAATGTTCAGTATGATGAGGACAATGCGTGGTTTCCCGCTTTGTTGGCGGTCTCTTAACAGCCTGTATATCTACGTAATGAGATGATTTATGCAGCGTCCAGTGGCACCTTCACTCACACTAGATGGGTAGATAGAAGAGACCACTAGGGGCTGTACAATTTATTGTACAAGGCCACATCTTTTGTTTGTAGTGTCTGAATGTTGCATCTTGCAATTTTCCGATATACTTAGCCGTGAGTTCCAAAAGGACAGAAAGTCGACGACAAGCTGAATATCAATTTGATATTTAATCCAAATGCTTCGGAAATTAAACAGGAAAGGGATCCGACGTTATAGGAACCCGGTAGGTACCACCAGCAAGAGTTACGATGGACTTTATGGTACAGGTTTTGTTAATCTCTAAAATAATTTCCATTTCGTTAGATCGAATGCGATAAATTACTTCGGTAATTTCCTATTAATCAAGCGAAGAGATAGCTTGTCGTGATAATACTTTCGGCTTTTGTTTTGCATTATCAAAGTTAAAACAAAATTGTGTAAATTATTTGTGAATGTAAGACAATAAAAAAAAGAACAATCTACTTCACCTACAGGACTAAGCAGTACGTAAAATGAGTACATAGGAACGAATACCTACCTCTACCTATTAATACTATTCCATACGCATTGTGGGGTAGAGCTAGAAAGTTACAAAATAATTATTTTATCAGCGCAGCACAAAAGAGTAAGAATACTTTCCCTCAACATCCTGACACACAAAACACAAGCCCATCTCTTTATCTGCCATCACGATAAAAGAACATACAGTTACCCAACCCATACTCCGCGGGATCACAAAATAACCTCCTACCTACCACAGAAAGACACTGGATTTTTCGGTTGAACAAGAATCGAAAAAGGTCTAAAACTTTTTAGTAAAAAGCCAGGCTGTGACAGCCATATTGAAGATAAAAGAAAATTTTTACTTTTTCTTCCTTTCGGTCTAAAGGCATCGTTGTATTTTTTTAGCATTTTGTACCAGTCTGCCTATCAAAAGAAGGTCTGCAGTCTTATAAATCTTTGAGTACTTACGCAGTGGGCGATCGTAGAGCCATTATGAATAATGAAAAAGTTGGTGTCTTATTTTAGTTTTTTTTTAAGAATGCTCGACTTTATGCTTTCTGTGATTGCTAAAAAAAGGAGCCAGTGCCCTCCATACGGACGGGTCTGATATGAAGTTTCGAATAACGTTTGTTCGACACACGTTGGTGCGAAAAAAATTGACAGAGGTACGCTCGTGCGAAAGATGATTGAATCGAAAAACCACAGATGGTTACAAATTAATGCAAAGCTCCGTTAGTTCACCTTCGGTTGCATTTATTCTGTTCCGAAGTAAAGTTGTTTATTTTTGCCGAGACAAAAACAAATAGTACCATCTATCTTGCGAGGGGAAGCGCTTCTACATTTACACGGATTCTCTACTCTCTACACATCCACTTATTCGATGATTTTCAGTCGACATGAACAGATAAGTACTAAATTAAAAATAAAATACCGCCGACATTTTAACTTCAAATAAGCATATCTCATAAACGGCTGAACCGATTTTGATAAAACATAATTATCGAAGAACACTCGCTAGAAAACTAACTTTCAAATTTTTTAAAAACCGCATCCAAATCGGTTCACTCGTTTAAGAGCTACGGTGCCACAGAAGTACACACATAGACATTAGACATAGACATAGCAAACTTATAACACCCCTCTTTTTGGGTCGGTGGTTAAAAATGGCACTCTTCTACTAAGTACCTACTTTCAACGCTTTTGAAAAAGCTTTGGAAAAGCGCTGCGGCGGCGTCGTCACAGGGGATGTGTCAGAAGATGCAGATGTTTTTTTATGTTTTACCGATGTGGAGCCCACAGACAACGTTGCATTTTATGCCCTGATGCTTCACAGTGCAGCTGGCAGGATGTCCTGCCCGGCTAAGATGACAAGCCGCGACGCGAGTTTTATCTAAGCTTGCCCGCGAGATACTTTCTCCTTCTTTGTATGTTGGTGTCATGTCTTTTCGCGAAAAGCAACTCAAGTCCAGATCTTATCAGTGGCAAAGGGTAGCTATTTTTGCTTTTGCGACATATTTCACGGCGAATTCTTTTCGCACCGCGAAAGAAGTCGCGGAGTGCATCATAGACGGGCTGGAAGCGACCCTCAGCGCGATCAAATTGGCTTTCGACCGGCTGCACATCCAGCGCACTTTTTTTTATACTTAAGATATTTCTATGCATAATCGAGTGGCTTGGAGAAGGCGCGAAATTGCGCGTCGACTCTATGTCACAAATAAGCACGTACGCTTTGCCTGCCGTGCCGCGGGATAAAAAATACACATCGTAAAAAGGGTCTTTGAAACTCATTTGTGAAAGACGTGGAGGTTAAAAAGTTTTGGGCATAAATTCCGACCCGCGGCTTCTATGTGATCCATGTTCAACTGAAAAGGTATCCACCAAAATGTACTGGTTTTAACGCAAAAGTTTATAATGTAGGTACATTGTCAGACTGAAGAATCCTAAAACGTGAGCCCCATGGACAAACGTAAAAAGGTTACTTCTAAAGATTGTTAAAAACCCTCAAGCCCAATTCCAATCCCAGTGGCGGTTAGTCCCTATGACTACTACGAGTATGTATAATAATTACACTTATGGCAAAAACTGCAATATTTTATTCTATACATATTTTAATTTTTTGTATGAAGATGCCAATCGTTATATTTTGGTGGGTTGTGGTGTTTTAATAAATATATTTTCTTTCTTTCTTCTAAATTAGTAAGATATCAATTATCTCTATATTATCTGTACATATTATATCTATACATATCTCTATACTTCTATATGTATAGTACTGAGAACTTCTTAAATAAATAATCTCATGAAAAATTAGAAGTAACAATCATTGCTCTATAGTACCTTCCCTAGTAGTTGAAATAACAGCTGATACACCATGAAGATACATACATATATCTTGAAACCGTCCACACAAAGCTATCTAGCCCCATCTGCGACCGCCAACGCTAGCCAGACGAACCACACTAAGACTACCCCCTCTGGTGAGCTACCCGTTCTAATACTACCTAGGAACTAAGATGTCCCCAGGCTTTGCGTCTGTGGCACGAGTATCGACACAAGTAATATTGCCTGCTAGTTTGTCTCGGAGGATACCGTGAACAAATTGTTTCCATTTTATGTTATGGATTTTCACTTTTCAGCTTACGAACAACGTACGATATTGTATAATTATAATGTACGCATAGTATTTCCATTCAGGTTTTCACTTAAATAACAATGTTATTCAAGATCTTATACACCTAAGGTCGCAATAAAGTATTGAGTAAGGTGTACATTTGTCTTATATTATTAACGTATCTGAAATTGACTCCTACCATTTGCTAAAAATCCACCCTCAAAATATATTATTTTCAAAAGTCAAAAGATGTTTTGTGAATTGGCTGAACGGATTATTTTTAGGTATGTATGTTCGGCCACAGTCTAGGATACCCCATGGTAGCTCTTACCGCGCGCGGCATAAGGGCGCCAATCGGTCAAAAAGGGGTATCCTAGCGTGTGGCCGACTGTACGTATTGTTTGATTGCGGTTATATGAAACGGCCAAGGATTGAAATATCAACGGTATCCTGATATAGTATAATAGTTCACAGAAAAGCAATAAATAAGGCGAACTATTTCTAAAGGAACTTCTGCAAATTATTTCACAGAGTACAAAAGGATTCCCTAATGTATCTTCCTAGAGGAGATAAGAAAATTATCTTCAGCGAAATTACGAAAGGTTCTCAGATAATTTAAGTAATTACATTATGGTAGCAAATGCAAGCGAAAGCCAGAGGGGTAAAGCTCATTAACATAATATAATAATTTATCAAGCAACAATGACTTCCGAAGTGGCCTACTTTCTTTGGTAACTGAGACACAGGCTTGGGGTGTCATTCTACAACAAATCATTGTTAATTTTACTTGTATAATAGTAAAATCGCGATACCTAAAGGAATAATAGTACATAAAGGTACCTAAAGGTATAATCGCCAAGAAAATCCCTTAGAAAAGAATCGACAACTTCAAGACTACAAGTTAGTTATGACCTTAGTATCGGTTATGGAATCGTTAGCGTAATACGTTGAATGTATACTAATAATCCCTATCAAGGCTTTTCCAATGTCATTGATACCTATGAACAAGTTCAATCATGACGACACTCTCCTAAAACTTACAGATATGACTACGGCATTATTTTAGTTTAGGCCCGGTTTCTGAGTTGAGAATTTTGCTTAGCAAATGGGTAAGTATCGTCCTGTCTCTGCAGATTTCTCACAAAAGAGCGTGACAGAGCGATACGTAAGTAGGTATGTGCTTAGTAAAATTCTGAACTCAGAAACCGGGCATTAGATATCTAGCGACAAAGAATAAGTGTGATTTTATCAAATAAAAATAATCAGTGGCCAGTGTTTCTAGTTAATCATTTCACAGCAGACGCCAGCCCACGTCACCAGTCATTCAGATTCAGCAAAACTTTTATTCAACTAACTAACTTTCACAACGCCCGCAGCTAAATTCCTTGTTAATATTTTAAACAATTTCCATTTATTTCCAGCCATAACTTTAAGCCACGAAATGCACAAATGTTTCAGAAAATTTTCAATTTGTGGTTGGTTTTGCAAATGCCAACACTAGCGGCCTATTATTACACACACACAGTACTTTCCGCGATTTTCCGACCTCGATCCCAAACCCTTTTATTCCAAGTGTCGCAGGGAGTAAGGGTTTTTTGTCCCTGTACTTTAGGCCACAAGATAAAGTACCTACTCCCTAAGTGTTGACTTACATTAGGACACAGACACGGACTTACACAGACATGAAGGTTATGTTAAGCATATCAAATCAATCTTGGGAAAGAAGAATTTTCTGTCTATCCGGCTTTAGATAGATCAAAAATTGTGTATCAAGAAAGCACCTTTTCGCGAACTATAGAGCACGGTTGATATAGTCAGGAGTGCTAAAGTTGCACAGAGTGCACTACAGATATTAACGGTCAAGTGAAGTAAAATCTCCTATGGATTGGAGTTCAAAGTAAAGACAAATTGGACACTCTCATTATTTAAGTTTGGCTCGGTATACAGTGCGTACTTACTTAGTAAAGTACGAATACAGCAACGAAACCAGACAAAGCAACTATTATACAACAATGTATTCGTCAAACAAATGTAAATATAAGGAGCTTTACCCTCTAGCCATCAGTACAAAGGGCAAGGTCTCAATCTCTGACGTCCGCTCTTTATGTTTATGATTTGTATGGCCAGAAGTAAACTCAGTACTCAATAACTCTTGGGCTGGAAATAGAGCTGGTGTATAAGACTCTGAGACGTCAAGATAATTCGCAACACAAGTCGTTGCATTATTGTATTCGAAAAGTGTCGAATCACGGTTGGGTTTAGGCAAAATTAATAATAATTACCATTACCGGGCAAAACGTAGGAATAAATAAATATTAATTTTGCCTAAAACCAACCGCGATTCGACCCGTTCCGAATACAATAATGTGTGAATATCGCTGGTGAATATTACAAGTCGTTGCCTCAGGACTTTTGTAGGTTTCTTTACCATAGAGTTTCCGGAGGGGAATTTTGTACCTATTTTTCGCAGCGTTGGTTGGCTAGAAATAATTATGATAAATCTCACAAGCAGGTAGACAAGCTGTAGTAACGCGATTTATTATCCGGCCTTTAATTAAATTCGTCGCCCAAATGGAGCCAATTATAGGAGTGTTATTCTGGAAGTGGAGAATTACTTTGAACTGTCTTCGATGACATTTGCCTTTTAGTAAAGTTGCAAGTTACAAGCCACATGGCTCGTATCTCTGCTTGCCCTTATATACCGTGGAGATAAATACAAGCCACACAAATAAAAAAAAAAGCATCGTAAAAAGAATTTCATAGGTCATAGAAGATCATAGGTTCGAATTTCGCTCATACCTACCTAAAATTCGACGTTTAGCGTGGTGACTTTAAAATTCAAAATTCGACCAAATTGTTAGTCAAAGAAAATATAATAAATAGCATGGCTCGCTTGCATGCACATGCACTTACTTACATATCAAGGTAAGAATAAACTAACGGAGAAATTATGATAATATTGAATCACCTTGAGTCAAAAACTCAATCGTGTGAAAACTGTATTTTCATTATTGTTTTTTTAAGTGACTTCAAAAAAGGAGGAGGTTTTTAATTCGTCGGAATCTTTTATTATTGTGGTAACATACTACAATTTGTTACTCAATGTATTTTTGAATAAACCTAGAATGAACAAAATAATAATAATTAACTTATTTATTAATTCATTGTAAAAATATACAAAAAATACAATCGATCACATAAAAATTCACAAAAGATTCGTCGAAAAAAAAACAATGCTCATTCATTGTTGTTAAGCAAATACCATGTTACAGAATAAGTGATTATTTTTAACACAATAAATAGAGTGTTTAAGAAAGCCTATTTTACTTACCGCAGGAAAATCCCGAGTGTTGGCTTTGCCAGCTTTACTACAGCTTACTAGCCCTAATCCGATCCCATTAGTCTGTCATGGACATACTTGTCACTTTAGTGTGTGGTCCGAAGTTAGCAAAACAATTTGTATTTTCTTAAATTTTTACACTGAGAAAATTGCGAAAGTTTTTCATAAAATCCACATCTAAAAAAAGTAGGTTTTAATTTTATAAATTCGTTCAGTAACATTCACATTTTATAAACAACAATAGACGTGGTGGTGCAAAACATTATTTATAAACAACAATAGACGGTAAACGAACGCACAAACTTTACACACGCGGCAACTACCAGTTGAATGTCTCTATTTACATATTTAACCACAACAACGCTCGGAGAACAGGTGCGTTCGAAATTCAAAATGAGGGTCATAGGTTAACTTATTTATTACGTTGATTTTTTATTGAGGAGTTTTTTCGGCCAGTCTCGTTTAGTTTTCGGCCAGTAGGTTCCGATCGCCGCTGGGCGGAGCGCAGGGCGGGCGGACGTCAGGGCGGCGTGGCGGTTGCACCGATACTGACGCTTTCAGGAACATGTGGCTTAATCCTGAGCTTATGCGCCATCGTTTCATTTTTCCATACATTTTCTTTGTTAAAGTAATTGCATGAGCTGACCGAAATGACTAGAGTATTTTCATTGCTTCGGGAATGTTAATTGGATTATATGTAGTAGTTACTTTTATTAGTACAGATAGGCACTCGCTAGGATATGCCTTTTTGTTCGATTGGCGCCCTTATGCTGCTTGCGGTGAGCTGCCATGGGGTTTTGAGTGACTGTGGCCGACCGTACATAGCTATTGCGCTTTAGTGTAGTTTTCTCGGTAAAACAATAAAAATACTTAACGAGTCATATAAAATATTCGTCCGCATACCTAATTTGTTTAAAGTACACTCGTCTTGCTTATATCAATAACGACACATATTTGAAGAAAGAAGGGGTATATTTCCCGTACCTACAAACAGTCATAATTAACTTAGAGCAGTCGATGGAACCAGTCGCCAACGACAAAGTAATTTTGAAAAACCATTTTCCTCAAACACCTATTATGGCTGGAGAGCTGGTGAACAATCGACTTATTTTGTCATACAAGGCTAGAAGCTTCTAGGCTGGTTGTTTAGACTCCGCTGATCACGAAATCACTATTATTATTGGCCAGTTGCGCTTGAAAGTTCGTTTTTTTTTCTTGTGTCTTCCACTAATTTTTTATAACCCAAAAATATACACTTTCTATTTCTAGGTTATATCAAACGAACTTTCAACCGCGCTCGGCCAATAATAAAAGTGATTTCGTACTCAGCGGAGTCTAAACCACCTGCCTAAAAACTCCCAGCCTTGTACGACAAAATAAGTCGATTGTTCACCAGCTCTCCAGCTATGAGTGACTCGTCCATTGTGTCGCATCCAAAGGGTCGAGAAGAAAAGTGGACTCTATCGGGGTTTCCTTTCACAACACAACGGCGAGTCATTCGGTAAATTGAGCACAAAGAACCGTGGACAGTCCCAACTTCGGACGAAACAAAAGACCCGCAAAAGGCTGGGGGCTAATTCTCGGAAATCTCGCATTTGACACATCTCGCATGAAAATTCTCATGTCATTTTGATCTCGATTACTCCCGACCACTCGAGTCATGTCGAGCGAAAAGTACGTGCGAAAAGGCAAACATCTCGCAGAAATCTCGTTTGTCGAGGATGACTTCGTGAGAGTAGGAGATGTGACATTTGCCGCAAAATGGGATTTTTTCGTTCGAGATGTGTCGAATGCGAGATTCTCGCGAGCCCCCAGTACTAGATGTGTTGCTTTGTTGTGGTTGCAACGAAGAGTAAGTAATCATGGAATAACATAAAAGCGATGCATTTATGTGTCCGTTTGTTGGTTTATTTATCCGTTGGTTCACTCGTTCGTCCATCCGTTCATTTCTTTGATTGGTTAGCTTACAAGTAATGGAACACCGTGGGTTTCTACACCGACCTTTTTGAAGGGCTTAGAATAATAATAATAATAAATTTATTTATTTCAAGTTGCATGGACCCATATTATAAGACCTTACATTACATTTTTTTTTTTAAAGTTACATCACAACATTAGATCAGATGAAACACACGCAATACGTAAATAGCTCAAGTAATTAATTAAAAAGACTCAATTAAAAATGTCAAAAATAAAATAATAAAGAAAACTAAGTAAGTAAGTTTAACCGTTTACGAAATACAAAATAATAAAAAAAAAACATTCTTCATTCTTCACATAAGAAAAAAGCACGCCACCAAAGCCGTAGGCAAAATATAGTAGTTTTGACCCCCGACATAAAAAGAGGGGTGTTATAAGTTTGACCGCTGTGTGTATGTGTGTGTGCGTATGGCACCGTAGCTCTTAAACGGGCGAACGGATTTGGATGATTTTTTTATATTTGAAAGCAGGTTTTCTAGCAAGTTTGTTTAGATATGTTTTATCAAAATCGGTTCAGCCGTTTATGAGATATGCTATGCTACTTTGAAGCCAAAATGTCGAGGGTAATTTTTTTAATTTATTTAGTAGTATAAAATGATCTATCCTTTTGAATGCCCTGATAAAGACATCGTACAGCAATCAATATCCTTCACATTTACGATTCGGACCAAAAACTAAGAATTGACAATTATTATCCCACTCGAAAGTTTGTGAGTGTGTATTTTAGAAGACCTTCTCGCTCTTTTGGCTAGATAACTTATAAATGTTTTCCTTCAAGTGAAGGAATAATACAAGTTTGACTACGCCGTCGAATAGAGAGTGTAATTATCCCTATCCCACGTCCTACAAGCCAGTTTGATAACGGCCATTGAAGCCAGGGGGTCTATCGGCTAAGACGGAGCCGATTACCATTGGCGTAAATCGAAGTTCGATTTATGAAAAATGAACTGCAATGAACTGCCAGTACAGTTTTTTCATAAATCGAACTTCGATTTTCGCCATGGTAATCGGCTTCGTCTTAGCCGGTAGACCCCCAGATCGATGTGTCCTACCTGATTCCTTTGGGTCTTCAAGAGGTCGATTAGAATTATCTTAGGGACAAATTTAAAGGAATGGACAGACAGGAATGCCAGTACAGTTTTTTCATAAATCGAACTTCGATTTTCGCCATGGTAATCGGCTTCGTCTTACCCGGTAGACCCCCAGATCGATGTGTCCTACCTGATTCCTTTGGGTCTTCAAGAGGGCGATTAGGATTATCTTAGGGACAAATTTAAAGGAATGGACCAACTCAGACCCGGATCCAGGGAGTGGACGTCATAATGGATCTTAATTTCCCTCCTGCGAAATAATATAGTCTCGCTTTTGATTGCGATTGACACGAAAATCAATGAAATCGGATAATATTTAGGGTTATGAAAACTATTACTTCGTTTGAATGACCATTTTCATTTCTCTAACGTTGTTTTGTTCCGTTTCGACTAAACATAATCGACTACATCCACTGAAATGTGCCAAAAGAACAAATTCCAAGCAGTTCATGGATGGCGTTTACAGACGTGGCCATAGAAGAGCCGGAATACGGCTGTCAAATTTCGCTTAGCACAGATTCATTTTGACAGCCGTATTCCGGTTTTGCTATGGCCACGCCTGTAGGCGCCATCTATGAAATGCTTTGTGAATTTGTGCTGAAAACGGCTCATTGGATTGTCAGATGGATAGCAGCTGCCAATCTCTAGGTCCGCTCCTGGATATAGGTCACGTTTAAGATTGGTCTAGATATTGGGATGATGGTGCATTTTATTTGTGACGAGCGTAACGGGAGGGTGCTTGAAGGAACATTTCGTTCGGTAAAGATAAAATATTAACTCTCACACGCATTCTATAATATTATTATTTTCTGTCATGCTTTAGCAACTTCAATTGATCATATAAATAGATCAATGTATAGAAGAACAAAGTATTTTCGACTGCAAAGTTAAGTTGTAATTCAATCAGTTTTTGTTCTTTCAATGTAGTAAACAGCTCGGAGCTCGAGTCCGACTCGCACTTGGCCGGTTAATTGGGGTAAATTTCTTGTAAAATATAAAGTTGATCCGCTAGGTGACGGCCCCTGGGAAAGTAAAACATTTTCCGTCGCCTGGGTAAGATAATATCCTGACAAATTAAAATTGATGTTCCGGGTGAAGGTTTGGAGGTCACACGACTAAATAGTTTTTATTTTACAGTGAAGGATACAAAAAGAGAAGATATAAAAGGTTATGAAAAATTGTTTATTGATGAGAACTTTTAAATCAAGGGTCTACGCAACGTGCTACGAACTTGTAGCGCTGCTACGAACTCGTAGCGCTGCTACGGTAGCGTCGTAGATCGCTTCATTGTTCTAATTTTTATGGTAGTTATTCTGAATTGGCAGTCTGGCTCTTTTTTATTATTATAGAGTAATTTTTAAATAGCTCTATTCCACACGACAACTTCTAAACCTGATTTTCTACGACTTTTCGAATAGCTCGATACTTTTTATTTATTGAACTTTTCGGATTGTTTAAAAGTTTCGCGTTTGCGCGGCGCGTTTCCGTTCTCCTCCACTGTCTACCACCTCTCCAGTTAAAATATTATCGACAAAATAGATTTTTTTATGGAAAAATTAAATTGCGCTTTCACCGAAGTCGTAAAACAAAAGTTGTTGGAAATCACATTTAGAAGATGACGTATTTCGGGAATAAAGCTATTTAAAATGTACCGTGTATAAGATAACCTTGTAGTTAATAAATACCTAAACCTTAGACTATTTCTGTTTTGCATGAGATCAACTTCATTCGTTATAAAAAAAGGATTTTACTGCATTAAACTAACAAATATGAACACAAATTCATCCTTACATTTATTATTACATCTTGCGCGTATGCAGGTTCTTGACAGGCCCAGCTCAACGGTGGAGGAAAACACAATTTTCACACCGGTAATTGAAAATAAATCCGGCCCGACCCCGCCGCCGGGTATGTTCGACAGTTAGTTGACAAGGTTTTAACGTCCTAAGTACTCGATTAACGCCTAGGAGCGATGTTTATCAAATCCTCGTTTCCAGAGTGGTAACCAGCGTAGGAATACTTGAGTAACACCTAGGAGCGAGGTTTATCATAACCCTTGAGTGATAACCAGCGTAGAACTCGCCAAATATAATTTGTTTCCGAAGATAATACACAGGGCAGCCCATTTTTAGTGGTCCATTTTTTTGCCAAAATTTATAGTTTGGGAGCTATGATTTATTTGTAAGTTTTGTCAATTTCTCTATTTTTTGTCACAAAAACCATTATGCTGTAATAGCTATAATTATGTAGATTTAAAAAAAAAACTTCGAAATTAGGTATTTGCCCTGCTTTCGGCCTGTTTTTACCCGACTACGCTAAGCAAAAAAGAGGGTTATGATTTTAGCAGCGTATGTATGTATGTTCATCAACAGAAATAAATCAGCCGAGTAGTTTAGGCTCTGCGAGGGAACACCCTAGTAAGCAAGTCTTGTTTCAAGCCTTTTGGTAGTCGGGTTTTAGTTTTAACTTCTATTTTAGCTTTTCGTTAGATTCTCGCACTTATACAATAAGAGCTTTCGTGGGGTACAGATGAATATTGCCTACCGACCGCAACCCGATCTCAGGAGATTCTTAGAAAAAAAGTCGTCAATCTGAGCACGTATTAGATGAGTCACTTGTCAATAAGCTATTCTATCAATATTGTGTCAAGAGGAACTTTGAATCTTTAGGGGAATCACTGAGAAAATACCAGAACGTAAATAAATAGAAATAAATGTTGTGCAATGGCGTTTTTTATTTAATTCAATTCTCGGGACTCATGATTCATAAATCATCTTATGACTTGCGGACAAGTTCGAAACATGTCGGCAAAAGTAAATGAAACCGTTAAATCGATATAAAAAGGTTTCACTGTGTTCCAACACAGTCAAAGAGCTGTGATGCCGTTGTCATGCATAACCACTGCATAACAATTGAAGTTGCATGATAGACATATAAAACATCCGAAAGCCATCAATTAGTACTGCAGTAGCCATTAAAAATGGCATGATTTAAAAAAAAATAAGGAAACCCCGATATTTTAATTTCAAATTAGAATATCTCTTTTCATGAAATCTAGCTAAGAACACTCTCGATTCAGTCACAGACAATTTTATTTATCAAAATCAGATTACCCGTTTGGGAGCTACGATTCCACAGACAAACGCCCCTTTTTTTGCGTCGGGGGTTAAAAAAACATAGTTCATCATCATCAGCCTACCTCTGCCCACTGCTGGGTATAAGCATTTTTCCCCTAGCACCTCCTCTCACGGTCCCTCGCCAATCGCCATCCCTCTGCCGCCACAACGATGTCGTCCTACCATCGAGCTGCAGGTCTTTTTACCGACCGCCGTCCAACTCTTGGCTGCATCTCTATCAATGCCCTGGTCCACCGGCCATCCTCCCACCTCGCCGGGTGCCCCGCCCATTTCCACTTGATACCCGCTATTTGATCACCAAAATCGTCACCAACATAGCAAATTTTTGAATAATTTGTTTTCTTCGAGTACATTCCGCGTTCACAACATTGTGGTGTACAACTTCAATTTCTTAAAATTATCAAAAGCTTTCATAAACCTTGGGTGGTACTTGAAATTTTTTGGGAAACAGAGCCAAACAACCTGTGGCCGACTGTACGAACCAAGTGCGAGCGATAAAATGCACTTTTATGAGTTCCACTGAACTTTAACAGGAAGTGTGTTTATGTGTGTTTGTGTGATGGCCAAGATTGAAGGACGTGAGGGGTTTTACAACCTAAAGATAATTGTAATAAAACCCCTTTTTCAAGGAACAAATGTAAAAACACATACAAGCACCCAACCTTAACCATAACGGACCCCTCCTAAACAGAAACGCTCACAACTTTTCATTAAGGTGAAAACCTAGGCACAACTAGCGCCGCCAATGGAACAAAAATCATATCTTCTTTTTGGATGCGTTTTTTGCTAAAAACTCGTCATTAGGTTTTCAAAAATTTTTTCGTAGGTTCTAGGAATCTAAACTTTAGGTCCTAAAAATAGTTAAGCCTCACGTTGAGAAATTGCAGGAGAGTTTTTTTTAGCAAAAAACGCATCCAAAAAGAAGATATGATTTTTTTTCATTGCCGGCGCTAGTGCGCTAGTATTGTGCGTCCTATTGCGTCTTAAGTATATTATGTATTTGGTATTTTTTGGTGTCGTAATAATAAATCGAATATGGGTAAAGTGAAAGATCTCGGCGAAAGTGTCGGCGCCACGAAGTAACGAACAAAGAACTATTGAACACGTTAAAAATAAAGGGCCAACATAAATAAATAAATTATGAGAAAACCCGCGGTTTGTTTCCGCCACTGGACGCTCTGTTCATTAAACGATCCTAAGCTTATTAAAGGTCAACTAAAGTAGCGTGGCGGGATTGCCCAAATTTTCACGTTGGAAAAACTGTGAAAATTGTGCATTTCATGCCACGCTACTATAGTTGAACCTTAATTAAGCTTATTTCTTATCGCTTAGATTCCTCTTCTAAAGTTCATCAGAACTGCTTGACAAACTATAGACTTTGTAGTTCAAGCGCTGTGTTAAGGCATGTGTGACAAAGATATGGAGCAAGCTGATTTGTTAAAGTATTTTGCGTAGAAGTGAGCTTTAGCTATTTTATGTTTTAAATAGATTAACCGAGACATTTTGCAATGACATAAAACCATAAAAGTATCGTGTCAATATTTATTTTTATTTATTTTAAACTAGTCTGTAACTCAATGGATCTCAGTTATCTGAATAAATAAAGATATTATTATTATTAATATGGGTATTGTCATTTTTATTTTTTTACAATCCGAGGGAAGGTCCCAGCTAACTCCACTCCAGGGCTTCCTCCTCCAAGCAGCCCTCGTAGCACATCACAGTCGCTCGCGCCTTTTTTCATGGCGCCGTGCACGCGACTTTGAGTCGCAAATGCGAGCATGAGCTTATACGTTACCCAAATCCTTGCAATTATATCCATTTTAAATTCAGTGACAAAATAGCTCTTGATTAGTAAGTGGATAAGTGAGAAAAATCTCAAATTGCTGTGCGATTCGCGGCCTCGTTAGTCGTTATCTTATATGGCGCGTCAAAATATCACTAGTGGTTCGCCCCGAACTATGAACTCACGACCCCATATCTCAGTAACCCCTCGACCGATTTGGCTCATGTTCGAACTTAAAAATTCTTTTGGCCTCATTTACCTACCTACCAAATTTCATCACGATCCGACTAAATGTACTCAAGTTATCGTCGAACGAACATTCATACATACATACATACATACATACAAACGCCGGATTGTTCCAGTAGACTCGGAGAACTTCGCTCGCTTCGCTCGCTCCATCAATAATCGTCACAAAAAGTCGCGCGCATTAGCAAGCGATAAAACGAGTGACAGACAAAATGAAGAAAGGGACGCAAATTAGAAACGTTTGGCATTTATTTTACATTTTTAATCTGTGGAATCACGTGGAATAAATTATAACGCGCCACAGGTAAAAAAACAGTCTTCAAATGTCTTCTGTACAGGGGGGTTACCTTTGACGCTATTGCGATCAAATTGAAAAAGGTTATAAAATTAATTTCTCTTTGAAATCGCATAGTAATGCTTTGATTTTAAATAATTTGTAATGTTTATTCAAAGGTTAGGCTGTTTTATTCAATAAAAACACAAAATGCGTCTTAATTTGTAAAATATTAAATTTTGTAAATTGCGCCATATTGCGGCCGTATTGGAAAAATGCGTCTAGGGTAGAGGGGCTGTTTGGAGCATAATGATAATGAAACATTGTACGGCCTACAACATTTTTTGACAAAGAGTTTGGTTTGGTCGATTGGAGTGCAGCAGAAATCGGTATAATGGGTTACTATACTATTAAGATACCTCACCCTAGCAACCGCGTCCGTTGACCTTCAAAATCTTCTTATAAAAGTAATGCCTGGTTCGCACGCTAATTAGTGCAAGTTTTCTCGTGTAGGACGAGAGCGAAGTGCGCGGGTAAGTGGGGTAGAGTAAAGATGTACTTACGGTATTCAACTTAACATTTCCCGCTTGACACTGCACTAACCAGCGTGTAAATAGTGCTTATGAGACACCGCGTGTGTGACATGACGCAAGCCAACACCAAGTTGATCTTACGCCATTCGGCACCGCTAGAGAGGAACATTCTGGTTACCCGTTCATCAAGCTAATAAAGTATGAAATGAGAGCTCTTACTAAAATGTTTCGCTCGCGAATCATACCTACTTAGTTTGCGTAAACTGTGTCTACTACTTTGGAACTTAGACTAACTCCTCGCAAGACGCTCCGTGACATTTAGAACTCTGGCTCTCAATCAGTGACTAAAGTCGAGTTTGGAGTTCTTCGGGACTCATTTTCATAAGAAATAATATGCGAAATTGCAGGTACTTAGATACTCATGTATTTTTCGTGCATAAATTGTGATGTGCCAGGCTATAAAGGGTGGGCCGAAAACGACGAAGAAGATCTGCCAACTATTAGATCGTGAAGCAATCGATCACCCGCCTAGAAATAATAGGTAGTTTTTAAGAAAAAATGGCGTCATCATCATTATATTTAAGAGTTATCCTCTTGTCGGTGCAGCATTCTCCATGCATGCATGGGTGGCGTACCCTTAAGGAAACCTGCTGTTTGCTATGTTTTTGTAGCAGTGACGTGTTGCCGGTCTCATTGGCAAAGTCAATCCCTCTTCATTTGCTGACATTCAACTTGGGAAAAGCGCGGCAAAAGATAAATAAAGCGATACAGGCGTCAGAGCGCCCACTGCGAACCACACGGAAAGGGTCGTTTCCGGGCCCCAATTTTTTTCGATAATTTGATGTACGAAAAATGTTAATGATTGAGTGAAACACTACAGACTCTACAGAGAGAGTAAGTACTCTATGGAATCTACTTTCTCTTGTACAGACTAGTAGCTTGCCGAGACTGCCGCGCAAGGCACATACTGAGGTCCTGAACTGAAATACGGGCATTTGCCTGGTGTGCCATCCTCAGTGAATAGCTTTAGCATTTGATAGATAAGATAATTAAGATAACATATTATTTATTGCC
This sequence comes from Zelleria hepariella, assembly GCA_949319315.1. Classification (NCBI taxonomy): domain Eukaryota; kingdom Metazoa; phylum Arthropoda; class Insecta; order Lepidoptera; family Yponomeutidae; genus Zelleria; species Zelleria hepariella. The sequence continues at coordinate 14,981,142 of OX439382.1, forward strand.
AAAACAGACAGACAGGCAACAGACAACATTAGAGGCATTGCGTACGTTACTCGCTCTTGGCCAAATATTACAATTATGCTTTTGACCATAAACAAACATGCCTCTATACAGGGTGTTAAAAGACCGCCAAGAAAGCGGGAAACCACGTATTTTCCTCATCACAATGAACATTTTTGCCCAATGAACTATGCCTGGGAAATCAACGGTTTCCGAGATAATGAGGTTCAAAGTCGGACTAATTATGACTATTTCTTACAAAAAACGACGTTAAAATTGCAACCCACAATGTATTCTAAACATCTGCACTTCAAGCTTTGTAACATAAACTTATACCTACGCTTGCGCAATATGACTTCTGTGCGTTACACGTCCATTGCGTGAAAAATATTTTTCAAAAATAAAACCAAAATCATTTCCCAGCAATAATTTATCAAAAAAGTACTTTGTTTTGGTGTCTAGTATGCGTGGCCTTCGGGTCTGTTGGCGGTCTTTTAACACCCTGTATGTATTCAGGCGTAGGTACAACTGAGTCGGCTACCAAAGTGCGGTTCCTGAGCGGGCCTCATCTCTCATGGTCTCTTTTTAGTCGCTTGAAAAGTGGATTTATTCTATTTTGGTAAAGCGACGTCGTCAGAGAGGTTTTGTGTGTACATACGAAGCGTTTTTCTTTTTACCCGATTACAAAAAACAGGGTACGGATTATAATTAATTATAATTTCAGCAGCGTTTATATGTATACCTATGTGTGGAATTTAAGACACCTTTGTATTAATATTTATTTTCTATTTATTTAATATTTATCTTTATAAAAAGTGTTAGTAGTTGAATAGTGCACATTGATCCGAACTTGTGTTTTTTGACCTTCTGATTCGAGCTAACATCATATAAGAGTCCGTATTTAAAGCTTCAGTACCTAGCGCACTCTATTCTCACCGAATATCATTGCCCACCGCCAATATTAATATTTGAAAGCTTCATGCCTTTCGCTAGATGAAGTATGCTTCAATATATTTAAAATTTTAAACGATTTAGATAAGGTAAGGTCTTGTTTCAAGTGTTTTGTCAGCCGGTTTTTTAGTTTTATTTTTAAAGTTAAATTTTTTAACTTTCATTTTTAAAGTTCTTCACTTTAAGATAGGGATGAAAGTCTGAGCTCGATACTGGAATCGACGTCACGCTTCGCCACGAAGTAGTAAACCGATAAAAAACTTATTATTTTTTATAGTTTATGAAAAATAAGGGGTGTCCCCATACAAAAAACGTGTTTTTATACTTTTTGCTCTATCGTCATTGCCCACCGCCAATATAAATATTTGAAAGCTTCATGCCTTTCGCTAGATGAATTATGCTTCAATATATTTAAATTTTTAAACGATTTAGATAAGGTAAGGTCTTGTTTCAAGTGTTTTGTCAGCCGGTTTTTTAGTTTTATTTTTAAAATTAAATTTAACTTTTATTTTTAAAGTTCTTCACTTTAAGATAGGGATGAAAGTCTGAGCTCGATACTGGAATCGACGTCACGCTTCGCCACGAAGTAGTAAACCGATAAAAAACTTATTATTTTATATAATTTATGAAAAATAAGGGGTGTCCCCATACAAAAAACGTGTTTTTATACTTTTTGCTTTATTGTAAAAATAGTAATACATACTAACATCAAACCTGCCCCTGTATTATTTAAAATATCCACCGTAAAAATAACGGTTTTTAAATGTCAAAAAAAGGATTGTTCATTTCAATAAGGGCTATTTTCGAGTGTTTTGACGCTCGTAGGTTAAGCGGAATTTTTAGATAATAGAGGCGTTGGTCCGATTATAGGGCTTATTTTATAGTATAGCAACAAATAATAAAAAAAACATTCAAGCGTGAGTCGGACTTACGCACCAAGGGGTCCGTATAACCAGATTTTATAAAATTGTATGGCGGTACGGAACCATCAGTGCGCGAGTCCGACTCGCACTTGGCCGGTTTTATAAGTAACTATTTGTAGCATATTGAGCTAATGCTCCTGTGGCTGAGTAGTGAATATTTAATTTTACATCGTAAAGGCTGGACGAAAGTTAATAATAAAAAGAAGGATCTGACAGAAGTTTCTTTATGATTTGCCGGACTGTTTTACTTTGACGGAGCGCCTGTGGTAGCCATTATAACAGCTGTGGCCGTAAGAAACTTTGCTATCCGTTCTTACGCAGGCTCTGTAGGTATTACACCAATATCAAAATTATAATATTTTTGCTAAGTTATATTAAATACGAGTAACTGCGGTGAAATTAATGGATAGATAGAAATCTTTCAAGCAAGATGTGTTTTTACTTCATGCAAATATGCAGATATTATAATTAGTTAGATGTAGCATGTACATGTCCCACTAACTGTGCAAACGCCTTCTCTCAGAGAGAGAGTTCGAGCTGAATCACCATGCGTGCTCAATGCGGATTGGCGATTTTCGCGCTGAGGGTATGCCTCATTCGCTCAGGTTTCCTCACCATGGAAGCAATACCACTCGCTAACCGTGAAACCATGGAGGTTTCACGGTTAGCGAGTGGTATTGCTTCTATAAATTCACAAATGTACTTAACTTTGAAAGTAAATAAAGTCATAGTCATGGCGAATTGACGCTAGTGTCTATTTGTGAATGAACTTTTTAATTACTCACTTACTTAATTACTTCAATTTGGTATGAAAATACTGTTTGGTTGCACCGTACATCACCACATCTAATACTCGTAGTAGATTGTTACCCGAGGGACTATAACACATTTTTTAAGGCGAGAGTGTTTCTTTGAATCCTGAGCGTAGTGATGGATTCAAAGTACCCGAACGTGTTGCTCCCGAGGTCAACACTTTATTTTTTATCACCCTCTATGAGAAAATAAGTGAGTGGAACTTACGAATCTGGAGTTAATATTATAATGCTTTCATTCTACCTATCTACTTGAGGATAGATAAAACACTTTTATTTTATTAAACGAGGTAAAATCCGAATTTCACAAACGTAAACAAATAAACAATTTTATTATGAACGGAGACGGAATGCATTTCTGACGTTTTTATTTTTAACAAACCTTTTTTTTATTTGGCTCACGCGCGGTTTATTTTTTTCATACTGCAACTTTCTTGTCCACACATTTTTCTTAATTGATCTCTTTCAATGTTGTCTGTGAACTCATCATCAGTCATTTGAACTTTTAATAACAATATCCACATTCCAAATTCAAATCAGTTTTAGTCGCTTCGGGATTTAAAACCTATTTTTTTGTCCCCATTTGTGGGGAACGAGCTAGGTCTTTTCGAATAGGCGTGATAAAAATTCAATTGTGAGCGGGATAGGTGGATTTATACACAGATCCCCCTGTTCATCAAAATCTGATGAATATAATCCGAAGCCTACGGCAGGTAATCCTTTTTCCACCTTTTGTTACCTTCATCGCTGAGGAAAATCCTTTTTAATCCCGTCACGTTCACTCCGTTAAATCGTCATTGAAAATTAAAGGAAAGGGAAAAGGTAACAATACAATTGGAAAATAAGTGCAGAACGTAATGATTAAAAAAAACTAGTAAAAGAAAAAGTGGGCGCGCGTGGTGAACTCTCTCTCTCTCTCTGAGAAAATGTCTTTGCCCAGCCCGGAGACATGTACACTTGTACGTACAGGCTACTGGATGCTGTATACAAGGTGTTACAAAAGGTCCTAACTCTTTTTACAGACTAATAGCACCGCTGCGCGCTGTGACGGGAGAAATGTAAGCGCTGTGACGTAAGAAAAGTATTGTTAAAATATGGTTATGTAAATTTTTTATCATCTTAAACCATGCAAATGCGTAGGTATATGCATTTCATTGAATACAATCATGTGTTTGAATGTAATAAACATGTAATAAATTAAAAAAACAAAAAATTAAGAAAAAAACATTTTATGTAATTAAATAGATATAAATAGTATTTTTTGCTTAAATGTTATACTGTTGACCAGTAGGTTACACCCTGCAAAAAGAGTTAGGACTTTGTGTAACACGCTGTATATCATCTGTCCTAGATGCCAAGGTCTAATTTTTTTTTAATGAACATCAAAGATGTATACTCGTATACTTACCTAACTCTCCAAAGGTAACTGACGAAGACGGCTGCAAGCCAATTTGTACCCTTCAATGAACAAAGGAGCGATTCCACCCAAATGTGTCCCCTCGGCTGCCGTCAGACCGCCTTAGGAGATATTTTTCCCTTTTTTTTTCTTTCATTGAAGGTTGATTGTTATCATTGTTTGAACTGTTAACCGTGTATAGCTTACTTACTACTGCGTTGCGAAATACGTTTGTGTAAAAAGGTTGAGCCTCAAAATAGGTCCAGTCCAGTGTAAGTGGAAGTAACTAGTGGTTCGCCCCGAACTATGAACTCGCGACCCCTTATCTCAGCACCCCTAGACTGATTTGGCTAATGTTCGAACTTACCTATGTAAAAATTCTCTTTGCCGCATTTACCTGCCTACCAAATATCATGACCATCCGACTAAAACTTAAGTTATCGTCTAACGAACATTCATACATACATACAAACACATACATACATACATACATACAAACATACATACATACATACAAACGCCGGATTGTTCCAGTAGACTCGGAGAACTTCGCTCGCTCGTTCAAAAAGGTATAACATTTTATTTCCACTCTATTCAACCACCATAGAAAAACTACAGTGACAGTAAGGGCAAACTAGCTATGATTCTGACGGTTACTTGCGGTGTTTTGGAACCGGTGTATTGACTTGTCTTTCCTGTGGGCTAGGCCGACTAAGCTGTCAGGATGGTATAGGTGCCGGGCAAGCCTACTCCATCTAAAACAATTTCCCTGGCACTAGTGCGCCGAGGTCTCTTCACCCACCTAGTGTGAGTGAAGGTGCCACTGGATGCTCTATAAATCATCTCATTACGTAGATGCAAAGGATTAGGTTATTTTTTCACGCTCGTGTCTACTCTCCGTACTCACCGTGTATGATTATTCCCTGTGATTAGCGTACATTTTAAAACGGTTCCATTTATATTCTCATTCAATCAGAAGTCGCTAGCTACACACCTACGCCCGCAACCTGTTGTATACTTGTACATCTTAATATATAAAACAAAGTCGTGTTAGTTACACAACTTATAACTCGAGAACAAGTGGACCGATTTTTATGATTTTTATTTTTTTTTTTCATTTAAACAACGGAATAACTCACAAGAAAAAAAATAAGTCTGCGCGGACGAAGTAGCGGGCAAAAGCTAGTACTTTATAAACCTCCATTACACGGTATTTACTTTTGTATTCCCATCTCATAACGTAGGCGGGCAGTCTATGCAAGAATGTTCACAAGAAAAGAAAATGCAGCCGTGAGGTGCTCTCAGCTCAGTGCTTATTATATTTCCACTTAGGCTACCTGACGACTTTGTATCCACAAAACGGAGTATTTTCTTCTCAGGGCGAGAAAAATCACAGAGGTTACCCCGTTTATGATGATGATGATAGTTCCGTGCCGGTTTCGGCCTCGGCGACTACTTCAACTCCGTTATTGTCGGCGTTGGTGTGCTCGTATGTGGCTTATGTAGCCGATCTTTTTCGTGAATATTCTACCACATAGCGGGCATACACCATTTTCACCGTTTATATTTAAGGATGGACGATAGCAACGTGGCGGGAAATTCAAAATTTTCAAAGTTTTTTACATTTTGTAGTCTACGAAGCAGTGGCACTGCCGAAAAAACTTGTTGATGACCAGAATACATAATCGGCTGAATTATTGTTTTTCTGTTGTTTAAAATAATGAAAAGATATATCTTATTGCCGCGAACGAAAAATCGCTGACCAAAAATAGCTCAGTTTAGCTATAAAATGTAAAAAACTGTGAAAATTTTGAATTTTCTGCCACGCTGCTATCGTCCCACCTTAAAGCGCGGAGAGTTATGGCTGTGTCAACACAACACACTATGAAAATCTTCTTTGTTTTTAAAAAAAAGAGAATAGACCGAATTCGGTACGCAAAGTTTTTTGATCGAATGTCTGTTATTGGCTTAAACTTATCTTTAGACAATATTGAGAAAATAATTTAAATATTTTTTTAATTTGGTCCAGTAGTTTTGTTTTTATGCGCTAAAATGTTTTGTTCCTATGACCGCCAACAGTATGCAGACCGTCGCGTGACGTGATAAAACCGTATCTTTGAAACGTTGTAAAATCAAAACTACTAAACCAAAATAAAAAATATTGAAATTAGTTTCTCAATACATATTGTCGAAAGATAAGATTAAGCCAATAACAGACTTTCGAACAAAAAACTTTGCGTACCGAATTGTTTCTGAGAAGAAACAATCCATTTTGTTTATACCTAGGTGCTCCGTTAGTGCCTTCACGTTGTAGAAAGATTATAAATAAAACGAAGGATTTCCACGCTACTCACACTTACTTTACTGAAAGGTTAGTCAGAGTGCCTTAGTCTAAAATAAGATCTAGGTAAGTATTCCCATAAACATGATTTAATTTTCTTCCAAGAACTTTTGTTTAGGTTTGTGGAATTTTGTAAAGCACATGTATTTGTATATACAAGAGTTAAGTGAAGATACACTTTTGAAATAAAATCATTGTTAGTTATGCTGGGTTCGGACCTTTTGGTTTGATAATATAATATAATATTTTGAAGTCCTACAAAAACTTTCAGCAAACTACGTTTTAAAGGACTTCTTTGCTTTACTCAGTGGCTTCTATACATTGTCCTCTATCCGTTATCTTCTACCTACTCAATGTGAGTCTTTGTTTGTTTGTCGCAAACAATGTATTTTACGAAGCTATGTGCAATTTATTACCATGATTCACGAGCAATTAATAAGTATTCTGCCATAACGTTACAAGTTCGTGAAAATACAGTGAAAATACATGCAGACCCGGCACCCGCGCGGTGAATCCATTGAATGCTGAATATCTTCTCAAAGTGAAACTAGTCGATTACTCTACATTATGTCTTTTGTTAGTAGAGATTCCACATTATGTTCATTCAAACAGCAAACTTACACATCCCGACAAGCAATTAGCAACTTTATGTTCCATCCCAAGCCGCACACAATGGAGCCATCAATTTCACAGGCAGGGTAACCGCACGCGTAGACGCGCTACGGCGTAGACAGGCTACGAGGCTACGTGCTGTTGCATTGTGCGCTACGCGTCTCAACCGTCCGGAAAAGCGAAATCATGGGGTGGGACGATTTCTATACAAATGAATCCAAATACGTAAAGAAAATTACCTAATTGGATACACTGAAATGTTATCTGTTTAGATTTTTGAACGAGCGAGCGAAGCGGGCGAAGTTCTCCGAGTCTACTTGAACAATCCGGCGTTTGTATATATGTGTATGTATGTATGAATTTTCGTTCGACGATAACTTGAGTAAATTTAGTCGGATCGTCATGAAAAAGGTAGGCGGGTAAATGACATAAAAAGAGAATTTTTAAGTTCGAACATGAGCCAAATCGGTCGAAGGGTTGCTGAGATATGGGGTCGCGAGTTTATAGTTCGGGGCGAACCACTAGTTATTAAAGTTTCTACACATTTGATTTGCATGCAAATGATTTTATATCTTAGGAATAAAAACTTACATTATTTTGCCGGGTGTTCCGTTTCTTCGAAGCAAGACGATGACTTTAAAAAAGTCCCGTTTATCGCTGAAGTCAAAATGCTGCCCATTGTTCTAGGTCCTAGATACTAGAAATTGCTTCTACACCGGGAATGATCATTGTTTCATTTCACATTTCACTGTACTCGTATGCAAACCCTTTAAAAAGAAGACAGATATCTGCTTTATTACTTTCTCTCGTCGCTTAGCTCAGGTTTATTCGTTGCTGACGAAAATCTAAAGAGCTAGAAACTAAAATGTTGTAGACGCTACACAGACAGGGTGCAATCGAATTCGATAGTGGAACTTTAAGTAGGCTGTCTACTGATCACTACAAACAACTTGTACTACGTAGGTGGCAAAAAATATGGAATGAAAAAATATCAGCTGTTCCATACATAAGGTAGACTCAGTACTGCACCAAATGTATGGAACAGCAGATATTTATTTCGCTCCATTTTTTGCCACCTAGTACAAGTTGTTTGTAGTGATCAGTAGACAGCCTACTTAATTTCCGCTATCGAATTCATTTGCACCCTGTAGTATCTTAATGCCATGTTCTTGTCCTCCTCCATCGATCATCGTCTGGTAGATCTGTATTTTCTTTTCCGCTCGCAACAATTAAAACATGTTAATCAAATTAAACCGAATCCTCTACAAGTTAACGGGAGACTAGAGAAGCAATTACTTAAACTCGCGCTCGCGTTAAAACTTTACGATTGGTTCGTTCCATTTGGGGCTAAACACAGGGTAATTTTTAACCCCGGAGCAAAAAAGAGGGATGCTATAAGTTTGACCCCTGAAAAATAGATTCACCAGCAGGATATGAGAAAGGCTCACTGGATGCATTTTCTCGGACAGTCATTTAAACAGACAAGTGAATGGCCCATTGTTGCAAACAAATTGCCAAGTTACGAAATACAGAAGAGAAAAAAAAAAGACCGCTATGTGCTTGCGTGTGTCTGTCTGTCCGTGTGTGTATCTGTCTGTGTGTCCGCATGTGGCACTGTAGCTCTTAAACGAGTAGACCTATTTGTGCAATATGGTTTTTTAAATTTATAAACAGGCTTCTTAACGATTGTTCTTAGATATGTTTTATCAAAATCGGTTCAGCCGTTTATGAGATATTTTAGCTTGAACAAAAATGTTGGGGGTATTTTTTTTATTTAGAAGTTATTAAGTTATAGCTTATTTCCGGAAACTAATCAATGTGATCTCTTATAAAAGAATAAGAAACGTTTAATAAATTAAAAGTTGGAAATCACATTTATAAGTTGACGTGCTTCAGGAATAAAGCTATTTAAAAATTAACCTGTATAGGAAGCTGCACGTAAAACATGAAGTGAGACGTAGTTTCTGTGGATAACAGCTTCTTTTAATAGATATAATTACATAAAAATCCCACCAAAAATATTTAAAAAGGCGGCAACGTTATACCAAATTCAAATCTGGGTCATCCAAATTTTTTTTTACATTTGGTTTTTGAACATCATTCAGCTAACAAAAATACTGTTGTCCTTATACTTCGGTTTTTATTCATGTTTTCAATTACTTGAAATTATCAAGTAACATCAATCATAATATAGCAAGCCACGGATTGAGGCCAGTGCAAAGGATTTCAATTAAGTTTATTATGTTTTCAATTGATTTAAATGCAAAAAACAATCATTCAATGAGCTTTATATTTTCATATTACTTTCAGGCGGATGGATGAATAAATCAAAGTTAATTTGTATTGCGCCATTTTTAAATAATTAAATCAACGTATAGTATAGTAAGTACGTAATTGGGCAATGTTTTTATTAAAACTGCGTTTGTGTAAAATATTGGACATTAGTAAACGCTCTGGGAGCTTTACAATACAGGGTGTTAAAAGACCGCCAACAGACCCGAAAGCCACGCATACTAGACACCAAAACAAAGAACTTTTTCGATAAATTATTGCTGGGAAATGATTTTGGTTTTTTAGGTTATAAATTCGAAAAATATTTTATCACGCAATGGACGTGTAACGCACAGAAGTCATATTGAGCAAGCGTAGGTATACCCTGTATACCTGTATAGTTATAGGCAAGATATTGCCAAATTATAGAGTAATTTTAGGATCGAGTACCTGAAAAGAAGTGGTCACAACTAGGCTATAGGTGTGGTGGCAATGGCGTGATGATGAAACTTAGCACTGATGAGTGGATATTAAAGGGCTTAAGAGATCGTATATCGTACTATACTCTAATTTTTTGAGGACTGGTTTAAAATAAACTTTCCGTTTTGAGAAGTTGGTGGCTAATATACTTTTTTTTAGTCTACAAGTTTGTATCGGATGGGTTAGATTATAGTATAAAGTAGTGGCCACCCTGGTGTCAGAGTTTTTAGGCCGCCCAAGGGCGTCTGACATGGCTTAACGATTTTTATTAATCAACAACAACCGGGACCAACGGTTTAACGTGGCTTCCGAAGCACGGATGCGCTCAGATATTATTGCCACTAGCGGTCACCCATCCAAGGACTGACCGCGCCCGAATTTGCTTGGCTAGTCCAACTAGGCTGTGAACGCTTCGATCAGATATAGTCTACAGATGCGCACGGTATCTTGCTTGCTGCACAATAATGCTATGTCATGTACGACATATTTCCATTTCACCTACGCTTTAGTCACGTAACGTAATATCGAGCTATTTGTAGTTATTTGTGTTGTAAGTAGGCCATAACTAGCTGGAAACCTGTTTCCTCTAGTGAGCGGCTACAGGTTTTAAAACAAAGCTTTTTCCCAGCGGGATGTACCGGTGAAAGGTCAGCATTTTTTCTCGTTGAAGCTGTAAATAAATTGTTAATTAAACTTCTCCTGTAGTTAGTTCAACGAAGTATATTCAATTTCAGATAATTTATTTCAGACAAAGTCCATAAGTGTTAGGGACTTAATCTACAGGGTGCACTCTAAGTCGATAGCGGAACTTTAAGTAGGCTGTCTACTGATCAATACAAACAAGTTTTACTAGGTGGCTAAAAAAATGGAGTGAAAAAAATATCAGCTGTTCCATACAAAATGTCGACTCAGTACTGCGCCAAATGTATGAAAGAGCTGATATTTTTTTCACTCCATTTTTTTTAGCTACCTATTAATACATGTTTGTATTGATCAGTAGACAGCCTACTTAAAGTTCCGCTATCGACTTAGAGTGCACCCTGTATAAAGCACCCCGAGTGCGCGGACGAGCCCCATACATTTAACAATAATACTTACATTAAAACAGCTATTACCCGATACATTTTGAAACTCATACATTAAAGTTTTACTTATCTTTATACAAGGTGTTACAAAAGATGCTAACTCTTTTTACAGGGTCATGGTACCTGATGATAGGGATCACAACCAAAATATTTTTTTAGCTCTATGACGTTCCGTTGATTTTTAAATAATTAAAATGTAAGCGCTGTGACGGGAGAAAAGTATTTTTAAAATACTGTTTCCATAGACTTTCACTATGTTTTAACAGCCTGAAGCTATTAAAATACAGCTAAGCAAACAACCATATTTTTTTATTGGAGCTAAATCCAAAAACAAAAAAGTTTTGAAAGTTTTACAATTTTGAGGTTATAAAAAAAAAGTTGTGTTTTTCAACTTTTTTTTTTGCAGATTTGTCATTATGTTGACCAGCAGGTTACACCCTGTAAAAAGAGTTAGTATCTTTTGTAACACGTTGTATACGAGTATATAACAAAGTCGTGTTAGTTACACCATTTATAACTCGAGAACGGGTGGACCAATTTTTATGATTTTTGATTTGTTGGATTTCTCTCCGCCCCGAATAGCAGAATAACCATTAAAACAACGGAAAAACTCACGGAAAAAAAAGTCTGTGCGGACGAAGTCGCGGGCAAAAGCTAGTTACTAATATTAAAAGAGATCATAATGTTTTATAATGTATGACAGAAAACATAAATCAAATCAGATGGGGTCTTTCTTTATATATCATCTGCTATATAAAAGAATATCTAGAATATTCTACCTATCTAGAATATTCTAGAACTTTCTGAATGGTTTAATTAGATTTAGAGTTGACATTATGTTGCTCTTGAGACTGCGAAATGTTCTGAAATCGACCGAAGACGTTGCGAGTGTCACAAGTCATATTGAATTCATTTTTGCCTTCGTTGGAATTGGAATCTGAATGAATGAGCATGCTCCTTCAGCCGTCAATTCAATTCAAGTTGACAGTTGTATGTGACATATACTCTCAAAGAAAATACAATAAAAATAAGATAATGCTTTTTGTTGGTAAGCCTATAATTTAAGAACGTATTTTTTTCTATGGGGCTGTTTAGTTTACCTATGTGAACTTAATGGTCAGGAACATGCTGGCTAGTAAAAAAATAAGAAACATTTTAGGAAATGAATTGCGGAGCTTTTATCGAAACGAACCTCCCCATTCCTTACAAATGAAAAAATATTCCAGTTAGTCAGCTATTTACTTCCTCTATCAAACATCGGGCAGTAATATAAAGTTAGTATACAGGGTGGCCCAAACATAGACGTCAAGCGAGAAAATCTAGATAGCTGACACCGAGGGCTACCCGAATCACCCCCATGTATGTTCAGCCATTTTTTGTCGTTTAGAAGTTATGTTTTGAAAAATATTACCTAGCATTCGATTTTATTTTGTAACTTATTTTTCTTTCATCTTTTCAGCAAAATTTTTTATTCTTTAGAGTCTCAGATAAATTAGGTATCTATCACTAAAAAAATAATGATCAGCTATGGACTTTTAGAAGATACCGCAATTTTGATCCAAAGTCCAAAAATGTTGTTTTCGTGAAAACATCACTGATATAGTTAGTATGGGAAAAAAAATTAGTAGAGGTCTGAAGGACTTTTTATTGATTTCAAAAACTTTCTCAAAGCCTCATTCTTCAGAATAATACAAAAAACCTGTCACTTTATGGGACTTTTATTCAAGTATTTTGCGATCAAAGTCAAAAAACTGGAGTTGGAAGAAATTTTATTTCAATCGATTTTCATTTATTTTGATCGATTCGGACAAAAAACATTGCGGATCGGCTTAAAATCATCTGTCAGTAGGATCTGCATTAGAAATTCACAAAAAAATAAAAAAATAAAGTCATTTAATTTTCAGACTTTTTTTATTTTTTTTTCTTTAATTTTTTTTTTCTTCATGTTTTGTAAGTAAATTCGTAGATAAAATAATTTAAAATTATAATAATGAAAAAATAAGAACAAAAAAAAAAAAAAAATATTTTATGGTATTTTTTTATTTTTTTCGTGAATTTCCTATGCAGACCGTGCTGACAGGCAATATTAAGCCTACCTGCAATGTTTTTTGTCCGAATCAACCAAAATAAATGAAAATCGATTGAAATAAAATATCTTCCAACTCCAGTTTTTCGACTTTGATCGCAAATTACTTGAATAAAAGTCCTATAAAGTGACAGGTTTTTTGTATTATTCTGAAGAATGGGGCTTTGGGAAAGTTTTTGAAATCAATAAAAAGTCCAACAGACCTCTACTTATTTTTTTCCCCATACCAACTATTTCAGTGATGTTTTCACGAAAATAACATTTTTGGACTTTGGATCAAAATTACGGTATCTTCTAAAAGTTCATAGCTGATCATTATTTTTTTGGTGATAGATAATTTATCTGAGACTCCGAAGAATAAAAAAACTTGCTGAAGAGACGAAAGAAAAAAAAGTTACAAAATAAAATCGAATGCTAGGTAATTTTTTTCAAAAAAACCTTAAAAGCCTCATAACTTCTAAACGACAAAAAATGGCTGAACATACATGGGGGTGATTCGGGTAGCCCTCGGTGTCAGCTATGTAGATTTTCTCGCTTGACTTCTATGTTTGGGCCACCCTGTATAAATACTGGTCGTGGTCCACGCAATGCCTATAGAGACGTTGCTGTTTTCATTCGATACGGTCCAATATTTGTTGTAAGAAAATCACGATGTGACCACAGCTCCAGCACAAAAAGTATAAAGGCAGAAGCCCAGCTGGCTAAGCATGGACGGCAATATCGAAGTTTACATCTATGACTGTACAGCTCTAATCTAGATAAAATCAATAGACTCTTCCGAGATAGATATCATGCTAGGCCTTCTGCACTGGTAGGCTTTCTGCACAGATGTACCCAGACCAGTCACACAATTCGTGTCATATAAACGCGCCCGAGTTTCGACTACGCGACGGTGAGTAATGTAACACCACAATGTAGCTCATCATCATCATCAGCCTGTTAACATAACACCCACTGCTGAGTAAAGGCCTCTTCATGCTCACGCCACCTCTCACGATCCTGTGCCAGGCGCAACCACTGCAATGTAGCTAACTAGTCTTAACTAAGGCAGGCCGAACCCTACAAAGCTTGCCGTGGATATACAAGGGGTTACAAAAGTACATAACTGTTTTTACAGGGTAATAGCACCCGGTGATAGGGATCACAACCTAATTTTTTTTTTCGCTCTGTGACGTTCCGTTAATTTTTTTATTAACTAAATGTGAACAACGCGGCGGAAGAAAAGTATTTTTTAAATATTGTTTTCATTGACTTTCACAATGTTTTAACAACTCAAAGCTATGTAAATGCACCGACACGCACAAACATATTTTTAAATTAGAGCTAATAACAAAAACAAAAAAGTTATGATTTTTTTTCAATTTTGAGGTTATAAAATAAAAATTTATTTTTTCAACTTTTTTTTACAGATTTGACATTCTGCTGACCAGTAGGTTACACCTTGTAAAAAGAGTTAGTTACTTTTGTAACATCTTGTATATGCCTGCTAGGGGAGAATAACGTCACGATAAAAGTTTTATCCCACTATAGGCTAGCGCCATATTGCTCTATTTCACTGGGTAAAGCGAGAGTTAGCGATAGCGGGATAAAACGTTTATCGTGATGTTGTGCTCCCCTAGCTGGAGAGGTGAAATCGGGGATGGCCGCGAGTTCTGCAATAAAAGGTAGATATGAGTTAATGAAGCAAGCAGCAAGAGTTAAGGCAGCAATCACCATCTACAGGGTGCACTCTAAGTCTATAGCGGAACTTTAAGTAGGCTGTCTACTGATCAATACAAACAACTTGTACTAGGTGGCGACAAAAAAAGAACGAAAAAAATATCAGCTGTTTCATACATTTGGCATAGTTCTGAGTCGACCTTTTGTATGGAACAGCTGATATTTTTTTTCACTCCATTTTATTCGCCACCTAGTACAAGTTGTTTGTATTGATCAGTAGATAGCCTACTTAAAGTACCGCTATCGACTTAGAGTGCAACCTGTAGTTCGTTCTAAAGTTCAGGGTACGTAGTTTGTGAGTAGGTATTCTGTTGCTTGCTATGTTAAGCAGTTACATACCACCGGGGATAACAAGAAAATATAATATTTATACGAAATGAAAACACGAGCCAAGGAATCCTTGGACATTGCGTTTCCCACAAATATACTCAGACATAGAGGAAACCAATATGCGATTGATGTTGCTTATTCATTGCAATTTCTGCAGCTACTTAACCAGTAAAATTAATTTCGGTTCGTGCGTTAAATCTGGTAGAGCTGGATTGTTTCCTGACTCGTTTATGATGTTGGCCCAATGGATAATCCAAGTTTGTGACCTCGAGCTTCGGCCGGCGCTCGAGGACACAAACTTGGATTATTTATTCTAGTAAAAAAAACTTAATAAGTAGATCAATACTTTTTTTACATATTATTCTATTAAATGTATGGACTATGATGACCAGTTTTTTTTTTTTTTCAAATGAATTTTTATCTCAGTCTTACTTCTTTTTGAACGACCCTAGTAGCTTCATGCATTCACACGTGATTCAAACAAACTCCATAATATTCTTCGGAACTTCCAAACGTAAGCGTTTCCAGACTCTACACGTAATTTTAACGAACGGCACAATTTTGCTTTAACTTTTTAACAGGCGTGTCTGTTTCTTATAACCAAAAAACAATTAATAAGATCTTTTGGTTTGGGAATAAATATACAATCTTGGTGGTGGTAGCGGGTTTGGAACATTCGTTTCCAAAGAAAATGGGCTTTATGAAAATTAAGGTAGTGGCGCTGGCGTATCCTAATTTTGTTGAGTAGCCAGCAGGGTATCTGTCCAAGAGCGGGAGGCCTTCATGATATATTTTTTAAAGCTAACTTACATTAGTAATCACTCACTAAGGAAAATATCGATAGGAAACCTGCTGCTGCTGAAACCTGAAAGGCAGTGGCGTACCTACTGCCAAAACGGGACAATGTCCAGGGGCCCCCAAAACGGTTTAGTTGGGGCCCCAGTTTGTATTTTGCACCAGGGCCCCTGGTTACCTAGCTACTCCACTGCAGAAAGGTGGCACAAAAGCGAATTCGCAGCTATCCCAGTTGATATTGAAGCTGGGTTACCTACTTTACAACTCGTAATTTCTAGATTAAGCGTGGTATTAAATATTTGAGCTCGATCTCAAGTAGGTGAACTCCGAAAAGGCAAATGCTAATGTCAAGCCTTGGCTAATGTCAAACTTGAGTAGCTGTCAGCATATAAATAGACACTATCTTGAGATTGACATTGACATTTGCCAAGGCTCATTAGCATTTGACTTTTCTGAGATCACCTACCTACTTGAGTTCGTTCTTGATTAATTCCACCCTAAAGAGCCTTATTACACTAGCGAGTTTGCAAACATGATCGCCGCGAGTTCGCAACGAGTTACTCTATGAACTGCTCTATGAAAACGACTCAATAAGGCTCTAGAGTGTTCACAGTTTCACAGTGTAATCGTCGCAGAATCGTCAGTGAAACTCTGCCAAAGCACACGAACTTACCTCGAAATAACTAATTCAGTATGTAGAGCATGTGATACATAAGAGACTATCTCGCTGTAATGATCTACCTAACTAAAGTCGATGTTTTCCAACTTGAGTATTTCGGTAAACAACAATGGCGTGTCTATAAAATTTGACATTCATAGGGTTGGGACAAACTGAATGAATAAGTTGTGATTAGCTATCTTATGACTGAATGAATGAATGGTCTAATAAAATCACTTTAGAAATGCTCTCGCATGGGGTGATTGTTGTTAAGAGACGTGCGATTGATATCATAAAATGCAATTTTTCACTGAGTGACCCCAGTTTAGGAAACTTTAGCTAGGTACCGGATACATATTTTGAAAGCAAATAAAACATTCCATTAAACACTAACATAATGTATGTAAAAGTTATCACTTTACTCAGCGAGCGGAAGATAACATAGAGACCGCATTAGCCCTGAGAAATGACCTAACGAAAATGGTTCCTCTGTGGGCGGAGCCTACAAAATGGTTCCTCTCACGATTTAGTAGTTCGACAGACATGACCGAGAAAACGTCAATTTTGTCAAATTTTGTCGTGAATAATAAACTATAGAAAATGACTTCATGTGCCGTAAAATGATGCAAAAGCCGTGCTGATGTGCACCACAAATCAGTGGGTATCGGTTACCATACGGAAGTAATGTCTTGTAGCGTTTTTATTTACAACTTTTAATAAACCCAAATAAAAATATGAAACTAACTTCTTCCCGTGGCTTTGCTTGAGGTCTTCGCCCTCTTAGTATGTTTTAACATGATAAATTCATCAGTGCGATTATCTTGGACTCATAAAACGGAACTATAAAACTTTTACCCTCGGCTTTGCTTGCCGCCATTTCTTTTTTTTTTGGAGATAATGTTGTATTGTTCGATTTTTACTTTCTTAGACTTCCTAAAGATCCTGCACGAAAACGGCGATGGGTAGAAGCAATCCGTCTGGAACGGAATGAACAGGATTGGATTCCGAGCAGACTTTCTTTTTTGTTATATCATTATCATCATCAGCCCTTTAACACCCACTGCTGAGTAAAGGCCTCTTCATGCTTACGCCAACTCTCACGATCCTGTGCCAGGCGCAACCACGGTTTTCCGAGTGTAAAGTCTAAAGAGTTATGTCGTCGGACCATCTGGCTGGTGGTCTGCCAACCGATCTCATCCCCTTGGGGTCGCCATTCCGCAATGAACTTTGTCCATCTGCCATCGGTACGTCTCGCCAGGTGTCTTGCCCACTTGTGATATTAACAATCAAATAAACATTAGTCAATATTAGGTACCAAAATGTATAACCGCAGATTTATTCGAAAACAGACAAACATACAGATTTTCTGTTTATATATGTTACCGGCCAAACCCGATTTAAGGATAAACTAGTTTCGCCTAGGCCAAACTAGTTTATCCGAACGTCGTATGGATAAACCGGTATGTCCTAGGCCAAACTAGTCTAGCCGAAGCTCGTATGGAGAAACCAGTTTAGCCTAGGCCAATCTAGTCTGGCCTAGCAAGAATATGTAATCT
The DNA here is from genome assembly GCA_949319315.1 of Zelleria hepariella. Taxonomy (NCBI): domain Eukaryota; kingdom Metazoa; phylum Arthropoda; class Insecta; order Lepidoptera; family Yponomeutidae; genus Zelleria; species Zelleria hepariella. Next base: position 14,999,154 of record OX439382.1, read on the forward strand.
TCAGGATAAACTAGTATGGCCTAGCCCGAGCTGATATTGACGAATGATTTGGTATGAATGTTACCATATCTCGTAAACTAAGAGGTTTAGCGCAAAAAAAACGAAATTTTCGAACCCCTTAACAACCCCGGAACCAAACCTTTTACTTCTATACGTATTCTAAAAACCGACATACAGGGTGTTAAACATACAGGGTATTCCTGAAAGTGTGACAGACAGTCGAAAAAGATTTAAAACAAAGGTGAGGTCAGTAGGTTTGGTTGGCGACACACTGACATACCTCTTTTTGTTTACGAATGGTCCTTTGAACCGGACAAAACCGGACATACCGTAGACTTTTTGAATGTAGACTTTTTCAAATTCGGCCTCTAAATGCGTCCCCTACTGTTCAGATAATTACGGCGGGTTTGTTAATTTTAAGAAAAAGTACTAGGCTAGCATAAATAAGTAGAATCTGTATTACCCCTACTCGAATAGGGCTAGACTAGTTTGGCTAAACTGGTTTCTCCATACGAGCATATTCGTTATTTTTGCTCTAAACCTAACATTCATACCTAATCATACGTCAATATCAGCTCGGGCTAGGCCATACTAGTTTATCCTGAAGCTTACATATTCTTGCTAGGCCAGACTAGATTGGCCTAGGCTAAACTGGTTTCTCCTTACGAGTTTCGGCTAGACTAGTTTGGTCTAGGACATACTGGTTTATCCATACGACGTTCGGATAAACTAGTTTGGATTAGGCGAAACTAGTTTATCCTTAAATCGGGTTTGGCCGGTAACATATATATATAGAAACTTTTACAGTTCAGGATGACAGATTATCAAATATAATCTGTGCAAAGCTTTTGACCTCTGCAGCATGGCATGACGCTGTCACTGTGAAAAGCCCAATGACATCAATGGCGCGTAAACAATTAACCAATCAAGGAGTTTCCTATTTTCTTATTGGTTTAAAATATTTTTGACAACGCAACCTGCGCGCGTAGATGCGTGTGCCGTGTTAGAGGATGGTTTTTTCTTGAAGAAGTTGTTCCATGTTATCCAGTTCGCTGACTTTACTAGATTAAGGGGCATATTTTAGTCTAGTCTTAATTAACAAAGTTTCAAACGAACTAAAGGAGCTCCACAAGGTATCACTAGCGACTTCAGTGAAAATAAAAATCGGTTTCTTAATCTCTCAATCAATAGGCTTTTTTCGGTTTTTTTTTTGTCGTTTATTAAGACGTCTCTAGATGGCGCTATCCATCTCACCATAGAAAGTGGAGTTTAACCAGAATAAATGTCAAAGTCTGTCCACAGACTGTCTATTGTCTGTGCCGAGGTTTTTTCACAGATAACAAACCCCGCCGCGCGCCGCTTGCTCTTGCTCGTAATTTTTGTTTCACATATTCACAAGTGTATCCATCCACAGATTTTCATTAAAATAATACCTCTACTTAGAAATTATAAGTGCTTTTGTACATCTTGTACAAGCCATGTATAGGAAGTGTTGTGTTTTGGGTTGCCCAAATAAGGGCCTTCGTAGGTTTCCTGATAATTAAACTTTAAAACTGAAATGGATACAAGCTACAAAAGTTGATCGTCAACGTAAAATTGGATGGCACTTGAGTAAAGGTTCTTCCATTCGTCGTGAAATTTTAGACATAATACCCTGTATGTTTAACATCCTTTATGCTGGTTTTTATAGAACACTTATAAAAGTAAAAGGCCTGGTTTCGGGCTTATTAAGGGGTTCGAAAATTTCGTTATTTTTGCGCTTAATCTCTTAGTTTACGAGATATGGTAACATTCATAACTAATCATTCGTCAATATCAGCTCGGGCTAGGCCATACTGACACTGATTTCTGAGGAATAAATTCGAAAGTAATTTTTATTTAACGGGTATTATTACTCCAGTATATTATTTATTATTATTTTTGGTGTTATTTTTCAGCGTTTCATTCATTTTTCAAATCGTTCTTTCGTTCACTTATGCCCATCTCTGTATTAAAATGTCAAAACTAATCTGTGTGTTTTGTTAACCTGTGTACTGATATTTTAAAGAATTACTATTTTGGATAAAAATAACAAAAATAAGGCCAAATATGACCACTTTTGTAAATAATTCAGTGCGTTAGTACTTAGGGTAATGTTCAAAAGTTATTGTGGTTCTTTACGATTTGTGATTCCGTCGGTATGCTGCAATTTGTGTTCGAGTAGTGTTTGTTTACCAGGATACTCAGTTGGAAAAAAATTACTTTATGTATTGTATAGGGTGGCCAGTAAGCGGCGACGGGGTTGTCCACATCCACGGACCCCGGGCGAGTTAGTTGTCTCCACCGATCCAGGGATCAGTGGAAACAAAAAAAATAAAGTTGTATCCCCTGACCCCGGGATCCGTGGAGACAACTCGGTGGGATCCGTGGATACATTCATCTGATCCCGGGATTGGTTGATACCTTCGAGAGGTGAAAGCTTGCATCCTATCCGGAGGGTCTACCGGCTAAAACGAAGCCGATTACAATTAGCGAAAATCGAATTCGATTTATGAAAAATTAATTGGTTGGCAGTAAAATGAACTGGGTGGCAGTACATTTTTCAAAAATCGAACTTCGATTTTCACCAATGGTAATCGGCTTCGTCTTAGCCGGTAGACCCCCTGTAATATTCTCTTTTTTTTTTATTTGAGGGTCATTCTACTCTCGGTTGTGGTCGCCGTCACTTCTGAAGGTTTTCTTTCTGTTGTTATTGTGTGACCAAACAACATAGCTTACATATAAATAGGCACTGATTGAGATCGTTTCGTAAAATTAAAGCAGTAAATGAAAGATAACTTTTTAATGCGGTAACAGAAGTGACGGCGACGACCACCGAGAGTAGAATGACCCTTGAACGTCTGAGGGCAGCTAACAGATTCTCAGGCTACATTTATCTTTTTAAGTTCTGGTCAAGCTTACAAGTCTCTAGCGACGTGGCACAAAAATTCTCCGTTTTTCATCAAGTTGACAAGTAGGTAAGAAAGTAAAATAAATTCAATTTGCTCCAAAAGCTCATGTCAGAGCTGTCTTTATATTCATGCCTTCCAATGCACGTTTCCTCTCTTTGTGAGCGGATGTGCAAAGGGAAGGCTTTTCATAAACACACCAACAATACGGTCGAGTGATTCACTACGTCAGGGGTTCCGAACTTGAGATCCATGGTCTTATGCTATACTCCAAGCAGTCAATTTCAAGCTAGCAAGTAAGCAAGACTCAATTATGAGAGCGTTTTCGTTTCTGTGGTGCGTCTTAGTGTGGTCGTAGTACATACATCCAACTTGGTTGCACAGATCCATAACAGTCACTTTTTCACAAAAATATACTTTTAAGAGACAATAAAATGTTGTATCTACTTACTGCTTGAAGTAAAGCATCTATCTGAGAATTCAGTTGTACCGATGCTATTGGTTCGAAAACAGTAAAATTTATTATTACACACACAATCTTACACGACCGATAAAAATACAAAAAAATCGCACAAAGATTCGTCAAAAAAATAGGGCAAGTACTATTAGATCAGACACAAATACGTATACAAAAATAATCCACCAAACAATAAAGAACTTAATCATATATCCCTCCCCGCGACACAACTGACACAATGGTTCCCATGACGATCAGCATATCAGATCAGATTTCAGTTTCAGGGTGGAATAACGTGTGAAGTGGCGATAAGTGGCTAACCTTCACAACTACAAACATATTGCATTCGATTTTGGGAGTAAAAACGTTTTTTAACCCCCGACAAAACGAGGGGTGTTATAAATTTGACCGTTATGTGTGTATATCTGTCTCTGTGTCTGTCTGTGGCACCGTAGCTCTTAAACGGGTGAACCGAGGTGGATGCGATTTTTTTTATTTGAAAGCAGCTTTTCTAGCGAGTGTTCTTAGATATATTTTATCAAACTCGGTTCAGCCTTTTATGAGATGCTTATTTGAAGCTAAAATGTCGGGGGTATTTTTAATTTAGTAGTTATTAGAGGTCTGTTATGGTGGCGCCAGATGTCCGCCTTTGAAAAAGGTTGGGAAAGACTGCACTACGTCACAGTGATGGGGCGGATTGACGGGGCGCCGCTGGAGCTAGTGTAAGAATAAAATTGTATTGGAACGACTACGGTAAGCATTTCCCCTCCATAAAATAATAAATAACATAGAAACTTAAGTAAGATAAGTTTTCCGCCTGATTAACATTGTCTCAAGCTTGCAAGAGCACACATTTTTTTTTATGGATTGTTAACTCGTCCCAATTAATTAGTTTACAAAAAATAACCTACAAATATATATAGCTCGAACTCTCTCTCTGAGAGAAGGCCTTTGCCCAGCTAGTGGGACATGTACAATTGTACAGGCTATATCCTTACTCCTTACTCCTATATATATTTAGAACGGAGTAACGATCAACTTATACCTAAAACACAGTTACGTCATAAGTTCTCCATGCTGAACCGCTTCCTAGAAAGCTGATGAAAGTTCTCTTCCATGCCGTGAATTGGGACAAAGTTCGGCAGTTGCGAGTGAAAGTGAACATGTGACTCTACTGTCATATAAGTTTGTGTGTACCTTCTTCAATTTATTGAGCAGTAATAAATAAGAATAAATTGGATCTTGTGTGATACACTCGATCCCTAGGCATCTACAAACTCAACTCACTCAACTCGCTTGCTGTGCCATAATTGAAAAAGGTAGAAGTAAAATAATAAAAGTTTCAAGGCGCCGCCCGTGCATAGTGAATTAAACCGCGCGCAACGTAAAATGTACAAAATCGATTCCTATATCGGATACACTAAACGAATCGAAAAAGTATACATTTAAACAATACTAAAATTAGGTGACAGCTATCTAATACAGCCATCTTAATCTAACTGTTTGCAAGATATTTTCGCTGAAAAAAGGCGCGCCGCCTATTTTATTTCAGCGAAAATATCTTCAAAACCTTTATGAATGTCAATACGAAACTTGCTGTGGATATCTTTCGCCTAATTCTAGTGTTCTATAATTATGTGAACTTTTTTGATTAAAATATCTGATACAGGAAACGATTTTGTACATTTTTCTTTGCGCGCGGGCTATTCTATTGACGCACGGCGCCTTAAGACGCATAAAACGAATTAAGTAGCTCTCCAGCAAAGTTAATCTTCTTAAAATCTTCAATCTTGAGACGATACCGTCGAGGTAGATGGCACTTAACTCCGGTAACCTAGCTTTATGATGTCTCATATACTCATACAGCTAGATAACCAAAGATAATTAACCAATCTACAGTACTCTCCTATTCTTCTGTCTTCGATTCTTGAATATTTTCCACGGTTCTTTCTTCTTGTGATCATAAATGTTGGTGTGCTTGTATTCTTGCTTCCTTAAATTTTCTTTGGAGATTTTGCTGACTTCTGCTTTATACTGCCTTTCTCCTGGCGTGAAGTCTTCCCTGCTGACCGCGTTGCAAGACGTCTCCTGGAACGTAGAGAATTAAAAGAATTGTAAAAACAATACAATACATTGACTGACTGCTAACCCCTTGAATATGCATAGTAAAATGTTAAATATAATGCTTTTAATGGAGGGGAGAGACAATTTTCGAAAGCAATTTTAGAACCACTGTAGATCTTTGAGGGTTGATACTTGTAGGTTTTGAGGGTTGTAAATATCAGAAGGTGTAGGTATCAGACATAAATGAACAATGCGTGTGCGCCTAACTGAACCAAACAATGTGGGGAGCGGCTATGGGCCGCTCGTGTTATCTGACTCTAGTACTCTACATGCTACAAAATCTTTTACATTACAAGTAAACATGATGTACAAAAAAACCTTTTTCGCTCGCGGCGATATTCGGCCGAAGTCGCAGGCAGAAGCTAGTTCGATATAACAAAAAGCCTAAGGAGTTTAAAGCTTGTCTAAGCCCACAGTAACCGAGAACATTCAACGAGTAAAATACGTTTCTTTTATGAAAAAGCGGTATCTGCCTGACGGGGCCTGCCTGTCGCCGCAAGGAATGGTAAAGCTAGGTTTACATCTAAAGCATCATTTATTTTTAATCCCCGACCAAAAAAGAGGGTTGTTATAAGTTTGACCGCTATGTGTGTGTCTGTCTGCCTGTGGCACCATAACTCTTACACGAGTGAACCGATTTGGATGCGGCTTTTTTATTTGAAAGATATGACTTATCAAAATCGGTTCTGCAGTTTATGAGATATGCTTATTTGGAGCTAAAATGTCGGGGGTATTTTATTTACTTTAAAGGATTTAATGACTCAAAGTTAAACCCAGTGAATAGTTGTTTCTATTATTATATCTTCGAAGAACTAAAGAAAATCACAGTGTGAACCAGACCTTAGGAAATATGAAAATAAAACGGGAGAAGTAAGTATCTACTTCATACTGGTAAGTGCCTAATCATCTAAAAGCCTGCCGAGGAAGCAATGAAATATTTATTTCAGTTCCCGTTTCTTGACTGAGGAAACTACGCAATTGATAATTATTTTATAGTATAGGTAGGTTCCTTGGTAACAAAGCCACAAAGAACGAAGAAATACAATCTGTGACCGGTCTCTCATGTGGTCCAATCATACATAACCATTTGATTAAGAAATTCATGATTCAGCCTTTTTGACAAATAACATCAACAGTTCCAATACCCAAACAAATCCAAATAAAAAACTGTCACGCGAGAAAGCAACACTGGCCCAAAAAAATGAAAACTTATTTTCCCGCCCATTAGTTTTTTTTTTCGGCGCACAGATTACTTTGAAAGTACCGACGACGCGATGTCATATCAATGTCAGGCATCGAAGCGTCACTGGCAGGAATGAGGGCTACCGCTCTGAGATTTGCCGTTATGGGCGCTAGTGTAGCGCGCGGTAAAAAATGACACTGTTTGTATGGACTACGCGGGTTTATTTCTAATAAGGGATTTTCTGACAGCTAAAAAAAAACAAAAAAATAGTTCTAAAAGCTGTGACAGATGGCGTTGATACGACATGTTTTCTATCACAAAGTAAATTAGTGCTTAATTCAGCGAAAATATTTCTTCACTTCATTGCTCTGTGACTTCATCTTTAATCGTTGTAGCTGTCATTCCATTTTACAGTACATGAAAAAGTGCACGACTTTGTTAATGTTCTTGTATGAGTGAATGGTAAATCCGAAAACACTTCATTTTGCTCCACAACGAATACCTAAATGTGTTTGGACGTATACGAAGGCCAACGAGCGCGAACTGGCATACAAAAAATAACATGTCTCGTCAGCGACATCTAGTTACAAATTTGGAACTACAACTTATGAGCTGTCAGAAAATCCCTAATTAGAATAACCCCTTGACCGGCCAGAGCGCCTTTTACTCGTAGTGGTCGAAAAACATTTTTTGTCGTTCCGCCAGCAAGGGGGATAATGTTATGAATAATTTAAGATTAATTATGGCAAATAGTTGGTCTCCCGCTACTAACTACTGCTTTGAAACAGTTTTGTCTTTCTGAAAATTGTGTTCTAATTTTTTTTCGAACTAACTGAATAATAATAATAATGAACTTTTTTGTTCTAATTTTTTTTATGAGTACAGTCTTAAGGTAGGTATTAAATATGATTTTATTGTAAGTTACCTTTTTTACGTACTAACTTTACGAAATATCTAACTTTAAGAGCACTAATACTTCATGACCTTTCTCGACAGTGGCGCCAACTAGTGAGCACTAAAACGGTAGCCCTCATTAGCTGAATAAGCTGAGAGATCATGAAATAAATACGGCCAGGAGCCTTAGCCAGTAACGCAATGGTGCCAAAATGGGCTCCCAGTCGACGGCTTCCATTACGATTTATTAAATGCTGTCGGTCGTTTTAATGTTTTTGTAGCACAGCAAAGAATATTTTGATTCTAATTCTAGAGGTTTAGTTCTTTGGTTATAGGAGAAAAACGAGGAAACCCCGGTTTTGTCCTTCTGCTGTGACGCCATCGACACGCCATTGCGTTACAGGCTAAAGCCCCAGGCCAGTAATCCAGCTTCAGCAAATATTTGACTAATGGAACACTGTTTCGAAATGAGATATTTACCTACTGGGATTGTGCGAGATGTGGCCATCGATAATGAAGTTAATTTAAGCTAAGGATATAATGGAAAAGGGATGACTTTATGCAGTTAGTTAGTTAAATAAATACTCGATGTTCCATGTATGGTCGGCCACAGTCTAGCATACCCCATGGTAGCTCTTATGGTGAGTGGCATAAGGGCGCCATCCGAACTAAAAAAGGGTATCCTAGCGTGTGGCTGACTGTACGCAATAAGGCAATAATTCTAATAGATTTTTGTCTGACAACTCGTTTTCTAAGAATAGTCTACCTACCGTATACTCAAGATATGACAAAAACCACTTTAATTAGACCTGCAGCTACATTTAGCTTTCCATTACGCGAGGCTGTTTCGAAGGGTCTTATTTATATTGTCAACATCGTAGGTACGAGTAATAGGTAGGTACGGCGACGTCGGTAGAGGAAACGGCGAACTAGAAAACGTGTGTCATTGGTATTTCCTTTATTTTCCCGCCTTATTGCTTGTCTGTCCACAACTGCAGACACGGTCATTATTCTGTGATCAATCTAAATGTTTCGCGTTATTTTATGCGCAGGAAGGTAGGCACCTTTACTGAGAATTTGTAGTGATGTGATGACACCTTAAGGTTCAATCAAAGTGTGTGGAGGGAAATGCACACACTTTTTTAAATGTTGTAGCTAATCTGAGCAATTTTCGATCAACGTTTTTGTTTCACGGGAATAAAATTGTATTGTTTTATTATACAAACCAACAATAATTCAATTCAACAATTGTGAGAATTGCTCGAACTTTTAGTTTTTTGGGTAGTACCACTGGTTGTTCGACCACAGACACAATTCAACTTAATTATAATTGTTCTGTTGTTTAGAATAATTTTAAAGGAGTACTATTTTATTGTCATGAAACAAAAATAACTACGGGCAACCATAGCCATTAACCATTATTATTATATAGTATCATGCTGAGCCACCACCTTTTTACAGCCATCTTTTCACCTTTTAAGACCAGTGTACCTATCTGATTTAGTTTTAAGTACTCAAAAATTTACTGAAATAACTAAGTACCTATATAACTATGTAACTTCCTTCTTTGTACTAAATATAATTACCTGTGTTGTGGCCTTCGATCAAAGATAAAACTAGATACAACATAAAACTCTGAAATGTGTCTGGAAAAATAGATGCCCAAACTGCCTTTGGGAGCTTATTTGCTCGTAGTCTATGCAATTAAAGTAAAACTGTACACTAATGCAATAAGGTTGACATTCGAATATTAGACGTATGGTCGAAATGATATTTCGTATTGTTCTATTGCTGCGGGGGGAGCATGACTTTTATCGAGGCGGATTTATCCAACAAAATGGCGGTTTAACAGCATTTTTGACGTCTATAGTGGGTTATATATCGTCGAAAGCAATATATAACCCACTATAGACGTCAAAAATGCTGATAAACCGCCATTTTGTTGGATAAATCCGCCTCGATAAAAGTCATGCTACGGGGACTGATATCATTTGTTTCTGTGGGGACAAGTTTTTATTGTGATTTTATACGTCATGCGGATTCTATGGGATTTAGTTCGGTGGTTGTGGCAATTAAATAAACGCTTTTCTTTAGGTTTTTTTTCTTAGTCCGTTCGATAGAAAGGCAACGGTCACTCCCAAACGGCCTTGTCCAGCCTCGGCGACGGTCACCGGCTTACTCCGTTCATGACCTCACGCGCCGAACGTCAATGGAACCTCAATGGATTGTACGCTCGCGGAATTACTTAGACTTTTGTTATCGAGGAAAATGCGAGGCTGCCTCAATAAAAACGACTTAAGCCTTTACATCTAGCACAGATGATTCGGTCGGCAACAGCCCGTAACACCACATTATTGCAGAGAATGGGGAAGAAAGTAGAGATCGTGAAGACTATCCAAAAGTGGAAGCTAGAGTCACATATTTAGAAATAACAAGTACAGCCTTAAATCTCGGTGGCAACATTACCTACTTTACTCGATTTTAAAGTTGCGAGTAACAGCTATTCATACCAATCACAAAATGAAGAAATATAATGTTATTTCAGGTTCAAATGCATTAGAAAATACTGTCGAACGGAAATAACATCTTTAGTAAAAAAAACTCTTTCGAAACCCCATTATGCGATCTGCCTTCCCCGTGAAGAGCGCAGGCGTAAAGATACAAGATAAGGATGTTATATTACACGAATCGGACTTTTTTCACCGCCCGACACTTTGCGAACGAATTATGACAAACACGATAATGAAGCAGCAACTGTGGAATTTTAACAGAAGAACAGCATTAGTAGTAGCAATACTACTCAGCCACTCTGACAGAAAACATCGTGAGGTAACCTCTGAGGCATAATAGGTACCTACCCTCAACGCAAAAATCGCCAATCCGCAATGCAAATCGCGGTGGTGACCCAAACCCACCCAAACTCTCTACCTCTCTGAGAGAATTCCGCTGTTACCCTGTTACCACCATCCATGTACCAATGGGCCATCAATGTATCACTATGTTACGCATTATTTTTAATTAAATACCTTTTTAATTTTTTTTTATAGTAAGACAAGCATAGACTTCTTACTTCTTAAAACTTCAGCAGGTTAAACCTTTATACTATTTTGACGAGTTCTTCTGTTGTTTTTATTTTGCGGCTTAAAGTAACAGAACTGGCAAACAAAAGAATGCCTAAAATGAGAAGTGAGAACTGAAAACAATGTTGGAGGCAATGGCCTCGCTAGATTAGCAATGAATGAATACTTGTGAATTTAAACGGACATCTTTCCATCGTATTATTTCAGGTAAATAGGTGCCTCCTTGTTTCGTAACATAAAGGAACATCGCATCATAAAATCAATGTTAGTAAGCCATTTCTTAAAGAAAAAATAGTTTTCAGTATAATTGAATTTTTTATTAGGCCTACAAAAAGTACTAAAATCCAAATTAATGTCAAATTTAATCAAAGAACTTTCTTAAATCCAATTTACTGTGTGAATTTTTGTTTCGATATATGTTTCCGGATTTACATGACGCAGATTACAAAAATATGCCGAGTAGGTAATTATTTCATGAGTTTTGTCTAAGTTCAGTGACTGTGGTTTTACTTAAATATCAAGGATATCACCCTCTGTTGTCGGGTCCCTCACGTTCGCCACGACAAAAACACCTTATTCAAACATGGAGCGCATCACAGAATACCAATCGGCCCGTCAATAAATCGAATTCAAATGCGAAACGTTGTCTTCATTAATTTGAATAAAAAATCTAGCAAACATTCAGACACTGTATCTGAAAACACTGACAACTGAAATCTAGATATAACTACACAGTTTTGTCCATGGTGAGTTAACAGGTATTGCCACCAATGAACCCACTTGTGAGAACACGGATATGCTGAAAATCAGCGCTCACACAGCAATAGGCTGAGCATTATCCCTTTTGTCACAAAAAGTAACTTTAGAATTTTTATAATTTGTACTCATGCGTGTTTTTATTGTGTGTGACAATAACCTTTTTCAATTTTAATTTCATGGATCTTCGGTATTATTACGGTGGCAGGCCGTGGTTGTTTTTTTATAATACCTTGATGTATTATTCCTTTCTAGAACACACTATCTATTAAATTATTAACGACGGTCCGTAAAATACCTAAAATGCACAGAACTAGAGCTCTGCTCTGGAAAAAGAGGACAGGGCCAGCCGACCCCAAAAAAATGGGACCAACGTAAAAGGAAGATGACTATCTATCAAATTATAACTATTGAACAGACTGTGCCAAAAAACATATTCTATCGTCACAATTTTTTCAGCAATTTCGGCTCGACTCGATACGAAGTAAATTTTGCACCAGGCTACATATTTTTGTCACTACATACTTACAATTGAAGACTATCGAGGTGTGTGTACAAGCAATAACAATAAAAATGCTAATAAAGGCGGCACATCTGTTCAAAACACAAAACCTAATGGTGTGAGACGTCAACAACATATTGGAGTAATTGAGCTAAAATTATGGGACATAGTATACCTATCTAACTTACATGAATCAGCCCAATTTAATGAGTTTATATGTTTTGGGATATCGGCTTTAGTAGAAAGAACCCGCTCTCAAGTCTTGCTCAAAGGATCTCGATTACAAAATCCTGAACTTTCCTATAATGGATTCAAGTACTTACTATTAACGAAAATTAATCGGTTTTAAATTACAGGAATTCCAAGCCTCTATCGATGGGCAAAATTCTTACAAACAACTTTAAAACAAACAATCTGCCCAAAGTCTATGCGGAATTTTATTGGATTAAAACATTTTCACTTGTCTCAGTACCCCCGTTTGGTGACCAATGAGTACATTTAAAATAGTAAGAAACTGCAGATCACTAATATTTTCTTCGGCTAAAGTGTAGGCCCTTATGGATCAAACGCGTGTCTGCGGGTACTAGAGTAATCTCGGTTAAATCGAAAACGATCCTACACTTAACCTTGTTTGATGTTTGGCTCCGATGTAGGGGATTTTATGGCGGAAACTTTTATATATTTAGGTCAATCTCTTTCGCATTTAGGGTAATCTTTGGAGGCTTTGGAGCCTTATAAAGCAGAAGGCGATTTCAGGGGCAAAATAATTATAAATTACGTTAAAAGTTTCTGCATATTACTGTCAAACCAATCACGTGTCCTATTTACTTTTGTCTTTCCACAAACTCTAATTTCGAATGCATCACATAGCACTGTTTTAAATTTCGAATACATTTGTATTCCAGTCTGGAGCGTTTCGTAGTAAAACGGCCAGCACCTGTGTATTCGAATAAATGGAAAATAGAATCGAACTCAATCGATTGCTGTAGTTAATTCAATGACAAAATTAAATCTATCTTTTAACGAGTTATCATGAACCGGTCTTCATTCATTGCCGCACTTTATTATAGCTCTGAGTTCATTCATTCTCGACGCATATTGCAATAATGCAAGCGGCACTGCCATTCCCACTGCATTGGCAATAACTATCGAGGTCTTCCTCCTACGGCTATAATTATACACTCCGGCGTGAAAATTGTCTGATAATCTCGTAGTGTGCAATATTTTATATGGAAAGAATATAAATATCGAAAGTGAAGCAAACACTCGTAGCGACCTAGATAAAGAAAACCGTCCATATTTCATTCGGAATACAATATAAGTAGGTACGACAAGAATACGACGTGACACATGTATGGGGACAAAGAATCCTCGATATTATATCCTGTTGATTTATACATGATGCGTATTTTACGAGCCACAAAAGGAGAATTTTAAAAGATGAGCATTTACCTTCGCACGACAGCCACGGACACAGGATGCGTCTCCGAAACAATAAATACACAGCGTTTGTCAATAGCAGAGTTTCGAAAAAGAGCCAAGTAAACCGCACAGGTGGCTACACAAGACTGAGAACCATCTCTCCACTGCCTACCCTGCCCCTCGCAAAGCGAAGGAAACAAGGCGATAGAGGGGACGTCAAGGGTCTCTGCGAGAGTTCGAGAATATCGGACGTTGTGCACAGGGCAAGGTAAAGGAATTCAAACAGGTGGACTGGCACTGGCAGTCACTGAATGCATCGCTTACCTGCCCAAGACAAAAGAAAAAGAAAAAGCCCCAGTTTGAATTTTGGGATTTAATTGGTCGAAACGAGAGGGGTTCGAGTTTTGAATTTAAAGCTAATTAAATGTTTAAAGAGGGGGGAAACTAAAAAAGTTAAGTGGTTCGCCTTTTTCACTTTAAACATATTCACTGTGTACCATTTTAGAATTTTATAAAAACCAAATTAGGTAGGTACCTACTATAATTGGGCACAACAGAAATAGACAAGTCCAAATATGTCCCTTATTTAAATAAAACCGTAGTTAGGTGCTTATGTAATTAGTTTCTGGTCCGCCCACTACAAAATCTTAAACGAGTTAAATGACTGAACTTTGCTTTAAATTGTCATGCGCCGTTGAACTTTTTGGAACGAACACTTTGTGACGTTTTATTTCAATGGTTCTTTCTATCGCATTTAAAGTATGAAGATTGGGAAACGAGCCAAAAATTGTCTGCAGCGATTCCTGCATCTTACGATTATGCAGGTACTAATATTTTCTCACGAACATAGGAAGAATTCATGGATAGAAATTAACATCACACAGATTTACAACAATGTTTTGTACACCACAAACTAGAAAAACTAGAATGTAACTTTTGGACATACAAAGTAACTTAAGTAGAGCTGGCAGGGTAATACTATTAAATGATGACGTCATAAATTTACATAAAAACCGGTTACCAATCACAAAAAGGAAAAGCAATAAATACACGTCGTTATTTGATACTTGATAGAAAAAACTGGAATAGATTTTACATTACGCATTTTATTATAGGTGATTTAGGGTTCGACCGTCTGCAAGCTTCTATTTTTAACCCCTAATACAAAAAAGGGGTTTTATAAGTTTGTCCGCTATGTGTGTCTGTCTGTGTGTCTATCTGTGGCACCTTAGCTGTCAAACAGGTGAACCGATTTGGATGCGGTTTATTTGAAAGTAGGTTTTCTAGGCAGTGTTCTTAGACATGTTTCATCAAAATCTGTTTAGGAGATATTAGCTTCGCCCGCGACTTCGTCCGCGGTGAATAAGATAAAAGGTTGCAGCTCTATTTTTCCCCCACTATCGATTTCAGTCAGGAAAAAAGCTAGCAATCGACAAAAAAATATTTTTCTTCAGCAGCAGCAGCAGCAGCAGTTCTTCTACAGCAGCGCCACCTACCGGATCCAATTGTATTTTTTAATGGAAACCACCGAAACACCTATATAAAATTTCAACCCAATCGGTTCAGCCTTTTAGAAGTTATGTGAAAAAGATAACTACGGAAGGATAATTCTTACTACCCGCTGTCCTATCACCCGTTTTCCCGTAGGAATGAAGCATTTTCCCGCGGTAAAAAGTAGTCTATGTTCATCAGGGATACTGTCGGCTTCTAATGGTAAAAGATTTTTTTAAATCGGTCCAATCGGTTTCGGAGCTTATTAAAACAAACAAACAAACAATCAAATATTTCCTCATTATAATATTTGTTATATTATTATTATATATCTTAATGTCAAGGGTCTTTTTAAATTTTGGATTTAGTATTTATAGTATTTAACTAGGTATGTCATCAAATTGAGCCCTCATACAGAACACAAAAACAATTGAAACCTTATCACCAGGTACACTTATATTATAAATCTTATAATACAATACAATACAATACCTAGTCAAATACACGACGAGACGTCAGGTTCTTGAGATATTTTAACAGTCTCTTGAGAAAAGACAATGAAACTTAAGCTTATTGGTCAGGTAGAGACCCGAGCTGTAAAATAGAAGATTCCCAGAAACGGAATCCATGCACGTAGTTAACAATACCACGGATACAACCGCTCTTTTTACCCGACTAAGCGAAGCAAAAAGGAGGGTTATGATTTTAGCAGCGTATGTATGTATGTATGTATGTATGTGTGTATGTATGTGGGTATGTATGTGGGTATGTTTGTGTGTTCATCTGTTCCCTCGTAGAGCCTAAGCTACTCGGACGATTTCAACAAATGAGGTGTTGTTGGATTCGTCTCAATTGCTCAGGTAACATAGAATAGTTTAATTTTGAAAAAACCAAGATGGCCGCTGTGCTGTGCCCTAAAGTGGTGGACCTAAAAATAAAAATTATTGAATACCATCGTAGTGGATATCAAATGAAAGGGCTTTAAAAGACCTTTTCAAAAATGTATAACACATGTACCGTCAACATAACAAATAGAACAAAAAATACCAAAATGTGTATTTTTTTGCCGTTCTTGGTTCTATTCTGGATGATCGTCCAAAATGATTACTAAAAAGCTTTAAAAAAAATAGAAGTTAATAACTAAAACCCGACTTCTAAAAGGCTTAAAAGATGACCTGCTTTTTCTTAAAATAGACTCATAGATAATTAATCGTAGTCGGAGGACACCACATTTGCATTTGATAAACCGATGGCCTCCGACTACGATTAATTATCTATGAGTCTATTTTAAGGATAAGCAGGTCTTGTTTTAAGCCTTTTAGTAGTCGGGTTTTAGTTTTTAACTTCTATTTAAAGAAGAAATGCATCATCGCTGCAAATTATTAGACAACTAAAGAAAAGAGGTTAATCCAAAGATAATAAAACAAAAGGCTATCGATTATCTTGAAAAACTATTCGCATTTCAGCATTCGAGTTGCTAGCTGCCAGGAATGGTGATGGCGAAATAACCCTTATGCAATTTTCTATTGGGTTTTATTATGAAAGGTTTTCGAGCTCACCACACAAAAATAGGGTTGCAGAAACACTCGTCTATATTCAAAGAAAACATCGCTGTTTTCTTTCCAAATGATATTGTAACTTCAAAACTGGCTAAAAATACATACCATTCCCATGTTTAACACAGCGAAAAAAGATTTACTACGCGCGTCTCTTCATGACGACAGAAAATTTTAGTACAAAACTATTAAATGTTCCGACTTTACGTCTGGCTTTGCCCGTAATATTCTAGCTGTAGTTTTTTTAAATCGACTCCGCTGATCTTTGTCTAGATATGACCATAAACAGACAGTTCGTAGAGAACAATGAGTCACAAAACAAAATTCAACAGAAATACAGCTTTTTTAAAGTTTTAAAGATATACCTACGTCAAATCGGCCCTTCCTAAACTGTGCTTACCTTTTACTAGAATATAAAATGGCGCCTAGAGCAAACGAGAACTAATTGACTCTAATCTGTGGTGCTGATTTGACAGTGAATGTTTTTTTTCACAGCCCCGTGAAAGGGCGCGATTTTGAAGCTCCGCGTACGCATGGAGTGATTTAGGCGGAGTCAGTTTTTTATAGAAAACCGACGCAAGAGGCGGCGTGTAAACACTTTTCGCGGAGGTACGCAGCGCAAAGGCCTTTAGTACGGATATTTTTGCACCTGTTTGATCATGGGGTCGCGCAATTTCATGGCTGGGGTGAGTGTTTACCTAGGGTCCTCGAGATTCGTGGTAGGTAATCGTATGAGGCCACCCCTGGTGTTAGTTCTTAGGCCTCTGACATGACTGTTATTAATGAAACAACAACCGGGACAAACGCCTGCCTTGTCAAACTATAATTCGCGCGCGATAAGAATGGGATGGAAGCTTGACTTTGTCAATCGAAAATATATTTTATTCGACGCGAGTCGATTGCTTACCGCGCGCGAATTATAGTACAGTTCCAACAGGTCGCACGCATCACATTCTCATCCCGCGCGGATTACCTATACGCTATGAACGCTCAAGATTCGTAACCGTGCACTAGTGCTTCTGTTAATGGATAAATAGCTTTGCGGTGGCGGTCGTGTGTACGACCGACGGCGACCCCCGCCCGTGACTTCACTACTAATGCAACACTCTTCACGAGGCTATGCTGCGGTGGCCATAAATTGTCCAACAAACAGGCGAGGAATTCATAAACTAGATTGTTTTGGTGACTGTAGGATACAAGAGAGAGAGATATTTAAGTTTTATTGCGTGACAAAGAGCTGTATTCAGTCCGAGGTATTTGAGGTTTGTTTTAGTTTAACGACCCTTTTTGTAAGTGTAAGTGACAGTCAAAGTACACACGACAGCACGTCGACCCTTTCACGCTAGCACTACACGTTACTGGCGAATTTACAACAAAAGTTTACAATATGACGCGCGGTAGTGTATATCTATGTAAAGTGATTACACATACTGACTATACTCTTAAATCTAGACGTGGCACAAAATTTAGTGAAAGTTCTCCCTCCAAAATCGAAGACTAATTTATTTCAGCATTTCCAACCTACGGATTTTAACTAGAAACTTTTTTTAGCCCATTGCAGGGCATAATTTTAAAGGTGACAGGGACTAAGTATATCACCACATGTTCTCAAAGAAAAGACTTAAATGTCAAGCAAAAGGCTTACACAAAACATCAAATCACGACGTTCTATTTGTCGAATTAGCATCACCGCGTCTCCGCGAATAAAACATTGACTCGAATCATGCGAGCAGTGAGGGTAATCTAATTTGGGTCTGAGAGCAAGAAGCCTCTTGGCACAAAAGGAACAGGCTGAAGCAGAGGTACGAATCAGCATGTGAGATTTTTTAAATTTTGTCCTAGGGCTGGCTGATAAAATAAAGTTAGGTCTTTCTTACTTCTTTTACATATTTCATGTAATTTAGCTAAGCGAGGTTGGTACAAATCTACACTACACTTTTTAAAACTTACGTGGTTGTAATAAGACTAGAAAGATTTGGTTTTATTGGGCACATTTCGGGTCTGTGATAATCACAAACTCACCAGCCCAGCATGAAGACTAGAACTTATAACTTTGACGATAATACGCCATGAAAATAGCCCTAAGAGAAACGTATCAAAGGAATACTGATTCCTCTAAAGGGCAGTGGACCGAAGAGGGCATACCGCCGGAAATTACCCGCCATTATTATCTGCGTATTGCCCTCTAATTTGACTATAATGCGAAGACCAATTGGAGGTAGTATTTCCTTCCCACTTCTTCGCATCTACGACAGCACCGCTCGGATGCTGCAGTGCTTGGGGCATGTTTAGATGGAGTAAGCTTGTCCAGCACCCATACTATCCCTCAAAGCTTAGTCAGCCCATTTCACAGGAAAGACAGAAGTACGGAAAATTGATTCTAATAACTAGCAAAACCGAGCTTGATCCCTTGTCACTTTTGATGTGTGTAGGGTCAGACCCTCTGGCCCCACTCACTTCGCGCAAGAAGCCGCCGCCGGGGGCACGCTCCGTCGCGTCGAATTGTTTCACACGAGAAATTCACGGTCACCGACTATGTAAATGGGAAGCCTCCCTGTTACTAATTCTTCAGACGGGCTCGGCTGAAAAAGCGCGTGGGCCGCGCCGTTTTGACTGGCAGACGCGCGGAAATGTCTTTGTGGAGACTCGAGAAAAGGACAGGTTTGAGCTGAGGGTGAAAGGAGCTGAAGATGTAGCGTAGTTGGCGGGCTTCGTCTATCTATCCCATATTCCTAAAGAGGTACTATCCCATATTCCTAAAGAGGAATTATGAACGTGACAAGTGACAACCCTGATCGAATTTAAGGGTCAGTGGTGCAGGATTTTCACCACAGTTTCGCGAGTAAAAAAATAATAAGCTTTACACGTCTTACTAGCTGAGCACAAGCCTTCTCTCAGAGAAACATAAAGCTGTATGTGTGCCCTCATCGGATTAGAGAAAATATTATGCCTCAGACACTTAGGTTTCCTCCAAGAGATTTTTCGCGAGTATTCACAAAAAGTTTAGCACAAACACGAGTTGCCACATCCAAAACATGGTCACTCTACTCCGTAGAAACGTTTCCTGGCTCCATGGTCGGGCGGGCAGATTCACACGGGGCGGTGATATCAGCGCATACGTATTCACGCTCAGTGCCTATGGAAATGCGGTGGAATTCTTAATTCATATCGACATGCTAGGCGGCGCCGGCCGATGTGGGTCTTAGCGCCATTGTTTCAACTTTCTGGGGGGGTTTCGGTGGTTCAGTAACATGAGAAGCAGACCTATTAATTACGTCTTATTGGTGTAGTCTAAGAAAATTACTACGATAAGTAGGTACTTGTTTCCCATCAGACTGAAAAAAAGAGTTGGAAACTGTCAGTGAATAGTTAGCGAATATACACACAGATAAGGTAATGGACGCTTTACAAGCAATGAGCTATTTTAGTGAACAAATTCAAAACACTTCATAGATGGCGTTTATAGGCCCATACAAGAACTTTGTATTTGGGCTTTGAAAACGGCTCATTGGGGAATAATCAAAATTCACGAAATGTACACTAATAACGAAAGCAATGTGCAAATGTGCATACATGTACAGTTTTCGCATTATATTACATTTTTTCTGCATCTTAGTGCCATGAAGTACGTTTCAATAAATCGCCTACAAAAATAAAAGAACACAAGCAAAAATCTACCTTTCTTAGCATATTATAGTGGTTCCATGGGCTGACCTGTGGTTTGGAACCACTGCTCAGATCGCGGCGGCTGCGGTAGCATCCGCCTGCATCGCAAAAATACTATACAATTTCATTCATAGTAATTTAGTCCCTCCCTTCACCCACCACAGTAAAGACTTGTCTACTAAATACTTTAAAGTTTCGGGATGGCAATATTTCAACCGATTGGGTTGTTGTAAAATTTGGATAAAGCCAAAACGTTTTGGCCTTTTATTATGAACAAAATTATCACTGTGCAACGTAATATGTTACCAGTTATAAATAGGGATAAGAACGTAATTGCAACATATTAGTTTTACTCAGCCAGAATCAGATGTAGCTTGTAGGTAACTTTGTGCCTAGGTATCATTATACAAGCGGTATTACGTCTTACGATATAGGTACTTTATCATAACACTCAGCTACGTTTCACCACAATATGTGGTTTCACTAAAGTAAGATAACCAACGTTTACTGAATCAAACCATTATTCAAGCAATAAGACTTTAAAAATTGTTCCTCTCGAAAATAGACCTCTGACTCGATGTTTTCACTGTATCTATCTAAATAGATAGATAAATAAACGGATAAATAAATAAATAAATATCCGGCCCATGAAATACTATTGGGCATTTTCCTCTTCTTTAACACATATTAATTCAAATGCGAATTTGGTTTAAGGGTCCGTATAAGGCTAACTAGCGCCACCAATGTTGAAAAAATCATATCTCGCTTCAGAAGAAGTTTCTGACAAAATCCTAAGATGAGCTCATGCGCCATGCTTTTCTAGATTTTTAAGTGTGGGTACCCAACTCAATTTCTAGTCTTAAGCTAAAAAATTTTCGATAACCGCCAAAAACGGCCGTTTTTGGCGGTTATCGAAAATTTTTTAGCTTAAAAGTTAATTTCGAAGAGGGTATCTACACTTAAAAATCTAGAAAAGCATGGCGCATAGGCTCATCTTAGGATTTTTCCAGAAACTTCTTCTAAAGGAAGATATGATTTTTTCAACATTGGTGGCGCTAGTTAGCCTTATACGAACCCTTAAGTTGTGGCAAAAGCTGTTAACAAGAATGAGCGCTGAACAAATGCAAGCATGCTTGCTTGATCAACTAAATGCCGGTTAAAGTTATATGTTAAAATCGGCCCCAGGTTACCTCTGTCGTCAGACGCGCACGGATCTCGTCGTGTGTGCGTAAGCAATTAACAACAATTTATAATAAATCTGACCCCCTTACGGCGCTTTAAGTGGACATAAATGGAAACTTGCTGTTATTAACTTTGTTCCGTTAGTTCGACATCCAGCGTCGACGACGGTCTAACCTAACTTCACCCAGACAGTTTTAGTTAGTTACTGTTCAGAAGACAAATTGACAATTCGAAATTGGCGATTTCACTGCTAGGGGTAATGATGTCACTCACAGGTACCCTCAGTTTACTTGCGGTCTATTTCTTCACTGAAGTTCACCGTTATAAAAGTTTTACCAACATGGTTTTAATGTCAAACATACTACCGCAAGGGCAATATGATAGTATGCCTGTAAGTTAGCTATTACACTCACTATTTGATGTGAATTTGTTTTTGGGCAACATCGGCTTTTGTGGAAATATACAAACGTGGTGGATTAAGACAAACCCAAAGCATCAAAACTATGTCGGACCAAAGACGCACATAGGCCGCACCAAAGCACAGTTACTAATAGATGTATGCGGTAGATGGAAAATCATTATCCTAAGGCACATAAATTAAAAGCTAAAACTTGGATAACCACAAGTATTATTACTGTTCTGATGTTATTCAGTACAATAAAGTTAAGAAGGGACACAGGCTTTTACAAAGCCTACCCTCGAGCCAAGACAATAAAAGCACAGGACCACCTACCACTTTTAGCTGAAGAGTTTCTTAGAAAACCACTTGACAAAAGTTCCGCCTATTTGGGTCCTTGGGAAGTCCCTACGGTTTTTTTTCTATTCCTTCAACTCATCAAACTCTGTAGTCCGCTAGAGTACTTATCTGTGGTACGGTCAGGTAGAGAAGTTTTGTTACCTGGCCGTGGCAAGAGGTTTTCTGAAGCCTTTTTTGCTGATGGGAGTTATTTTCTCATGGAGACGGCTGGACTTAATCACCACGCGTAATCACCACGCGGTAGACCTATCCAATGCGCCACTTTCTTAGTTTCCAGAACTGAGTTTGTGAATGGATATCGTCGCGATGTCTTTTTGTTTCACAGTAATCGAGATAGGTTCCACAAAATAATACGAAGATGTATCGATGGTTAAAAAAATATAGAATTTTAACGCTGGTAGTACCGACGCTGCTTCGCCTTTTGATGTCGGTCCTTTGTCGGAGGGCAGGGCTTCAAAGGACGCGATCGAGCGGACCCTAGCCGATTGTACGTTGCGAGGCCAATCTACTGGAAACCTTCTGATTTATCTCATCTTTCGCTTAGGCCTGAATTTGTGACGTACAGTAGTTTCGTTATTATAGTAGTGGTTTTACATCCCGGTACAATAAATTCCATCCCCTACAGGAAAATTAACTGCATGTAACTTCGAATCAAAAACGCCCATAACTCAAGCGATAATAAACTCAAATCGTATGTTAATTTTTAACGCAAATTACAACATCGGCCGCTTCACGCGCCGCGTCTCCCGACTCCCTTGACGAAGACATCAACGCGTCACGGTCCGAACTTACTTCTGCCCGCGCGGGCATAAATTACTTTGGCTTCCCGACCCGGTGCTTTTCTGGGTTAAATTACAAAGGTTTGTGATGCCAAAGATGGTTCGTTAGTGGTAAAATAAACAAATAATTATTATTACTTACGTGTGTTTACAATTATGTTATGTTTAGAGGACGAACTAACTGGCTAAATGTTACGAAAAAGAAAATACAATAGACTGATTCGGAGATTTGATTTGGAACTTTTCACTAATTCAACATCATCAGCCTGTTGACACCCACTGCTGAGTAAAGGCCTCTTCATGCTCACGCAACCGCATCCACAAAAAAATATCATAGGAGGAATACCACTGGCTTGAAAGCAATCGTTTTACCTACCAGGATTTTCTATACGTCACAGTCACTACACTTTCTTCTGAATAATCTCTCAAGTAACCGCTCTGGTATAGGTAAATGGTTGGCAATTACAGCAAAAAAGGCTGTAGTAACCACCTGAACTTCAATATTATAGACACAGACCGGTTGAGTTAGGAAAAACAAGAGGTATTAGTCCAACAGTTGACTGATAAATCCCGACAAAGAAACGTAAAACCACAACCCTTAGCCTAAAGCGAAGCCTAAAGTCTCAGCGACCTAAAGTGGATCTAAGCCTCCGCAACCTAAAATATATTTTGTTACCTAAACTAAACTAACTTAGGCCTTTGCATCAGATGATTTGCATGAGATGATTTATACCCCTCCGGCCGTTTTCGCAACTGTGGTTCGCAATTAGTTGCGAATTACAGCGTCCAGTGGCACCTGCACTCACACTAGATGAATGAAGTGACCACTCGGACGCTGTAGTGCCTAGGATATTGTTTTAGACGGAGCTTGCTACGGAGAATCTATTTTGACCAATTGAAAGAGAAGATGGATGTCGTGACGTACCAGGCTGCGGAGGAACTGGCTTGTGACCGAAGTGCATGGAGAATGCTGCACTGACAAGAAGACTCTTAAATATAATCACGATGAGGCTAAACCAAAGTCTTAATTTTCTCGAGCCGGGCATAGGTACACACGACAGCACGTCGACCCTTACACGCTAGCACTCTACTCGGATACGTTACGGGCGACTTTACAACAAATGTGTAAAGTCTAACGTGCTGTCGTGTGTACATCTTATTCTCAGCGCGCTAGCCTTAGGAATTTTGTGACTACGCGGGTGAACGCGGCGAACCACAACCCTCACCCTCAATCATCAGTAATTTTCTCTGTCTCAGCGACCCAAAGTGAGTATAAACCTCCGCAACCAAAAAACCCCTGATCAAACCCTTCAATAAAGATTTTAAAATAAAAAAAAAACCTAAAAGATCGTTTCGCTGGTCCCTATTAAGAAAGTCGGAACTACAAAATGACAACTTTACAGGAGAGCAGTTTAAAGTTAATTTTAAAGATAAAACCTAAGTAACAAGTTATTACTCTGAAATTTTTACTGCATGTTACTTGGATAGTTCTTCGTCAATTTGTACGTATTATTTTATGTTATAATATTTTGTAGTTTTTGAGAAAAGCTATTAGTGACAATATTACTCGGACAAAAATAGAACAAAATTGTCGGATGTGCTACATGCGACATTTTTGTTTGGGTTACTCATTACATTTTAAGTAGGATGTGGCATATACTACATTTTAAATTGAAATTGTTAAAAAAAAGCTAGGTCGCATCTGCATAGTGAATAGCCCGCGCGCAAAGAAAAGTGTAAAAAATCGATTCCTGGTATCAGATACACTAAACGAATCAAAAAAGTACACATATAAAACTCAAGAATTAGGTGTGAGCTATCTAACAGCTCTCTCTACATCCAAAAAGATATCTAAAATAAAGTCAAATGGATTTTGGCCATCTTCTGGACAACTGCAATCTTAAATCTGAAATCGTAGAGCCCATCAGAATCCCTGAAGTTATCAGAGGAATAAAAGATGCAAAAAAAAAACACCGGGTATCGACAAGATCCTACCGGAATTTCTGAAGCACCTAGGGCCCCTAGCACAAAAGTGGTTAGCAGACTTCTTCTCAGATATAACCGCTAAATGCAAACTCCCCAAATAGTGGAAATCGGCAAAAGTGGTTGCACTGCTAAAACCAGAAAAGAAACTAGGCGATCCATCTAGCTACAGACCCTTTTCGCTCCTTTGTACGAGTACCACCTACAAGCTGTACGAGAGAATACTACTCGCACGCATTACACCAAAAGTCGAACTACATCTTCCCGTCGACCAAGCAGGATTCCGCCCAAATCGAAGCTGTAGCAATCAGGTTGTCGCACTGATATCACACATAGAAGAGGGTTTCCAGAGAAAGCAGTAAACTGTAGCGGTGTTTGTAGACCTCAACTCGGCTTTTGATACCGTTTGGAAACAGGGACTCTTGCTGAAGCTGACTAAAATCTTCAGGTGCAAACACACGTTGAAGTTGTTTGACGCTATCCTCTCAAACCGACTATTTCAAGTGAGCATGGACGGAAAGTTGAGCCACCTTAAGACCCTGAACAACGATGTCCCACATGGCTCGGTCCTAGCCCCCACGTTGTTCAATATCTATCTAAGCGACATAACGGAGGTGCAGCAATATCGCAGTAATATCACAAGCTCCGACGATAAATGAAGCCTCTACCGTCGTACAAGAGGACATTGCTTAGCTGCAACACTACTTCGCAAACTGGGCTCTGAGACCTAACCCGCGGAAAACAACTAGGTGCTGTTTCCATCTCAACAACAAACAAGCCAATGAGAAAGCGAATCTGGTTTTCTGCAAGAGCCTGTAAAACACGACCCAAATCCAGTATACCTGGGAGTCACGCTTGATAGGAATCTTGCCTTTAAAGCTCACCTTGAAAAGGTCAAAAAGAAAGTTTCTGCCAGGTGTAACCTCATCCGGAAGCTAGCAGCAACTTCATGGGGCAGCAATGCGAATACATTGCGCACTTCAACGCTGGCTCTAGCCTTCAGTGCAGCCGAATACTGTGCGCCTGTGTGGGCAAGCAGCCACCATACCACACTATTCGTGTGCGACTAAACTTGAGCGACTTCAAAACTTCAGCATACGGTTCATATTTGGTTTACGTAAATATGACCACGTTTCAGACTATCGCTATAAGCTCAAGTGGCTCCCCATTCGTCTCCGCCGGAATGCACACACTTTGTTTCTCCTGTACAGCATTCTGTTCAATCCAGCCACCCCATCCTACCTAAAAGAACGCTTCCATTTTCTCCATTCTACCCATAGCCTGAATCTCCGATCATCCCACAACCTGCTCCTTAGTTTGCCCTCCTATACCACCCAATTCTACGGTTCCTCATTTACAGTACAGGCAGTTAAGCTGTGGAATGCTCTGCCTGTGGAGGTGAGAAAAGCCAAATCCCTACCTATTTTCAAGGGAATGGTAAAAAGCTTGTATCTCACTGGTAATTTCCAATAATTATTTTCTGTTGTTATCGTATGTGTATGTATCTATGTACAATTGTACAATATGGTGTATATAAGTATGTTTATTATATCTGTAGGTATAAGTACCTATATGGCTATAATAATATATATTAGTTTGTGTATTGATATAATATGTACGTATATAATATTGTATCTATTTAATGGGTATTATTATGTATTTGTAACTGGTAAATATATTTACATCCCACATTTGTAACTTTCTTAGGTATATTTAATTATTTTCCTATGTTATATTTATGTACACTATTCTACCGAATATTATATTATCTCTGTCCTATCCATCCAATGGTTGCCTGGCAGAGATCGCTTTTAGCGATAAGGCCGCCAATTGTATGCATACTGATTAGTTTAAGAATTCCTTTGTAAATTATTTTCGTGTACAATAAAGAGTTTTCTATCTATCTATCTATCTATTCGATGTGGAGCTTAACTCTGTGCTATGAGGACTATATCTGGCACCGTACAGCCGACACCAACTATTTGGCTTCCGGGCCTTTGCCACGTCCTACCTCCAGACCTCAGAAGGGAGCTATGCGTTCGAAAGGAGTATGACAAGATCAGTCAAATGCCGCAGCTTCCAATACACCAAGAACTGGAACACACAAGAAGCGATCTGCGCCTCAAATCACGCAGACCATTTGGACTGATGGCGTCAGAAGCCCTAGAAGCTGACAAAACTCTCAAGGAAAGATGGTCAGAAAGATGGAATGATTCTGATGTGACAAATAGAGCTTTTGTGTCCAATCGTAATGTACGAATGCCAGGCATCTATCGAAAATACTGGACTCAAATAAATAGGTGCCGAACTTCGCAGGGTAGCTGATGTGCTGAGCTGATTACAGATGGAAATTTCGGACGGACCCGCACTGCTCTTGCGGGGAGATGCAGAGCATGTCCCATATCATGGACCATTGCCCGCAGTGGTCAATAGAAGGAGGGATCCAAAAGATCCATGCGGAAGTGACAGATTGGATCAATGGCCTTCTCTTTGTTCTTTGATATTCGCTGCATAATGTGCCATACCTACGCAAAATAAAAATAAATAACTCATACATTTAAATATAACCTACTAATAATTTTAAATTTTCTCTTAAGACTAATTCATATCCTGCGAAATAATGTTCATAAATGTTAATTAAAAATGTGGGTAGTGACATATCCTACATTGATAACCTAACCAATCACATGAAACAATGTCGGTTGAGTCAGATGCAACAAATCATCCTAACTTGTGATAACTTAACAATGTCGTTAGTGGCATATCCAACAAAAAGTAAAAATCAAGTTTCAGATAATAATGTTGTAACTACCTGAACCAACAATTTTATCCGTCTCAGATTGGAATATTGTAACATTGTAATTTCATACGTTTTTCACAAAAATACAAAAAACCAATAGCACTTTTGCCAATATTTATGCGCTGGCGCATTCCCCAATAAAATTGTCAGTAATGGTACATACGACTACGCCCGTGCGCTCAACCTCCGGTTAACAAAAGCGGTACGTAACTACCGCCATTTTTGCACGGACATTATTGCTACAACTGACTTTTTTTTTACTGGTAATTCCTTCATATTACGAGTTATAACAAAAATAAAAATTTGTACCTATAGCTCTTCGAATTTATAACATACTGATGCAAAAAAGTGAAAAATGACAAAAACGTAGTTCCGACTTTCTTAATAGGGACCAGCGGTTTGTTACCTAAAGATCTGAACTAAAGCCGCAAATTTTCTCGAACATCTTACGAATATTCTCAGGCGCGCGTTAGCCTACGAATTTTGTGGCCTCCGCGGGCGAACTCGCGGCGGTCAAGGCCCCGCGTGGGCGACTCAGAACCCGGATACGACTGAGCACCTAGCACCGACAGCCGACACCCACCCGCGGACAAACCTGTCCGACGGCAGCCGGGGAAAACCGACAAAATCCGCGGGCTTGGAGACAATGAAAGGGGGCTACTTTTGAAGATCTCGAAAATCTATCTAAGTAATAACTAAAGATATTGAAAACTTGATACAACAGGTATAGTACTGTAAAAACTGCTCTCGAATTGATAACTGCTTGATACGCTACGAATTCACTTAAACGCGAGTAGTTTTGACTTTAGCGAACCAAGATTCGTACGACAATTTTGTGCTTGATGTAGGTAAGCTAAAAATGAAAAAAAAATCGTCTCACCTGTGCATCTCCACCTACTTCTTTCTCCATCCAAAACCTCTCCCACTGAAAGGAACCATTTTTGACCAACCAGCTAATTTCAGTTATTCTCACAAAATTGTAGTTCTAAGATAGCACCAGTGATTTTCCTTCTTGTCACTACCTCCATTGGCCATAGCGAGTCAAATGTTTCACTGTTAAAGCCCAGAAGAATGGATAACTGACAAAAAATACCAAGACACCAAAAAAAAGTGTTACCGAGATGCCACCAAAAAAAATGATTTCGAGGGCGTCTGTTTGCGAAATCAAACACAGTGATCAAAAACCCCACTGACTTAATGAAAAAAAAGGAAAATCACTGTCCTATCTACCTTCATCTACATAGTAAGAATAATGGCCTCTTCACCGACCGCCTAGCATTTAATAAAAGTTAGGCGGTCTGAGGGTACACATTACCGTAGCGTCAAAGAAGGTTCCCTCGCATGGTGGGAAAGGCGTCTCGTTCTGAAGGCACTGCACTGCGCACGCGCGGCGTGGCGCTGCTCGCGCAACCCTGGCGTGGCGTCGACTGGCTGTGCGCCCGCGCAACCCAGCCCGCGCCGCCGCGCCATTGGCCGCCCGACGAGCTGGTGACGTCAGCGCACACGGAGGTGGAACCTGCAGAAGGATAGGTTGGATTAAGAGTCATTAAACTTATCGTTGAAGATCGAAGTTCTGAAGTATTTACTACGCTCTCTCCCATGCAAACGAAGAAGTCGTTTTGCTACCCCTAAATTTTATCCGATTTCGTTGATTTTTGTGTCAATAGTTTTTGTAAATTTTTATCTATGTCTAAGCTTATTCCTTTTTTTCTTCTTCGTTTTCTCCGTTTGTATGGGCGAGAGCGCGGCAAACTGCGTCAGGAAATCAAAGTTTGTTTTTTCGGTCATCTGTGATGTGTGTCATAGTGAAAATCCTTCCCCTCATCGGTTGGTAGTTAAGTTTGGGTCCCAATCGGCAGTGACTTTGGCCTACCTGTCCACTCTGCTCTAATAACTTTATCCAATGAGCAGTTTTCAACTGACAGTTAAAAGCTGATTTCAAAATGCTTGATAGATGGCGCAAAATATGGCAGTCAAATAACGCTTTTCCCCACAGATTCACAGATTAGAAAGTACTAGTAGTGAAAATATATACAAACACCACAGATAAGAATCAGGCTTGCCATGTTCAATCGGTAAAATTGCCGTTGTCATATAATATATTTGCAATATTTATTCTTGAAAGCAAAAACCTAAATGGTTTTGGATAAATATAGAATAGTAAGGTAGGATGCCGAAAACAACTATGTGATGCGATAAAATTTGCAGGCAATGAATTGTTTTTCTGGTTATGATTATTACAGAATACGGCAATTCGTCGTACCGTTGGCAACACTGATGAAATTTCAAATGAAAGCCGTATTATGAGTGCCACCAATGGAGAAAACAATATCTACTTTTTTTCTGAAAACGGGCCATTATAACTTTGAAATTGTACGGTTAAATGGGGAGTCATAACTAGTGCTAGAGAAATATTAAATAAAATTATAAAGCTATCCATGAACGATAAATTCTCGAATGAAAACTAAAAACTCAGCTGAAAAGTCTCATAGCGCTCAAACTTTTTTTTCACATTTCAAGCAAGCTTAAAGCGAAACTTTTGTACCTCCCCATGTCGCGCCACCGCCGCCAACGACCGCGCGTTCAAAATCGAGAGACAGACAGATCCGACATTCTTTTAGACGAAATAGAATCATATGATTTGGAGGCTTTTTTTCTCGATACAGGCTAGAGATAGAAATAATAATGTGACGGTTAGACCTCGGGTCGGTTGGAAGCCGCGTGCGTGGTTTTTTGCGAGGGAACAGGAGCGCCGAAAATTCAAGATGGCCGCCTTCTCGGAATCACGTTCTAGAGATTCCCAAAGAATATCGATAATGTATACTTTTTCACTATTCTGAAAAATAAGGAAGGTTGAATACTGATATACTTTTTTGTTTATACGACAATTTTACTCGATTCTTCTTTAGCTGTAGGTCTCGATCTGAAAAGGGCACCACTGTTTGGTGTTTTAATTCATTAAGAGGAAACCTCTGCGTGTGGGACATATCAGATGTACAGGACAATCAATGCGAAAATCACTAATCCAATCTGAGGCCCCAGCTTGTATAAGTAAAGGCCAAATTTAACTTTTTTTTTTCGTGAGCTACTTACGTTTTTTCGTGACCTGTACATGTGAATATCGATACTTTCGCATTTCTTGGTGCATGTAAACTGGTTCGGAGGTCCAGCGCGCCAACTCCGCGTATTTTTGCGCGCCGCATGTGAAATTGCAGCGTCATTGGAAAGGCACACTTACGAGAATTTCCATTTACCCTTTGCAGACCATATTAAATGACACAAATCGCGAAATATACAGAAGAATAGCATTAAATACACCGTGCTTGTGTATAACCAGATAATCCGCTTATAAGAGCTATAACACGCGTGGGCAGTTACCATTATTTATATTCTATGTATTATTATTCAGCCTACTACCTAATATGCCTACCACACATAGGCCCGGTTTCTGAGTTGAGAATTTTGCTAAGCAAATGGGTAAGTATCGTCCTGTCTCTGCAGATTTCTCACAAAAGAGCGTGACAGAGCGATACGTAAGCATGTGCTTAGTAAAATTCTCAACTCAGAAACCGGGCCTTAGCAGTACATAAATATACCTCTAGTAAGCATCATTAATTTGCCGCCATGACACCATCACCTCTTTCCAAGGTTGTATTAAATTGTAAGAAAACACAAAGGTAAGTCTCTCCGTAAGCATATAGTGTTAGGTAACTGTAAAATTCAGTAGGAATCAAAGGTTTCATGCAAACAAAACATCTCAATTTTAACACTTAACACAAACTAAACAGATAGATAACTATAGAAGTACAACTCGGTATGCAGCGCGGGAAAATGCACAGGTTATATGAAAGCACAGGTAAGGAAGTCTTATTATGTATCAAACCCTCGTGTCCATATCTCCAAAAGGGCTACTAACACCCGTATCCCACTCAGCCTTCGTCTCAATACTCAGTGGAGGAGATAGCCGAGTGACTCCGTCGAGGTGGGTATTACAAGTCATTGAGATGCCCTCCCGGCTTCACACTCAGTAAATAAAAACAGAAACTTGTCCCAGCAGTATACAAGGTGTTACAAAAGTACCTAACTCATTTTACAGGGTGTAAACTACTGCTCAATAGGATGTCAAATCTGTAAAACAAATTTTATTTTATAACCTCAAAATTTTAAAATTTTCATACCTTTTTGTTTTTGTTATTAGCTCAAATTAAAAAATATTTTTGTGCGTGTAGGTGCATTAACATAGCTTTGAGTTGTTAAAACATTGTGAAAGTCAATGAAAACAATATTTAAAAAATACTTTTCTCCCGTCACATCGTTCACATTTTATTAATTTAAAAATTAACGGAACCTCATAGAGCAAAAAAAATTTAGGTTGTAATCCCTATCACCGGGTGCTTTTACCCTGTAAAAAGAGTTAGGTACTTTTGTAACACCTTATATTGATCACTTTGGCCAAAGTACAATTTAAAAAAGTCGGCTTCCTTTCTTATCTCTTATTCAGTAGGTAGGTATGTTAAACATCGACATGAAGAATATGTAGTAAACAGGTGACGTATAATTTTCCACTCAAAGGATGGTTTCTAGACGTAGTCTTTGAACTCTCGAAGATCTCCCATGTAGGTAGTAGATATGTGTATTTGTCTTTCTTTTTAGTAACATTTTAATTTAACCTACACGTGCAATCTGCAGAGCATAGCTACCTACAGAAATTAAGTTTCATTCAAAGCCTGTGTTGGACGGTCGGCCACAGTCACAGATACCCCATGGCGGCTCTTACCGCGCGCGGCATAAGGGCGCCAATCGAACAAAAAGAGGTATCCTAGCTTGTGGCCGACTGTAGGTACGGTCGGCCACAATCTCAGATACCCCATGGCAGCTCTTATCGCGCGCGGCATAAGGGCGCCAATCGAACAAAAAGGGGTATCTAAGACTGTGACCGACTGTACCTACATAAGCATCCAAGCTGTACGTGCAGCATGGTAAGCCCGAGATAGGCCCTTCTCTATGCAAAACTGTCAACTTGTCGGTCGGGCTCGAGTTGGCTCTACGCCAACATGGCGATAGAGACAAAAATACAACATTTTTATTAAAAATAGCAATATCTACTTTCTGCTCGACATTACCCTAACCTATTGCCATCTTGAGTCCCGCCTGCCATGCTCGCACAATAGACATGGCACGTCTGTCACTCGAGTTCGAGAGAGTGTCAAAACGACCATGCTAAGCATACAGGATATTTATTTTATCATTTTCCTTTCTTGACTCATCTCACACAACGATTTCCTCAAGTCTCCTTGAAAAAGAATTGAATAAAACCTCACAATATAAAGGCGTCATCTTAGAGAATGCTCAACTAATTTTAACTTAGCTACTTATACAGGGTCGGCCAAACACCGACGCCCAGCGAGATAATCTAGATACGCACTTGGAAAGAGTAAAATTTTTTAACGCTTGGTAAAGTTTTCCAAAGGTAACACTAAAATCCAACTTCTAAACGACCAGAATGGCTGAACATAAATGGCGGCGAGAACTTGGTGTCAGAGCAGCTACCACGAGTGCTTACTGTCACTGTCACTGAAAGTGATAAGTTGGATAAACAACCCTACTACTATACATGACAGGCTTCTACATTTTGACCCTCCGTGTATACAATAAATACCTGCTTGTAGCTTTTCAGTGGCGCGAGTAATCAACAGATTTATTGTTGAAGTGCCTACTTCTAGGATGAACAACTAGATTTATCGAAACATATAACATACACACCCACTCAGTTTATCTACGTAGCGTGGCATAGTCTGTGTCAAGCTCTACCCTGCATTAGGAAAACTTTTATTGGAATAAGTATAAGTGGATAGGTAAAGATATACTGTATACATACAGGGTGTTGTTTTGTAAAGTAACACCCGACTCAGTTGTAATTATTTACACAATAACAAAACCGGAAAAAAAACTGTGAAAAATACCCAAAAATAATTAAATTGTGGCCTTCCTTACATTATAGTATCGCTTGAGGCCGCACTCGCAATATCGGGCGCCAAATCGCGCGCGCGCTTTGAGATGGCCCGGGTCGTTAAGAACAAAAAGGTTATTTGTGAATATATACATATAATTTTTTTTATAACAAAACTTATTTTTAGTTTCAAGCATTACTAAAACTATTGTCACAGAGTCGGGTGTCACTAAAACAACACCCTCTATACGTAGGCTGTATCACCGTCACTTTATTATTCCAACCGAGTTAGCGGTTTGTCCGCATTTATCTCTCCCTTTTCCAAGAAAATGCCAGTGATTAGGGCTAATGAAAGAATGGCCATTCAGACGCTTTTTCCCAATAGGTACCTGGTTCGTTACGCTATGGTCCTTAGAGACTGGCTAGAACAGTGCTAAATAAAGGTAAAACTTGTCGGTATCTCGTACGATATCGGTCCAGAATTCCTGATTGGCAACACCAGGCCGCGTAAAACTGGTCTAGCCACATGGTTTCATACACTTACTATACCAACTTTACCTGTACTAGTTTTCATTGAAAATGGGCTTTAAATGCCTTCAGTTAAAGGACAAACGATCTGCAAAACAAAAGGTTCGATAATATAATTAGGTGTGTGAACGAAATGCAATGGAGACGAAATTATCTCTTGATATTATTATGGGCTGTTCGTCTATAAAAGGCTAGACCTATTTGCCGCTCCTATTAAGCTGGACTGGGATCAGGAATAGCAGCAAATTGGGTACTATCGAGTAACTCAACCATGCATAGCTCATTTGAGGCCTTATGAAGTTTATTTTTATTTATCGCTTCTACATCTGTCATAAATGCTCGGAGCATGATTTTAGATGAAGCAAGCTTGTTCAGTGGTGATCTCGTTAACGTTATTCATAAAAAGTCAAGGAAACTCACGTCACAGCGAAAATTATTTAAGGTTCAACGAAAGTACCACGCTGAGAAAGTCCAAATTTTACAGTATTTTCCTGAGATATTTTTGTTTCACTGTAATACGAGTACCTACTGCCTACTGAAGTTCGAACAAATCTCATAATTAGCTGAAAGGTTGTTATTTTATTGTTTAGAATAATTAAAACAATACAATTTTACTGTCGACAAACAAAAATCATTGAAAAAAAATTACTCAGAATAGCTACAAAATTTAAAAAATTGTGAAAATTATACATTGCACGCCACGCTTCTTTCGGGTTGCCTAGCCAAAACGGGACGGAACTGAGGCTATGACTAATGAATTGCTCATGTGCTCGTAATATGATTGGAAATAATAATATTAATGGGCATCATCAAAAGGTTACTCACTCATCCCGGAAGTCTTTACTACAGCAACCTTGGTCCTGCGATGTAGGCATAAGTTCCGTTCCTTAAGAGGAAACGCGGGTAGCCGCTGCTTCATATAAAAAGGGAGACCTCTTTCCTCCCTGGATAATTATTTTAGAAAAAATCTACCTCTGCCATGTTTTTTTTGTATTTTTTTTCTTATTTTAACTATTTTAATAAATATTAGTAAAATAAGAAAAAAAGGAAAACATATGGACATGGCAGAGGTACATATAAATTGAATGGCAAAAACATATTTTTTCTAATATTATTATCCAGGGAGGAAACAGGTCTCGCTTTTTGTATGGAGCAGCGGCTACCCGCGTTTCCTCGCAGTCATCGCGCCAACACTGCGCCTCACCGCAGGGTAGGTAATCGTACCATGAGGTAGTGACCACCCCTTGTGTCAGAGTTTCTAGGAAGCACATAGGGCCTCTGACATGGCTTAACGATTGTTATTAATCAACAACAACCGGGACCAACAGTATAACGCGCCTTCCGAAGCACGGAAGCGCTCAGATATTATTGCCACTAGCGATCACCCATCCATGTACTGACCGCGGCCGGTGTTGCTTAACTTTACGAGGCTGTGAGCGCTTCAACCCCACCTCCCCACTGCAAATTCGAGGCAAGTCAATACTGACCCTTCTGAACGTTTCTAATCTGTTTACAGCAAGAATTATTTTTTGCTTAGCTAGTAAGCAGCTAGATACTAAATCAAAGCGCAAAAATCAACGAAGGGCATTACTTAAAACATCTTTAAACGCTCTCGCAGAGTCATATCAAGTTGGCTCTTTCCCGGAACAAAGAGGCATAAAGTTGTAAAAGTCTGGAGTTCCTTCATAATTCAAGTCTAGACTCAAATGAGGGCTCTTAGTTCAGTTTACGAGTGTCTCCGGGCCATATCCGCTAATGAAGAGGAGGAATGCGTCTGTGGTACAGCCTCACAGCCTCACCACTTAGACTAATCTTATACTACAAAGATTTGCTCTAAAATATTCACGGACACTTTGTGCGTGATATCTTGTGCTGCCTATTGTGAATGGCCCGTTTTTAAAGCACAAATTTAGAACACTTCATAGATGGCGCTTATAGGAGTGCCCATACAAGAACCGGGACACGACTGTCAAATTTCGCTTAGCACAGATTAATTTTGACCGTCGCGTTCCGCTTCTTCTATGGCCACGCCTGTAGCTCCATCTATGAACTGCTTTGAATTTGTGCTTTGAAAACGACTGAAGGGCGCGCTTTGCCGCGCTCACGCCCATACAAACTGAGAAAACGAAGTTAAAGTTTTGTTACTAAATATTATCCGATTTCATTGATTTTGGTGTCAATCGTTAAAATCGGATAATATTTAGAGGTAGCAACACTATTACTTCGTTTGTATAGGAGGATTCGGGTGGGTGTATCCGTGAACGTGCTAATGTTTGGTACGGCAGGCATTAATAAATTATCACTTACTACCAGAGGACAGAATCGGCTTGACAGGTCGCGTGTGAAAGTTGGCCCTTTAGATCTATATACGATTATTTATACCTCGACTAGATGGGTGAAGTGACCACTCAGACGCTGCAGTGTAGCGTTGTAGAAGTTGAGAAAGGGTAGGTAGGTATCTACATTTTACCATCCTTTCAAAACA
The DNA here is from genome assembly GCA_949319315.1 of Zelleria hepariella. NCBI lineage: Eukaryota > Metazoa > Arthropoda > Insecta > Lepidoptera > Yponomeutidae > Zelleria > Zelleria hepariella. The sequence continues at coordinate 15,035,676 of OX439382.1, forward strand.
AAGCCAACAAAGTCTTGTATTTTTTAAACAAATGTTTTGCTTCAAAGGCAGCGAGTGGTAACTCTAAATAACTTTGAACTAGATTCTGTCGTCGCTGTTCTTGGTTGGCACATGCGCTTTTGGAATTCGTATCGTATTTAGCTTCTTTTTTGTACTTTTTGTTGGCTATTTTTGTTGTTCTGTCCTGTGACGTGTTGTGTTTGTTATAAAAAGTAAATAAAACCCCACTGGTAAGTGTATACAAGCGTTTATTTCGAAAATGGAGGACGATGGGGTTCCCCCTAAACCTCCTGACATACAACCATTTGATCTAAGCCCGATATGCACCGTATCCCTTCCTCAAGATGCTTCACCACAACAGCAGATGGACACGTCTGATGTCCCAAATAGAAAACGTCCAGCAGTGACCAATCCGCCTCTGGAAATGCCTGTCAAGGTGTCTAAAACATCAAGACCTATCGATGCTAGAAAAAAATACTCCGTCCTAGACAAGGCCCCCTTTATAGTCCATGTATCTCGCACAGAGACTGAGGAGAAATCCGGAGCAACCCTGCATCATGTTAAGTTTGGTCTGTTCTTATTGAAACATAACATCCACAACATCCTCTCAGACGGCATCAAGCGAATCGGGCGCAACAGAGCCTCAGTGGAATTCAAATCCCCAGAGGATGCTAATGCATTTTTATCAAATCCCATCCTCACTGAAAACAAATATACTGCGGTCATCCCACAGTTCAATGTCACACGCATGGGTTTGGTGAGGGGCATCCCCTCAGAATGGACTGATGATGAGGCCATGGACCTCATCAAGGTTCCTTATGGCTGTGGAAAAATTATAAAAATAAGGCGTATGAACATGAAAATTACTAACGAAAATGGTGTTACGGAATGGAAACCACGACAAACGGTTGTACTTACTTTTGATGGTCAGGTATTACCCCAGAGGGTGTTTTGCTGCTACACGGCCATGGAGGTCGAATTGTACACGTACCCCACGGTACAATGTTTCAATTGCCGTAGATTTGGACATACAAAGCTCACCTGTAGGTCAAAACCCAGATGCTTCAAGTGTGGACAGGACCATCCCGGTGATGGCTGTTCTCTCAATATTCAGGAAAGCCGTTGCATTAATTGTGACGGGGACCACCCAGCCACCAGTAAGGACTGCCCAGAGTACGGAAGGCAAACGGCTATTAAAAAACTAATGGCCGAATTTTCTATGTCATATTTTGAAGCAAACAAGAAAATTCCGCAAATTTCTCGCAAATATGCCAAGGCTGTAAAATCAAACACCTCAGGCTTCCAGTCTGCCCCCCAACCACTACCAGGCCCCTCTCAAAGGACATCTGTACACTCACACCCACAGCAATCTTACAGAAAAACTGTTCACTTGAAACCCAAGACACATGCTCCACTTTCCCCTGGATACGACAGGCGGGCCCACCAAGCCTTAATTCAGGATTACTCCTATTCTCCGTCCCGAAATGGATGTGGTTACAGCCAAACCCAGGAACCAAACTCAGATGTCAGTGAGTCAATCAACCAAGTAATTACCATTCTTATCTCTCATTTGTTCAAATTCTCTACCAGACCACGTTGCCAATAATCTAAACATGATTTTCAATTCTCTCCAACATGGATACTCCCCTTTCACTGCTTCAGTGGAACACGCGGAGCATTACACATAAAAAAACTGAATTAATATACTTACTTAACAAATTCAATACAACTATATGCTGCATTAGTGAGACTTGGCTTAGACCAGGTCTCAATTTTAATATAAATAATTTTAACTGTGTACGTGATGATAGAATTGACAACTATGGCGGCTGCGCCATACTTGTCAACAATAGAATTCCTTTTTCCCCTATAAATCTCCCTCCTATAAATAATCAATATAGAGGCAATGTTAATATGTTGGCTATCAGAGCTTTAGGTATTACATTTGTTTCTATTTACATCACAGAACCAAACATTGCGTTGATTCCGTTTTTGAGTGCCATATTTTCACAACTGCTTGGCCCATGCGTTATTATGGGAGACTTTAATTGCCACCACTACCGATGGGGATCGGATCATTGTGATGACTTTGGGGAGGAGCTTGTGGAAGTTATTGACAATGCTGGTCTTTGCATTGTTAATGATGGAAGAGCTACACGCAGAGGCCAAGTGGGGGAGAGAAAAAGCTGTGTGGACCTTACTATCTGCTCTCTTGACCTGGGCTCCCGATGCATCTGGGACCGGCTTAACTCAACCCATGGAAGCGATCATTTCCCGATAGTTCTAGATCTACCCCACAAATCAATACCAGATAAAAATATTAAACCTCTTCTGAAATATCGATTGACCAAAAGTGGTTGGGAGACATATTCCGACCTGGTGGAGCGGGAGGTCCAGGCTATACCTGTATCTAATGAGGATGACTTGACCTCTAACTATAATGCATTCACAGAGGCTATTAAAAAATCTGCGGAAGTAGCCTTTCCGGCTAAGAAACCTCGTCCCGGCAAGATACCATCTCCTCCTTGGTGGGATGAAGAGTGCACCCAAGTGATAAGGGAGCGCAATGAAGCCGAACAAAGATGCAACCAATCCTTCACCATCGAAAACCTTGTGGAATATCGTAGAATCCTGGCCAAGTCCAAACGAGCTTTGCGCAGGAAGAAGAGAGCAGGCTGGGTTTCATTTTGTTCCTCTCTTTCTCCGTCCACCCCCTCCACCGTAGTTTGGAAACAAATAAATAGATTTCGACATAGCTATTCCCCAAAGGCATCAAGTGCCATCTCAGATGAAGTTGCGGAATCTTTCTTCTCTAAACTGGCCCCACCGTATGTACCTGCTGAGGATGAATTGAAGTTCCCAGACCTCCCCATAATCAGTTCTCAGGATCCACTGGATGGGCCTTTTTCTGTGGAAGAACTGAAAACAGTTGTTTCACAGTTGAAGGACTCTGCCCCTGGTGAGGATGGTTTCCCATACTCATTTTTAGTAAAATCTGGTCCCAATACTCAAAATTACTTTTTAAACTTTGCCAATAAATGTCTCGAAACTGGCCACATACCAGAAATGTGGAAAAGACAACTAATCATACCAATTTTAAAACCTGGTAAAAGCTCTGACGACCCTAACGGATTTAGACCTATTGCCCTCTCATCTGCGTTGTCTAAAGTCTTAGAACATCTCCTGAAGAACCGCCTTGAATGGCTCATAGAAAGTAAGAATGTTCTACCCAAAACACAGTTTGGTTTCCGCAAAGGCTTAAGCACAATGGACAGTGTGACGGTATTGGTAACAGACGTTAGAGTGGCGTTTAGCAAAAATGACTCAACGGTGGCAGTATTCCTAGATATATCCTCAGCTTATGACAGTGTTCTTCTTTCAGTCCTCAGGCAAAAATTGCTAAATCTGAGGGTACCTGTTAAAGTGGTTCGATGTATAAGCTTGCTACTTATGTCGCGATCTGTCGCTCTTCGTGTCCCCGACTACGAATCTGACTATAGAATACTAAGTAGAGGCCTTCCCCAGGGCTCAGTCTTGAGCCCTATTCTATTTAATATTTATACCTACGACATTGATTCTAGTCTAAATTATAATTGCCAAATTCTGCAGTACGCTGATGATGTCGCACTATATGTCTCGGATAACTCTATCGAGGTGGCTGCTGAATCTTTAAATATATCCCTCAGATCACTCGGCCAGTGGCTTAGCTGCCATGGGCTCGATCTTTCGGCCCATAAAAGCTCTCTAATGATTTTTACTAGGAAAAAGCCGAGTAATATCCCTGCAGTCGAGGTAAAAATTGGTGGTGAAATAATTCCTCGCAAGGAGAAGGTAAAATTCCTGGGTGTCTACTTAGACCCTAAACTCTCAGGTGCCCATCACGTCGAACATCTGACCAAAAAGTGTGAAAGAGTTCATTCTATACTTAGGGTCCTTGCTGGTGTTTGGTGGGGAGCCCACCCTTTTTGCTTAAAATTAGTCTATAACGCCCTCATTAGAAGCATAATGGACTACGTCCCTGATCAAACTGGATCGCATCCAGTTCAAATGCTTACGTCTAATTTTAGGGTGTATGCGATCCACTCCCACTAACGCCCTTCAAGTGGAAGCGGTTGATCCTCCTCTTCATCTTCGCAGGCAGTACCTAGCAGATCGCTTCATGGTCAAGGTTTGCTCCAGATCGTCTCACATTCTCCTGCAGAAGTTGCAAGAACTGGATTCTCTGACTCGTACAAGCTCCTACTGGAAAAATAAGGAAATACCAATTATCCTACAGAGCTTTCGACAATTAAAACGTTTTGAAAAATCTTTGATAACGAGTTTAACGTTACCTTTGTTTGAATACAGCTTCAACATAGTTCAGTCTAAGCCGAATATAATTACAAACATAGGTATCGGTAAGGACAATCCTTCTGCAAACGCAAATTTTAATGAAGTAGTGAATGACCGTTGGTCCGACTGTCAAAGATTCTTTACGGATGCATCGAAATTATCTCCATCTACCCCAGTAGGAGTTGCAGTATTTTTGCAAAACTCAAAACTAGTGCTACAATTCAAGTGCCCCCCGGAATCATCAGTTTTCACGGGTGAGTGCATCGGAGTTTTGGAAGCCTGCATGTTTGTGGAATCCCATAATATAAATAAAGCCGTGATTTTCACAGACTCACTAAGTTGCTTACAGGCCCTTGACCGGAGCCAACTGAAGTGTAAATTGAATAGCAGGGTTATTTTGGAAATTAAAAAGACCCTGTTCAACTGCTCCATCAAGGACCTTGAGGTGGCTCTGGTTTGGATCCCTGGGCACTCGGGTATAGTGGGAAACGAAAATGCAGACTCGGCCGCCAAGCACGCGTGTAGCCATGAAGTCGATACAAAACACTACTCCCATTACTCCTATGACCTACTATCTTTACCTAAAAAACGTCTGGATGAGAGCTGGTTGACCCTATGGCAGAAAAGCAGTCAGATTAAAGGTGAAAAATTTTTCGCTGTTCAACCGACCATAAGGGCGAAACCCTGGTTCTATAAATTCCGAAAAGTTGGAAAAAGGGTGGTCTCCGTAATTTCCCGGCTGCGTATTGGTCACTGTTGTACCCCCGTTTTTCTAAACAAAATCCGAGTCCGAGATACGCCGATTTGTGATTGTGGCCTTGAGGAGGGCGATCTCGATCACATATTTTTCAATTGTAATAGGAATATTCGCTCTATAAATATATATATATGGCCCTCCCTTCAATAAACATCCCACTCCCTATAAACTTTAGATGCCTATTAACTTATCTGTCTTTTAATATGGATTTATTTATTATACTTATTAAATTCATTGGGGAAAATGAAATTAAATTGTGATGTGTTCCGTCCTTATATGTTACCTCCTGTTATGTAAATATTTAAATAGTGTACTTAATTATTATAATACTTATACTAACCAATAACCTTCTCGTATCTTTACAGATCCACCTGTATGTTAAGCCTTCAAAAAGGAAAAGTTTCCCGCTATAGAATTAGTAACGAAGCACCTTTGTTTTATATTTATATATTTTTAGTTCATGTCGTGTCAAGACGTGACTCTGGCAGAAATAGTCGACATCGGCTGATTGCCATTAAACCCAATTAAAAAAAAAAAAACTTTGAACTAAACTAAAGTCAAATGGAAACCTGGGACTTCACTTCACGCATGCGAGGCATCATTTTTACCGCTCATTTACTTTTACTTACTATTACTATATTATTATTTTTCCAGCAAATGACAAGGTATGGGCTAAACTAAGTGATGTATGACGTAACCGACTACTACAATGACTAGCGCAGCCATCCTAGGTAGATCACATCAACAGTCGTGAAGAGAAGTGAAGTCATTGCTCACAGAGGAATGTGCTTGCAATCCCTTGCTGTGGTGAAACTCATTGAATTGACGAGCTGAATCACCATCGATTGGCGTGGGTGATAGAGATAGACGCGTATGACCGCTTGATTTCCATTGTTCAAGTGACTTGAAGAGCTGCCTTGATCCCATCTGAGTCTGAGATTTATATAGGCTCCTTTACCGATAGTGTATCATCCATCATCTTTCCATCTAGTGTGAGTGAAGGTGCCACTGGACGCTGTATAAATCATCTCATTACGTAGATGCAAAGGCCTTAGTTTAGTTTTTTTTTTACCGATAACTATGGTCACAAAAAAGGCACAATACATCCAACACCCTGCTGAATATAGGTGCCCCGGCCCCATTACTGATGATGGTACATCTTGCCGCTACGCGCCAGGAAAGATGAGACTTGACCGCGCCTCCCGCACTCTTTCCGCCGCCCCGCTGATACGAGTACTCTGTTCCTTCCTGCACTCAGACCTCATACCGCTAAAAAGTGACCTAAATCGTCTACTGCACAAGTCAAACCACGTTTCATATTTTTTAGTTGCGCGTGTACCGAATTATGCGAATGGCTCATAGATGCCCCCACTGCCTTTTCTTCGAAAATTGGCCTGTACAAAAGGTAATACAGATATATCCAATTATCCAGGCATAATCAAGTAACTTCGATCTAGAAGAGCTTTCCTATTAAATTAGATAATGATTCTAGCCAAAATTTCCAGTTCCACAACATTCCAAAATAGATATGCAATGTAATCGCAAACCTTGCTTTTCAACGATTAGCTCTAGCAATGAGAAAGATTAAGAGCCTGGTCCTTGTTGTTGTTGTTATTTTTGCCAAGACATTTTTTTTTAATCTTGTAGCTAAGCCTGCCACACAAAAAAAAATATCCAAGGCCCGGCAGTGCGGCGCCCGAATTGTCACTTCACCCATCTAGTGTGAGTGAATGTGCCACTGGACGCTGTATAAATAATCTCATTTCTTACATTCAAAGGGTGTTGAAAGGCCTAAGTATTTAAAGAAGCTAAAGCCTTGGATAAAGCTTTCGTACAGCGCGAAACAGTGGTCGCCCTCACTGTTTTCATCTAGATTGTGCCTGCAAAAAAGCTCCTTATGACTTACGCGCGGCAAAAATTATGAAAACCTCGTTTTGTCCTTAGAGATTTTTCTCTAATCACCAGAAAAGATGGTGATCCTCGACGACTATGTACTTTGGGTAGCCAATTGGTTGATAATAAACATCAATTCAGTCCCCTAGACATGTTTGCTATTGGTAGAGTCACAGAGAGTCGCCTAATAAGGTTATTATTTGGGTGTACGTCTTCATCTTTGTACAATTCTTTTGAAATCACTTGGCATTGTAGATTTTAATACCGCCGTACCCTATTGAGTTAGCCTCGTAGAATTAGAATTCGCGAAGCTATTACAGAACTGTCTATAGACTCAATCCGTCCAGACAAATGTCGAAAAGATAATCCTTCGGAGAAAATATCACAAGTGAAATGACTTTGCTCTTTCTAAAATGAAACAAATGAAAAGCAATTATTTCGACTTTGAAATGAAATATACTTTACAATTTAATCTTTGTCTTCTCGCAGATACAATGCTGCGACTCGGGCTTTATCTCGTAAGACAATCCGGGTATCTAACAGTACCGTTAGATTGTCTGGGGGGCAGTTCTGTCGCTCTATTCAAATAGCTACCCAATAATGCCTCTGCAAGACTGATAGATGTAGTTGTAGATGATAAGAGACTTCAACATTTTCATCATGGCTGCTGAACAAAGTCAAACTCAACATTTTTTATTCTATGTGCAGTAGAAAATCTACATCTATCGACCGTCAGCAGTTTTTTTTTTTTTTGTTAGCTCCACTGCTTTTTTTGACCAGCTCTACTGCGGATCTTTTTCTTGGAGAAGAAGCGTAGCAAATATACTCCAAGGATAATTAGGACAGAAAATATTGGACATTATTCAGGTATCTTCGAACAAGGTTTTCACTCGCTGAATTATGTATTATTCTCGTCCCTCTATGTTTTTTCAATCTGTGCGAGAGGCTTAAAAGTCTGGCATTACATACTGATACTACGTTCTCTTTTTGCAAGTTAATTTATTAATCGCCCTCGTGATACAGCGAAAGTTTTTATTATTTTATTTCCCCGGCCTCCGCGCGGAATCTCGCGGCGATAAAAATAACTCACGCCCGGCTCCTTTTTGGACCTTTTGGAGGGTTTTTTTTTTTAAATGTACAGCTTGTATTTTAAGCATGAGATTTCTATAGACTATAGAGAGCGATAACTCCTCTATCTAGAATAACTCCCCAAAAAACTTTCCTAATGGAGGACCATCGCGCTCATTTTAACCGCCAATTTTGTCTAATCAGTTTTTGCGTTGCATTGAGGGTTGATATTTTGGGCTTGCAAATCATTTATTTCAGACATAGTCCATAATATGTGTTAGTAGTACAAAAATTTAATAAAGAATTACCTACCTACCTACCTTAGGCCACCATATAAGAATTCTGCCCGACGATTTAATTCAGTGGTTTGGTCTCACTTTAAACGAGAAACATTGTCTTTCCATCTAGTGCTAGTGTATACTTCCTACAACAACGCTAGAGTTTGTTTGACAGCTATAGATCTCATCTCTACACCTACTAACCTTCTCTAAATCCGAATTATCAAAGCGAACGTATTCTCGAGCGAGCCAGATAGCTCGTTACAAGATGGGTAATTTAAATCCCGACAAAAACTGTTTTCGTATAGCCTCGGATTAGTTCGAGAACTCATTGTGTAGGTGTGTACTTTTTATTTCGGCGTCCGACGCGAGTTGCGAGCGGAAGCGATTTCAGTTTTTTTTGTTGCTATTTAGGTAAGCTAATATGCCCCAGTTTAAACCAAACCTTTTTACCATTTTAAACTAGAAACTTTATTTGTCGATGAATTTTCATACAAAATGCGAGGTTCAATCTATTGTCGTACGGGTCTAACATTTGCATTTATCACGCACAATCCCGTGTTTTTAATCAGATCGAAATCGGCACTTTTGGATAGAATTTTCGAAGTTTTAAATCAAATAACGAATCAGTGAAAACACCAAAGGATATTCAGGGACTGTTCAGGAAACAAAAGTGTAATAAATACTCCAAAACGTCTCGCGTTCACTATCAATCACACATGACATGACAAATACAGTGTGAAGTTAATCAACATCTTTCAAATGTCATTTTGATTGGCATTTGAAAGATGTGATTGGATCACATGGCCCTTATGTTTTTAACGTTTTCAATCGGTGGTTTTCAGTCTTTCAGTTCAGCAGCACTCGGCTCTAGATTGATCCTAGAACCTACGAATAAATCCCGCCGCAGTCAAAAACGGCCACTTACGGCGGTGGCGGGATTTATTCGTAGGTTTTAGCATCTGGAATCTAGACCTTAGGTCCTAAAAATAGTCACGCCTAGGGATTCTCATTTAACGGCTCGTTTTTACAAAAAAAAAAACGCATCCAAAAAGAAGATATGTTTTTTTTTATTGGCGGCTGTACATTTCTATTGTAGTGGACGCTTTACTAGGCAGAAAAAACCTTTCTTTATTTCCTTACCATCAACCGCTACCTCTCAACGCTTGTGGCACGACCCTCACGTGGGAGGTGGTACCGCGACGTGTGAACCTCCTCGACGCATCTGCATGCCGGTCGATGACCCCCGTTTGAATTACAACAGCCGAGAAGGTCGCTGCTCAAGAGCCAAGACTTGACTAACGCGCGTGCGAAAACACTGGGAAATTACTGGGTTCGAAAATGGTTGGATTTTTCAGTTTGCGGGATCGTTGGCGTTGCTACATAGGGACAAAGCGGAACAATGTCCCGGGGCCCCCAAGCTCAGAGGGAGCCCTCAGACCTTGACACCAAACCGTATTGAACTTCCTAAAAATTCTCCCAGATTGGATAGCCCTAAATTCTTTTTTGGACCTCCCTGTATACCTATGTACATTTTGACTTGATACAACCTGAACTGGACGACGATCAGTCGGAAGACCAGCAGCCCGATGGTCGGACGACATTGTCACAGCGGCGGAGGATCCATGGATCCGGATGGCTAGGGACCGTGAGAGGTGGCGCGAGGGGAAAATGGCCTATACCCAACAGTGGGCAAAGGTGGGCTGATGATGATGATGACAACCTGAACAGTTGAGTTGGTTTTTTTTTTCCCCAGGGCCCTGGTTACCTAGCTACGCCACAACGTGGGACCGTGATTGAAAATTAAACTCAAAGGAAATCAAGGAAACCATCCGAACTACTTCTACTTCTTCAGAATTTGGTTGTCCACTGCCGGACGTATGTATCTTCAAGCCTTCACAATTCTTCCATCTTCCGGAACGAAATCTAGAGCATATTCCATTCTATAGATCAGATGCTCCGTTGGTCACGCATTTTGCTAAGTCACTTCCGTAACCCTTTTGTAGACTACTGCGCGGACGAAGTCGCGGGCAAAAGCTAGTAAGATTAATATAAGTTTGCTCGAGCACCTCACCATCTTGTAGGTGTTTTTGGTTCAACTAACAGGCAGATCAGCTAGTAGAAACATTGGTCAAACACCATTACTCCAACATTGGTCAGAAACATTGACTTGTTCAGGAAGAGGCTGGCTTGTATTTACTATCTCAGCTTTCCTTACGCAATTAATTACAAGTCGAACGTCTACTTACAAACTCGGAGCTTGTATTAACAAAACAAAAAGAAAGCAGAATCCTTGTCTCCTTGCCTTTTATAGGGATCTTGATTATCGAAGTTCAAAGAGAGGGTACATAAGTACAGTGAGGCACGAAAGTCAAGGTTTAAACTTCAACGAGAAACTTTGAAGAATGTCGTCTCAAAAACTTGGAAGCAATAGCAAAGGAAGCAATGAGATAAAATCTAAGCATTCTTACACACCTAAGTACACTTACAATGACGTCGGACAGCTCTGCTGCGCGGAATGTGACCGAGTTTTCAAAACGAAGTTCGACCTGTCCTGTCCAGCCAGATCAGAGCACACGCTAGGAAGTAGTACCAGTTGCTGTCGGCGGATGTGACGAGGAGGCCATCATCTGAGCAAAAACGTATTCTCAGGTCGTATCGCCATTCACGGTCATCATTCTACCGCGTCTTTTGAGTGCATTCCAATATGTACCGACCGACTAATAATCATATTACATTGAGTAATATTAATTTAATTTATTTTATACTTACTTCCTGACATGTAAATTTTACTTTACCAATAAAAGAAACTAAACTAAAACTAAACTAAACTACGACCTTGCAGCTTAAAACCCAGTTTCATCTGGCGTTCGCTATTCAACACAGGAGTTGATTGATTCTATGCAGCAAAAGTTGAGTTTGCATAGATGCAAATGCAAAGATCTCAGGGGTCAGACACACAGAAGAGACATGGGACGAAGATGCGGCGTGGACGCAACGTAAATGTTGTACCGGACGTTGTAATAAGAAGCCGCACAAAAGTGGCAGACGTCGGTAAACGCATAGCGTCTTTGAAGTGGAAGTGGGCAGGACACCTGGCTAGACGTGTATGGCGACCTCGAGAGGGGAAGAGATCGGTTGGAAGACCACCAGCCAGATGGTACGATGACATAGCCCAAGTAGCCGGAAAACAGTGCTGACGTAAGCAGGATCGTGAGAGGTGGCGTGGGCATGAAAAGGCCACTCAGCAGTGGGTGTTAACGGGTTGATGATGATGCCTCAATGTTGTATGATACGTAATGTGATCAATAGACTTTTGCAGCTGATGGTACCCATCGATTGTGTGCCGCGAGTCTTTAGTTAGGGGGAAGTTTAATTAACGCTGCGAAGCGTCGCGATTAAAGGCCGCTTTGGCGTTCAGCGGAACCTATACTTACGCGGAGTTCCGCCTGAAATCTGTTTTCGATTATACACGCTGCAGGTGTGCGGCGTAGCTTTAAGCACACACAGTAAAGATGTTGCCAAGGATGTTGCTAGGACGCATAGTATTTCCTTTTTCATAATAAACTGGTGCGGATTAGTTGGCTTTGTCTTTTCTGTGGACTTTCGACTAAGCACCGTCCGAGTGGTCGCATCACCCATCTAGTGTGAGTGTTGATGCCACTGAACGCTGCATATATCATGTGTCCTCTATGCGAAGGGTTAAGTTTTTTGCTATGACGCAACGCATATTGCTGATCACATAAACAGGCGGACCCCGTTTTGCCACTTAGGGGAAGATTTTTAGGAAATACTTTCTTTTACTCGTAATACGAGATGAATTCCTGCTAAGGGGTTATAGATGAGGTCAAAACAATTTACTTCGATAGTTCTTAAAGGATATTTCCATGGAAGGCTTACTGCCGGTTTCTGAATTGAGAAATTCGCTAAGCAAATGGGTAAGTATCGTCCTGTCTCTGCAGATTTCTCACAAAAGAGCGTGACAGAACGATAGTTAAGTATTTGCTTAGCTAAATTCTCAATTCGGATACTGGGCCTTAGCTGCGTCTCCTATACAGTATGTCCACGGACTGCACCGCGCCACTTAATTCTGTGGTAAAGCATCATTAGTGGAACACGAATAGCATAAAATAAAAATTTAAAAAAAATAAAAAACTCAGTATTCAAAATAAACATTAGCAAATTTAATTCATAATGCATCAACCTGTGTATCGCAGACGCCAAAAGCGGCATCCAGTGCACCGAATTATCGAAATTAGATCGCGTAGATGAAAGTGCGATACACAGGTTGATGCATTATGAATTAAATTTGCTAATGTTTATTTTGAATACTGAGTTTTTTTTTTTTTTTTTTTTTTTTTATTTTATGCTCTTCGTGTTCCACTAATGATGCTTTACCACAGAATTAAGTGGCGCGGTGCAGTCCGTGGACATACTGTATAAGACCCTCAAAACAAAACTACAGTGATGAAACATTTTCCAGTAGTTTGGCACGGGCCTTCTGTCAAAGAAAGATTGGGCTTGATTACCACACGAGTGCGGATCGGTGATTTTAGCTTTGAGGAACTGAATCTGGGCCTCTCGCTTCCGAGTCCATTGTTTTACCCACCAGGCTACCATCACTAATTCCTACCTAATCTAATTGGTAAGGCGTAACTCTCGTGTCTATTATGTGAACCACGCACCGAGATAGTCCCACGGAGTCAGCACGCGACAGTATCGATGCACACTCATTATGCACTATTTAGATTCTACAGGGTACGCGACTACAAAGAGTAGACAAGGGTAGACTAGAATAGATTGGGATAAGTCAAAAACGTAGAGCCACATCACTTTCCTCATCCCTACCCGTACTCTCGCGCTCATGTCGAAATAATTATTTACTCTCGGACCAAGTGCGAAATCTCGAAAAAAATATCAGCTGTTCCGATACCGAAACTCGATACCTACTGCACCAAATGTATGGAGGAGAGGATTTTTTTTTTTATTTGTCTTCGCAAGGTGCTTGTATTGATGAGTTAACCTACCCCTTTCAGTGTCACAGGGCCTTTCTGAAACACCCTGTATAAAACTATCTACTCTTTGCAACGTGTATCTTGCTTGTGTACGGAGACTCAGTATGCAAATGTATTGCCTCGCAACAGGGAAAGTCTTATCTCGGCCGCACGATGTAGATTTCTCTTACAACGTTAGGGCGAAGTAAAGGGCCTAAGGGCACGAGCACACTGTTACTAAGGGTGGCATTAATAGTCGTCAAATCAAGATCGAACTCAAGTAGCTGATCTTAGAAAAGTCAAATGCTAATGTCAAGCTTTGGCTAATGTCAATGTCAATCTCAAGATAGTGTCTCTACTAATATTAGTATTAAGTATTATTTTTGTACTACTAACACTTATGGACTTCGTCTGAAATAAATGTATGAATTGAATTGAATTGAATTAATACGCTGATAGCTACTCAAGTTTGACATTAGCCAAGGCTTGACATTAGCATTTGACTTTTATGAGTTCACCTACTTGAGATCAATCTCAAGTAGGTGATCTCAGACGACTATTAATAACACCCTAAGCCTGCGTCAATCAGAATTCTTCTTTTTCTTTTCTTTTTTTTTATTTTAATATACAAGGTGTTACAAAAGATGCTAACTCTTTTTACAGGGTAATAGCACCCGGTGATAGGGATCACAACCTAAATATTTTTTTTGCTCTATGACGTTCCGTTGATTTTTAAATTAATAAAATGTGAACGCTGTGGCGGGAGAAAAGTATTTTTTTAATATTGATTTCATTGACTTTATCAATGTTTTAACAACTCAAATATATGCAAATACACCTAAACCCATAAACTAAATTTGAGCTAATACCAAAAACAAAAAAATTATGAAAAATTTGCAATTTTGAGGTTATAAAATAAAAATTGTTTTTTTCAACTTTTTTTTACAGAATTGACATCCTGTTGACCAGTAGGTTGCGCCCTGTAAAAAGAGTTAGGATGTTTTGTAACACGTTGTATAGTCACTATCTGCGATCAGTCCTGCCTGCCTGAGACTATAAGCTGATGTTATGTGTGAGTTTGGGGTTTGAACGCAGTCCGTCCTGTGACAGCTGCTTTCTTATTTTATTTACATTTATTTATTTTAATGGCTTATTTAGTTTTATTTTTAGGAAGAATTCTACTCAGTTTTATTTAATACTCTACTCCAACTCATCGCCAATTCGCAGTGGGCACGCGTGTTGATTAGCCCGAAATATCTCTATGAGAAAAGGCCTTAGCCCAGGCGATGTGCACCTTGCTACTCCGTTTTTTAAACGGTTTTTTTAAACGGTTTTACTTAGCTCACCCCGTTTGTTTTATTTTATATTATTTATTCTTTATTCTTGGGTCAAATCTTCCTGTCAACCGATTAATCTGAAATTTTGTATACACTTTGGATTTTGGTGACAATACAATTATGTTTATTCATTATCATTATAAATCCAAGATGGCGGCCGCTACAAAATGGCGGATAACGTAGGTTTTATCAATCCCATCAATATGGGTATCAAATAAAAGGGCTCAACAAGCAGAATACAATATACTATAAAAAATTTAAATCCAAGATGGCGGCCGCTACAAAATGGCGGATAACGTAGGTTTTATCAATCCCATCAATATGGGTATCAAATGAAAGGGCTCAACAAGCAGAATACAATATACTATAAAAAAAATTGAAATACAAGATGGCGGCCGCTACAAAATGGCGGATAACGTAGGTTTTATAGATCCCATCAATATGGGTATCAAATGAAAGTGCTCAACCAGTATAATACAATGTACTATATGAATTAAACAGAATGCGAAATAAAAACTAAAAACTAGAAAATAAAAATAGGTAAAAAAACTTTTTTAGTTAAACGGTTTTATGTTAAACATACATTGCAATGTTTAAGATAAATGTACTAAAAACCAAAAAATAATAAAATAGATACAGTCGTGGGAATTATAAACATATGCATAGACTAGACTAAAATAAAACCGTGGGGCACGTCAACTGCCTAATTATAGTGTAACATTACAAAACAAACATTTTAATCAACGATTGTAGACAATTGACGTGCCCCACGGTTTTATTTTAGTCTAGTCTATGCATATGTTTATAATTCCCACGACTGTATCTATTTTATTATTTTTTGGTTTTTAGTACATTTATCTTAAACATTGCAATGTATGTTTAACATAAAACCGTTTAACTTAAAAAGTTTTTTTACCTATTTTTTTTACTCTAACACTGTACAAGTGTACGAGGCTAGGACTAGTGTGACAACGGATAAATAAAATAAACCATCGTCACGTGTTGCAATTTGGTGTGACGACGGATATATAAAATCATCCATTAAATAAATAAAATTATCCACTGTCATGTCACACACTTGTTTTACATCGTAGCAAGAACGTACCCTTACACTTAGTTATTTCCCTAATTATAGCTAAATGTGCTTTTTGTTACATTTAGCCATTTTGAGTACTCTTTATTACCTAATTGTTCTAAATACATAAAGCCTTAATAGGTACGTACGGTCGGCTACCCTTCACAAATTGCAGCTTTCAGTCAAAAAACGGCAAAAGTGCTAGGAATAAGGTCCGAAAAAGGTCTTTAACCTCAACCAAATGGCCGGATCATAACGCCATAAAAGAAAACATTTTGGCCACAAATCGTCTCCCCGCACAAAGGATTGCACTTACATGCACCTGTGTCAAAAATGAGCCCGAGACATAATACAACTCCCGTTATAGTGTAGACTAGTTTTCGGCCGCGGCTTTTCTCGGTTGGGTTTTTTCGAAAACACTGGAAGTTTTGTGGTCTTGAATCTGGAAGCGGTTGATGTTGCTTTTTCCGATTTTGACATTTCGGTAAACCATTGCTTTGGTGTAACGAATTTGTTTAGGCGAATTTCCAAAAGTGGCAGTTTTGACCTAAGAGAAATAAAAGCTTACTTAAATCTTTTTTTTTTGTTTATCATTCTTAAGGCTAAAATGTTCGGAAATTCGGTAATTCGGAAGGCAAAGTTTTTTGTTCGAAAGTCCGTTATTGGCTTAATCTTATCTTTAGACAATATTCAGAGACTAATTAGACAATATTGAGAAACTAATTTCAATATTTTTTATTTTGGTTCAGTAGTTTGGATTTTACAACGTTTGAAAGATACGGTTTTATGACCTTCACGCGACGGTCTGCATAATGTTGGCGGTCATAGGAACAAAACATTTTAGCGCATAAAAACAAAACTACTGGACCAAAATAAAAAAATATTTAAATTAGTTTCTCAATATTGTCTAAAGATAAGTTTAAGCCTATAACGGACTTTCGAACAAAAAACTTTGCGTACCCAATTGGGTCCCCACACCAGCCCCTCTACCCTTGACGCATTTTTTCAATACGGCCGCAATATGGCGCAATTTACAAAATTTCATATTTTACAAATTAAGACGCATTTTGTGTTTTTATTGAATAAAACAGCCTTACTTTTGAATAAACATTACGAAGTATTTAAAATCAAAGCATTACTATGCGAATTCAAAGAGAAATTAATTTTAAAAGTTTTTCAATTTGATCGCAATAGCGTCAAGGGTAACCCCCCAGGCTGGGCCTGTGTCGTGGGCAACTGGTGGGTTTGCTTTAAATCAAATTAACAATTTACAGGTAGCATTGCTTTTCTTACTCCTTCGGGGATATGGTATGAAATGGTCTTGTGACGAGTGCATAGATTGAAACAAACAAACACTCTTCATGCAAAATATTTTACGTTCAATGATTTTCGTGCCTTATCCCGTTGAATGGGACCAGCGAATCTTGAGCCCCGGTACCTTATTAAAATATTCTTCGATGGGCGATTTTAAATGAGAGCAAAAAGTGGTCGGGGTCAATGGATTTTGGTTAGCTGCGTGTGTTGTGACGTGTATCAAAAGTTCACTGCAAAACCCGTGAACTTAATTCAAATATTTACAGAGGAACCAACTATCCGGATAAAGTTCACGGGATAAGTTATGTGCCGTTTTCAGCACGAATTCACACAGCATTTCATAGATGGCGCCTACAGGCTTGGCCATAGGAGAACCGGAATACGGCTGTCAAATTTCGCTTAGCACAGATTAATTATTAGCTACCGTCATGTGGGCGTAAGGTGAAAAATGTCTTCACTGTGCATAACTTTTCTGTTTTTACAAGTTTTTTAGTAACGAAACGACCAAGCCACATATTTTGACTAAAGTGTAGAGGTTGTGAAGTTAGGGCTTGTAGAGTTAGGGCGTGTAGAGTTAGAAGCTTGGATCTACATGAGCTTTTTGACAGTGCGAGGTGTATGGTCTCGTCTTGGCAACATTTTTTACTTACGAAAATGTTTATGGTGGGATAAATAATATGTCCTAAGGCTCAAACTTTTTTTTCAACTCTTGTTATTTTAAGGTTTCATTGCGTTATAACTAGACTTAGATGACTTTTTGTTTTTTCTAAAGCACTAACCCGTGCTAGGGTTTTCTTCAACTTATTATAAATGTTTAGAATTAGATGATTAATAAAAATTTAAACAAATCGCAAGTCCATAGCTCCAGCGCCCTCTCCTCTCCGTCTCCGGGCGTCAAATATCGTCAGCACGAAACACTTCTTTCGTGACAAATTCGACAACAGCAGTCCCGTAGTTCTCGCCGCGTGTGTTTGCATTCGCGACACGCTTTTTTTATTCTCCAAGATCGTAAAAACGAGTGTTTGTTTTTAGTTTTAAGTTATTGCGGATAGGTATAGGGTGGTTTGCCGATATGAAAGCTTTGCGTTGCTTCAAGTCTCCGCAATGGTCGGTTAAATTAACGTCATTGAGCAAAATTTAAGCCATTGTGTATAGTAAAGAAATTCATTGTTTGTTGGGCGTTGGACGATGGGATAAAAATTATAAGCAACCAGGTTTTGCCCGCAACTTCGTCCGCGCAGACTTAGTTTTTTTTTCCCGTTATCGCCATACAAAATAGCCTATAGCACTCAGCGATAATGTAGCTTCCCATTAGTCATATAATTTAAAAAATCGGATGAGTAGTTTTGGAGATTACCCCCTACAAACAAATATACATACAAACTTTGCCTCTTTATAATATTAGTGTAGAAAGGCTTAAAAATTTACGTTACTTAAACGTCGGACGCAAAGAAAATACCCTTTTTTCATGCCACTTTCATCGTAACGAACAATACCTAGATACGATGAAAGTGGCATGAAAAAAGGTCCATCAGTCTTCAACTGGGTCTCAGATCTGTAATCGAACAATACCTAGATTACAGATCTGAGACCCAGTTAATGACTGATGGAGCGGTATAGAGGCGATAGCTGATTGATCCAGGTTGGATGTGTTTTTTTTTTCAGACACGGTGTCTCAAGTATCTTTATACTTGAGTGCTAGCTCACAACTCGACAAAAATCTATACCTATTCAGCGAACAATGTTTGAGATGAATGTTTACTGGCAATGCGTTTTAAAACTTAGCGGAAAGGATTTTACGATTTGTGTCCGAAATTGGTCTAGAGTTGTAATGTAACGCTGTTGGAGTGAGTGGCAGACTATATAATTTAATACTTTACGCGGCATACTACTGAGGAAACACTTAGTTATAGGCTCATTAGCTCAGGTATTCTCACAATGTTTTCCTTCACAGCTAAATGAGGTTGGAGGTATCACGCACGACACTACAAAAGATACTTCCTGGGTTTTCGATTCGTAAAGTTTTTTCCTACTCCATCTATCTGCACGTGTTCCGTGCTCTGCAGCGTCCTAGTGTTCAATTCACTCTTCTAGAGTGAGTGAAAGTGCCACTGGGCGCAGTATTTCATCTTATTTATTGTCATTTTCATCTCAAAGGCCTATGTTTAAGTTTTGCCAGCTATATCGTCCTAGTCACTAGGACGATATAGCTGGACCTAGTGAGTGTCCCGTCTAAGGTTAGGTACATCAGTTCCTAAACAGTTCCTGTTAACCCTAAACAGGGACATAGGGTGGTTAAATCTGTATCAGAATAAGTGGGCAAGAGCATATCCGAGCTTGAGATGAAGGCGCAATATCGGCCAGAAACTGTTCCAAAACCATTTTAAGGGTAACTACGGTCTGACTAACTAATCGTATACAACGTCTTAAACCTACCAAACTAAGGCCTGTGCATCTACGTAATGAGATTGTTTATACAGCGTCCAGTGGCATCTTCACTCACACTAGATGGGTGATGAGACCACTCGGCGCTGCAGTGCCCTACCAAAGTTAGATGGAGTAGGCTTACCCTACCAAACCCTACTTGTTATAAGTATTCAATTGTCTCAGCCGAAACACTCACTCGTGTGAATCCCCCCGTCACGGGACTCGGTTGCGCCCGCGCCGCTACACTTGCCACGCTGTGATTCGGACACTGATTTTACGAGGAAGGGCCCGCCTGCTGGGTTCCGCCTTCGCTTTTTAGGCTTTATTAAATCTTTTTGTTATTATTAAATTGTTTATTGCAAAAAAATTACAAAAATGGTGTAAAAAGCCGTACTTAATGCTAGATAGCATTTTATACCAGTCAACCTTAAATCTTAAGCCTTTACATCTGGGACAGATGATTTATACCTCTACAGCGTCCCGTGGCATCTCCACTCACACTAGTCCATTACGTCACACCTCACTAAGTCCATACCTTGTCATTTGCTGAAAAAAGTGAAGTGCCAGATTCGATTGCTAATGGTGGTATTGGCTATGACTTAATTTATTTTAAACTTTTATAATTATTATCAGTTTTTATAAAAAAAAATGCTTACTTTGGTTAAAAACGGATTTGTTGGTTTTTTCTTTCAGATGGACTAGCTAGGCAACAAAGCTGAATGAATGGTAAAATGTGATGGTGGTGATGGTTGAAGCGACCAATGGGACGCTGAAGTGCCTGGGACATGCGTAGATACCTAGAGAATATAGCCTTGCCCAAAACCTGTATCATCCATGTTTTGCATTTGTACGTAAATAGGTTTCAAGATTTTTCTTTCATCAATAATTTCGTTACAGGGGTCAAAAGTAGCCTGCATCAAGAAAACGATGTTGAAGCCACTAATACTTTCCCCATAAATGTTTTACCAACACAGCTTGAAAAGCGACAAACTGCAAAGACACCAACAAGTTACACCATCACACAATGCTCGCCATTAAAAGCAAACTCGAGAACCCAAGGGGATCTTAACGAGAATTGTTTAAACACCGACTAATCCTTGAGAAACTTCGCAGAAACGCATCCAATCGAGACGAGGGTTCTCTTGCCACCCGTGGGACCCTAAAGTAACCTGCGCCGAAATCGTCTAACGAAATTACACCAACGAACTCGTGGGAGAGTCTCTAACGATCGCTCTAATATGCCCACGTAGAGGTACCCAACCTTTCGTGACCTGTTATTTTTACATTACTTACTTCCACTCCCAGCTCACCAGTTGACGGTTAAAGATAAAGGTACGTTTCTTCTGGAGAACTTCAATTTAAATCGTAGAGTTCCCTAGTAAAGACCGCTACAGAATGCAGTTGTTTTTCTCAGACTCTAATATAATAAAGTGCCCAAGATAATGTTGTTGTATGCAAGCGGTATTATTTACACTAATAGTATTGCAAAAGTGTTTGTCGGCGCATCCTTTTCTTATACGGATACGTTGTGCCTTACAACGTAAAGAAGTTGATAGCTTCAAACCTCGAAATGGATATACGTAAATGCCTTTTGTTGTGACAATGAAGATCCGCATCGAAAAACGGACATTTGAACCAAATCCTTTATGGTTTTAGTTCGTTTTTAGCCTTTAAGATTTCCTACCACATTTTACTACCTACTAAATTATTCTCCATCGACGACGCATCGTCCGACACGGATTGCTCCGTTTGAATGACTACGACCCTCAGTGATTAGGATACCGATGCAAGGAGGAGGATATTCTCCATCAACAAGTAACGCTGCGGGCAAGAGCTAGTTCTCGGCATGTTCCGCAACATAAAACGTCTAATAACACAGTGTAGAGACCAAGTAGAGGCTTCACGGTATATTTTGGTAGGTACGTTGTTCTCAGGTCGCTATAAGTTGTTTTTTGGCCACGGTGAGGTCATGGTGTGTATGCGTGATTTGAGATAAGCATTCGGTCGTTAGAATGACGTAGTGTTTAATAACTAAGAGCATGTCGCGCGCCGCTTTAGGTTTTTTTTTTCTTGAATGTTCCCAAACTTTTTAAATACTGACATTAAGAAGAGCGGTGGTGGTCTAGTGGTAGAACAATGGACTAGAAAGCCAGAGACCCAGGTTCGATTCCCGGTGCAGGCATGTACCTATGACTTTAATTTCTTTTTAAAGTTATGTACATTTGTGAACTTATAGTAGCATTACCACTCTCTAACCCTGAAGGAAAATATCGTGAGGAAACCTGACCTAATGAGGGACTATACTCTCAACGCGAAAATCGCCAATCCGCATTGAGCACTCGTGGTGATTAGGCCCGAACTCTCTCTCTCTGAGACAAGGCCTTTGCCCAGCTAGTGGGACATGTACAGGTTATATCTTACTACGAGTATATTTTCTAATATTGTATACGCCAATATTTATCTAAATGGATGGATGTTTAGTTGATGATTGCTGTCTTTCAAGCTGAAACGAGTGGGCTGATATGGATGAAATTTAGAACCTACGATTAGATAAATTCCACATCTATTGTAAAGTTCGTATTGTACTTAAATAGGGTTATGTATGTTATAAAAGTTATACATAGATAGCTTACTTACCAGCATAACAGATACATCCTTTAGATTACTAGCTTTTTAACCAAATCGTGGTCAGTGTAACCTCACGGTATTTTAAGTGTGTGGTCGAATGCACCAATATTGTACAGGTCAATATTTTGTATTTAGTAGGTACACGATTTCATCATCATCAGCCTGTTAACACCCACTGCTGAGTAAAGTCCTCTTTATGCTCACGCCACCTCTCACGATCCTGTGCCAGGCGCAACCACTGTTTTCTGGCTACTTGGGCTATGTCGGCAGACAATCTGGCTGGTGGTGACAGACCAATCTATTCTCCACACGGTTTCACTCACTATATTTCAAGTGTGTAGCACAAAGGTAGTTTAGAACCACGTGTTGAGTAGAATCTAGCATTTCCTGCGTTTCAGTGGCAAAAATGCAACCGCCGTATAAACCTAACAATCAAGAATAAAGCTTACTAGGATAATTATATTATGTAACAAGCAAAGCAAACAAATCCAGACCATTTACCCACATCGCAAGGCGCATTTAAAAGACGTACCTATACAAAACGGTGTAACTGGCAGTCTCACCCACTCGCAGTATACTGGAACGGGCTAAGTGCAGCAGTTTCTGCATACAATGGTCTCGCCTACGCTGCACAGGGCCGGGTCTAGGAGGCTTTCTCTTGGATATAGGGATCCTTCAAATTTTTACGTAGAACCCGCTTGCCGTGTGCACGAGCGGGGTAAGTACAGGAGTTTCTGCATAGAATGGCCTCGTCTAAGCTGCACAGGGCCAGGCCTAGGAGACTTTCCCTTGGAGACAGCGACCCTTCACGTTTTCTTCCTTGAACCCACTCGCAAGTATACTGGAGCGGGCTCAGTGCAGCAGTTTCTGCGTACAATGGCCTCGCCTACGCTGCGCAAGGCCGGGTCTAGGATGCTTTCTCTTGGAGATAGGGACCCTTCCATTTTTTACCCAGAACCCGCTTGCCTTGTGCATGAGCGGGATAAGTACAGCAGTTCCTGCATACAGTGGCCTCGCCTACATCAGGTTTGTGGTCAACTCTGAGAAATTATCCTGTGATCACTCGGCTGCCAAGGTTCCATACAAATAGGCACCGAAAGACCGATCTGTCTTTGGCGCGAGCAGAGGCAAATGGAAGCATTACCTTCAAGACCCTCAAAGGTCCTGCTGGGGTACCAAATCCTCCTGGGTACGGGTGCGAGAGATAGGAGTGTCGACTGCATTAATATGTATAAAGCTGCAGCTTTTCAGTTGTGGAAATAAGGCGGTCGTGCATTAAACGGGTAGCTGCTGTCATGACTGTACCGCTAAAGGTGTTATGTCGAGAAGTGGGCTCTACATCTAGCATGAGAACTATGTAGAGAGGGTTATACATTCTACAAGATTCTATAGCAACCCTCCTAAGACTCTCAGCCATACGGTGATCTAATGGGATAAAATTATGATGGGCAAAAAAAGGGGTAAAGCCGTCCTCTATTCGTGAAGAGGCACACTATAATAAGTACACAATTTAAAATTTAAAATAACCCCGTCATTTTATCTTCAAATAAGCATATCTCATGAACAGCTGAACCGATTTTGATAAAACATATCTAAGAATACTCGCTAAAAAACCTGCTTTCAAATAAAAAACCGCATGCAAATCGGTTCACCCGTTTAAGAGTTACGACGGTGCCACATACACACACACATAGCGATGAAACTTATACCCTCTTTTTTGGTCGGGGGTTAAAAAGGAGAAGAGATAAACTGAGAAAAGCAAGTGCTAGGTGATAACTTGACCACCGTTTTGAGTAACTCATATGATTTCCAAACTCGTTTCCAAACTCGTTGTAACAAGGCACTATTCCCTCGAAGCTCGCTTCTTAGCAACAGATTTACGTCACGTTATACTGGAGTAGGACACTCGTAGGAGCCGAGGGAACTGTCTGAGGGCTTTCTAAAACGATTACGTGGCTAGGAACAGTTTGGGTAGGTCTGTCGGCGCTCTGACTCACTCGCAGCTAATGCAAGGAGTCACTGGTGGGCCAATGTTCAAGATTTGTAAATTCAGGTTAATCTCCGTCATACGCGGTTTTAAACAAAACATTTAGGCATTAAGGGTCCTCGTCATAGAAACCGCCTTGGATCATCAAACGCAGGGTTTTTTCAATCTTTAAAAAAAAAATGTGCTTTTACCAAAGTTTTAGAACAAAAGTTGTTGGAAATCACATTTCGTAGTTGGGGTGTATGAGGAAAAAAGATATTTAAACCCTGTATAAATAATAACACATAAGGTGAGAAACTGCACATAACAGTGTGTTACTCTGAAAACAAACCTGAAACCCAAAGCAAACGTGGCTACTCTCCCAAGCCGCGGCTCAGCCAAAACCACTTCAATTTTAATTAAGCAAAAACATCCGAGAGTCCGAAAGCCCTCCAAGTCTTTTGTCGACTAGTAATCTTAGACTAGTAGTGCCAAAAGCAATTTAGCATATCTTTTGCATGATAAAATTATTTTGTTATTAATTACGTTTATAATAAAATAATAAATAATAATTATCAACAAATCAATACCACTACAAACTTTAAAATGATTAAAATAGAAGCTATATTCGTTTTGTTAATTGAATTAAGCAATTTTATAAAGCTCTTTTATTTTATTTCATTATCTTCGTGGTAAAGATGTTTTTCTATTGTGACTGTTTGAAGTAATTTGACAGATGCAAAGTCCAGGAAGGAGGAAAATTACATGGATGTGTAATATCAAGGAATGGACCGGCATCAAAACCGTGGAACACTTATTCAGGACAGCCATGAACCCAACCTCCAGTGATGGAGAGGCACTTTAAGGTTGGACGATAGCAACGTGGCGGGAAATTAAAAAATTTCACGATTTTTTACATTTTGTAGCTAAACTGAGCTATTTTTGTTTAGCTATTTTTCTACGAAGCAGTGGCACTGCCCAAAAAACTTGTTGATGACCAGAACACATAATCGGCTGAAATATTGTTAGTTTGTTGTTTACAGTAATGAAAATAATACTATGTTATTGCCGCGAACGAAAACTCGCTCAACAAAAATAGCTCAGGGGGTCTACCGGCTAAGATGAAGCCGATTACCATTGGCGAAAATCGAAGTTCGATTTTTGAAAAATGTACTGCCACCCAGTTTATTTTACTGCCACCCCTGTTCATTTTTCATAAATCGAACTTCTTTTTTTCACCAATGGTAATCGGCTTCGTCTTAGCCGGTAGACCTCCAGTTTAGCTACAAAATGTAAAAAGCTGTGATTTTTTTTAATTTCCCGCCACGTTGCTATCTTCCCACCTTAAGGAGATGAAAGTTAACCGACTGGTCAAACGTTTGCTGAGCTACTGTTCATTCGACCTTGCTTTTGTCGAGCTAATGTTCATTCGAGCTTGCATTTTTCTATCTATCGTTAATCCGAGCCAACGTGATTCGAGATTTCGTTTTCGTGCTAGAGATGTCAGCAGAGGTAAAAATACTTGGTGTTTTAGACGTTACCTTCGCCATAAGTGTAGACAACCTGCTCATTTTGCTATAGAACCTCCGACGGGTGATTGCTCTATGATTTATGGTTTTCACCCTAATCACCACATAATGCTTCCCCAGACCATCTTGCTAAGTGATCGTAGGGTTAGCCGCTTTAAATCGACGGCGCTGCTGCTCGTCGGTATACTTTAGAGTCTAGTGTGCTTATGCCGTAAAAAAAAACTACACAGTTACAGATAAATTCTTTGTAATTCTTTGGTGTATGTACAATAAAGGGTATTCTATCTATCTATCTATAATAGCAATTTTCCCGCAAATGAATCGGTTCTGATGACTATCGATTTCGCGGTTTTTTTTTTACTGAATAAGCATACTTTTAGTACAATAAAGATAAAATATTCTAATCTTATCTTCCTAGTGAAGTTTGCCACCTGTTTCTTTGTGTCCAGTATCTTCGTGGTAGATGGTGCAAAGATCACAGCTCGGCAAACGTACTACATGAGTGCATGCTGCCATTTGGCCACAGACAGGTTTTCGGCCATTCACCCCATGTCGGTTTAGATTACTTTATAGCTTTGCTAATAAATTCACAGATGAAGAGAGAAGGAACGGTCCAGCACAGACTACTTCATGTATTTTTTTATATTTGGTATTACCTACAGCTGACAAATTTTAAAAAATGTACCCACATAGTGACCACAAAATGACCACAAAATAAAAGCGAAAGGTGTTCATTACTTTTCTGTTATTACAAGTTCTTTTAGTAACGAAGATGCCAAGCCACAAATTTTGACTAAGGTGTAGTGTTAGTGAAGTTAGGGCTTGTAGAGTTAGGTCGTCAAGTTAGAAGCTTGGCTCTACATGAAATCTGATAGCTTTTTGACACTGCGAGGTGTATGGTCTCGTCTTAGCAAAATTTTTTAACATGAAAAAATTTTTCGTGGGATTTAACTGTCCGATTTTGAAACACGAACTCCATTTGACGATGATTGACCGACCGAAGCTACATTTTCACCAGAAAGTTCTTAAGTTCAGTAGATAACGTCAAAGAAAATCCAAGTGTGATCTTAGTTTCTGTCCCTTATTAGTTAACTTTGGCAAGGATCCGGTTTCGCCATTAGGCTAACCAAACTTAGTTGTTACTCTTCATCGGTGGTTTGTTATGAGGTTTTGAGGGTCAGAGGCTCTACCACGAGTTACGGCCGGCAGACCTACGGCACCGGCAAAACCAGGCCTTAATTCTGTAACGCAATGGCGTGTCGATGGCGTCCCAGTAGAAGGATAAAACGGGGGTTTCTTAGTTTTCCTCCTACAACCAGCGAACTAATCCCCTAGAATTAGAATCAAAATATTCTTTGCTGTACCACAAAAACATTAAAAGGACCGACAGCATGAATAAATCGTAATTGAATCTATCAACTGGGAGCCCATTTTGGCACCACAGCCTTACAGACTCAGGCCCCTCTTTTGCCATAGTGAAACTTGCTTTCCTGGTCCCGTAGGTCTGCCGAACATAACTTGTGGTAGAGACTCAGCTAAGCTAAACATCTTTTTTCATCTACCCTAGTGAATAATTGGTTATTCATTATAAAATATGGAACATACTTAGGCCCGTAAGATCAATCACAGTTTAAACCGAAAAGGCTAGTTTAAACCCTATCTCTCGGTCACAGACTTTGTGCTGTCGATTCACTTTCATACAAAATGCGAGGTTTAATCTATGGATTGAGTTTAAACTGTCATCTTACGGGCCTTAGATGAGGATAAGCAGGCAGAGGTACTAGAGAACTAGAGATAGACCTCGTTAAAGTGGCAGTAGAGGACTGGACGAGGTGAAAACTGGTGACGAGAGAAGAGCATTGAGTTGCTACACGTTTAAGAAGGAAGAGAAAGATAGAGAGAGTGATGATGATGTTGTGAATGGCATCTCTACTTACACTAAAAAGTGATTTCTTAGACGCTGTGCTGAGAACTGTTTTGGAATTTGTGTCGTTTTTCCACCATTTTCAGAGCTTGAAAATGATGGCAAGACCTTTAGCTAGCTGGTAAGAAGATAGTACCTCTAGTGGCCTGTCAAGTGTAAGTTATTCAGTGTGCGCTATAAAGTGCGCGCACAATGGCTGCGCGGACGACGCGGCGTGGGCGGCGCGGGCGCAGACGACGCGATCTAGTGCAGGGGACATGCGGTGGATTGGCTGCTTCTACAGTTATATCTACCTTCTTCTTCTTCATTTATATCGTCCACTTCTGGACGTATGACTCTTATATCAACCTAATGACTAGTAATCACTTTATTGGCCCCCGATTACGGATATTATAATTTGAAGCTTTTGGCAAGTAATCGTATGAGGTGGCCACTGCTGGACTCAGAGTTTTTAGGACGCCTACTTATTGCCACTAAAGCGCGCCCGACGTAGCTTAACTTTGAATGGCTGTGCACACTTGGAAGCTTTGATCAAAACAGTGTAATATTCAAAAACGTAAGGTCCTTCCAAAAGCTGCCTTGACGAGTGGCTTACTTGGCCATCATATTTAGACTTGCCAACTTAGTTCTACATATTCTATAACTATAACCTTTTAAAAATTTAAAACATAAATTATAACCAGTGCCGCAAGTTCGGCATGAGCTTTCTGTATTTGTGTTGGCCCTTAATAAGCCTTTTTATTAAAAACGAAAACATTTCAAGCAGCTTCCTAATTGACACATAAATTGCTACTTCAATCAACTAATTAAATAGGCTCTATTTAGCATAAATTACGGTACATTTTCCACTTTTTTATCAGGATTCTAAACAAACATTTTAATATAAGTCAATCTTCTTGAGATTTTATTTAGACACTGTAATTAAAATTATGAAGTCAATTTGTATGAAACATTTAAGTTTTTTTTCTATGTAGCTTATACCTACCGGCTTAGTGCTAAACTGCTAACAGTGATTCTGAAATTAAGTCAGCGATTCAATTTATAACTCGCCTTATTTAGCAAGTGGTCATAAGCTGTAAAATTCTGTGTCGCAACGAGTAGATACCCAGCCTTAATAGTCCTTGTTTGCTGCACAGACTTGGGTCTTTAGTCTATAACAAAGTGGATTTTACATTTTTATTTTTTTCGGAGAAAAGCTTTTTGCCAGTGGGTTTATTAGCAGATTTTTTGTTACTGCAATGGGATGGAGGGCACAATAAGTATATTCTAGAAATAAAATGTTTCCTCGACTTGTGATTGTGAATATTGTGAAAGTAGGAGATTTATTACTCAATATACTATGTACCTCCATGTAAAATTATCTGTTATATTTTAGGCCAATCTTAAACCAGCAGACTACTGAAAAAACTTTAAAAAAGTGAAAAGTATTTCCATGTGAGCCAAGAAGAGTCTTCTGTTAGTTCAGACTTTCTATTTTATCCCAACATTACCCGGTTTGCAATAATGTCTTAAAATAAACCCAATTTACCTCTCTATAATGTTATGGCAATAATTTTAGCTTATTCCTAAAGAATATTGGCTGGCGCCAGCGGTAATTAATTCAAAGCCGGATTATGAGTAAAATCCGCATTTTTTAAATATCGAACTATTCACTTCAAAGTGACGTTTCATTCCGAAAACCAATGGAAATGTCGAACATGATAATCGATGATTTCTAGGGGGATTAAAATATTTATATATTAACTACTAATAACTTTGTAAAATAAAATGGCTGCTTGATGTATTTGGTACTGTACGAGTTAATGAGTAGTGCTAATATTTTTCCAATTTCACGATAAAAAATATTGCTTGCTTTATTTACATTTTAGGCCTTGGGTATAATTGTTTTTATTTCAATAGCGATTTTATAAATTGCAAGAGGCATGAGGGGAAAAGAGGCGGCAGGAGAAGAAAGTTTTAGTTGAAAACATCAAAGAATAGACAGGAGTGGCCAGCTTAGAAGATCTGTTTCGTCCAAGCATAGAACGGCAGAAGGGCTTACTTCCAATCTCCAAACGGCACAAGACTAGCAACTGTGCCGATTTTTTGACAGAATAAGTACCATATTGTGAAAAAAACGCACAGTTGCTAGTCCTTAAAACCTTGTCAAAATAATATTAATAATTTTTTCGATAAAAAAATACCCAAATAGATTTTTATTTATCTTTTCCCGCAAATAAACCGGTTTGGAGGACTAGCAATTGTGCGGCTTTTTTTTTACAGAATTAGCTCACAGAAGACGAGCTTATTTTTTGAGCATCCAATTCTCAACGTTCCTACTTTAGAAAGCCTCAGTAACTCACCTCCACGGGACAATACGCGTCTAGATTATAATCTGTACAGCGCTCAATAACGAGCTGCAGCATAGCAACAGGCCAAGCGCGCAGCTTTAAGGTCAACTCGTCTGAGATATTTTGCTATAAATAGACTCAAAATAGGGCTTGGGAAGGTGTTAAACTATAGAGATTAAGGCTGGAAGATAGTAGTGTGGCGGGAAATTCAAAATTTTCACAGTTTTTTACTTTTTGTAGCTAAACTGAGCTATTTTTGTTCAGCGATTTTTCGTTCGCGAGAATAAAACCGTATTCTTTTCATTATTGTAAACAACAGAACAACAATAATTCAGCCAATTATGTGTTCTGGTCTACGACAAGTTTTTTGGGCACTACCACTGCTTCGTAGACCAGAACACATAATCGGCTGAATTATTGTTGTTCTGTTGTTTACAATAATGAAAAGAATACGGTTTTCTTCTCGCGAACGAAAAATCGCTGAACAAAAATAGTTAAGTTTAGCTACAAAATGTAAAAGTCTGTGAAAATTTTGAATTTCTCGCCACCTTGCTATCGTCTACCCTTAAGGGTCTCAGCAGGGGGCTAATTCTCGGGAATCTTGCATTCGAACAAAAAATCTCATTTTGCGGTAAATGTCACAATCTCCTATTCTCACGAAGTCATCCTCGATATAAGGCACAAGATTTCTGCGAGTTGTTTGCGTTTTTCGCTCGACATGACTCGAGTGGTCGGGAGCAGTCGAGATCGAAACGACACGAGACTTTTCGTTTGAGATGTGTCGAATTCGACATTCCCGAGAATTAGCACGTCGTTCAGTCGGGTTAAAATGACAGTGGTAGAGTGGGCTTTTATCTACATTCTTACAAAAGATGCTAACTCTTTTTACAGGGTAATAGCACCCGGTGATAGGGATCACAACCTAAATATTTTTTTTGCTCTATGACGTTCCGTTGATTATTAAATTAATAAAATGTGAACGGTGTGGTGGGAGAAAAGTATTTTTGAAATATTGTTCTCATTGACTTTCACAATGTTTTAACAACTCAAAGCTATGTAAATGCAGCTACACGCACAAACATAGTTTTAAATTTGAGCTAATAACAAAAACAAAAAAGTTATGAAAAAATTTCAATTTTGAGGTTATAAAATAAATATTGTTTTTTTCAACTTTTTTTGTTGACCAGTAGGTTACACCCTGTAAAAAGAGTTAGGTACTTTTGTAACACCTTGTATATTATCTCTAAAGCGAACTTAAACAATAGCTAAATCTTCTGCTGACATGATATGCCTGAATAGCTGGAGAGCTAGCCCCAAAAATGTACACTTGTAGGTTATAAAAACCGAACTTTCGACCGCGCTGGCCCAATAATAATAGACATTTCGTGATCAGCGGAGTCTAAACCACCAGCCGAGAAATTCCTAGCCTTGTACGAAAAAAAAACTAAATCAAAAATTTACACTGTCAAAGTAAAAAAAAAAATATTTCCATGATAAACGGGACCTAAACCACCACCTAGAAGTTCTCAGCCTTGTACGGTCGGCCACAATCTCAGATACCCCATGGCAGCTCTTACCGCGCGCGGCATAAGGGCGCTAATCGAACAAAAAGGGGTATCTGAGACTGTGGCCGACTGTACGACAATATAAGTCGATGGGTCACCAGCTCTCCAGCTAGAAGAGAAAAAGCTGATTTTTTTTGGGACTGGAGGATAGTGTCACCTGTCAAAAAGTATATTCCACTGGACGCTGCATAAATAATCTCATACGCAGATGCAAAAGCCACATCTTATGAGATAAACTCTGTCTGTCTCCCTCAGAATCAAAAATATGAGGGTCAAATGTGTTACCTTATACATACATCTCAGTGTGCGATCGTAGGATAAACCCACAGCTATCAGAGATAAACCGATTAACCGGCGGTTCAACAGCCTGCGTGTTCGATACAGGGACCGTTACCCGGAACTCGCCACTAATCGTTCGAGATACAATACAATGTTGCCAACGATGTACTGGGATATATACACATACAAGAACCACACAGATGTGCATAGTGGATAGCCCGCGCGCAAAGAAAAATTTAGGTACTAAATCGATTCCTATGTCAGATGCACTAAGGCCCGGTTTCTGAGTTGAGAATTTTTCTAAGCACATACTTACGTATCGCTCTGTTACGCTCTTTTGTGAGAAACCTGCAGAGACAGGACGATACTTACCCATTTGCTTAGCAAAATTCTCAACTCAGAAACCGGGCCTAAGGCCCGTAAGATAAATCACAGTTTAAACTCAGACCATGCATTAAAACTCGCATTTTGTACGAAAATTAATCGACAGATAGGGTTTAAACTAGCCTTTTTGGTTTAAACTGTGATTGATATTACGGGCCTAAACGAAAGAAACAGGTAGAGAAGCAGAACTTCAGGATAAAAGTTTTATCCTACTATCGGGTAGCGGCATCTCGCTTCAAGCGATTAAATAAAGCAAAATAGCGATAGCCGATAATGGGATAAAACTTTTATCGTGACATTGGGCTTCCCTAGCAGGGGCCTTAGCCTGTAACACAATGGCGTATCAATGGCGTCCCAGGTAGAAGGACAAAACCGGGATTTTTTCGTTGGTTTCCTACAACCAGCGAACTAATCCTCTAGAATTAGACTCGTAATATTCTTTGCTGTATTACAAAAACATTAAAAGGACCGACACTGGACCGACAGCATTAATAAATCGTAATTAAAACCGTCAACCGGGATCCCATTTTGACACCGTTGTGTTACAGGCTAAGGCCCCAGGTGTCACAAGTGTGTGACGCAGTGTGTGACTATAATTGGGCAAACGAGTCTATTTTCAAAGGAAGTAAGATGTAGCCTATACAATACACGTACCACTAGCTGGGCAAAGGACGTCTCAAAGAGAGTCAGTTCGGGCTTTATCGTCTCGAATGCCCACTGCACATTGGTGATCTTTGCCTTTGAAGTCTCAGAACCTCATGACAAGTTTTATGAAAATTTATTATTTGAGGCAAGTTCTAGGCAAAGTCTCTCAGTTGTAAGAATTCGGCAAGACAATCGTCTTGTGCGGCTGCGGATTGCCGATTTTTTATACAGCTTCGACAGCTTTCTGATTATACTCATCTGATATCATCCGATTTACCACGAAATTACCAAATAGGCACTTACTTATTTTTACCCGGAATCCATACATCAGCGTACAACCATCATCAGTCTTTTAATTGCATGTTCCAGACCAACAAACTAGTTTTCTAAATTATTTATGAATGCAAAAAATGCCGGCACATTTACACCACATCCTAGAACGCTAGAAGTGGATAAAAAAAATGGCGCAGACATCTCGACAGACCAATTTCTAGATCCGGACGCAATAAATATCAAAAACAGCATATTTTTATAATAATTGCTACATTTGCACATAAATATACACACGAGTCACGAGTAATAAGTTATAGGCAGATTAGTTATTGCTTGAATATGTCCCTATGTGTCTTTATCTTATCAATCGATTAATCTTCTAGATACCAGTAGGCATCTAAATGTTCCAGCTTTACATTTATTTTCAGTTTTATTTCAGTGATCCTCTATTGCGTTGTAGAGTCAATAGTGATGAAAACGGAGTGGGCCATATTGAGCTTGATAGTCCTCGATATAATGCTCTCTCCCACTTTTTAGGGTTTCGTACCTCAAAAGGGCAAAACGGAACCATTATAGGAACATTTTGTTGTCCGTCCGTCTGTCTGTCAAAGGAGGTAGCCGACGCACGGTCAAAGGAGAATCAATGATTACTGAAAAAGGAGTTCTAGACCTTTTTCTTGAAACTTCAAGGTGGACTATGTATGACAGATGTTTTCTCTGATCTTGTATTAAATGACAGTGTCATGACATTAACTTGGACGTTTGTTTTCAGGGTACCGGACCTCAAGAAGAAAAACGAAACTATTATTTTTTTAAACTTATTTTAATTCTATGGCAGTACGGAACCCTCAGTGCGCAAGTCTGACTCGCACTTGGTCGGTTTTTAGATCTATATTTAGATCTATATTGGGTGGTTCAGACGTGTACTCCATGTGTATAAGAGTTTTAAAATGTGCCGCGTTTTCTAGCAGCGCGTGGTGTGATGCTTTCGAGTAGGTACATATGTGTATTGATTTGACGCGGTGCGCACACAAAACAGCTGTCAAACTATAGGTACTTAAGACGATTAGACTGAGGATAGAAGGATCAAACTATCAAAGCACGATAGCGCTCTTCCTCCATGCTAGGCCTACTAAATAGACGTTGGTGGTCGCACGCGCGCTTTGACGCGCCCGCGACTAATCGCTAATAACGTCTGGGTAAAGTCTCGCCTTTATTCCATGAAGCCTCAATGAACAGGCTTGGAGCGAGATCAAAAGGTCCTGGCTACACGCTCCAACTTTCTGCTGCGATATTAGCGCAGAAATTGGCGCAAAAAACCAAAAGCATCAGTGACTCTACTTATACCAAATTATTGTAGGTAAGAAACTGGAAATGTAGTCCAATTATCAGAATATGGCAGCATTTTATTAGATTAGAACTGATGATAAATGATTTGCAAATAAAAATAAATCACCGTGATATTATGATAAACTCAGGACATGATGACAAGTAGATTTTTTCGACAAGCAGATTTTTACAAGCAGAAAAAAGACGGAGCGTGTGACCGGAGCTTTTGCGGCTTAAGTAGCTCTTTTATCCCGGCACTTTTTATACAACTGGACACTCTAGACAAAACGTGTAGTATCTTGGAAATAACGTCATAACTTTTTACGTTATTAATTACTTAGCTTTTGCCCGCGACTTCATCCGCGCAGACTTAGATTAAAAGTTGCCTAAGAATTTTTCCCCTTATCAATGCCATGCGGACGAAGTCGCGGGAAAAGGCTACCAAGCATCCAAATCCTTCTGGCCGTTTCACCGTGAAAGAGTAACATCCATCTCTGAACAGCCATACGTCCACCCAAACAAACTTTCGCGTTTATGACATTAATGTGAAGTGTGATACTATACTATTCCTAATACTTCGAGATAGACATTTCCTAGAGTGAAGATCACTACAAATTTTAAAGACTGATAAATATATTACGGCAATAAAATTTTTTTCTTTACTTACTTTGATTGAGAGCTCGAGCTTTTGCCAAATCGGCTACCACCAGCTGCAGCAAAAATAGATGATTTATCCAGCGTCTAACGTCACACCTCACTCATACTGTCTTTGGTCTCCAGTTAGTTTTTCTTTACTTTACTCGAAGAATACAATATTTTGATGTCTAGACCATACCAAGCAGACAGAAATAAGTATGGTGTTACACAAAAGAGGTTATAGCTCGTTATTTAAAAATAAGCTGTTAATGATCTTCTTTTGTTTTGTATCATTCTTTAGTGTTATCTTTTTACGATTTCATCTTTTTGCGATCGCATATTTTGCCAGCATTGCAACTATTTTGAACGATGTTATTGCAAAATGTCCATAAATAAGTAAAGAATTGAACAGAAAAGGTCGTGACACCTTAAACTGGTCCCATTGGTGATTTAATGCGATGATTTCGACTAAAAACAAGCTACCTAAAGACCACTTTTCTACTGTACAATAGACGGCACACGGTGCTGTCCACTTCAGTTTCATTTTCGCACTTACGTCGCTCGCTCTAAGAGCTAGTGATGGATTTCCGTCTATAAAATACTTTCCACTAATAATCCACCAATAATACTTAAGATTCTGGTTACAAAGCTGTCTTGTCATCACCAAAATCTTCTCGATGACTCAAGTTCGTCGGCTTTTTCCATCGCTCGTTCAAAGTTCAATCATCAGGGCATTATCAAACTCACCTTTTCCTTTGATCTGCTTAAACCTTGAGTACTGCGTTGTGGTTATTCTCTTCAATCTCTACATTTACGTGAAATCGTAGGTTCTGTCAGCCAGCTACTCCCTAGAGAGGAAATTTTCCACACGAGTTACTTTTAACAATAATTTGTGAAGATCCGCATGGTTTGAAGTTTCAAACCGCAATTTAACTCTTTCTCAAAATCAATTTGACCCGCAATCATAACTTGAAAATTATCATCGCAACAAAAACATTACGGCATCTCGTTCCTAGAAACTTATCAGCACTAACAATTTACTGATCATATCGAGTTTGATACACACTTATAAGCTTGACACTCTATTACTATGTATCTCATGAAAGACGTGCCCTCTGAATAGACACCAATGACACCACGCCTCATACCTTGGCCGAACTAGAGTCAACCGCCTATAGTTTTTTCGTTCCAAATAAAAACTATGAGACACAAAAACCGGCCGCGCCCGCGCCGCTAACATCTTCAAACACCGCACAATCTGGAGAACCAGTTGGCGGGCTATGTGATATGAAAGCACAGGTCACCAGATCATCAGCAGCGCAGTTTACTCGCACATAATCCAAGGCTACAATTTACGAATCGGCGAAGAGGCTTTAGTTATGTACTAGTAGATTTGTAAAGCTGTACCAAGATTGATTGAACGCCCGTAAGGTAGTTGACCCACGATTTTATCAAGACTAAAGCACTCAACGGTTTCCTAACTTGTTTTTTTTACACTGTGTTAGAGGTTTCTTGGAAATTAAGGCTAAATTAATATATTGTCATATATCTCACCCACAATATTCACAGTAACTTGAACTTCGAAAGCTTGAAAAGTTTGAAAGCTCTAGCTATCTATCTATATTATCTGATCTCTCAGATTCACCGCTTGATATAAGTGCTATAATGCACGCAATGTTAGTTTAGATCATGTCTACATTTGTATTTTTTATGCTGGTTTTATGTACGGTCTATCTCTTGAATAATGTTTTCTCTGTTTTTAACCCACGACCCAAAAAGAGGGGTGTTATAAGTTTGACCGCTATGTATGTGTGTGTCTGTCTGTGGCACCGTACGTAGCTCTTAAACGGATGAACCGATTTTGAAACGATTGTTTAAATTTGAAAACAGGTTTTCTAGCGAGTGTTCTTTGCTGTTTTATCAAAATTGATTCAGCCGTTTATGAGATATGCTAATTGGAAGCTAAAACGTCGATGGTGCATTTTTTTTTTATTTGTTGTTATTTATGTATTTCTTTCGAGTTAGCCTTATGCTGCCCCAACGAGGGGCGCCATTGCGTTCATATTTACAAAGTTTGAAAATTGAATTCTCTTTTACATCGCATAGTCATCCTTTGATTTTATATACTTCGTAATGTTTATTCAAAGGTAATACTAGGTATTTTGTACAATTCCAATATAGAATGAGTCTTAATTCGTGAAATACTGAATTTGGTAAATTCCGCCATAATGACAAAAATGCGTCAAGGGTAGAGGGGCAGGGCCCTTCCAGCCGTATTGCTGTAGGCACTCTGTCGGGACGCAAAAGTAGAGCATCAATAATAGATCTTCACATGAGCGAGCTAAATACGTATGTGAGTTGGCTATTCAAGCTACAGACTCGGCTGAATAGAGCTCGATTGAGGCCTTCTTAGGCGACGGCATGTACACGAACGTCGTCCCCACGTGCTCCACTTCAAGCATATGGCATGAACTAGGTACCATAAGTAGGTATGAACACCTGGGGCCTTAGCCTGTAACGCAATGGTGCCAAAATGGGCTTCCAGTTGACGGCTTCAATTACGATTTATTAATGCTGCCGGTCCTTTTAATGTTTTTGTAGTACAGCAAAAAATATTCTGATTCTAATTCTAGAGGATTAGTTCTCTGGTTGTAGGAGAAAAACGAGGAAACCCCGGTTTTGTCCTTCTGCTGGGATGCCATCGACACGCCATTGCGTTACAGGCTAAGGCCCCTGGAATAGTGACTTTCAAATGTTTCAAATGCGTGTGACGATTTTTATCCCCCGACCCAAAAAGAGGGGTGTTATAAGTTTGACCGCTATGTGTGAGTATGTGTGTCTGTTTGTGTGTCTGTGTGTTTTTCTGTGTGTGTGTGTGTCTGTCTGTAGCACCGTACCGTAGCTTTTAAACGGGGGAACCGATTAGGATGTATTTTTTTAAATTTGAAAGCACAGTTTCTAGCAAGTGTTTTTAGATATGTTTTATCAAAATCGATTTAGCTTTTTATAAGATATGCTAATTTAAAACTAAAATGTCGGGGATATTTTAAAAATTTAACTTAGTACTTAGGTATTCAGTTTTGTTATTCTTTTCGAGTAGGTACTGCTGACAAAAAGGTATTCTTGTGTTTTCATTCACGGTAGGAAAAGGAAAATTGTGGGTGTGGGTGTATTGAAAATTAGTTGATATCTCTGTTTGCCTCTAAAATTATATCTTTGCTATTTTAGGTTAGCCTCACATTGGGAACGTTTACTTGTTTTTTTTTTTGATAGCCTCACATTAGGAACGTTTACTGATTTAAAATGTAAACGTATTTGTAAGTCCTAAGCAATCAATTAAAAATTCCACCTCGATTAAACATTCCTTGACAATATAGCCAACCATCAGGCTTGCAACATCGAAAAATGTTTGAGAAAACACTGACCTTTATCTCTGAGCAGACCTGCAATAATTCCATCGTAAATAAAGCGGATGTAACTCGTTTCGCACTAGACATAAATACCAGAATCGAACAACGAGGTAGCTTTAAGACCTGGTTGATCGTACTATCGTCGTAGCACTCGTTTCTCACCGCGGTATCTGGCGCGATCTAAATGTGCCTTTATCGCTTTCTTCAATGATTTCCAAAAGGTCACTTTCCGATTGTACAACGGATGCACAGCGCGAAAGTAGTCATGAAATTCGTTACTCACCGAGATGAGAGGATGGTATAGGTGCTGGGCAAGCCTCATCATCATCATCATCATCAGCCTATTACCCACTGCTGAGTAAAGGCCCATGTCACCCTTCACGATTCTGTGCCAGATGCAACCACTGCTTGCCGGCTACTTGGGCTATGTCATGGCTTGGGCAAGCCTACTCCGTCTAAACATACCCCAGGCGTTGCAGCGCACGAGTGGTCTCTTCAACCATAAAGTGTGAGTCATATAGTGCCACTGGATTCATCTTCATCTCATCACGTAGATGCAGAGGCCTTAGTTATGTATAACTTCGTGAGAAATTAGATTAGTGTCTGTCATTTAATTTTCTAAAGTCTCTACTAAATTACATATTTATGCAAAGCGTGCAAAGCTCATGTTTATGCACAGTCTGAAGACATGCAAAGACATAAGTCTGAAGACTATAGTGAGGAAACTTCAATAGGTACTCACCATTTTAATCGTAGTGATCGTCTAACTCTAAACTTTATAGTTTTCTCGCAGTTTTGAAACTACGCACGCCTTAAGGTATGTACTCATACATAATATGAGTTTTCAGCACAAATTTAAATTAATCTGTGCTAAGCGAAATTTGACAGCCGTATTCCGGTTCTTCTATGGCCACGCCACGCCTGTAGGCGCCATATTCTATGAAATTATTTGTGAATTTGTGCTGAAAACGGCTCATTGTTGATTATAAATCGTGCTGATTAACAGTTTCAGTTTAGTGGTATTCCAATATATTTTCGTTCTATTGACGAATTAAATGAGCTCCTGAAGACCAAAAAGCGCGGGAAAATGCAATATTTTGGCCACATAATCACATAATGAGTAGGCGACATCTCGGACCAAATATTTTCGGACACTTTGTCCGAAATGTCGCTTTATTATTTTAATATTTTTGAGGCGACATCTCGGACACTAACAAATAAAGCTGTTTTGTACAGTCGGGTAAAAACTCCCTACGATCTTATTTATGAGGAGACTAATAAAAATGTTACAAACCCACATGCAAATAATATCTTGTGTAGGTACTCATGCAGTCTTCAACATTAAAATTTGCTCTCCCCCGCAAGTGTGTCGCGAGCGGCACACATTTTATTTCATCAATTTTATTTTATTATGTTAACTATATTATGTTGACAATATTTGAATGTTTTGCATCGTGTACCAACGTTTGGCAATCTGCCCCCGCGTCTCATGTCACTGCGCAGGTTACAAGGCTCAGCACAACCAATAAGTCCCACTAGTTATAGTGTTTTATCAAGACGTAGCGTAGGGTAGCGTTACATCAAATCATTTTTGATGAAAAAGTACTAGGCTTACATAAGAAGGTAGGAGGATCACCACACCAGTTCTCACATCATCACGCGGGGTTAGTTAGGAAAAAAATTATGTGAGAACTGAGGTGATGATCCTGCTAGCACCTTATGTAAGCCTAGTACTTTTTCATCAAAAATGAGCCAAACGCAACCTGAGTCCTTAAATACAGGCTTTAACTGTCAAGAAAAACGGCTCATTTAAGCCTCTTTAGCTATCCTAAAATAGGCAGCTGTGGTAACGCTCTTTCTCTGTGTATTATATTTGAATACTTTAGTATCTGACTGTACGATACAGGTTCAATATTTTGAGAGTGTCCGAGATGTCGCCTCAAAAATATTAAAAATTCAAAGAGACATTTCGGACAAAGTGTCCGAAAATATTTTGTCCGAGATGTCGCCTACTCCACATAATGCGCAACGACAAATAATATAACCTTCTGCAACTGATTGTGCAACGGAAAATACAGGGTTGCCAAAGACCAGAGTAGCTACCACGAGTGCGAAAAGAGCTGTGCCGGACGTCTGTCATGTTACACTATAGTATACTTACT
The DNA here is from genome assembly GCA_949319315.1 of Zelleria hepariella. Lineage (NCBI taxonomy): Eukaryota > Metazoa > Arthropoda > Insecta > Lepidoptera > Yponomeutidae > Zelleria > Zelleria hepariella. The sequence continues at coordinate 15,076,211 of OX439382.1, forward strand.
ATAGTATATGTTATACTATAGTAGTAAGGTTGTTTATCCAAATTATCCCTTTCAGTGACAGTGATCGTACTTGGCGCTCACTGTCACTTGGCAGTACTTGGCAGTAATCGTACTTGGCGAAGCATAGTAAAGAAACTCCAAGGAAGTCACATTACAGTGTTTAAAAATAATACATTTGTAATGTAGTAGGTACATACGTGGATACTCAATAAATAACAAGAATCAGTAATAATCGTGCCTTGAAGTTTCGTGCCAGACATACAGCTTTGTCATTTAAATAATCGTCGATTTTGTAATAGGCTTTTGTATTAATCCACATGTCTAAAACAACTTTACGTTATCTTAGGTGGACGTACATCAGTCAGGGTTAGTTAACTAACTCCGTGTTAATTTAACATTACCATATAACTGGCTAACCGTGTTTGACGCAAGTGGACCTTAGGGGTTAATCATGATATGGCCCTAAGTAACCCAATTAACCCTTTCTTAATCGTGTTGTTTTCTAGTCTACATTCTAAACTGGACCAATAGTTGTGTTAAAAGGCCCTAAGACCTGAAAAGGGCGGTTCCTTTCAAGTCACTTAACGACAGACAACACTAATTACTATTGGTAATAATCGTAATGTAAAACACAAAGTATAAAGCCTTTGATGACATGTTACCTTTGCTTTTGTGGGCGTGGGCTATCAACTGATATTTTTTTGCAAAATTCTCTATCCGCGATTAAGATAACTGTCAAAATCAAATAACAATAAAAATAATGGCACCTTGAGTTTCAAACTTAAGAATTTGCAGCGGGTAGGGTAGACTCTCAAATATTCTGTAATCTGTCTCACGTAATCTGTAATTAATATGTACACTATTAATTACAGATTACGTGAAAGGGATATTTGGCCACATGTGTTAAACATAGACTAGGCTAAGAACAAAGTAAGCAGCACACATAAGTAATCGGGTTGTGTGGCAGTAAACAATGTGTTACAAAAGTACCTAACTCTTTTTACAGGGTGTAACCTCTATTGGTCAACAGGATGTCAAATCTGTAAAAATAAGTTGAAAAAAACATTTTTTTTAACCTCAAAATTTAAAAAATTTCATAACTTTTTTGTTTTTGTTATTAGCTCAAATTTAAAAATACGTTTGTGCGTGTAGGTGCATTTACATAGCTTCGAGTCATTAAAATATTGTGAAAGTAAATGAAAACAATATTTAAAAAATATTTTTCTTCCGCCACATCGTTCACATTTTATTAATTTAAAAATTAACGGAACGACATATAGCAAAAAAAAAAATAAGTTTGTGATCCCTATCACCGGGTGCTATTACCCTGTAAAAAGAGTTAGGTACTTTTGTAACACCTTGTATACTACGCACATATATACAAAGCCAATTTCTCGGCAAAAAACTTGTGATTATCATCAGCCTATTGGCAAATTGAAACGTTTATCTCTTGAGATTAACTCGTTAAAATGGATACGTACTTACGGAGTCCGGTTTAGTTCACTGCTATAAAATTATAAACTCGTTTTTTTATTAGTGACCGAAAGAATTATCGAAATAAGTCCAGCGAATTGGTCACTTCTTAAATCTATAAGAGAACAAAAAAATATAAAAGACTAAACTTTATTGCTATTACTCGTTTATTTTACGGGTCTCGTACAGAGTATAATTTATATTAATCCTTATAGCGAACTGAAAAAATCGCTGACTCCTTATCATTATCATAATAATGATACATATTCAGTGGCGGATCCAGGATTTTGGTTTGGGGGGGGGGGCTTGAACCTGATGAGCGTAGGTTTTCAGTATACAAAATGTATTTTATAGAGGGTCTCCGATGCTTTTGGGAGGGAGGCTTGAGTCCCGAAGCCATCCCCCCCCCCCCTCTCCCCCCTAAATCCGCTAGTGTACATATTATTTAAAACATGCTTTGTGATGCAAATATCAGCTCATTTCGAGACGCCGTTGAAATTGCAATAGAAAAGCCATAAAATCTCAAATGAAATTTAAAAAAAAACATATCTTAACGATCCTGTTCCAGCAACTCAAACAGGCCATAAAATTATTTCGCGCGTTCTTAAAAATAACTGGACGGAAAGAACAACTGGCCATTTATTATCTAGGAAACCCGAGTGTGGAATGGAAAAAAAACTCTAGGGCTACCATAAACTTTGACTGTTTTTCTGCCAATATATTTTTTATAGTCGACTCTACATTTGAATTGATATTTTTTCGACAAAAATATCCGCCATATTGAATTTCATTTTATTGTGATGGATGATGGATAACCAATCTCATGGGCCCTATTTTGGCCTACGCAAAATTCTGAAATACGAAAACAGAATTTAGCACTTGGAGGAAAACATCCAAAACTCATCATTTTAACAATATTCTTAATTATTATTCTGGCTATCGCTAAAACCATAAACAACTCAAAATCCACAAATTAGAGTGCATTATTAGTTTTTGTTCCCTCGTATATTTATGTATATGACCTGGATTCGCTCCCAGAGGCGGCGATGCTGGTTTTTTGTTTTGTTTTTACACAATCCTTAACTTTTACTACACCACTGACCTCCGGACGGGCGAGTAAACGAGAAGAAAATAACCGAAAGCCCTTCGGGTGACTATTTCGGAGCGGCGAGAGATGACGGATAAAAGACGGCATTCAAATCAAAGCTTACATATTTCCAGATTTTTAAAAGATTTTGAGACAGACACTTACCACATGAAAGCTTCTCTCTTAATATTCTATTGCCGCACTTTGTCCTATCGAAGGTTGTTGGAGATGACTCTTAGCGGTAAGACCTCCATTTTTACTTTTAATTTAACAGTCCAAAAACACTATTTAATGTTTTATTAGGTTTGCTCGAGCACTATTTTGAGTTATCTATTTATCTATCCATCGTAGGCAGAGTAGCTACCACGAGTGCGAAAAACCTCTGCCGGACGTCTGCCGGACATCTGTCATGTATCCTAATACTATAGTAGTAAGGTTGTTTATCCAACTTATCACTTTCAGTGACAGTAACAGTAAGCACTCGTGGTAAATGCTCTGGTAAATGTAAATGAGTATATCATGGAAATTGAAAATTCGCGGACACACGAAAGGAAATCTATTTCCAAAATATCAACCGAGCGCGAACTAAATGAGAACTTAATATATGCGTGATTTATGGACATTCAATGCGTGATTTCCCACATATCACCAATGCACATTTCACCGACCTGTCATTTGCATACCGAGGCCTCATAAGCAAATGCAAATATGAATTAGCCATTAATGTTGCTTTGAGGTTAGGTCTCACTAGGTAATACTATCTGTATATCACAGCATAGCTAAGCTCTATAATGTTGGATTTAGTATATTTGTATACTCGTATATTTAGTGTTGGATTGGATTAAAATTAATAACAAAAAGAGATTTTAAAAAACATAGGCCTTTGCATTTACTTTACGAAATGATCTATACAGCGTCCAGTGGCATAATCACTCACAATAGATGGGTGAAGTGACCACTCGTACGCTGCAGTGGCTGGGACATAAAAAAGATAAGAGTAGATTACATCTCATTCGAAAAGCTGGCAACTATCGACCTTATAGACCGCATCATTCGTTTAAAAAATACTGAAATACAAAAAAGAACCAAAACACACAATGCATGTTAACTTGACAGGTCTAGATCTTTTTTGCATATACTTTTGCATGTGTCAAGCTCGTAAATACCATGCTTTATGATACCACCCAGACCGTATTCGATTATGTATGCATGCAAGAGAAATGGAACGTTTCCAACGTAGGGTGCGGTGGTGGAATACCTGACCTGTTAGAAGCTTGAACTCTAGCATAGGGTTGGTACAAGTACTACTACCAACTTGGTACCATTCATACATTTAGGGAAAAATTTAAACATGTCTCTTAGAAAAATCTAATTTCGTATCGATTCTTGATATTTATAATTTATCAACGTCACAAATGCCGTAGATTTAACATTATCTACCAAGCAAGACCAAAGAATAAATTTCATGACGTACCAGGCTGTAACGGAGCTGGCCTGTGCCCGGAGTGCTTGGAGAGTGATGCACCGACAAGATTCTAACTCTTTAATATACGTAATTATTACACGTATGATCTAAGAAATCGCGCGGTTCACACATGATTAATTTACCTACAAAAATAATCGCGGTTCGACCCGGTTCGGACCAAATTATGCATTATTAAACTTTTGGCAAAATCTCATCTCATCTCACCTGCGAGCACTCCAGCATCGGCCCCCAGCAACAAGCGCGGGCGCGGGCGGAGAGGCGGCGGCCTACCTGCGCAGACGCTTCCAAAACGAACAAGAGGCCGCATTCCTACCGCGCCCCGCGCGCCCGCGCGCTAGGGGTGGCAGGAGATGGGAAATAAAGTTATAAAAGATCGAGGCAGTAAATCGCGTACAAAGTCGGCTACATTGCGTGGTATATTTTTATGCAGTATGAAATCGAATACATTTACCTTGAAACAATATCTAGGCAGGCCGCGAAGACGCTGGCGAGATAATCTCTCTCTACCGATATAGGTATCCTGCAGTGGTTTGAGGTAGTCTGAGATGGAGGGGCTCTTGGGTGTGGGTAGTACTGATTAAATACCCTTTTTTTAGCAAAATTGAACTTCTATATTCAGCTTTGCATACGTCAGCCCCTACCTTCAACATATTTTCCATCTATGAACTGTGTTCAAAGTTCGTACGATGTGAACTAGTTTTAAGTAGGTCGTTTGTTGTTGTTAAATAGTAAAAAATTGTTAAATCACTTTATCGTTCGAGGTTTTGACCCGTATAGGCTTAGGTTTAGGTGTTACGGCTGGTTAAGATGGACTGCGAAAAGTAATAATGTAAAATGGCACGTAAAACCGCTGAGCGCGCAGTGTACGGGTGTTGACTCGTTCAAACTGGGCCCTTAGCCTGTAACGCAATGGCGGGTCAATGGGGCGTCCCGGCAGAAGGACAAAACCGGGCGCTCCTCGTTTTTCTCCTACAACCAGAGAACTAATCCTCTAGAATTAGAATAAAAATATTCTTTGCTGTACTACAAAAACATTAAAAGGACAGACAGCGTTAGCAAATCGTAATTGAAGTCGTCACCTGACAGCCCATTTTGGCACCATTGTGTTACAGGCTAAGGGCCCAGCTTTGTATTTCTGGTTTGAAAACGGCTCATTGCATTGCCGGTATTGTTTTCGCGAATTTTGGCGGCGCCATCGCTTTCCCCCAGCGTCGCGTTCCGCCTGCGTCGCGTTTTCATGGCGACGCCTTCTGTCTGCGCCGCTCGAGGTACAGTCTGAGAAAAGGTCAAGTAACCGAAAATTTACGAATACAAATTAAAAGAAATTTTTTTTTTTTACCATTCGTTTGCAAAGAAGAGGTAAAAAAAAATCCTTTGTCTGCAGGTGTAGAGGAAAAAATCGCGGGTGACAACCCTACGCTCGCAGCGTCCGCACCCCTCATCCAGACATACAATAACGTGGCGCGGACCTGTTGCAGCCTTGCTGCCTCGCTGCCTTGCTCTTGCAGGACACCGCCCGCGCCCCGCGGCCCGGCGGTTTTGTTTTTTATTCTATTTTCCATTATACTCGATACATAATTCCAATGGCGGGTCGGGAGATGGGGAGAGGGTGTTCTCGTCCAAGACGGTAGTTTGTTAAGTCAAAGTTAACAGTTTCAGCCAATGCGCATTTATATAAAAGCACCTAATAAACATTATGTCAATGGTAATTCATCATCATCATCATCATTTTCATCCCACATTTGCCCACTGCTGGGTATAGGTCTTTTCCCCCTCACGCCATCCTCCTCGGTCTCTCGCTGCACGCGTTCACGGACCCTCTGTCGCCTTAGAGATGTCGTCTGACCACCGGGCTGCTGGTCTGCCTACTGACCGTCGTCCCGTTCTTGGTCGCCACTCCGTCACTGCCCTAGTCCACCTGCCATCCTCTCGCCTTGGTAATTATCGAGCTACATTTTCTTGGCCAGCTGCATTAGCTACAAATCCTTTTATTCCAGAAGAAGCATGGTAAATAACCTCTATAGTTATTTCCACGGTCAATAACACAACACATGTTTCCCAAGCTAGGATACTCCCCCTACTGTTGTCGACGGCATTCATGTCAGTACGTAGCGTTTATTCGGGATGACGCAGATTCATCGATCACATCTAGTGAGTTTTTTTTTTTTAGTTTCAGCAAACTAAGGCCTAGGCTTCTACCTTATGAGATGATGCAACGTCTGTGGCACTTTAAGGGTGGTATTCTAGAACGCTACTTAAACTCAGTTCAAACTAGAACGCTACTTAAACTCTGGTTAAACTCAGTTCAAACTAGAACGCTCCTTGAACTCTGTTTAAACTCAGTTTAAGTAGAGTTTAGTAGTGTCGACTGTCGATAAAACAGTGCATGTTTTGATTTGAATATCCCTCCCTTCATATCAAAACATGCACTGTTTTATCGACAGTCTGAACTGTGTTTAAACTGAGTTTAAGTAGCGTTCTAGAATACCACCCTAACTCACACTAGATGGGTCAAGTGACAACTCGGGCGTGCAGTGCCGGGACATGTTTTAGGAATAGGCTTGCCCAGCACCTATACCATTAATTATTCCAACAACAATGTGTCTAAAATGTCACCCTCTGAATGGGATACCCGATCATCTTCCACCTGACTTACGATACATAATTCAATAGCAGCAGCAGGATTAATACATCCCGGTGATGCTGTTTCGATTGTCAATTAATGTTCAATTAGCCCGGACAGGAAGGGAAGCTAGTTTTGTTTGTGTCGGTTAAAAAAAACACGTTTCTGTGCCTCTGGAGTTGCTAAACAGGAATTTATAAATTAATTAAACATGAGTCTAGTTTTGTCCAGGTGGGAAGGTATTGCTCGTCATATTCATTTAAACAACTTCCTTTAGTACCTAGTATTTAACTTGTCCTAAAAGACCACATTATATGGTACAGTCGGCCACTCGCTAGAATACCGCTTTTTGGTTCGATTGGCGCCCTTATGCTGCGCGCGGTAAGAACTACCATGGGGTATCCTAGACTGTGGCCCACCGTACGAGTTTGGGCGCCAGCATTTGGGTATTTGACCACGTCAAAATGAGCGTTCGTTTGGAAATTATTATGAACAATGAAATGTAACGACGTCGCACTGTATTTTGGTGTCGATTAACATACTGCCGGTTTCTGATTTGAGAAATTGGCTAAGCAAGCACTTAAATATCGTTCTGCCTCTGCAGATTTCTCACAAAAGAACGTGACAGAACGATAATAAAGTAGTAAAATTCTCAATTCAGAAACCGGGCCTATGGCCTTAGGCCCGTTATATCAATCACAGTTTAAACCTAGAACATAGATTAAACCACGCATTTTGTATGAAAATTACAGATCGACAGATAGGGTTTAAACTAGCCTTTTTGGTTTAAACTACGTGTGGAGCCAACTGTGGGCTAGGTCGACTAAGCTGTCAGGATGGTATAGGTGCCGGGCAAGCCTACTCCATCTAAAACAATGTCCCAGGCACTGCAGCGCCGAGTGGTCTCTTCACCCATCTAGTGTGAGTGAAGGTGCCACTGGACGCTGCATAAATCATCTCATTACGTAGATGCAAAGGCCTTCGTTTTTTTTTTGTTTAAACTGTGATTGATATTACGGGCCCTACTCGATGATATAAAAAGCAGATCTTTATTAAGGCGCGGTGCATAGTGAATAGCCCGCGCGCCAAGAAAAATGCACAAAATCGAGACCTGTATCAAATACACTAAACAAATCGAAAATGTTCACATATCAAACCCTAGAATTAGGTGAGACCTATCTAAAACAGCCAGTTTCGTGTTGACATTCATAAACGTTTTGAAGTTATTTTGCTTGAAAAAAAAATAGGCGGCGCACTTTTTTTCAAGGAAAATATCTTGCAATCTGTTATGATTATCAACATGAAACTGGCTGTGTTCGATAGGTCTCAACTAATTCTAGGGTTTGATATGTGAACATTTTCGGTTTTTTTTTTGTGTATTTGATACAGGAATCGATTTTGTGCATTTTTCTTTGCGCGCGGGCTAATTCACAATGCCCAGCGCCTTAATACTCACTAGCCATACATAATTAGCCATATACGCACCCTTAAGGGCCACGTGTGTCAAATAGGCGGTTCATTAGGGGCCCGCTAATAGGCAATCTGGCCCGGGCGATGCTATCTGGCGGCGAGGCATCGATCACTCACGACCGCAGGGTCAGGCTTGGAAGATGGTACAGTCGGTGGTGGAACCGCATGGCTGGGAAAACAAGTGAGATGTAGCACAAGTGTACATGTCCCACTAGCTCTGGCTGGGCAAAGGCCTTCTCTGAGAGAGAGAGGGGCGATGCTATCTGGCGGCGAGGCATCGATCACGCACGAACGCAGGGTCAGGTTTGGAAGATGGTTGTCGTCGATGAAAAACAAGAAAGAACGAAAAAAAATAGTTTATCACTACAAAATATTGTTAAAAAACTTTTGATCTGTCATAGTATAGGTTTTGGGCTTTTAGCAAATGGGCAAGCCTATTCCATCTAAAACATGTTGCAGGCATTGCAGGGCCACTTCGAACATGAAATACACTTTTAACTTACTATTAAAAAAAATACCTACTTAACCGATTTTTTTTTCAGATGGCGCCGATTAAATTGTGATTCCTTTAGACATTGATAGTACCCTAAAAGATAACATAAGATAATTGTAATTAAGCAAAGCCACCTAGGAGCCATTATACCTATTACTGAGGAGAGAATAATAAGGAATCCGAGACTATTAATCCGCCACAAGCAAGTTAAAGGTCGTTTTGAATGTCATTGGTCGTTTTACACTTAAACTGTATAAGAGTGCCGGTATTTTAATCCTAATCGTCACGATCCTGTACACTAGACCTTTAAGACTGCTCTAATTTTTTTTTTATTTGTTGTAATTGAAGGAAATAAAAATTTTTACTTATTTTTTTATTATTTAGGGATATATATTGTTTTATTTTTTTAATAAAAAGTGTATTTATTTACAAATATTTATACAAAAAAAATAATTTGAGTAAATATAAATAAAACTAACCTAACAAACAATTTTATTATTTTGTAGCCTTTGTTCCTTTGAAAAATCGGAATAAGGATATCATTGAAAAATCCACCAACAATACACCTCTCAATTTAATAACTTAATAAAAATAATACACAGCTTCTTAATTTTACAACTCACACTTTTCCTAGTAGTAGGATTATTGTTTTTTATAGTTATGTAAAGAATATTTAAACTTTAAAGTTTGCCTGGAAAATAGTATTTTTTTATCATCTATCTAATCTAAACACTATCCGCACAACTCGCACCTGTAGTTGATAAAAAATAATCAAAAAGCCTCGCAATATTATAGGCCACCTCTACTTTTCTTCAGACATCCCAGTACTACAACATAAGTTCTTTCACTGTACCTAATTACGTACCGAAGTGTAAACCGGCCTTTACTGAAAGCTAGCAATAAACAACTAGCTGAAGTCTTAGGTACGCCACATTGGCTGGCAGTTGAGTCCAATCTAAACTTCACCAGTACAAACTCGGTCGGACTGCGCCCAAAGACCTTTTGATCACATAAGGCAGGGCTTCCCAAACGGGGGTCCGCGGAGCCCCTGCCTACACCACAGTGTGCTTTTTTTTTAAATAGCCTGTAAAATTGTACAGTCGGCCACACGCTAGTAGTTAGGGAGGCGAATAGGGGAATTTTCGGCAATACTCGAGCGTGGCAGTTTAAGATATGAGAGATACCTTAGACCTAATACAACAACCTTGTAAAGTATTTAGCTCTATATGTAGTGACGCGCGCCTAGGATAGACGATCAGATTAGTAAAAAAAATGGATAGTCTGAAAAAATAAATGGTCTAAAATCAACCCCCAATATCTTAATCTGACGCGCTCGAGTATTTCAAAAAAACTTTTTTTTTTGCATTTTCAAAAATTCATCGTAACTTATCGTCACGCCGAAATCGTCATTTTTTTTAAAGGTAGCTTCCTTGGGGCCTACTTAACACCCCTTCCGAAAATCTGACGCGCTCGAGTAATTTTTTTTTTTTGCATTTTGACTACTCTACGCCTACCCCCACCACGCAAACCGGCAGATTAGTATACCGTTGTTATCAGAGGCACTCGGGGCATACGTAGTATGAATATCTGACGCGCTCGAGAATGCCCAAGTAACTGTTTTTTTTTTTATATTTTTGAAAAACCGTACACGCCAAACCCACCGCTAAAATGGTTTTTGCCATACGAGCTTTTCTTTTCGAAATTATTTTATCTTTCGATTTTGATAGGTCTCGACGGCGCCGTTGAATTACGCCATTTAGCTACCTCGCCTCCCTAACTATAGGATACCCCTTTTTGTTCGATTGGCGCCCTTATGCCGCGCGCGGTAAGAGCTGCCGTGGGGTATCTGTGACTGTGGCCGACCTTACATGTCCCACTAGCTGGGCAAAGGCCTTCTCTCAGAGAGAGAGTTCGAGTTTAATCACAACACGTGCTCAATGCGGATTGGCGATTTTTGCGTTGAGGATATAAAGCCTCATACTCTCAGGTTTCCTCACGATGTTTTCCTTCACGGTCAGCGAGTGGTATTGCTACTACAAATTCACAAATATACGTAACTTAGAAATAAATTAAAGTCATGTCTCTCGCTTCCGAGTCCATTGTTCTAACCACTAGGCCACCACTGCACCACAGTGTGCTTATTCTGTAAAAAAAACGCACAGTTGCTAGTCCTCAAAACCGGTTCATTTGCAGGAAAATTGCTCTTATGGAAATAAACAATTTCGAATAAAAATATTTTCATTAATATTTTCTTGCAAATAAACCGGTTTTGAGGACTGTGCTATTTTTTTCACAGAATAAGCCCCACCAATAAATTAACAAACGGTCTGAGATTTTGTGTAATTTTGTGTGTTCGTTAGTCTGCAGTTATTATTCATTATTATGTAAGTTCTGTGTGTCCAAAATACTCTTTTATTTTTCTCCATCCTACAGACTTTATAGGCCAAGCCACGCATAGCGCCAAACTCACAGTTAGCTTTTCAGTTTTAGGATGGAATAACTATCAGCTGGTCATACCCACAATGGGTCATACCCACAAAATCGATGTTTTTAGAGAAAAAATATAGTACTTATATTATTGCAATCAAAACTTTTTTGCTGGATCCATAGATCAAGGAAAGGTGACACCAGGGGCCTGCCATTGAAAAAGGTTTGGAAAGGCTGCTTTAAGGCAACAGTAGGTCGCGGCCAAGTTACTTGATTGCTGCTCTAACCTCGGCCAAGTTCGAATCACTGAAGATAACGCGAGATACTTCAAATCACACTTTGCACTTTGATGTGAACATTTGCACTTAGAAACAATCCAAGTGCCTCACAGTTTAATGCGGTGATTCTACTCGTCATTCTAATTCTTCAGTCGCTTTTGGTTCGAAAGGGTCGAATGGCGGTAAGTTTAGTACCTTTATTATTCCGACGTTTCTGCTGTTTTATAAATATCACGAATAATTAAAAGTAACTATTTATATTGGTTTTTGTCTTGACTATGAAGTAATTAACTAATGGAGAGCATGTCACTGCAATGTTCTTTTCTATATTCCTACCTAACATACAGGTTGGCACGTTGAGATGGGTCAGTGGATGAACTTTTAAACTATAAGAGGTAGGAAAACACGCTCTTAGGAACCGCCACTGAATTTTAAGAAATATACAACTGTAGGAGTGCCTAAAGATACACCGAAAATTTGTGCTCTTACTAATTTTATTAATTAAAATTATTTAACGGACTAAATAGTAATAATTTGTATGTTTATTTAACATAACAGTGAAGTTATTACCTGCCAGTATCCATCCAGTGTGTGACAGCTACAACACAAAACTATTTGCTCACTGAACCATGGCCAACACTGACAGCCTCAAGGAGACGCTTACGGACATGATGGTGCACTTCAACAGCCGTATGTCGGCATTCCAGGAGCAACTTCACGGATCCCCAGCCGCCACCAGCAGTACCGGACTAGGGGCGGAATTCCAAGCCTTCCGCAGCTTCATACTGACGTCACTGGAGCTGCTTCAACATCAGGTGGAGTTCATTGCGCGGGAGACGGACAATCTCGAGATGCGGAGCCGGCGCAAGATACTCCTACTCCATGGAGTGCCAGAGGAGAAGAAGGAAGACACCGCTGCAGCCGTCGTCAAGGTGGTTGCTACAAAGTTGGGTGCAGCTGACTTCGACAATCGTGGCATAAGTAGATGTCAGCGACTGGGACGAGCAACGGGGGACAAATCCAGACCAATCCTGGTCAAATTCCGAGATGTTGGTGTCCGCGATGGCCTGTGGTTTAAAAAGACGCAGCTGAAGGGCTCCGGCATTACATTGTCGGAGTTTTTGACTAAAAGTCGGCACGAAGCCTTTATGGCGGCGAGGGAGCGCTACGGTCTTGGCAGCTGCTGGACGAGAGAGGGCGTAGTCCATGTGTCGGCGCCGGACGGGTCGCGACACCGGTTCGTCACGCTGGCCGAGCTGAATGCCCTCCCGGGGGCCCCCGCGGAGAAGCCTGCGAAGGCCGCCAGCTCACAGAAGCCCCCCAAGACGAAGGTTGCAGTAGCGGATCGTGCCGCTCGTGCAGCGGCGCGGAAATGAGCCCCAATGGTCCATTTCTTTCACTCCGTCGCATTGTGTTCGCATCTCTTTGCCTGCATCGTCCTTGTAATATTCATGCTAGGTACTGAGGGTAAAATCACCGTTATCTTGTAATAATTTTCCTCGTTTTTGTATTTTTGGTGCAGGTATTTGTATTTGTTTTGTCTGTCACTCGTGTAGTCGTGTGTGAAATGTCAATGTCAACTAGCTAGCTGTCAGCTGTCACTGTGGGTGCGTTCCGAATCTGGAATTATCCAAGTTCGGACGCGTTCACATTAATTTATTCTCTTACTTTTTTTCCATTCAACTGGCGGGTGGACATTCACTGAAAAGTGATATTTATATTTATTACAGTAGGTAGCTTATTTATTTATACACATATTATCGACATTATTTAGTTTATTATATTATTATTAATTAGTATATCATGCAACAGTTGAACAGCAGTGATGCGAGTGACCAATTCCAATCTTTTTCCTCCTCCGATGGATTGAACAGTACAAGTGATAGTTTCCATAGTATACCCTCTCTAGCTGACACACTAGATTCGAATTTTCCTATTTTTCCAAAAAACTTTAATGTTATTCATGTAAATGCCCAAAGTATTCCGGCGCATTTTCCTGACATGCTAGCATCTTTTGACAGCAAACATATTCACGCCATCCTTGTCTCTGAATCCTGGCTCAAACCGTGTCTCCCCTCTACTTCTTACTCCCTCCCAGGATTCCAGCTCATTAGGAACGACCGTCCCCAGGGTTACGGTGGGGTTGCAATATACCTCCGTGCCCATATCCCCTACTCTATTATAAGCATGTCAGCACAGCCCCCTCCTTCCGATGCAGGTGAACACTTATTCTTAGAAGTCATCTTATCTCACACCAAAATTTTGCTTGGTGTATACTACAGCCCGTCCAAAGACATTAATTATTTTTCTTCTTTTGAAAACCTCTTAGTAGACTTAACTCCTTCATACAGTCATACCATTATCATGGGTGACTTCAACACTTGTCTCTTAAAAAACGACCATCGGTCCAGGTCTCTTAGATCTCTCCTCCGTGGGAGCAACATGCATCTTCTCCCTCTTAGCGCTACTCATCACTTTCCAAATTGTACCCCTTCCCTTCTGGATCTCATATCAGTTTCTTCGACCAACCATGTTGCTCACCATGGCCAATGCTCGGCTGATGCCCTCTCTTATCACGATTTAATATTCCTCTCTTATAAAATTCGACCCCCTAAAGCGAAGCCGAGAGTTCTTCTGCAGCGTAGCTTTGGTAGCATTAATCTAGATGCACTCCGTGATGATGCCCAAAGTATTAACTGGTCATTAGCCACTGACGCGGATACTGTGGATAAACAAGTTGAAGTATTCAACTCCCTTCTTATCCAGCTTTACGATGTCCATGCCCCTGTCCGAGCTGTAAAGATGAAGCATCATCCAGCGCCATGGCTTACAGATGACCTGAAATCACTGCTTACGAAAAAATCTGTAGCCAAGTCTAAATATAAATGTCGCCCATCTGACTACAATAAAGAAAGGTATATGGTTATCAGGAATCGCTGCAATAAGATGTGTAGGGATGCACAACGACGCCACATTCACGAATCTGTCGAAAATGGAGATCCAGCTAAAGTCTGGAAATTTCTTCGTTCTCTAGGAGTTGGTAAATCTCGTCAAGATTCTATTCCAAAAGATTTGAACGTTGACTTACTAAATCAACACTTTTCCTCCGTGTCTACCTTTGATGGTACAAAAAAAACTGAAACCCTCAAATTTCTCTCCTCGCTTCCAACTCCTGATTTCTCTTCTTTTAATTTTTGTCAATTCGCTGATTGTGATGTTAAGCGGAATATTTTAACGATTACATCTAACGCAGTCGGTAGTGATGACATCAGCCGTAACATGCTATTACCCATCCTAGACATCATAACTCCCGTCATCACCAAAATCCTGAACCACTCCGTCTCCACTGGTCTGTTCCCCACTTCGTGGAAGACAGCCCAGGTTACACCTATCCCTAAAAAAGCTAATCCCGCCACCTTCTCCGAGTACCGCCCTATATCCATTCTCCCGTTCCTCTCTAAAGTCCTCGAACGTCTGGTCCATTACCAATTAAGCCAATTCCTCACCAAAAATAATCTCCTCAATCCTTTCCAGTCTGGTTTTCGTCCCGCGCATAGCACTGTTACGGCTCTTGTCAAAATTACCGACGATATGCGCCAAGGTATGGAAAGAGGGCAGCTAACTATATTGTCACTGCTTGATTTTAGCAATGCATTTAATGCAGTCGACTTCGACATCTTGTTAGCTTTGCTTCGTTCCCTTAACATATCTCCAACAGTAATTGACTGGTTTCGTAGTTATCTACACGGGCGCCGGCAGCGTATTCGTATTGAAGATTCTTTCTCTGGGTGGTGTGGAATATCTGCCGGTGTACCGCAAGGTGGCGTGTTGTCTCCTCTTCTCTTTGCCATTTTTATTAATAGTATTTCCTGTAAGCTCTCTTCTTCCTACCATCTTTATGCAGACGATCTCCAAATATACACACAGGCTACATTAGACGACCTACCTACAGCTATTGCAACCACTAATAGCGACCTCGTACGTATTGCTGACTGGAGTGCCTCGTATGGACTAAGCATAAACCCGAACAAGACGCAAGTGATACTAGTAGGTAGCAGCTGGAACATTGCTAGGGTTGATATGGACTCGCTCCCTCCGGTTCTATTTAATGGAGTAATAATACCGTTTAGTCCTGTCGTAAAAAATCTAGGCATCATGATCGACAGTACTCTTTCTTGGGTACCACAATTAGAATTGACAAGTCGCAAAATGTTTGCGTCCGCAGGCTCATTGAGGAGATTACGTAATTTTCTCCCCACAGCTACCAAAGTTGCATTAGCACAATCACTCCTCCTACCAATTCTCGACTACGCTGACATCTGCTATCTTGACCTCACTGAGGAGCAACTTAATAAGCTTGAGCGTCTTCAAAACTTCTGCATACGTTTCATATTTGGTTTACGCAAATATGACCATGTCTCGGATTTCCGTTCTCAGCTCAAGTGGCTCCCCATTCGTCTCCGCCGGAATGCACATATTCTTTTTCTCTTATACTGTATTTTGTTCAATCCAGCTACCCCCTCCTACCTTAAAGAACGCTTCGAATATCTCCATTCCTCCAACAACCTTAATCTCCGATCATCCCATAACCTACGCCTCAAGATCCCGTCCCACCACACCAAACTTTACGGCTCCTCGTTCACAGTGACGGCAGTCCGATTATGGAATGCTCTCCCGGAGGAGGTGCGAAAGGCCAAATCCCTGCCAATTTTTAAGGCACTTGTAAAAAAGTTCTACCTCACTGGTGAACTGTGATACTGTTGTTATATTTTTATTATGCATGTTGATGTATATGTTATAATGTATTTATGTAGTTCTTATTGTATATATAATATTAGATATATATATTTTAGTCAATTATATAAGTAAACCTATTCGGATTTATCTATTAATAAATTATGTATTACTCGTAAGTACTTTATCTACGTAAATATACGTAATTGAAATTAAATTGTTTTCTTATCCTATCAAATATTTCTTATTGTGCATCTGCTGCTACTGTGTTTTCGCTCTCAGTCCTGTCCATCCAAAGGTTGTCTGGAAGAGATCGCTTTTAGCGATAAGACCGCCATTTGTACTGTTATCTTTAAATGTTTATTTGTAAAATGTTTTCGTTTGTGCAATAAAGAGTTACTTACTTACTTACTTACTTAGGAGGTTGAAAAGTCTTGAGTTTTTCATTGTAAATGAAATCCCACCAAAAACATTCTGTAAAAACTAGCCAGGTCTCGATGGATCTGCTTGTTCATCTCTAAAAAAGTAATGAAATCTAGACAAAGTCGTGCCAAGTCTAAGGTTCCTTACTGCGATTTCTTTATTATTATAGTTAATGTTGTGAGACTTGGCCGTTGAAGGGTACACAAGCGGTTCTGGCGACATATTGGTGCAATGGTGTCATGGAGCACCTGGTTTTGTACCCTTGTGTACCCTTCAATAGCCAAGTCTCACAACATTAACTATAATAATAAAGAAATCGCAGTAAGGAACCTTAGACTTGGCACGACTTTGTCTAGATTTCATTACTTTTTTAGAGATGAACAAGCAGATCCATCGAGACCTGGCTAGTTTTTACAGAATGTTTTTGGTGGGATTTCACTTCTTTTTGTAGAAACGAGGGCATATTGATTAATTTTATTAGATTTTCTTATTTGACACAGTTTTTAAATTTGTGTAATGTTCGAGTAGAATAAAGTTAATCGTCCGACTATTTCTTGTTGAACGAGCGAGCGAAGCGAGCGAAGTCCTCCGAGTCTGCTGGAACAATCCGGCGTTTGTATGTATGTATGTTTGACGATAACTTGAGTAAATTTGGTCGGATCGTTATGAAATTTGATAGGCGGGTAAATTAAATTAAAAGAATTTTTAAATTCGAACATGAGCCAAATCGGTCGATGGGTTGCCGAGATATGGGGTTGTATAGTTTAAATGCAAAGCGCGCGCGCGCCTGCGCGAATGGCGTAAGCAAAGTTATACATCTGTAACTGAGGTCGCGAGTTCATAGTTCGGAGCGAACCACTAGTGGGACCCTATAGGCTAGATTAAATGAAGATGTGTCCCACTACGCTGGATTTTTGCAATGACAGTCGATTTTTTTATGTACCAATAGTAGAAGGGGCATTACCATAATATCTCTAATAAAGCTGATACCAGATGAGGGTTCTTCATCAGATACTTCAGACCTTAGATTTTTGACATCAAATGAAGCGGCCCACCAAGTTGAATATTTTTTGTAAGGGCGGTATATGTCGATCTATAATAGTTTGGTTGGGCTCTTGTGTTTTCTAATCAGGGTCACCAGGTACTCCAGATCTTCGATTATCCTAGTTTTATAGTTTTTCCTTTATGTGGCCATTAAACCCTAACTCTGTACCAAATTTCAGCTCTCTGAGTTTATGGGAAGTACTAGTTCTATTAGGGCTCTTGTGTTTTCTAATCAGGGTCACCAGGTACTCCAGATCTTCGATTATCCTAGTTTTTATAGTTTTCCCTTTATGTGCCCATTAAACCCTAACTCTGTACCAAATTTCAGCTCTCTGAGTTTATGGGAAGTACTAGTTCTATTAGGGCTCTTGTGTTTTCTAATCAGGGTCACCAGGTACTCCAGATCTTCGATTATCCTAGTTTTATAGTTTTTCCTTTATGTGGCCATTAAACCCTAACTCTGTACCAAATTTCAGCTCTCTGAGTTTATGGGAAGTACTAGTTCTATTAGGGCTCTTGTGTTTTCTAATCAGGGTCACCAGGTACTCCAGATCTTCGATTATCCTAGTTTTTATAGTTTTCCCTTTATGTGCCCATTAAACCCTAACTCTGTACCAAATTTCAACTCTCTGAGTTTATGGGAAGTACTAGTTCTATTAGGGCTCTTGTGTTTTCTAATCAGGGTCACCAGGTACTCCAGATCTTCGATTATCCTAGTTTTTATAGTTTTCCCTTTATGTGCCCATTAAACCCTAACTCTGTACCAAATTTCAGCTCTCTGAGTTTATGGGAAGTACTAGTTCTATTAGGGCTCTTGTGTTTTCTAATCAGGGTCACCAGGTACTCCAGATCTTCGATTATCCTAGTTTTATAGTTTTTCCTTTATGTGGCCATTAAACCCTAACTCTGTACCAAAGGACCATGGGCACATTGGGCCCACTGACAGTTGACACTTGATGAAAACATTTACATTGTCCGACCTCAATAAACTTGATGTCAAATGAAAGCCCTTGAAGAGTACTTTAATTTATTATATGACAGCTTAGTCAAAAACGAGCGCAAAAATGGTGTTTTGGGCATATTTGTCCCATTTTATGAAGATTGTCCGACCTCAATAAAACTCATGTCAAATGAAAGCTCTTGAAGAGTACTTTAATTTATTCTATGGCAGCTTAGTCGAAATCGAGCGCGAAAGTGGTGTTTTGGGGATGGGCATATTGGGCCCACTGACAGTTGACATTTTACATTGTCCGACCTCAATAAAACTCATGTCAAATGAAAGCTCTTGAAGAGTACATCAGTTTATTCTATCGCAGCTTAGTCAAAATCGAGCGCGAAAATGGTGTTTTGGGCATATTTGTCCCATTTTATGAAGATGGTCAATCTTCATAAAATGGGACAAATATGCCCAAAACACCATTTTCGCGCTCGATTTTGACTTAGCTGTCATAGAATAAATTTAAAAAAAAAGAGCTTTCATTTGACATAAAATTTATTGAGGTTGGACAATGTAAAATGTCAACTGTCAGTGGGCCCAATATACCCAACCCCAAAACACCACTTTCGCGCTCGATTTCGACTTAGCCGTCATAGAATAAATTGAAGTACGCTTCAAGAGCTTTCATTTGACATGAGTTTCATTGAGGTCGGACAATCTTCATAAAATGGGACAAATATGCCCAAAACACCATTTTCGCGCTCGATTTTGACTAAGCTGCCATAGAATAAATTGAAGTACTCTTCAAGAGCTCTCATTTGACATGAAGTTTATTGAGGTCGGACAATCTTCATAAAATGGGACAAATATGCCCAAAACAGCATTTTCGCGCTCGATTTTGACTAAGCTGCCATAGAATAAATTGAAGTACTCTTCAAGAGCTTTCATTTGACATGAAGTTTATTGAGGTCGGACAATGTAAAAAAATTCGTCAACTGTCAGTGGGCACAATATGCCCATCCCCAAAACACCACTTTCGCGCTCGATTTCGACTAAGCTGCCCTAGAATAAATTGAAGTACTCTTCAAGAGCTTTCATTTGACATGAGTTTTATTGAGGTTGGACAATCTTCATAAAATGGGACAAATATGCACAAAACACCATTTTGGCGCTCGATTTTGACTAAGCTGCCATAGAATAAATTGAAGTACTCTTCAAGAACTTTGATTTGACATGAAGTTTATTGAGGTCGGACAATCTTCATAAAATGGGACAAATATGCCCAAAACACCATTTTCGCGCTCGATTTTGACTAAGCTGCCATAGAATAAATTGAAGTACTCTTCAAGAACTTTGATTTGACATGAAGTTTATTGAGGTCGGACAATCTTCATAAAATGGGACAAATATGCCCAAAACACCATTTTCGCGCTCGATTTTGACTAAGCTGCCATAGAATAAATTGAAATACTCTTCAAGAACTTTGATTTGACATGAAGTTTATTGAGGTCGGACAATCTTCATAAAATGGGACAAATATGCCCAAAACACCATTTTCGCGCTCGATTTTGACTAAGCTGCCATAGAATAAATTGAAGTACTCTTCAAGAGCTTTCATTTGACATGAAGTTTATTTAGGTCGGACAATGTAAAAAAATTCGTCAACTGTCAGTGGGCACAATATGCCCATCCCCAAAACACCACTTTCGCGCTCGATTTCGACTAAGCTGCCGTAGAATAAATTGAAGTACTCTTCA
Source organism: Zelleria hepariella (assembly GCA_949319315.1). Classification (NCBI taxonomy): domain Eukaryota; kingdom Metazoa; phylum Arthropoda; class Insecta; order Lepidoptera; family Yponomeutidae; genus Zelleria; species Zelleria hepariella. The sequence goes on from OX439382.1 coordinate 15,096,443, forward strand.
AGAACTTTGATTTGACATGAAGTTTATTGAGGTCGGACAATCTTCATAAAATGGGACAAATATGCCCAAAACAGCATTTTCGCGCTCGATTTTGACTAAGCTGCCATAGAATAAATTGAAGTACTCTTCAAGAGCTTTCATTTGACATGAATTTTATTGAGGTCGGACAATGTAAAAAAATTCATCAAGTGTCAACTGTCAGTGGGCCCAGACTTCATACTAATGTGCCCGTGGTCCTTTCAGCTCTCTGAGTTTATGGGAAGTACTAGTTCTATTAGGGCTCTTGTGTTTTCTAATCAGGGTCACCAGGTACTCCAGATCTTCGATTATCCTAGTTTTTATAGTTTTACCTTTATGTGCCCATTAAACCCTAACTCTGTACCAAATTTCAACTCTCTGAGTTTATGGGAAGTACTAGTTCTATTAGGGCTCTTGTGTTTTCTAATCAGGGTCACCAGGTACTCCAGATCTTCGATTATCCTAGTTTTTATAGTTTTCCCTTTATGTGCCCATTAAACCCTAACTCTGTACCAAATTTCAGCTCTCTGAGTTTATGGGAAGTACTAGTTCTATTAGGGCTCTTGTGTTTTCTAATCAGGGTCACCAGGACTCCAGATCTTCGATTATCCTAGTTTTTATAGTTTTCCCTTTATGTGGCCATTCAACCCTAACTCTGTACCAAATTTCAGCTCTCTGAGTTTATGGGAAGTACTAGTTCTATTATGATGATCATGAGTGAGTGAGTGAGTGAGTGAGTGAGTGAGTGAGTGAGTGTGTGTCATAAATGCGAAACTTTGCTTTCGCTTAACTTCGGAACTAAATGACCTACAGACTTGAAATTTTGGATTTTAAGTATGTGATTATAGCTTACTAGATGACGAAAATTTCTGCGTTCTGGTCTTATCCAGAGGTTCTCAAATAGGGGCCTGAAAATGCGGCGAAATGGTTCCAGTAAAGGATGGTACGGCAGTGTTTGCTTCGCGCTCGACCTGGCGGGGGCACTGCCGTGCCCCCAGATTTAAAAGAAGCTACATAAAAAAAGTCCCAATCACTAGTCCAAATCGAACCCGGTCATGTTAAAAAAACTAATAAAATTAATATAAACACGTCATTCCTGCTAGTACCTACATTGTCGTTTTATGCATTGGTCGCGGCGAGATCGGTCCACTTTCTCCACTGATCGATAGGGTTACGGCGCGACCTCCGCTCTCCACACTCGACAAGCCACGTCGCATTGCTCGGCGAGGCAGATTGAACTGACTCTCCATTGTTTGTAAAGGTTACGCTCTTCCTACTCTCAAATCTTGAGAGAAAAGCAGGAAGAAATCGAAGTGGCCAGTGAAATCATGTTGCGATATTTCAGCCCCGCTAGTATGCTTGCTCGTAAGACGGTCCTTCTGTCTACGAAAAGGCGAAATGTGACTCAAGTCTACAGTAGTTTGTCACTTATAGACTTGCTTTTACCTTCAAAATCTTATCAGTCGTGGATGGTAGCCATGTTAGTGTTTGCGACATATTTCACGTTGAAGTCTTGTCGCGCCCGCGATAGGTGTCGCGGTGCGCATCATAGACGGGCAGGAATGTATCAAAAGCTATTGCATGGCCTTCTTTCAGAAAAAGGGAGCGATCCAGAAAGATACATTTGAGGGAATAAAATATAATGCCTCAGATCTAAGGCTTTCTCACTTAATTTTTCTTCACAGTTAGCGAGTAACATATTCGCAAACATTACCTGGCGCTGCAGAAAAAAAAAGCTAATTAAAGTGCCGCATATTTTGGTGACATCTCCACTCGCCAAACCATTATAGCAGCATACATAACTTTGCTGAGACATTTTAGGTATTCATATGGGTTGACGTACGTATGTACGTAAAGTATGAGATGCAGCTTAAACATTTTATAGCTAATAAACATCTAAACCGGGTGGTAAAGCTTTTATTATTAGGCAACGTAATTTTGAGTCATATTCACAACTTAAGGCATAGTACATATATTTTTTGCCGTATACCTAGGTAGCCTATGAGAAACAAAGCTTTGGGCAATCTCATATAATATAGTTAGGTATCATTTATGTACCTGTACTCTGTTAAAGTAAATCTTTGCAAAATTCTGCGAATTTATTTCCTTTGATAATAAATGCACCATAAAAAGGCTTGATGTAAAAAAGGAAACCAGCAGATACCATATAAGTGAAGAGTCCTGTATAGTGAAGACGTATACCCTTAACAGTCCGCGAGAGATGGTGCGGTGCGCCCTTAAATTATACTGCTTGAGGGGACAAAGTAGAATTTTACAGAAGTCCCATTTCAGGAAATCTTAAAGTAACTCACTAGGATCACTTGATCCTTAGTTCAGAAAGCACAAAACGTCTTTACTGGTTATTTTTATTAACCCCCGATGCAAAAAGAGAGGTGTTTAACCCCGGACACAAAAAGTGTTTGTGTATGTGTATATTTGTGTATCTGCTATCTACTACTCAAATGAGGTGAACTAAAGTGGGAAAGAGCCAGACGTCCGACGACATCTAAATGCTCCACCTCTCACGATCTTGTGCTACCAAGGTGGTGTGAGCATGAAGAGGCCTTTACTCAACGAACTGAAGATGATGATGACCACAGTCACTTCAAGACGAATGCTGAGCAAACCTTTTGTACCATTTGCCCTTAAGCCGAGGAGAAAACTGCGCGATTCCCATAAACGAGTCTAATCTCAGAATAAATTTACATGTCGAGGCTTCTCAGTAAAGCAGGAGGCTTTCCAGGAATGTGCCTATTTTTATCTCCTCGCCAGAGGATGCTTAAGGCATGATTTCTTAAGCTAGACGATGGCGGAATGGAACACATTTGTTTCTTTCATTGCGTTGGGATTACTTGTACGTAAATTCTATAAGTAGGTACCTAACTAGATTGTGCTGGCGACTTCGCCCGCATAGACTGCACGATTTGCTCCTAATAATATACAGGGTGTTAAAAGACCGCCAACAAAGCGGGAAACCACGTATTGTCCTCATCATAAGGAACATTTTTGCCCAAGGATCTATGCCTGGGAAATCAACGGCTTCCGAGATAATAAGGTTCAAAGTCGTGCGCAATATGATTTCTGTGCGTTACACGTCCATTGCGTGATAAAATATTTTTGAAAATTATAACCAAAAAAACCAAAATCATTTCCCAGCAATAATTTATCGAAAAATTACTTTGTTTGGGTGTCTAGTATGCGTGGCTTTCGGGTCTGTTGGTGGTCTTTTAACACCCTAGTAGTAATGCCACTATACCGCTATCGGTGAAGGAAAAAACCATAAGGAAGTCTGAGTGTCTGGGGCATTATACCCAAAACTCTCTCACTTTTTGAGAGGCCCCCATTTAGTGGGACATGTACTTATGGACTACAACTTTTTTTACGTTGCCTGGCTGTAAAGTCCATCTGCAGGGCAAAGGCCCTCTCAGCCCAGATTTTTCGGTCTTGAGCCACCTCTGACCACTGCGGTAAATATTTATCGAGATCGTCTCATGCTACAAATTACTTTTTTAGATTTTTAAAGAAGAAGAAGAGAGAGCGCATCACCACCCCTAGAGACAAAGGCGCGCAATCTGCACATAATCGCACGGCGAGTCGTGCCGCGACTCACGCGCCGCTCGCGATGTGCGCGCGCGCCGGTGTGAGTGTGCGCTTCGATCCGCAGCGTCTCCATTGCACCATGGCTCAAAGAGTGTACCCGCAGAATAAATAGTTACTAAAAATGCAAAAGGTGCGAGGCCGAAGACCAAAGTCTAATTGAGTACTGATCTTCACGGAGTGCAAAGGAACGCTCCGTGCTGGAGCAGACCGAAGGCCAAAGTCAGTCCAGCAACTCCTGCGAAGAGCATAGCTTGGAGAGACAAGGCTAAAAGCGATGGATGGCAATATCACTGATTAGAGGTGACTAGCACTGCATACGTGATATACGTGATATACACGCATCAGCTTTAAGCTGCCAGTGTATTATTAAATAATAATTATAATACACCAATTCGACTCTGTATGGCAGAAACTTAAATTAAGATACTTTAGGGGCGGACTTGCTACATTTGACGAGATGTAGAGTTATAGGTAGATCCATTCCGTTGAGTTGGCGTAGCTGCTTACCCCTACGAGTTTAAGGATATATAATTTTTATGCTGTCAATTAAGATAAGCAGCATAAAATTAAATCTATAGAATTTGTATTCGGTAGGCAATTTCATCGATAAACTCTCAGCATCCTGCTACCATGGAAACGCTGTGCAAACTCGTTTGGGCATACACAAATACCTATAAATGTAATAACGAACGAACCAACGTGCGGCTAAATGGTCCATCCACATCCGTGGAGTCAACGTACTGGCTGCGCGAAAATACTCGTACAACCACCCAGAGGCGCATCCAGGAAAGCCACAAGGGGGTCACAGTCAGAGGTGGCACTAGGACATATATTTCCCAACTCAATGGATCAACGGATAGAAATGTCTTGTAAGGAGCGATCAGAAAAGTCGACGCCCCGTGCGAAGCGAACGTATATGCCATAGTAAAACGGCCCGATGCTGAGCAATTCGACGTAAGTATAGACTTCTTCAGAATATTAACAACTTGTAAGCATCTTACAGATAGATACAATGGTTATCGTGGTACATAGTAAACATGACTGTAGGTAAAAAAAACTGCACTACAGCCGCAGTCTGTGAAACGCATTGCTCTTCCTTAATGTGTGAAGTGCTTTCTTTATTTTGTTTTGTGAATTTCTGTTTTTAGGTCTCCGGTAATAGTTATTTGTTATGCAAGAATGCAAAATTATTGTTTGCGGCGAGTGCTTGTATTGAAAACCGAGCTAGCGAAGGTTTCTAAAATTGAGCCACGAGCGTAGCGAGTGGTTCAAAAAAAGAAACCTGAGTGTAGCGAGGTATTCAGAAGCACGAGACGCAAATAATATTGCATTCGTGCGAAACACAAAACTTTTCATCTCACAGAAGCGAGGAAATGACTTTGTTAGCCAAGCGGGACAAACTCTATAGACAACTACTTACAGGCAAAACAGGTGAGTCAAATAAGTTCCTTTTGAAAGCATATTTTACTGTAGTTACGGCTGCCGCACTAAAGTTTTGAGCTTCGTTGGTATTAAAACCATTCGTTTTATTAATAATTTCCTGAAGTTTATTTATCCAGACACAAAAATAATGTAAATAAAAGAATGTTTTTTTTTTCCGGGTGCATTCTGAACTTATACCATATAAATTAAAAATTTGTAGGAGATAAAAAATGAAATTAGTAATATCGTTTCAAAAAATGTATTTAACAAACCAAAACATAATTATCTATTTGATAAAACAGAAGCGCAGCATTTTTTTTATTTACTGGTATTTAAAAATAAATATGTGTACAAAATATTGAAAAGACTATAAGAAGAAACCGCGTTTCTGAATGTTCTATTCCGTGACTTTACCTCTTTAAAAGATGCTTATGCACCATTTACATTCACAGTTTTGTATAGAGAATGGGCACGAACAATCGCTTTCGCTGAAATACGCGTTTAAACGAACTATGAATGAGGTTTTATTTTCCATCGGGATCTGGCATCTACTTAAACGGCCAGTGTTTTTTTCTTTTTCAAAACCATAGGTCGCGCGAAAGACTGTCCCGGCGTCGCGTTCAAATTTCGAAGCGCACAAAAGTTCAGATAGTTTAAATCCGGCCTTTACACGATCGTAAGTTACTAGTAACAGCAAACTTTCCGAGCGAGGGAGATGAAATAGTTATTTGTTATGCAAGAATGCAAAATTATTGTTTGCGGCGAGTGCTTGTATTGAAAACCGAGCTAGCGAAGGTTTCTAAAATTGAGCCACGAGCGTAGCGAGTGGTTCAAAAAAAGAAACCTGAGCGTAGCGAGGTATTCAGAAGCACGAGACGCAAATAATATTGCATTCGTGCGAAACACAAAACTTTTCATCTCACAGAAGCGAGGAAATGACTTTGTTAGCCAAGCGGGACAAACTCTATAGACAACTACTTACAGGCAAAACAGGTGAGTCAAATAAGTTCCTTTTAAAAGCATATTTTACTGTAGTTACGGCTGCCGCACTAAAGTTTTGAGCTTCGTTGGTATTAAAACCATTCGTTTTATTAATAATTTCCTGAAGTTTATTTATCCAGACACAAAAATAATGTAAATAAAAGAATGTTTTTTTTTCCGGGTGCATTCTGAACTTATACCATATAAATTAAAAATTTGTAGGAGATAAAAAATGAAATTAGTAATATCGTTTGAAAAAATGTATTTAACAAACCAAAACATAATTATCTATTTGATAAAACAGAAGCGCAGCATTTTTTTTATTTACTGGCATTTAAAAATAAATATGTGTACAAAATATTGAAAAGACTATAAGAAGAAACCGCGTTTCTGAATGTTTTATTCCGTGACTTTACCTTTTTAAAAGATGCTTATGCACCATTTACATTCACAGTTTTGTATAGAGAATGGGCACGAACAATCGCTTTCGCTGAAATACGCGTTTAAACGAACTATGAATGAGGTTTTATTTTCCATCGGGATATGGCATCTACTTAAACGGCCAGTGTTTTTTTATTTTTCAAAACCATAGGGAGCGGGAAAGACTGTCCAGGCGTCGCGTTCAAATTTCGAAGCGCACAAAAGTTCAGATAGTTTAAATCCGGCCTTTACACGATCGTAAGTTACTAGTAACAGCAAACTTTCCGAGCGTGGGAGATGAAAAAACTATTTACTCAATCCGGCCCTGCAACCGCCGTAACCGTCGACCTTTAGGACGGTTAACTATAATAGGTAGAGATAGGTAGGTTTGTATGATGGATCGCCTATAGTAGAATAGGCAAGACAGATATTGCTACCAGTCGGGAAGCTTACCATACAGTACCTGTAAGTAGTCAGGCATGACTTTTAAAGCCTCTTCTTGTAGAAATATTGTCCTGCCTGGATATGATACTTTGTTAACCTCAGTAGCATGACAACAGTAATATTCTTAAATATTTCCGTTTCCCGTTTCGCGTTTGACGGTTTGTTTGGTTGGTTGGTCTTCCATGTAGAGTCAACTGTGAAATGTATTTTTAAACTTCAGGCGATACTTCGATTACTTCCATGTAAATGAGATGAACTTCACAACAACAGCTCCATTACTCCATACTTCACCAAAACTATACCATATTTCATAAAACCCCCTTTTTTCTCTGAACCTTCCCTAAATAAACCGCCGAAACCGCCCTAAAAGGACTAAACGGACAACCTCCACCATTTTATAGCAACCTACCATATAGGCATAAACGAAATTGAATCAGTACTAAAAACAAGACAAAAAGCTGCGCCGGCGCAGACCGGCAACATGGCCGAAAGACACGAGTGGTGCCGAGCGCCGCCGGCCGCGCCCGACCGGTCCCACCAGTTCCGATCGGCGCACGACTCTGCTAACTTATGATAATATATAGGCTTGCTACATATATAACTAGTACTTATCCTGTAGTATCCAAGCAGACTGTGACAGAAATCATTCACAAGAAAACTGGGTCCTTAGACTGTAACACAATGGTGCCAAAATGTGCTCCCGGTTTGATGGCTTCAATTACGATATTAAGCTGTCGATCCTTTTAATGTTTTTGTAGTACGTCAAAGAATAGTCTGGTTTTAATTCTAGAGGATTAGTTCGCTGGTTGTAGGAGAAAAAAAAGGAAATCCCGGTTTCGTCCTTCCACTGGGGCGCCATCGATACGCCATTGCATTACAGGCGCAAAAACATTGCAACATTGCCCCTGGTTTATGACGCAAAAACGCGCATTTATTTCCCTTATGTTGGGTAAAAACGCAAAAACGTGAAATCGCAAAAAAGCAAACCTGACGCACAAACGCTATTGTCATTGAAAATATGCAAGGTGAAACTTAGGCCTTTGTATCTAGAACAGAAGATTTCAAATTCAGTGACCAGTGGCATCTTCACCATAGACGAGTAAAGCGTTCAGTCGGCGCAACAACGTATAATACGCGTTGTGGGTGAGGCCACGCAGCAGGATGTGTAGCTATTATTTATCACGATTTGTATAGATACGCGTAAAACAATGTAAAAAGAGTCGCGGAAGATACATTCAGTGTATTTTGGCACAGACGTACATTTGTTACACCACTTACACCTGTGTGTATCGCAAAAACGCTAAAACATGAAATCGCAAAACTCAATTCTGACGCACAAATAAAACAAGAAATTATCGCGCTAGTCCGCAAGAGCCTAACGAAATCATTACGACAATCTCGTACCAGTTTGTTAGCAGAATCGGGTCGGGAGGCAGCTTTTTTGCACAAGAAACGATCTCGACTCTTCCTGTCTGCGAAAATGCGGAGCCTGCGCCCGCGGTGTGGTTTTTTTGGCGGACTTATGTACTTATATGTGCCAATTTAGGTATATAAAGGCAGGTACAGTCGAGTGAATAAGTCGCTATGAACGATTTTCTTTGTCTGAGGTTTTCTTTGGAAGCGTTTCTTTCAAGTAGTTACAACTTACAACTTTACATAAGCGCGTTTGGTCGCGGATTCATGTCCTGTCTCATGCAAATAATCCCTTAACAGACGCAAAAGTTTTCTTTATTCCTAATTGTTTTGTCTTTCTTTTTCAAATAATATTTGCGTAAGTAATCTTGACGTCAAGGAATTGATTTATCTTTGAATATCTAATTAAGTATCTCTTATAACACGAGTTTGTGGGCCTTTATGACCACATGATAAAAAAATAAATAAAACTTCACGAAAACACTTGTTACTTTTTATTTACACTGAATACGATATTGTTATACTTTATTTTAGGATAGAATTAAATTCAGAAAATAAAATAACTGTTGAGAGCTGGAATTATATGAAATTAGCCAGAAAAGAACTAGAATGAGAGTTTTGACGTAAAAAAAAATAATTAAAAAATTATAAAGAACCGAAGGGAAAAGTTAAAAAGTAAAATGAAAGAAGGATGGAGTAATGGTGTACACCGTAACAAGTTAACGTTTCAAACATACACACAATAAAAAGTTGGCTATCCAATCCATCTATCTTACTGACTTTCTTAAGTAAGTCTGCTTGACAGTTGAATTAGATTGGTCGGTTGGAGGAAAATAAATAAATCCTATCCCCTTGGCCTTACTTCGTTTTGCACTTATATCTGTCCAGTTCTAACTAACGAAGAAAAACAGCGATCTCTTTAATAGAGCGGGGAACGGTTTGGACATGAGTTACTTAGTTTTTGTAGAGATCATGACTGGATATGTGCAGATTTTGAATTGTTGGGTATTAACTCAGGATCATACACTTATGTTTGCCAAGTTACGGGCAAGAGGAGCTGGCTAGACCACTGTGTAGTGACAAAATCTGCTATGGAAACCTGTATTAAAGCGTATGTTAAATATGATGTGTACACTTCTGACCATTATCCATTAATAATTGACTGTAATTTAGATACAATTAAACCTAAAAACCTTAAGAGTAATGTTATTGTTAGTAAAAATAAAGTTTTGTGGGGGGACAAAAAGACAGACCAAATTATTGAATTTAATAAAGAATGCAATGAGCGCCTTAAAATTATTGATTTTCCTGCTGAATGTAGATACTGTTGTGACAATTGCTGTAGAGATTTAGAACATAGAAGAATAATAGACAAACTGTATTCTGATATTGTGAGTGCACTTACCAGTGCCTCAGTGAATACATCAAATACATGTAAAGTTAAATATAAGAACAAGAAGCAGATTATGGGATGGAATAAGCATGTTGCCGACGCTCATAGGGAGTCTAGACTGAGATTTATTACATGGATGGAGTGTGGTAAACCTAGGGGAGGTCAGCTGTATGACGAGATGAATAATAGTAGAAGATTGTTCAAAACAAGGCTTAAGTGGTGCCAACGGAATCAAGATCAAATTGAAATGGATAGGTTGGCAGCTCTTCATGCTAAAAATGATTTTAAAAGTTTCTGGAAAAATACAAAAAAACAAAACTTTAAACTTGGTCTTCCAGTGAGCGTCGACAGCGTTACTAATCCAGAGAGGATTGCAGACATGTTCAGAGAGCATTTTACTGTCAAGTCAGCCTTGCCATGCCTAAATGTAAAAAATGATGATAGATCATTGTCGCAAGGGGAAGTTAAGGTTAGATTTTCAGCAAAACAAGTTCGTAAAGTCATAACTAACATGAAAAGAGGAAAGTCCCCGGGCTACGATGGTCTAAGCATTGAACACCTCCAGAATGCGGGTCCCCACTTGCCCAGAGTGCTTGCCTTGTTGTTTGGTCTATGTGTTAGTCATACTTACCTACCGCCTGACATGACCAGAACGATTGTTGTGCCTATTATCAAAAATAAAATGGGGGACGTATCCAGTAAAACAAACTATAGGCCGATATCCCTGGCTACAGTCTTGGCGAAGGTTCTCGACGGTCTGCTTAATGCCGAACTTGATAAATACCTAAAACTGCATGATGCACAGTTCGGATTTCGGTCCGGCCTATCGACTGAAAGCGCAATCATCGGCCTTAAGCACACCGTGGGTTATTACACCGAGAGAAAGACACCTGTGTATGCATGTTTTCTTGATTTATCTAAAGCGTTTGATCTAGTCAATTATAATATACTATGGGACAAGTTGGATAAGGCAAAAATGCCAGGCGAATTGATAGGATTGTTTAAGTACTGGTATAATGGTCAAGTAAATACTGTAAAGTGGGGAGAAGCCATGTCAGAAGAATACATATTGGAATGTGGAGTAAGACAAGGCGGCCTAAGCTCACCAAAACTATTCAACATCTATGTGAACTCTTTAATCGAGGAGCTCAGCAGCATGCATGTCGGCTGTCGTATCGATGAAGTCAGCATGAATAACATAAGCTATGCTGATGACATGGTGCTGCTGAGCCCTTCGATTGGGGGTCTTAAAACATTACTCACTGTATGTGAAAATTATGCCTCAGGCCACGGTCTGAAATACAATGAAGCTAAAAGTGAAATATTAATTTTCAAGGCTGGTAAAAAGTGCCCTTCTTATGTTCCTCCTTTATTATTGAATGGAAAACCACTTAAAAGAGTTAAAAGTTTTAAGTACTTGGGTCATTTGGTGGATGAAAATCTCTGTGATAACGCTGACATTGAGAGGGAGCGCAGGGCGCTCTCAACCAGAGCAAATATGATTGCACGCAGGTTTACTAGATGTACAGCCCAGGTCAAAGTTACCTTGTTTAGGGCCTACTGTACATCGTTATATACATGTAGCCTGTGGGCTCGATACTCGAAAAAGTCGATGAGCGACCTGTGCGTTCTTTACAACAATGCATTCAGGGCGCTGTTGCGGTTGCCGCGCTGGTGCAGTGCGTCGGGCATGTTTGCGGACGCGCATGTGGATGACTTTCATGCCGTGCTCCGCAAACGATGCGCCGCCGTACAGCGCAGACTGCGCGCCAGCAGCAACAGTATCCTGACTGTGGTGGCTGACCAAATGGACGGTCAACTTATGAGGCACTGGGCAGGTATGCATGCGAGTAAGGCTAGATATACAAATTAAGTACCAAATGTATTTATTTATTCAAATTAAACTATTAAATTAAATTAAATTAAATTGTTAAAGTAAATTAAATTTAAAAAATTCAAATTATACAAATTAAATTATTAACCTAATATTAATGCCCCACTCGGCCTGATGTGTTTGTTTATTCTTTCTGTGCATGAATGTTTTGTCTTAATGTAATGTAAAATGTAAATCTCGCCTATTATGGCCCTGAATGGGCTGAAATAAATGATTTTTATTTTTTATTTATTTATTTTTAATTAAATTCCAAGTAAAGTCTGTGCACTCAACGGAAAAACTTAAACCTTTACATCTACGTATATTAGATAGTTCATACAAGGTGTTAAAAAGGACCTAATTCTTTTTACCGGGTAATAGCGACTGAAAATTAATGAATAATATTTTTATGCTCGACGACGCGACGATCCATTGATTTTTTAATTTAATAAAATGTTAGCGCCGTGGCGCGAGAAAATTATTTTTAAAATACGTCTCCATTGACTAGCTAGAAACCGGAAAATAAAATTTAAAAAACCGCATCCAAATCGGTTCAGCCATCAAAAGCCACAGACAGACACATAGACAAACAGATACACACACATACAGATACTCACACACAGCGGTCAACATATAGCGGTCTAATTTGTTTTTGTGTCTGCGGTTAAAAAATAAAGGCTAGGAAATCGTAGGCAAAATTTTATTGATCGTTGTAAATTGTTTATAACATACCTACCCTAATAAATGTCGTGAAAACCACTAGTTTCGAACCATTTGATAACTTTACCTCTATCGCTTAATTAAAGTGACTTTCCCTGTTCAAGTTTTACAACTCGGGTTAATGTTTGGGACTGAATCCAAACTAGTAGATACGCAGAACATAGAGCCAATTAGAATGAGGCTGCGATAGATGAAGTAACACTTTATTGGCTTGGTAGAGCGCCTGCACGGTATGCAAGCGGTTGTGGGTTCAAGTACCTGTACCGAGTTTTTTTTTTTTTCAAGTTCCTTCTTTCAATCTTTAAAATGTTTTCTAACATGGATTAGTAAACAAAAACTTCATTACCACCAAAAAATAAAGTCGAACTTATAACACGCATCTTTTTTGATCGGGGGTAACGCAATGGTGCCAAAATGGGCTCCCAGTTGACGGCTTCAATTACGTTATCAATGCTGTTTTTTTACTACAGCAAAGAATATTCTGATTCTAATTCTAGAGGAATAGTTCGCTGGCTGTAGGAGAAATACTAGGAAACCCGGTTTGGTCTTTCTATTGGGACGCCATCGACAGGTCATTGCTTTACAAACTTAAGCCCCAGCATACAGCTAAGTACCTACCAAAGTTAGGAGAACCTTATGCGGACCGTGTTACTATGTCTACAAGGTTTTGTACTTATCGTTAGTAGTTGTCAGATAACGGGTGCGAATACAGTAAATGTACCAAATAAATTACATACATACATTCACGCGTGTAACGCAAAAGGGTAGGTGTAGAGTTGTAGACTATACAGGGTGTTAAAAGACCGCCAACAAAGCGGGAAACCACGTATTGTCCTCTTCATAAGGAAAATTTTTGCCCAAGGAACAATGCCTGGGAAATCAACGGTTTCCGAGATAATGAGGTTCGATGTCGGACTTTTCAAAACTTTTTTTTTGCAGAAATGTATTTAGTATCTAGTTCTTAACATAGCTTCTCAAGAAGCCATATAAAAATTATGAATATTTCTTACAAAAAACGACATTAAAATTGCAACCCGCAATGTATTTTAAATATCGGCACTTCAAGCTTAAGTAACATAAACTGATACCTACGCGTGCGCAATATGACTTTTGTACGTTACACGACCATTGCGTGATAAATTTTGTTTCAAAATTATAACCTAAAAAACCAAAATGATTTCCCAGCAATAATTTATCGAAAAAGTACTTTGTTTTGGTGTCTAGTATGCATGGCTTTCAGGTCTGTTGGCGGTCTTTTAACACCCTGTATGTAGTTTGCCACTTCCCAAGATCCTCATATACTTTAGCTGAATCCACGCTTGCTAGATGCGAGTACTTTTATTTGTGTTTGGCCCTTATTTAGATATATACTTTATACTTAATTAGATTTGCAATATACGGGTTTACGGGGGCGAAAAATCGTTTTAGGTCTCATATCTGAGAAAAATATTTTTCTCTATTTTCAGCCGAGTAGACTTTGGTCGCCCAAGTACTCAAGTACTGTCGGTTTTCCATATAAATAAATAAATGCACTGACGGCCTGACATTCGGTTCCTTTAGTTATTAACTAGTGTGGGGAAAGTAGCGATAGGTTGAAGAATAAAAATAGGAAGACAAAGAGGGCAAATATTAGTGACGGCTGTTGGTAGAAGAAAGAAGTCGTGGATCAAAAACATCAGAGAATGATGGGCTATAATTTTTTCTTGTTTTTTATTACCTATATCTACTGAAAATCATTTCCGCTAAGTCTTCTCAACAAAACAACATCCTAAGGTTGAATTATTTCTAATATCACTCCGCGGTTTACCATAATATCAGCTCGTAAATTATGCATTTAAACCTTTCATCCTCCCCCGCTGAAAAAGGGACTGAAACTAAAAGTGGAATTGCTTTCAGACTTTCAGCAATGTATTTATTAAAATAAATATTGCAAACATATTTCAAACTGACTTAAATAGATTGCTAAAGTTTGAAGCAACTTCTTTACACTTAGTTTTAAATTGAGATTAAAATAAGTATACCAACCAACCCTTTTAACTTTAGCCACTTATTATTGAAAAAAATCTTCTTTCTACTCTAATTATACTTCTATAGATTTCAGTGTGTTATATTGGCGAAATACATTTCTAAACCAATCTTGCTACACACATCTAAATCGATAAATATAGATTTTTCAAGATTGTCAATTTTGGAGTTTCTTGATTGTTAAAACAAGAAACTTCAAAATTGCCATTAAAAGTAATTATAACAACTCGACATTCATTCTGAAGTTAAAATTAACAGCAACAGTGAAACAACGCGAACTTTTCGAACCTTCCGGCATTTGAAAGTAATTCGCAAAGTTATACTGCCAATACTGCCAAAGCACCTTAGATCAGCCTTAGATGGATGCCCATAACGACCGAATGTCAAAACGCCTTGATGTCATTGTGCCTGAATTTCAAATTAATATGCGAAGACGTCTTGCTGAGTAGTAATATCAACCGACTGCAGGTTATTTATACAGCGTCCAGTGGCACCTTTACTCACAGTGGATGGGGTGAAGTGTCCACTCGAATCGCTTCTTTGCGAACGATCAGAGCTAGTGAAGCTGGACAAAAAAAAACCTTCCGGTCCGTAACGACCGAATGTCAAAACGCCTTTATGTCATTGTGCCTAAATTTCAATTTGCCTTTGTCTTTGTCCCATAATGCCTGAAATCCGTAATGACTTAATTAGTAGCTAGATACTTAGTAGTATATAGTAATATTAATGTAATTTAAATCTCGTTTTTCTGCAAGAATTAATTTTAATTTTACGTAGATTTTTTTAAACTTTTTCTGACTTTTGATAATATTAATTTAAACTTGACTTTGACTTTTGGCTTTGAAGGCTGCAATGACAGACAAGAGGAAAGTTTAAGAGGAGCATCTGGGATTTATTTCGGTGGGAGCATCCTCTTAATTAATCTAGTCTGTCTAATCAACAGGAGAGACATAGACAATACGTGCGGAGCCAAATTAGCTAACTTGCTTTCCAATAGGAGGCCACAAAATACTAATCTCCGGTTATTCTCTATAATCCACTCGATGAATAGAAACTTAATGCTACTATGATCTGAGGTAAGGCGATTAGAGTCTCGTCTACGTAGACTTAGAAGATTTCAGCTCTATACAAAGTATCCGCAAGGCGTTCGCTGCGGTTCACTAGCGACACCAATGAATACAATTCATGTCTTAAAGATAGATATATATATTTTTTAATCTCAATCCTAGTAGGCGCCTGAGATAAGACTAGAATTCCTACTTTATTATTAATTTTCTTCTTCTTTTCGTGTCATTGATTTACATCGCATTGTCATAGTAAATTGTAGTTTTATGAAAGGGCCCAAAGATAGTTAAAATTATCTCTTATGCATAGTGTGCGTGGAATATTATGTTATTGAGAAAAATTGGCTAATTTTGTGATAATAATCTACAGGAAGTTAAATATCTGTGAAGCCTCGCGCTGGTTTCTTTTCGCTGTTTTACCCACCATCCTATACTTTGCATAGAACTATTAACGTTACTTAAAATGGTTACCAATTAAAATCAAACACATTACAAACCGCTTCTTACATCGTCGCAGGCCTCATGGTAACCCGTCAATTTAATATCGCCTCCATCGTTGTCTAAAAAGCGGTTAGACCCGTTCGCATTCATTTATCAATCACAGATACACGCCAGTACGTACCATTAGCATGGCAACTGGCCCATGCGCCTGCTATAAACCTTATTAGTAACAAAATAGAGGATACATTAGAGAGAGCAGAAATAGTTTTAAAGTTGTCTGTTAAGAAGCGTCTTGGTTCCTACTCAGAAAATGTAACGGTCTGTTCTTGCGACCTATTTGTCTGGACTTTTCGCTGAGCCTACGTCGAATCTAGGGTAACAGTTACCAATTGGTCTTCAAGTAAACTGACTGGTGGAGAATGGAGGTCTCTGGGCTTTAAAGAGACCTTCATTCTTGATCGAAAAGTAGGAATATCTGGACAAATTACTGATCTTGTACTGACTACGACCTCACTGTGAATTCAAAATGGAAAATAATAATTTCCAAATTGATCCTAATATGAAATCACACCCTCGTCTCGTAATAGGCGTAAAAGGTTTGTGTTGTCAAAAAGTCTAGTCATTATAAAAAACTAAACTAAGGCCTTTGCATCTACGTAATGAGATGATTTATACAGCGTCCAGTGGCACCTTCACTCGCACTAGATGGTTGACCACTCGGACGCTGGTGGAACATTCAGATTGTTCAGACAGGCCCAGCACCTCTACTATACTGACAGCTTAGGAGGTCACACACAAGACAAGAAAGTGTCAATACGTACGAAACCAACTAATCCGTGGGTTTCCTTATTGTGTTTTCCTTCACAGTTAGACAGTATTGCTACTACAAATTCACAAATGCACGTAACTTTAAACAGGGGCCAAATACAGGTTTTAACAGAAATGTCCTGTGACACTAAAGGGGGTCGTTTCACTAATTAATAAAAGCAATATTTACTACAGGACCAAGTGCGAAGTCTTGAAAAAAGTATCAGCTATTCCATTCCAAAAATCGATACCAACTGTATCACATGTAGCAGCTGATATTTTTTTCGGTATTTCGCACTTGGCTTCATAGTAAAAGTTGCCTGTATTGATGAGTTAAGCAATTTTCAGTGTTACAAGACCTTTCTCCATGTATAATCACTTTGACATTGAAATATTTCTTCATAAATAATCCTCCACAGAGACCGTATGTCACCGAGTAGAGGTCCGAAGTTCCCGCAAGTCACGTCGTGTCGAGCTCGTGGAGTCAGTAAGAGCTAGCCAAGCACTTGTTAACACGGTCGCTCCCAATCCAATCCAATTATTTATAACCCGAAGGCGCCTGCTCTACCCGTGGGGGCTACATGCACCAACAAGCCTAGGAAGTCTTGGGAGCTTCGAAGTATACTGTACTGTACCGAAGGTGGTACACTTTGGACATAATAATATTATACTGTTTCTGGAAACACCTAATCGATTGAACTGTTAAAGTAGTAAATTAAATGGGTTACGGTAATTATCGATGTACCGAAGTTTTTTTTAATGCCTAACTTATCTCTTCTGATCATTTTCAAAATTCAGAGCATATACATTTTACCAACTATGTTGTCTATGTGGGCAAATAACAAACTATGGTGACGTAGGAGAAACTCACCCTATTATTTAAAAACTAGTTGTGCCCGCGACTTCGTATGCGTTTTTACACATTTGACATTTAATTTAAATTCGACTGTGGAGGAAAACTCAAAAGGAAGGTTTTTTTAACCCCCGACCAACAAAGAGGGGTGTCATAAGTTTGATAGCTTTGTGTGTGTGTCTTTTTATGTGTTTATGAGGGTGTGCCTGTCTGTGTGTCTGTCTGTGTGTGTGCCCTAATCTAAACAATACATTTATGATAAAATATGTTTTTTTTAGATTAGGTATCGCGCGTGTAAGATACCAGGAAGCTTAGCATAAGAATTGCCTGGGAAGTATGGGGGTTTTGTATCTCCCTCGACGTAGAGTGGGATAGATAAAGTTATAAGCCCATAGATAAGGACTTACCCATTCTCATGCTAAGCCAGCAAGCAAAGCATAAGATTGGGTTAGACCGTATCTACCGCAAATAACTCTGTCTATCCCGCTCTACTGCAAACAAAGTTTATGTTTTTCATATCAAGTTGGGCTCAGTAGAGTAAATATTTTAAAAAATGCACAAAAAAAATTTCAACCTCGCGTGGGTTCAAACCCAGAACATTTCGACCGCGACGCAACAGTACTACATTTCTAACATCGATAAACTTTGTCCGACCTCCACCTAAAACCACTCACAATTCCCTCCAGCAAGCATCATAAGGCTGGGTTACAGCGTATCTATGTCTCTGTCCATCCCGCTCTACGTCAAACAAAAGAGTGAGATACCTATTGTTTAAACCCATAGATACGCTCTAACCCGGCCTTATGCTAACTAACATTTTCCGCTAAAATAAAATAAAAACAAAATAAAATATACGTATAGTCCTCATCATAACGAACATTTTTGCCCAAGGAACTATGCCTGGGAAATCAACGGTTTCCGAGATAATAAAGTCTGACTTTTCAATTTTTTTTTTCAGAAATGTGATCATTATCACGTTCTTAACATACCTTCTCAAGAAGCCATATCAAAATTATGGATATTTCTTACAAAAAATCAAGTTAAAATTGCAACCCGCAATGTAGGTTTTCGAGAGAATGTGGTTCAAAGTGGGACTTAATTTTTTTTTTTGCAGAAATTTGTTCAGTATCATGTTCTTAACATACCTTCTCAAGAAGCCATATCCAAATTATGAATATTTCTTACAAAAAACAAAGTTAAAATTGCAACCCGCAATGTATTCTAAACATCGGATAGCCTAAGTTACTCCCAGAAACGTGAGTTACGACCATCTTAAGTTTGGTTGAAAACTATTCAGCGGTGTTCGCGTTTATCGTGTTCATACAGACAGACAGACAGACAGACAGACAGACAGACAGACAGACAGACAGACAGACAGACATAAACCATTTTTTTTGCATTTTTGGATTTAGTATAGTTTACTTAGTAACCCCTGCTAGTTTTTTTCTAAAAATATTCAATGTACAGAATTGACTTCGCTAGAGTTTTATTATAAGTATAGATAAGTACCTAAGTTGCTGGAGAGATAAAAATGCATATATTCGTGATCCGCTAATTTTCCTGGTACAACCCGCATAAGTCTATGCAAATCGCATAGCCAATTTCTTAGCAAGGAACTATACCTAAATGTTATACGACGCCCACCAAACGGTTCTTTCTTAGCTAAAGCGTATTTTCCCAGGTGACGCACTGAAGTGATTTGGCAAATATAATATTCCCAGCAAACGTTTTATACCTAGTGCATAATATCCTCCTTTCTCCTAATCCTTAGGTATAGTGCCAAGCCCTCTTCTGAGTCATACTCGCGTATTATGTATTCAAATAGGTAGCTATAGTAGGCCTATCAGGACTCAGTAGTTACGATATACGAGTAAACCTTTGACATACCAGTACAATGAGACCACAGAGCAGAATATAACCCTCGTAGATAATGACCAAAGCCACAGCCTTCCCAAAGCTCGTAGCAATCGCAGTTTGGCAAGAAGAAAGAGATACTAGGTATACAACGTGTTACAAAAGATCTTAACTCTTTTTAAAGAGTAATAGCACCCGGTGATAGGGATCATACCCCGAAATAATAATAAAATGTAAACGCTGTGGCAGGAGAAAATTATTTTTAAAATATGTTTTTAACAGATTTTCATCCTGTTTTATCAGCTTAAAACTATTCCAATGCACTTTTGTAACACTTTTGAGTTACGATCTTTTGTAACACCTTGTATGTACTGCCTACATAGTGCGGTGCGCAGGCGCGTCCGAGTGCTCTTGAGGGGTCCTCAGCCGGAGGAGGTACGTGTCGAGAGTCAGGCTTGATGATGTACTTGTTTCAAACTGATTCTCACTAAGTTAGGACGTAAGGCGATTTGACTAGCACTGCAGAACTCCATGCACCTATGAGCCTATTGCAAACGCTATGGACATTAGACCTGCATAAGTCCGGGTTAGAAACTATATTTATCTCACTCTTTTGTTTGTTTAGAGTGGGATGGACAGAATTATAAACCCATAGATACGCTCTAACGCAGCTTCATGCTACGCAAGCTGCAAGATTATTCACAGTCTAAACCAAAAGGGCTATTTTGTATCATTATTCATCGACCTAAAGGTCTTATTTTGTCGCACTTTAAATTAAATTAGTATTAAGGGCCCCTACCAAATTTATTTCAAAAGTATAAACATTTTGTAATGTTTAGTATCAAATGTTGAAAGAAAAAATCGCGAGGAAAACCGCAGCTTAGGTGGCCCCACACGATTTGACCTTGATTTTCCTGTGGATTAGGCTGACTTAACTAATACTGCAGACACTTAATCTTATCCCACGCACTGTAGCGTCAAATTAAAAAGCCTAAGTTATAAAACTCAACACACGCACCATAGTATACGTATATAGTTACTAAAGGCTCTACACATTCAAAGCTAAACATAATATAACGCTAACGCTGAGCTCAGAGGGTCTGGCGGCCATCACGTTCGCTCTAACATCTAGATACCTACCACCATCCTGGTCAGTGACCCCTGAATCACGCGACACTTGGCATTAGAGAGGGTCCTATACGCGAGTGCACTAGACTTCACCTACGCACATTAGCAACAGTTACGGTGGAACACTTGTTTAGTTTTTTTTTTTCCTTGTACGTGAGACATGTATCCTTCTTATTTGTATGTGACGCTGAGTCGATAACTAATTTTGACGCCAAATATAAACGTGATTTGAAATGTGAGGGCACTGCTAGTGTAAGCTAGATTATTCATTGCCTGATAGTGTTTATTTTTTAATACTCTCCAAGACAATCGTCAGATTGGATATCTCACACACGAGAATAGTCACCTGTCAGTTACAAAATAAAATACACACAGTAGTTGTGCGCATAAAATATGTTCGCCAGCAGTCGCCAGACATTGCGGTAGGTACCTATTGCGACAAAAACACTAAACACGTTCGTTTTTTGAGACAAAAATAACTCGTCCCCTACGTTTGATGTCACTATAACAACTTATTTTATTTAAAGTAGAAAGCTTTAAAATACAAATTAGATATGTAATGTAATAAAGTTAAACATAAAAACACCCATCCATCCCGAATGGCGAAAAATTCAACTGCTTTTACTCAACAGATGAATGAAGATAATAAAATTATAGAATTTCCCACTAACTCGTACGCAACGCTTGCGCCATACAAAAGACATCAACGCGTTGCACCGTCGCAAGCGCAGCGTACTGAATTATTGCAAAATTACGGACTTGCTTGGCTGTAAGTTTTATTTTCATTTTACACAACGAGAGTAATATTTAACGCTTTTACTTTAAGCTACTAAGTAGTGTTTACTTTTTATTGCACAGGATTTTTTAATCAAAATTTTAGATAAGTATACATGTTAATTTTCTACTCAAAATAGTACTTAGAATGCAAAGGCTCTGTACAAACAGTTATCATCAAACTATTATGTCTGTTGATGACGGCTCCATCTCTGTTTGCCTTTATCATTCACGTGTAACTGATGAACTACGAGGTGGGTTTGAGCCGAGCCTATTTTTACCCGACTGTCCAAAGGAGGGTTATTAACTCAGGTTTATTTTGGTATGTTTATTTTTCGTGTCAAAGAACTAATTTATTAATTCTTTGACACCTTTGCATCACTGGCCTTGATGCAAAGGCATAAAGAACCCATGCCTTTGCATCAAGGTCACACTAAATGGGTGAAGCATCCACCTACCTTGGAAGGATGCCTCAATGATTATAGCATTTTTACTAACTTGTAAAGATACCGACAAGCTAGGATACCCTATAGTAGCCTTATTCTTATCATATTATTAGAATATTCTATCTTTATATTTATCTTCTCATCACGCTCGACATAAGCTCGTTAATCGAACAAAATAGGGGTATTCTTGGGTGTCGCTGACCGTACAAACCGTTCGCCATATAAAAGACATCAACGCGGTGCAGCGTCGCAAGCGCAGGGTACAAAAGTAGTGCTAAATTAAAAAAAAACTTTACTTTACCCGACTACCAGACTGTGGCGAAGCCCAAATGGGGTTATGTTTTTTAAGTCTCAGTCTAGTAGAGTATGTAGGAAGTTAAGATTTTGATGACTTACATTTACCAAAAAGATGACAGCAGTGGCGTTTCCTACGCTAGCTGTAGAAATATGAAATATTGTAAAGTAAGCATAGGCAGAAACTCATTCAATTTGTTTATGTTTTCAAAATTATTAAGTCGGAACGTCCCAGGTTGTCGCCGTATGAAAGTACCCAATTACATCACGGATTTAAGTTGAAACTTTTAGCTCATAAACGAGAAAGCGGAGACGCCAGTTACAATAATTGGCCTTAGCTGTAACTGACACCTATAATCAAGTTAAAATTTACGGACATAAAGTTATCCAACTTAAATAAACTGGTGTCTGCAATTGCAACCAAACACCGAGCGAGCGGTTAACGGAGCAGTTAAGCCATTCGTCTATTTTAATTTAATTACAAAATTATTAGTTGAGTAACTGCAACTAAAGCCTTTCTAGCAGTTTAGCCACTAAGCCGGTTCATGAATACACAACATCTGCAACATCTCACTCACAGACCTGTGCTTCGCAAGATGGTTTTGTAACTGTAACTTGTTTGCTGCTAAGTTAATAATGTGCTTTTTTACATTGTTTTTAAACAATAATCTGGATCCCTCTTTTCTTTTCCCCCATGGGACAGGCATTTTCTACTGTGAGGATCAGCACAAATTGTAAATACTTAAACCACCGAAACTAAATCTAGTGTGAGTGAAGGTACCACTGGACGCTGTATAAATCATCTCATTACGTAGAAGATGCAAAGACATTTATTTATTAAACCACCGAACTATCCTTGATCGAAGACTTAGGGTGGTATTCTAGAACGCTACTTAAACTGAGTTCAAACTAGAACGCTACTTAAACTCTGTTTAAACTCAATTCAAACTAGAAAGCTCCTTGAACTCTGTTTAAACTCAGTTTAAGTAGAGTTTAGTAGTGTCGACTGTCGATAAAACAGTGCATGTTTTGATTTGAATATCCCTCCCTTCATATTAAAACATGCACTGCTTTATCGACAGTCTGAACTCTTTTTAAACTGAGTTTAAGTAGCGTTCTAGAATACCACCCTTACACACTTATAATTTTATCAGACTTTACCTAGGTACTTAACTTCTATGGAATGGTAATTTTAACATAAAGAGTGGGTAATAAATGTACCTCTGTATAATAATAAATAAACAGCAGATATAAGCCGTTTTAGCTGCAGTCTTCCAGCGCTTTACCGAATGCAAGCAATGCCGACGCAAACAATAACAAAATTATAATGTTAGACTTGTGTTAGACCGACTAGCCGCACCAATAAACAGCTCCCACAACTTTACGAGCTTGTCGCAATGCCATATAAACGTTAAGCCTTAGGTCTTATACAAGCTGTGGTAGTTCTGTTGAGTGAGATTTGAATTGCTTTTATCGCTCTCATTATCCGGAGCTTTCTATGAGATTTGTATATGGCCGCAAGCTGATTCCAAGTCACACAAAAAAGACAGTGAAGACTGACCTCAAATCGATTTAAATACAGCATCGGGTGAGCACTGATTTGCCTCAAAATCGCAGTCCGCAACTTACCCTGTGTAAGTGCTGTAATTCGTTGGTAGTATTCCAACTTCGAAACCCCCACGTATCCTCCAATCCAGCCCAAAGCCACACTCTCTTGCGAATAATAATAATAATACCGAAAGCCTCTCCCAGCGTCGCTTTGCGCGCGCGCAGGCGTCGGCGGGGCGGTGCGGGGCGGCAGGGGGGGCGGCAGGAATGTGGTCCTCTCAGAGGGTATCCGAGGAGAGTACTTGTATCGATGGGGAGTTAGTTATACGTGTAGTGGTGGCAACTGAGAGCGGGGACTTGGACAAAAGTTATGGAGCAGAAAACTGAATTCTCTGAAAAGTATCGCTGCATTTTCGTATAGAACTTAAGTAAATGTTGTTATAGAGGCTTTTCTTTTTCTAACTTAGGACAATATGCATTTAGGATTGAAACTTTTTTACTTAAGTCAGGACTTGAACCCGCAACCTCTGATACCGTACCAGGGTAACTGCGCATATTGTACCTATTGTAGAATAAACTTTGCTCATAGGACCAGGCTCAGCATTTAGCTGAGCGAGGTCCTATTTATCACAAACAACTGTTGTTTTGATTTACAAGGTGTTACAAAAGATGCTTACTCTTTTTGCAGGGTAATAGCACCCGGTGATAGGGATCACAACCTAAATTTTTTTTTTGCTCTATTACGTTCCGTTGATTTTTAAATTAATAAAATGTGAACGCTGTGGCGGGAGAAAAGTATTTTTTAAATATTGTTTTCATTGACTTTCACAATGTTTTAACAACTCAAAGCTATGCAAATGCACCTACACCCACAAACATATTTTTAAATTTGAGCTAATAACATTTTGTGGTTATAAAATTAAAATTGTTTTTTTCAACTTTTTTTTACAGAATTGATATCCCGTTGACCAGTAGGTTACACCCTGTAAAAAGAGTTAAGATATTTTGTAACACGTTGTATATTGAGATGAATAAACTTTTATTTCAATTTCAACTTGGCTGCTCTTTTCTCTTGAGTGGATCTGAGTGTATGTAACCTCCTGAGGGTGAAGTCCACAGTCCGCAGTGCCGCCCCGCCACAAACCCATCGTAGTCCGGCCAAGCCGGCGGTTTTTTGGCCGGTCCATTTAGTTGCCTGCAGCGATACGTGGGGTCGACGAACCGCACGAAACAATTGGGAGACGCCGAGTCTGTTTGTTCGTACGTACGTACGGGGAAATTTATTATTATTATGGCAGCCCCGGCGGTCTGTCGCTGCTCGCAGTTTGGAATGGGTTTGTTTTGTCAGGAAGGAAGGAATATAGTGAGTCGAGAATTGTGCCTGGATACAGCCAAAGTAATGACGTCGGCCTCGGCGGCACGACACCGGGGTCTTCCTTTATTTGACATCTAAGACGGCGCTACTCAATAGCGAGATTAAAATATTTCTTGCACCGTCGATAGCAGTGTTGCGGGGACAATTCAAAATTTTCAGTTTCTGTTTTCATTTCCCATTGCTTATCTTCATGCACAACAGTGTAAATCGGTATTTTGAGTTTTAAATGGTTATTTTTCACTCAGGCGTACTAAATGGGTCGAGAACTCTAGACTCAAATTGCGTAAATATTCTTTAACAAGTCATCTTTGCATAGATTACATTTTACTTGGTTTAAGATTACTTTAGGCAGATGGTAATCAAAAGCGAACCACAAGAAGTTCTCTAGTGTTGACGCGCTATGCTGATGCTGAGCAAACAATGTAAATGTCAAACTGTCAACACACCACACAGTACCACACGCTTCATTAGCTTCACCTTTTGTCTAATCTTTTGTGTGGATCTCTTATTTTCAAATAAAGACTCGGTACAATTCCTCTCAACGTTTCCTATGTACGAGTACGTATATTATGTACGGTCGGCCACAGTCTAGGATACCCCATGGTACTCGTAGTTCTTACCGCGCGCGGCATAAGGGCGCCAATTGAACAAAAATGGAACAACCACGTTACTACATTTTTGCGCATTTCGGATGATCCAAACATTAGTTTCTCAGGAACCTATTAAAATGATACGTCGGCCAAGTACGTAGTCCCCACGGAAACTTTGGGAAGAGTCAGGTATTGTGACGTCACAGATGAGCGTCGTGACTGCGCCCGCGCCGCGACTGCAGCGTCGTGCGTCCTCGTGCCCCACGCTCTTGGACAGCAGCCCTCGGGGTTGGCACCAGAATAAATACTAGTGGTTCGCCCCGAACTACGAACTCGCGACACCATATCTCAGCAACCCCTCGACCGATTTGGCTCATCTTCGAACTTAAAAATTCTCTTTGCCTGATTTACCCGCCTACCAAATTTCGTAATGATCCGACTAAGTTTACTCAAGTTATCGTCGAACGAACATTCATACATACAAACATACAAACATACATACGTACAAACGCCGGATTGTTCCAGTAGACTCGGAGAACTTCGCTCGCTTCGCTCGCTCGTTCAACAAGAAGAACTGAGGCCGTCAGCGCCAAAGTGGCCTAACTTTTCCAGACAATAGATTTTTGGGAATCCTGGTTTGATCCTCAATTCAGGACTAAGACATTGCGGCATCGGCCAAAATAAATTGATATAGATCATAAAAAAAAATACAGGGGAGACATTGTTTTATTGTTTTGAATAAAAGAGCAATAGCATAGACTTGCACGCTATTGAGCTTGGTGCGGTGCGAATGGGAATTGGGTGGACTGTATGCGGCGGATCAGGTGGAAACCGGTGGTGCTTGTCGGCTGCACAAAGGTTAAGAAATTACCTAGGTTTCTCACCTGCATATGTCGAGGGACGATCCTTGACTGGTGAGGGCGGCGACGGGCAGCGAGGGTGGCGACGGGCAGCGAGGGCGGCGAATGGCAGCCGCGGCGGTCACACTAGATTTCTTGATAATTTATTTTGGTTATTTATTTTTCTCACATAGTCTTGTTTGACGTGATTGTTGCGATATTGCGACAGTTCTGACATTCTGACTTTTCCACTGACACTTTTAATTTAGACATTTGTCTTTGCCACGATTTTGAGGCCAGCCCCGAAATGAGGTGGATTGACCCGCGGCATCCACAAGAAAGAAACCAAGGTCTCTTTCCGCTCCAAGACAGCCACGAGCCCGTTCCGATGCCAACCATAATTCCGCCAGCACCAGAACCACAAAATCCCTAAACGGGCGTAAACAGAGCTATTGTTTGCTAAGCGTCATTTTTACTTTTATTACGACCAAAAGTGCCGAGTAAAAACGTCCACATTCACGAATAATGCGTACCTAACCGTTACTCAATTCCCAGAATAGTATTCGCACAAGGCCTTTTTTTTATTAAATTCCAGTTAGGGCTCTAGTCATTCGCGGCACGTAGGCCTCGTGGTCGTGTTGACAGTTGTCATTTGCGTGCGACACGCTGCTGAGGCACCGAATGTCGAAAGAAAGAAGGATCGCCCAATCTCGGACGACTTTGTTTAGTGGGGCCAGTGAATAGCCCGCGCGCAAAGAAAAATGCACTAAATCGATTCCTGTATCAAATACACTAAAAAAATCGAAAATGTTCACATATCACACCCCAGAATTAGATGCGACCTATCTAAGACAGCCAGTTTTGTGTTGATGTCCAAGTGCGCCGCCTATTTTTTTCAAGCAAAATATCTCCTAAACGTTTATGAATGTCAACACGAAACTGGCTGTTTTAGATAGGTCTCACCTAATTCTAGGGTTTGATTGTGAACATTTTCAATTTGTTTAGTGTATTTGATACAGGAATCGATTTTGCGCATTTTTCTTTGCGCGCGGGCGATTCAATATGCCAAGGAAGACATGAGTAATATAATAATAGATTTTTCTATTAAATCACCGTTTTACTCACTAGTAAAACCATTCTTAGTCATTTAATAGAAAAATTTGCAGTGCTCACGAAAGTTTAAGTTTAAAATAATAGATTTACCGACAAAATCAAGCCGAAGCGAAGCGATCACAGCCTAGTTGGACTAGCCATTCTTAGGCCCGGTTTCTGAATTGGGTACGCAAAGTTTTTTGTTCGAAAGTCCGTTATTGGCTTAAACTTATCTTTAGACAATATTGAGAAACTAATTTAAATATTTTTTATTTTGGTCCAGTAGTTTTGTTTTTATGCGCTAAAATGTTTTGTTCCTATGACCACCAACAGTATGCAGACCGTCGCGTGAAGGTCATAAAACCGTATCTTTGAAACGTTGTAAAATCCAAACTACTGAACCAAAATAAAAAATATTGAAATTAGTTTCTCAATATTGTCTAAAGATAAGTTTAAGCCAATAACGGACTTTCGAACAAAAAACTTTGCGTACCCAATTGAGAATTTCACTAACCAAATGCTTAAGTATCGTCCTGTCTCTTCAGATTTCTCACAAAAGAGTGTGACAGAGCGATACGTAAGCATGTGCTTAGTAAAATTCTTAACTCAGAAACCGGGCCTTAATAGATTCGGGCGCGGTCAGTCCATGGTCCATGGGTGACCGATAGTGGCAATAATATCTGAGCGCTTCCGTGCTTCGGAAGGCACGTCAAACCGTTGGTCCCGCTTTGGGCGGCCTAAAAGCTCTGACACCAGGGGTGGCCACTACCTCATACGATTAACTAACTCCATATCGACAGAAGCGACACTTTCGTACCACTCCCCATTGCGAGGCGGCAAAGCAAGGCAAAGGCCCCATAGTTTATTCTGTAAGGACGTCTTTAACTGCACGTTGGAGACTATTTTCGCCGAGTCAATATTTGAGGTGCTTGCGGTGTGCATTCAAAGGGAAGGAGTCTCTTAGTGCTGTGCAATGCAATTGGACTGAGTTGTTTGTGCTAACAATAGCCCGCACAAAAAAATCGCTTGTAGAGTGAGCAACAAGCTAGGATATTACTTTTTATTTCATTGACGCACTTAATTCAGCGCATGATAAAGACTGCCATGTGATATCTTAGCGTGTCGCTAAAGACAGTACCTTCTATTTTGCATATCATCGAATATACTTATTTACTACTTCTTCTACACAGTAATAAGTTTTAACAACCATAGGTATACCTTACAGCAAAAACAAAGAAAGATCAGCAATGACACCTACTTCCCGAATTGGACGTTTTATAGATTTTAATTTAGGTACTTACCAACATTTAAAAAAGTGGTGGCAGCCTAGTGGGTAGAACAATGAATTCGAAGCGTCAACCCCAGTTTTCATTCCCTATTTTATTTTTTAAAGTTATACATTTGTAGCAAATACCACTCGCTAACGGAGCAGAAAAAACCGGAGCGTCTAAAGCCTCCTCTACACGTCAATAGATGCGTCCGCGGACGCTGGCAGATGCATCTGCAGATGCATTTCCACGAGCTGTCCACACGTCTGTATGTCTATCAGTCTATGTTCATTCCCGACAGACGAAACACGCGTTCGCCCCGTTTAAAAAATGGATATTGAGACGGTAGCTGCCGCACCTATTTATTTATTTAGTAGGTACGGTCGGCCACAATCTCAGATACCCCATGGCAGCTCTTATCGCGCGCGGCATAAGGGCGCCAATCAAACAAAAAGGGGTATCTGAGACTGTGGCCGACTGTACACGCGACAGCACGTCGACCCTTACACGCTAGCACTCTACTCGGTTACGTTACGGGCAACTTTACAACAAAAGTGTACAGTCTGACGTGCTGTCGTGTGTACAATATATTTAGGGATAGGTAAACATCATCATAATGTCATGTACTGTAGGTATTTTAGGTAGGTTAGATATCCAATTAGTTTTGCAGTAGTCTCAATAGAAAAACATTATTGAAATAGCTACTTAGCAAAATTGTTAATATTATAGGTACCTACTTACAACATTTTTATTTTTGTGTAATTTATTTTTTTAATTCCAAAGACAGTTTTCAGATTGATACAGCTCAATAAACCTAAAATTTTCCTCGGCGCTCTTATTATTAGTCATTTCGGGGGGAATTAAACCACAAGAAGCACGCGTGCACCCTCATTCGCATCTACGATCAAACTGATGCATCGGCAGACGTGTGGACAGACGCCGGAGGTTCGCGCCGAAACCCTTTGATGTGTGCCAAAAAACCGACAACCATCGGATTCGAGGCGGACGCGTCTCCAGACGTTAAATACCTACCACAGATGCGCAAATCACCCCCTCTACACGTCGGCGGACGCATCCGGAGATGACGTCTGCAGATGCCTCTGTAGACGTGTAGAGGAGCCTTAAGGCATAATACCCTCAATGCAAAAATCGCCAATCTGCAGTGGACACGCGAACTTTCTCTCTAAAAGAAGGCCTGCCTTAGCTAAGTACTCTTGTAGGCAGGTTACACCTAACTTCTAATTACCTTAAAAACTAAGAATAATTAAAACCTGCTACCCAGCTCAAAACTTTCGAGTTTGACAGCCTACAAGACAGTATTTATAACACTAATTACAGACCTCCTGTTATGTCGACTGTCAAAGAATTCACTCCAACCTATAGCTTGCGCGTAACTATGTGGCCGCTCAGCCACATAGTTACGCGCAGCATGAAAGCAGTCTAAAAAATATAAGGAGCCGACTGGAAGGTAGCCAAGAGAGAGAGAGAGAAAGAACACCTTATTGAACACCAGAAATCCGAGCGGATTGATACGCGAAACGCGAAATAAGTGTCATCGTCGTCGTCGTTATGGGGTCCCCCCAAGCATTGTACGGGGTGTGCTACCAGAAATTAAACCCTGACTCCGCTAACGTGGTAATGGATTGAGAGGAGCTTGTGTTTTCATACATTTGAAACCTCGCATGACTCTGATAATTGTGTCAAATGTATAAAAACACAATACTTATCCCCTTTTGTCTTAACTTCGTAAATTCCGTCCCTTACACGATGGAATATATCACAAAAACCTCCATGCAAACGTGGGCTGGGAAATGTGATGATGATGACACTCGTAATGAAGCCTACAATGTAAATCCGCCATTGAGTGGTCAATTCGTCACGCGCAAGCCGTAATTACAAAAGCACAGCGCGCCGCCTGCCAAAGAAACCGCACCGACCTAATGTAGTGTATTTAATTAACAGAGATTACAATGTTGTGGTCGCCACCAGGCTGAATTAATTTCGGTGACAGAAATGACTTTTTCCTTTGGCAAGGAATGTTTTTTTTAAGCTAAGAAACTTTTAATGAGGCCAACAGAGGAATATAGACAGGTACCTATAGAAGGTCGGGATCATCTGGCGCTCATTTAAGACTCTGCAGGGCAATTATAAAATTTAGATTTTGTCCTGAAACACTTTCACTTCTAAATGTAATTTTTAAAACCCTTTGATCTAAGACTTTTTGAAAAGCTCGATACTTTTTATTTATTACTTATTTCGTTTCTAAGTCTTTATTTCGTGACTTTATTTCGTTTCTTAGCCTTTAAAAGTGTGCATTTCTACCATAGCCTGCGCGGCGCGCTTTCGTGCCCCTCCACTTTTCACCACCTTTCCAGCCTCTCCTGTTCCAGCTTGTTTCGTTACGACAAAAAAGTTGAAAAAAAATTAGTACGGAAAAAAAACCTCTTTCGTTTTCACCAAAGTTGTCGAACAAAAGTTGTCGGAAATCACATTTAGAAGTTGGGGTGCCGGTGAAGAATTGCCCTTTACTCGTATTTATTCTTCTGGTTTCGTTTGGCAGCCTCAAAAGAGGAAATAGCCAAACTAATAGCGAACATCCTGTAGGAGACGACACTACAAGAAGAAGAAGAGGGTCCTTTTTTGAGACGACTTTCTGTGATTCCCCGTTGTGTACAACAAACTGCCAGGGGCGAACGAACGAACTTCATATTCAGCATGTAACTTTGTGACATTGTTCCTGTTGATAACTTTCGGAGGTATGGCAGAAGTATGGTAAGATTTTCTTGCCTTCTTTGCCAACTTAAAGTTAGGGCAGATTTCCCCGTAAAGTCACGAATGTGTTATTTATTACTAAGCCGCAAATTCGTGTACATTCGGCGAAAAATCCGATGCGGACTTAAATACATTTTCATAGTTCACAGATTTGCGGAAGAATGCGCGACGCGCCTGGCCTTAGTGAATTTTACCTACGCATTGGCTATGACTTTTTTTTACAAAAAAATCGCTTATATGGGTCATTCTTTGAGAGGTCGATTTTTTTGGTCACACCCTAGTATCTACTAAACTATACATCACACAGTACTAAATTAGCACTTAATCGTCTACTTAACTAACGGTCCATTGAGGCATATCAAATAAAATCAATATTTTATAGAGGAAATTGCCTAAATATCGCTTTGGAGGTAAAAAAAATGGGTGATTTTGAGAGTATTTTGCATGTCACACGCGTGTGGGCCTGGTATGTTTTTGTTTGTGGTTTTACTTATGTGCCCACTACTATACTAATTTATACCTTTCTAAATGCCCAATGAGTTCCTCTATCCAATCGTATATCCAGCATTCTAATAGAATGAAAACTCTTGTGTCTGTAGACATTCCTAGAAATGTCACGCGGCGAGCAAAGTTTAAATCGTGCAACGAAAGTATGTTTTTATACAAGCTTAAATACGCGGCAAGTTTCTAGTTACTGGTGCAAAATATCGTCAAATGGTCCTTGTCAACTATTATGGTTCGTATGTGTCGCTATCTTTCATGCCTAAACTTTTACGTAAGTTCTTGACTTTTTTTAAACTTTGGTTCGGTAAGGTAGCTGAAAGTGGTGGCACGTTTTGCTAGTATAGTAAACAAGACTACACTAAACTGTCCTAAGTACATGAATGCGTATATCCCTGAGTAGGTATTGTCGTAAAAATAAATACGATTGCTTCTATACTTTAAGAGAAATAGCTACATTTTAGTTATTTCTGAGATCGGTGGCACTGAGATCGGTGGATTTAAGCCACCGATCTCAGTTATTAGCCAAGGATCTCAAAGAAGTTTTCAACGTATTGTATCAATTTCACAGATTCTTTAGATACCACACCGAACGAGATGCTTTGACTAATTCAAAATGTATCAGTTTGTTTCTATGGACTAAAGTTTAGACTTCATTTAAGCTATTAAGGTACTGTTTTTTGCAAGGAAATGTAATTTCACGCAAATAAAAAGCAAAATCCGTATAGACAGACAATTTTAGTGTATAATTATTACAGTTACACATATAATAGAGCATTGGTCACCGATGCGAGAGAACCAGGTTCGATTCCCAGCGCAGGCATGTAACATGACTTTGTTTCTTTTCAAAGTTACATAAATTTGTAAATTTGAAGTAGCCAAACCCCTCCCTAATGTGAGGAAAAACATTGTGATGAAACCCGCAACTTAGTTGGCTCCACACGTAATGACTTCTCTTGTGGGCCAGGCCGACCAAGCTGTCAGGATGGTATAGGTGCTGGGCAAGCCTACTCCATCTAAAACAATGTCCCAGACACTGCAGTGCCGACTGGTCTCTTCACCCATCTAGTGTAAGTGAAGGTGCCACTGGACGCTGTATAAATAGATGCAAAGGCTTGTTGACTATAATTTTGCATGTTTAGCTTAGGAATTGATCTTT
Source organism: Zelleria hepariella (assembly GCA_949319315.1). Lineage (NCBI taxonomy): Eukaryota > Metazoa > Arthropoda > Insecta > Lepidoptera > Yponomeutidae > Zelleria > Zelleria hepariella. Next base: position 15,129,557 of record OX439382.1, read on the forward strand.
TACAATGATTTTATGAAAATAAAGATATGATTTTTTTGATAATTTTTATGATGTTTAATAGAAATGTTTTTCTTAATTTAGCCCCCTTTTATCTGTGTCAGTTCACGAGTGACTTTTAAATTTAGAAAAAACGTTTATTATTCACTGTAATTACTGTTTATAATAATTTTAGTCACTATCTGAGATCGGTGGCCTTTTTGCTGAGATCGGTGGCTTGTCAAAAAAGAAGATTTTTTTTTCATTAATCTATAAAGCCTACAGGTGTGCCTCATCGACATATTGACTAGTTCTTAAGCCATCTTTTACGGTGTATTTTTAGTTTTCACCTATCTTGAAAAAAAATAAAAGCCACCGATCTCAGCGAAGAACGCTTTTCTCAGGAATGATCCATATTTATAAAACCACTGCATATATTTTCGGTTGGGAGATCACCAGCCAGATAGTGCGATGACAGCCGGAAAGCAACGGTTGCGTCTGGCACAGGATCGTGAGCGGTGGCGTGAGCATGAAGAGGCCTTTACTCAGCATCACAGTGGATGTCAACAGGCTGATTACGATGATTATATTTTATAAGAGAAAATGCGCATTTCCTAAGTAGGAATCTTTGGAAATGGCAAAATATATTCGGATGTGGCGTAAAGCCAAAAGCCAATTACATTAACAAGCAACAAGCACTCGTCAAAATTGGCCATCGTATTCACAACGTGCATGCACTCCACTCCACGTTCACTAGATATGCAAACTAAAACTAAAATTAAACTAACCTAGGGACTAGACATATATTTACAAGTAAAATACAGGTCGCTGTCCGGACTCCCGCGGCAGTCAGCCCAGAACGCCGGCGACGTTACCTCTTTGGATGGCCAAGTTTATCCTCTAGCCGAGGTTCTTCTTCTCCCCGCTTATCAGTGGCGTAACTAGGGTGGGGCAGGCAGGGCACGTGCCCTGGGCGCCATTCATGGGGGGCGCAAAACCGCAACTCGTAAATTCAAAATAAACTAATAATTTACTTAAAATCATCGGACGAGTCAGTTACGTAAATAGTGCATGTGACCTACTTCAAAGGTCACATACACTATTTACGATACCATGTTCTTCAAAAACTGAATCCCAAATTGTCGAAAAAATATGAGTAACTAACAATCCGTGGCAAATTGCATGAACTTCACGAAAAATGCACTTATGTCTAGATTTCTCCTAAGTAGGTAGCTGTTAAGTTTTAACATGTAAGGAGTTATCCTTAAAACCCGTTTTCTGCGCGCTTTTGTTCCATTAACGAACAATATAATTCAAAGGTAAACTCGTTGAATTTTCGTTAGTGCTGCACGCGGTAATCCTATTATAATTTGTCTACATACAAAAAAATCTTTATGATAATAATAATTTAAGGGTAGACGATAGCAACGTGGCGGGAAATTCAACAGAACGACTCATTATTTTAGACAACAGAACGACAATAATTCAGCCGATTATGTGTTCTGGTATACGAAGCAGTGGCACTGCCCAAAAAACTTGTCGTAGACCAGAACACATAATCGGCTGAATTATTGTTATTTTTGTTGCTGAGAATAATGAAAAGAATACTATGTTATTGTCGCGAACGAAAAATCGCTGAACAAAAAATAGAAGTTAAAAACTAAAACCCGACTACTAAAAGGCTTAAAACAAGACCTGTTTATCCTTAAAATACACTCATAGATAATTAATCGTAGTCGGAGGCCATCGGTTTATCAAATGCGAATGTGGTGTCCTCCGACTACGATTAATTATCTATGAGTGTATTTTAAGGATAAACAGGTCTTGTTTTAAGCCTTTTAGTAGTCGGGTTTTAGTTTTTAACTTCTATTTTTTTTTGAGCTTTTTAGTAACTAATTTTAGACGATCACCCAGAATAGAACCAAGAAGGGCAAAAAAAAAAACACATTTTGGAATTTTTTGTTCTATTTGTTATGTTGACGCTACATGTGTTATACAATTTTGAAAAGGTATTTTTAAGCCCTTTCATTTGATACCCATGACGATGGTATCCGATAATTTTTTTTTTTAGGTCCACCACTTTAGGGCGCAGCACAGCCGCCATCTTGGTTTTTCTCAAAATTAAACTATCCTATGTTACCTGGGTGATTAAGACAAATCCAACGACACCTCATTTGTTGAAATCGGCCCAGTAGTTTAGGCTCTGCGAGGGAACAGATGAACACACAAACATACATACATACATACATACATACATACATACATACATACATACATACATACGCTGCTAAAATCATAACCCTCCTTTTTGCTTCGCGTAGTCGGGTAAAAATAGCTCAGTTTAGCTACAATATGTAAACAACTGTGAAAATTTTTATATCGCTTTAACTGTTTCACTTACTTTTATTTTGTCGGAAAAACCAGTAAGTGAAACCGTTAAAGCGATATAAAAATGTGCAGTGCTTACGAAAGTTTAAGTTTTAAAACTGTGAAAATTTTGAATTTCCCGCCACGTTGCTATCGTCCCACCTTGAGGGTAAAATCGAAAAAAAAATCGGGCGCGCTTGTAAATAAAACTTGCCATGCCTTCGAAAAAGGCTAAAATTTGTGAATTTCCGACATAAATTATGATTTTTATAGGTAAAACCGATGAATTTTTGGGCGCTCTGCGCGCGTTAGTCCCATTTACGAACAATGAAGATAAAAGGTAAAATTATTGAATTTTCGTGCGCGCTGCGTGCGTTTGTCCTATTTACAAACTATGGTAATATCGATCGCGTAATTCAAAAGTAAAATCGGTAAAATTTCGGGCACGTTGCACGCGCGTTTGTAATTAAAATAGATCTCGTCCAAGTATAGTAATTTGCTCCATACAGTGGCTTACAAAATGGGTAAAATCTGTGAATTCTCGGGCGCGCTACGCGCGCGTTTATTGCCGATTGCTTATGAAACTTTGCGCACCGTGCAAGTTTTTTTTATTAGCCAGAAGCAGAATAGTTAACGTCCCATTTTAGTCTTACACCGCCACTGAAAAAAGATATACGAAGGGGCGCAATTACGATGCTTGATACACGCTGCACGCGCGTTTGTAATTAAAATAGATCTCGTCCAAGTATAGTAATTTGCTCCATATCACGGCTTACAAAATGGGTGAAATCGGTGATTTCTCGGGCGCGCTACGCGCGCGTTTAATGCCGATTGCTTATGAAACTTCGCGCGGCGTGCGATTTTTTTAATAACAGAATAGTTAACGTCCCATTTTAGTCTTGCACCGCCACTGAAAAAATATGTACGAAGGGGCGCAATTACGATGCTTGTAATTTGATCGCATAATTTAAAGGTAAAATCGGCAAAACTTCGGGCACGCTGCACGCGCGTTTTTAATTAAAATAGATCTCCTCCAAGTATAGTAATTCGCTCCATATCGCGGCTTACAAAATGGGTGAAATCGGTGATTACTCGGGCGCGCTACGCGCGCGTTTTATGCCGATTGCTTATGAAACTTCGCGTGGCGTGCGATTTTTATAAAAACCAGAAGTAGAATAGTTAACGTCCCATTTTAGTCTTGCACCGCCACTGAAAAAATATATACGAAGGGGCGCAATTACGATGCTTGCCCTAGGCGCCATTTACCCACGGTACGCCACTGCCGCTTATATCTCCACTTCGGTCTACTTTATAGGTCTAAAAACGCAAAAAATTCCTTTATTATCTTGTGTGGTATACCTAAATCGCCAATCCGCAGTGGGCACACGTGGTGATTAAGCCCGAACTCTCTCTGAGAGAAAGCCTTTGCCCATCTTGTGGGATATGTACAATTGTAACTACATCTTACTTACTTTCTTGGGTGATAAGCCGAACCGTCTGTCGATCACAGCGCCCCCAACCACGGTACCAAGCCGAGGTAGACTGGTTATGCGGCTTTGGGCACAGCAGAGCAGCGTTGTGAAGTGGAATTGTTCCCGATCTCGGTCGCGCCGCCAAACCGCCAGTCATCAATTACGATACGACGCGGCCGGGCCGCGGCGCAGCGCACCCGGTTTGACAGGTGCAGGCCACGGACTGAGCGACAAGCTGAAAGATAGCCAACCGTGACGGTTCTTTTAACAGACATCTATTTTTAATAGAAGTCACAGACAGTCCTCAGTGCAGAGCCTGCATGGAGAGAGACGAAACAGCCGCTCATGTCCTGCTAGAACGCAGGGAGCTGGGCTACCCACCTCGGTTCGCCGGGGTCGCTCCCCGAAGTTCTCCGGAACATTCGTGGACTGCTGGACTTCTTGGTGGAGGAGGAGCTGGGTTGGCAAGGATGAAAAATCCCACCTGACGCAAAATAGGCGCAAGTGGACGTCGAGTTGCGGAAAACAGCCCGTTTTACCATTACCCAACCGTAAGCTTGTGAAGTGGTAAAAAGCGGCGGACTGGTAGCAAAAGCAGCAAATCGGGGATAAAACCAGCAGACTGTTGGCATAACAACCAGCCAGAACTGAAAGTAAAAGCAGCATATTGGTGGTAAAAGAAGAATTCATGGTAAAAACAGTGAATTGGTGGTAAAAGGGAGAAAACTTGTGGTAAAACCAGGGACTCCTGGTCATACCAACATCTGGTAGCAAAAACAGCAAACTGATGGTAAAACAATACAGGGACTGGTGGTAAAATTGTTTCCCGATCTCGGTCGCGCCACCAAACCGCCAGTCATCAATTAAGGCCGGGCCGCGGTGCAGCGCACCGGGTTTGACTAGTACAGGCCATGGACCAAACGACAAGCTGGAAATAAGGAATAGCGAACGAGCAAAACGGCGGACTGGTAGCAAAAGCAGCGGTTTGGTGGTAAAATCAGAGGTTAGGTTAGGTTGTCGTATGAGGTAGTGGCTACCCCTGGTGTCAGAGAACTCGTGGTAAATGGTCTGCCATTAAGTTACTGTTATTAAAAATTGCTGTTAGTAACAATGCCTGACTGTTGCTACTGTTCCTTAATAAGTGACAAAAAGCGAAAAAAGTCTGTTCGGAAGCGTCTGTGTAAGTAGATAGTCGGTGGTCCTCACTCACAGACAGATAGATGAAGAACTCTACTAAAAACGCTTATAAACGAGATTTCATACCATTAGCTGTCTCCGGGCGCACACAACGGATACCTATAAAATATTTTTATTTAATGCATCCTAAACTGTATATGAACTTGAAACAGAAACATGTTCTACATATTTAGATAGATAGGTAGATAAATCTCTCGTCCAGCAACTGAATTGTAGAGTGCACGCGTATAAAGATCGACGTGCCGTCTACTGTACATAAATGCGATATTCAAAGAAAACTATAAATATGAGACAGGTAGGTATTTTCCAATTTATATTCTCATTGCATATTAATATCAAAATCGTAACCCTGTATATGTCAATTATGCCTGATCATCATTTACCAACTTCACCCACACCTCTAGAAACCCTTGAGGGCTTTCAAATAGAGACGAGAATTCCTTGTTTAACGTGTTTAAGTAAATTGGTTCATCTATTACCATTGTTAGCATGGAGTACACAAAGTATCTAAAGTCTCTACCTTAATGTAGGAGAACACAGAAAGGCATACTGACGACTTACAACACAGACACACACAAAATAATTCAGAACATATTATCATATCTGGGCAAGATATATTTTTCTGAAAATTATCCTTTAATCACTTAGTTAAAAGATAATTATAAGTGTAATGTAAAATTTTCAGTTTTTTCAATTTCGTAGCCAAACTGAGCCATTTTTGTCCAACGATTTTTCTTTCACGACAGTGAATTACTTAACCCAGTTTTTGAATTGAGAATTTTACTAAGTAAATACTTAAGTATCGTTCTGTCACGCTCTTTTGTGAGAAATTTTCAGGGACAGAAAGATACTTACGTATTTGCTTAGTGAATTCCTCAATTCAGAAATCGGCAATTAGTATTGTTTTTGTAAGTTTAAGGACAGGGCAGGCGAAGGCGCGGCAGGCCTAGGCGACGATGGCGGGATGACCTAAATAAGTTCTTGCCCAGATGGCCAGAGGTGGCACAGGATAAAGATGCGTGGAAGACAAGAGGGGAGGCCTTCGCCCAGCAGTGGGACACTATCCAGGCTAACTAAAAAAAAAAAAAAAGGATAGGGCCCCCTGACTGAGCTATTTACGGAAAAAATCGGTAAATTTTAAGAACCGCTGCCTACGTGTCTTTAAAGAAAACCTCGGCCAGGGATGATAGTATTCTCCTTTCTGTGACCTTCGACTTGACAAAACCTAAACAGTTTAGTTGGGGCCCCAATTTGTTTTTTGCCCCAGGGTCTTGGTTACCTAGCTACGCCACTGCGTGAAGATATAGCGGGATCGTCCTTCTAGATTGTTCTAGCTGGCACAGTGTGCCCCCATGAAGGTAAATATAGCGTGTGAATGAATTACTCAAATATGGAACTGTATTTTCGAGTGAGAGAGCTGTTTAGTGAGGTTACTAACTAACCATCATGTACAGTCGGCCACACGCTAGGATAACCCTTTTTGTTCGATTGGCGCCCTTATGCCGCGCGAGGTAAGAGCTGCCATGGGTATCTGTCAATGACATTCTAATACAAATGGACAACTCATAGGCGCTCGAAAAAGGTAACTGCAAAATTGTGCTTAAATTCAATGTAAGCACAATATTTTCATAAGACGTTTGATGACTACGTAGCTGACAACATGCCAAAATGTGGTACAAAAAAGTGCCGAAATAATACCTTGACGGTGCGAAATAAAGATGGTGTGACCTACCATCGGTTAATTAATATTATTTACATATGATAACAGGAGAAAAGGTACAAATATTAAGAGGAAACTATTAAATTTTCAATAAAAACCATTGATTGTAAACAAAAGTTCCTGTTTCTTTCTCTCCCGCGGGTCAGAAAGAGATAGACAAAATGATGCTTCAAGAATATAGTCAGAAAAGAAAACAATGGAGACTCCTTTTGTAAAGTAAAAATTCTAAGGACTAAAATTTTTCGCACAGTTCTTGCTCTGTCCTTAGTCAGTTGAAAAGGCGCAGGCATTTTCACTAACATGACAGTTCGACCTGCCAGTTTACTGAGTAAGATGATGGCTTTAGTTAAAATCATATAACTACCAGGTCTGTAACACAATGGCGTGTCGATGGCATCCCAGTATAAGTATAAGGACAAAACAGGGGTTTCCTCGTTTTTCTCCTACAACCAGCGAACTAATCCTCTAGAATTAGAATCAGAATAATATTTCCTGTACTTACAACAAAAAAAAATACCGACACAGCATGAATAAATCGTAATTGATGCTGTCAATTGGGAGCCCTTTTTGGCACCGTTGCGTTACAGACGCAGGCCCCAGGCCCCGCCTAGAGCATTCGATCCCGGACCCTTTCGCCAATCCCGGGATTTCGGGATTTTTTAAACAGAATCCCGGGATCCCGGGATTATCCCGGGATTGACAATGATTTTTAAAAGCTAGAAAAAATACATTTTTCTATAGGAATTCAGTCTTTTATTGATTAGTAATAAAATGAACTACCAAATAAATGTCTTAGACAACCGATGTTTCGTCTTCATCCTTTTTATGTTTCATGTCTTTGTCTTTGTCGTATTTCAAGAGATTCTTTCGAGCAAGACATACTTGTCGTCCTTTATAGACCTACAAATAAAAAAAACTTATTATTATTTTTCCTACTATAAATTAAGGTTCACTTTAATTAATCGGAGAGAAATAAAGTTTAACTCAACACATAATTAAAAGTTTTCGGGATAAACAGAACTTTCAATTATGTTTACTTGATTATTTCTGTAAGTATAGCAATAACCTACATTGTGGAAAGAAACAAGTACTGTAAATAACGAATTAACTCGTAATAGTTTATAAATAATATCCACTTATATTCACAATATTGTAAACAAACACTATTTTCGCAACACCGGTGAGCACTTATTGAATCAGCTGATAAAGTAAGATGGCTGACAGATTTTACCTTTCTTTTTTTTACCTGATCACGCTCCGTTTCAGCCAAACTATTGCGTTTTGTTTCTTCATTTAATGTTATAAAAAATCTTCACGACATTGTCAAGAGAAGCAAGTGCGTTTCGTTGTTATTTAAAATAATTTCATCCCTACTTACTAATCCCGAAAATCCCGGGATTTGACGATTTCAACCCCGAAAATTTCGGGACTTAAAAAGGGCCGGGATCCCGGGAATGCTCTAGCCCCGCCACACTGATACACAAATACTTCAACCTCTTCATTCGGTAGAAGACCAAAGTCGAAGATATCTGGCTAGGCGGGAGTACCATCGGTGGACTAGGGCGTCACGGAATGGTGACCGAGAATGGGTCGAGGGTCGGTGTGTAGACCGAAAGCTCGATGACATTGTCAAAACAGCGGGAGGACAATGGACGAGATTGGCATTAGACCGAGGGGGTTGGCGTGAAAAGGAAGAGGCCTATGCCCAGCAGTGGGCTTTATTTATGGGCTGGATAAATAAGTAGATTTGTATCACCTGGTTTTTTAAACTTCGCTGTTATTATTTTCCTAGAAGCTATCGAGCTATTCGAAAAGTCGTAGAACAACATTTGTTGAAAATCACATTTAGGGGTTGACATGTTTCAGGAAAAAAGCTATTCACAAATTATACTTACTCGCCTATTTTTCATAGTTTTGAATATAAACTGTTTAAAATAATATCCGAAACATGGAACAGATTCTTTGTCCCCATAACAAAAAACTAAAATAGGCTATTGCTACTCCACTGCTATCTTTATTCCATTAAACTTCAAAAATCAACTTACGTAGCTTCAAACTGCGTGATTGATTTACATTTCCGCTTAGTGACAGAATACATTTTGAGGGCTTGAAGTGTCAGCAGCAATGTAGAAACAAAAAGTCAGTCGAAGCATAATAGGGTGAAATTAGCGTGTGCCATGTTTCGACTTGGTTATTGTACGGAACAGTTTGTCCATTTGTATTGGAATGTCATTGGTATCTGTGACTGTGGCCGACCGTACCTCTATGAACTGCCTCCCATTTGTGGATCTATTTAGCTAGCAGGAGAGAAGGTACAAATTACAGTGTTGGTCAGATTTAACGGGTATTTTTTACTCCTCATTACAAGACATTACAAAATGTATTAGATACTAAAGTAATGGACAATTTTCTGGTTTTCGAGCAAAAAAAAACAAACTAGCTGAAATAAGGTTGTCGATTATTCCGCCTCATCATCGCAATCCTGTCCAGAACCAATTCAGTATGCAGTGCCTCTTGTCACAGACAAATACCTCAGCTAATACTGCCTGCCCACCGATAGCATCCGACGGACCCCTTCAAGACACAAACATGTCGTTATGCCAGTTTACATCACTCGCACTGTAGGGGGAGCAAGGAAGTATGAGAAATGTGTTCTCATAAAACACGTTAGGCGCACCACCGGAGCCGCTTTGGAGAATTGTGATTGGTTTGTTAAATATTTTAAAACATACTCATTTTATGACGTCGGTTGCGCTGTAAATATTCTTATTATTATTATATTTTTTTTCAAATTATTAAAATTTCATACATTTTGTAATTAATCCTACCCTACGTGTTAGTAGTTGAAATTAAAATAATTAGATAAAAAAATATTATACACAAATTCAAATTCAAATTCAAATACAATTTATTCAGCTTATACTCCGTCTACGATGCACACGTATTTTTCGGCGCGAAAAGACGTGAAATCTTTCACAAAAGCTAACATGCAATGGCTACCCTCCGCGACTGATAAGATTTTGGAGACAAAAGCAAGTCTATCCTACTTATATTATAAATGCGAAAGTTTGTGAGTGAGTGAGTGAGTGAGTGAGTGTGTTTGTTACCTTATAACGCGGAATCCACTGGACGGATTTGGATGAAATTTGGAATGTAGATAGCTGAGACATCAGAATAACATATAGGCTACATATTATCACGCTTTGGTGCTTAGGAGCAAAATAAACACACAAAGATTATCATATAGTGGCTATTTGTATAAAAGTGAACGACACAACCATTTACCAAAGACCCTCTGTCATCACGTAGCGTTGAGCTATTTACTTTCGTAAATCCATCGAAAACTGAACAACGGTGAATTTTAATGCACCAAACAGGCCCAAATATGCCGCAAAACTCAAACGATGCACAACAGTGAAGAAATTGTTTTTAATTATCGCTGTCATCAGTCACTGTCATAAAAATGGTATATCAACAAAGCAATAAAGGAAAAATCTACAAGTTTAATTACTCAAAACAGGCAAAAAACATAAGTTCAGTGATAGCTACGTACAATCTGAAAGAGCCAATAAATCCTTACTTTAAAAACTCTGCATCCGGCAGTTTTATCAAAGCTCTTTACAAAGTTGCGGTTGCATCCTGAGATCTTTTGGCCAGACGAAATGGGACGTCCGTTGAGTGCATTGCTGATTGCTGGTTATTCAGGGAAGAATAGGATGCACCAGACCTCGAAGAAAAATAAAGATACGATGTTCTGACCAAAAAATCAGCTGTGCGTACTGTGCAAGTGTAGAGTCCCGAGCGACCATAGTCGCATAACATCAGCTATTGATGGTGTAACATTAGTAACATGATCGCTTTATTTCCATTAAGTAAGTACCTAGGACTGGACACTGGACAGGTGCACTTTTACATAATATCATAGTCGCCTATTCATTGTTGACAACTCTGATAGGCTTTCCACATACTTCAGACTGACGAGAAGATTGGAGCATGTGAAAATCCCTGAACGGCCTGCGTGGTGGTGTTGCCCGCATGAAAGATATGTGAGAAATAGAGCCAGAAGAGATGTTTTGTTACAATCTTAAACCATACCGACAACTTCGCGTCGTCATACCTGTCCTGATGCTCCACAGTCCAGCTTATCGGATTTCCTGGAGGCGACCCCAGCGCGACGTGTGTGTGTGACACTTTCAACACGAAAGAAGAATAAGACCGACGATTCAAAACGGTTGTTTCAGACTGAAGACGCGTTGGGTGTTTCAGAAGAGTAGCTCATAGAAAAAAACACTATTCAATGTGATAGAAATAATATGGTTAAGGCTGGAAGATAGTAGTGTGGCGGGAAATTCAAAATTTTCACAGTTTTTTACATTTTGTAGCTAAACTGAGCTATTTTTGTTCAGCGATTTTTCGTTCGCGAGAATAAAACCGTATTCTTTTCATTATTGTAAACAACAGAACAACAATAATTCAGCCGATTATGTGTTCTGGTCTACGACAAGTTTTTTGGGCAGTACCACTGCTTCGTAGACCAGAACACATAATCGGCTGAATTATTGTTGTTCTGTTGTTTACAATAATGAAAAGAATACGGTTATATTCTCGCGAACGAAAAATCGCTGAACAAAAATAGTTCAGTTTAGCTACAAAATGTAAAAGTCTGTGAAAATTTTGAATTTCCCGCCACCTTGCTATCGTCTACCCTTAAGTATCTCCTGATATTATCTCATATTTTATGGTGTCAGAACCCAATTATTATGATCGTTCTCTTTGAAATGGTATGATGCGATTAAATAAAATAAAATTTCTTAAAGTTTTTCTCTGTTAAGTAACTTTGTGCCTATAATACGAGTAGGTGACGCTAACTAGCTCTGTTGGAGATCTTTTACAGTTTTATTGAACGCCAGAGAGATGTTGAGACCTCTGTGACGTACTGCAGCGAATGCTGATAAATATTCATTCACCAAACAGCGCAAGCAAACGAGATGTACACACGACAGCACGTCGACCCTTACACGCTAGCACTCTATTCGGTAACGTTACAGGCGACTTTACAACAAAAGTGTACAGTCTGACGTGCTGTCGTGTGTACTTTGGTATCAAACTATGCATTAGGGCTATCTAACATCGGTAGATGCAGTGTCCACAACGACCACAAAGGCACGAAGACTTGGGGCGAGACCAACTGAACAGAGACAACCCAGACTGAAAGTTTGCAATAAGGAGTAGCAGATTAGCGGACTCAAAATAATAGGGTAGGGCTAAAAAGAAAAGATAATCTTTGAGTGTTTCTTGAAATGTAGGTAACCCGCGTTAAATCAGTTAGACGCCGATAACAGTAGGTATCTGCATCTTTGCTCCGTTCAGTTTGGTAGAAGCAGACAACAACGCGTGGTCCACGGGATCGAAATCTCGGGCCAACGCTTTGATAGTGCAGGGGGTGTGTTTTAAGTACATCATACCTACTAGGTGGTAAAAAATATGCTAGGTACAATTTGCAAAATCACCACTAGCTATCAACACTAATATTGTAAAAGAGGAAAAGTTTGTAAGTATGTACGTATGTAGAGGGTAATCTCCAAAACTCCTCATCCGATTATAAAAAATCCTTCACTAATGGGAAGCTACGTTATTGCTGAGTGCTATAAGCTATGTTTTATTGTGATAACGGGAAAAAAACTAAGTCTGCGCGGACGAAGTCGCGGGCAAAAGCTAGTAATATCATAATATTAAGTGACAAGTAACTGTAGACATGAGTCGCGTTTCGCGAAAAGACATGACACTAACATATGACTACCCGTAGAAAGAAGGAGTATATTGCGGGTAAGCGGTAAGCGTAGTAGCTGGTTTCGATAGGTTCACAACTGTTAGGACAAAATTGTTTTTTCTCCTACAACTTTGAACTTATTGAAACACAACTGTGTAACAGACTTGAAGCCTAGGATGAACCAACTAATTCCAGTCTTACTTGGTAACCATTATCCGATAAAAAAAAACGTATATTTACGTTATTCTCTCAAAAAAGAAAAAGAGATTGAGAAAGAGAGATTGCAGACCAAGGTGTGTATTTTAAAACTTAAACTTTCGTGAGCACTGCAATGTACATGAAGAAGGTCTCCGAATGAGAACCGAAACTAGTCGGCTACACCGACAAATTACTAGTGAGTAAAACCGTGATTTAATAGAAAAAACAAGGCGTGTATAGTGCTTTACTCAAACAAAGCGAGTAATTGATAAAGATATATGATAAAGATATCCCCATAGCGAAAATGAAAGCGACATTGCCAGTCAGGATCTTGAGGAGTTCGATGCTTCCTCGACGTCGAACGCGATCTTGCGCCGTTCCTTGAGTGAGATCGATTGCGTCGGTTGAACGGACGACGGTGTCTGTAAGCGCTCCTTTCACGCAGCTCCGCAATCTCTAGCGTTAGTTTTTCAACTAGCCTCGATAAAACTTAAAACTTCGACTTGCCTCATCTCATCAGTCGTGTGTAGCGATATAGTAGCTATTTCACGCTTCTGCAGCTTACTTGGACTAGGCTCCGTCTTCCGTGGCTCCTCCGACTTCAAAGGTTGCGGGTCGGGCATTTTCGTAGGTTTTTTTCAGCGTGCGGGTGTCACCAGTTGTGGCGGGCTATGCAATGCTCTCAGGAAAACTCTCGTGTCGAAATTATCAATTTTATTTACAATTTTCTCTTTGTACAATAGTGCCACAAGACGTATCAAAATCAGACTAAAGGTTGAGCCAAACAAAAGTATATAACAAACTATTCAATTTTAGAATTTCGAATTTTGCCCAAAAAGTTTCGTGCCCCACAGGTGCTAGGTGCTAGGTGCTAGTTGCTAGGTCCTAGGTCCTAGGTCCTAGGTCCTAGGTCCTAGGTCCTAGGTCCTAGGTGCTAGGTCCTAGGTCCTAGGTGCTAGTTGCTAGGTCCTAGGTCCTAGGTGCTAGTTGTTAGGTGCTTGGTCCTAGGTCCTAGGTCCTAGAGGTCCCACGGGCTAGGTCCTATGTCCTAGGTCCTAGGTCCTAGGTCCTAGGTCCTAGGTTCAAGGTCCTAGGTCCGGAAACTACGAGCAGCTGCTGCTGAGGCTGCAGCGCGAGGTCCAAAGCGAGTGGCTGTATGTAAACGACGCACTATAGTTATAAATGAAGGCTGCGCGCCGATACCCTTATTTCTGGCCATAAATCTTGGCCGTTCGTCGTCCCGAGACGAATGTTTGTCGATGCTAGATATCGGACGACCACTGGAGCTCAAAGTTTATGTAAATTGGTACCGTTCCTGGGAAGTGTTTCGCTGGAAACTTTGTCAATCGACCTCGGACTGAATAAGGAAGTGTTCTTTTTCCATGCTCCAGCTAGATCCTAGTAGGTTATTCACAAAATCACAACAAAATAATTTGAATAAGGTTTCTTTTTTTAAGTTCATTTTAATTCTTATTAAATTAACCTTATTTATAAAATACAATCACTCTAAACTGCAAAGCAGTCTTATCTCATCATATTAAATTAATCTTATCTCATCATAGTCATCGTCATCCTGTTAGCACTCATGCTGAGGAAAGGTCTCTTCAAGCTCACGCCACCTCTCAGGATCCTGTGCCTTACTTACCTAGGAAAATATTAAAGAAAATTAATTAAAATTGCACAAAAATAACAATATTTTCAAATAGAGTTGCCTTACAAGACAAAAGACCCGATATCTATCTATTTCCAAGGGTAGGTCGATTCAAGCATAATGACAATTAGGTACAGTCGACCACACGCTAGGATACCCCTTTTTTGTTCGATTGGCGCCCTTATGCCGCGCGCGCTAAGAACTGCCATCCATGGGGTATCTGTCATTGTGGCCGTCCGTACAAACGACCTACTTAATTACACTGCTAAAGGATGATAGTTATTGCAGTGATGCGGCATAGGATTATGAGCGCCTTATCTCTACATGGTGTGTCAGAAAGGTCCTGTGACATTGAAAGGGGTCGCCTCATTTACCAATACAAGCAACTTTTACTATAAGACCAAGTGCAAAATGTCGAAAAAAAAAATCAGCTGCTCCATGCTAAAATTCGGTACCTACTGTACCAAATGTATGGAGCTGCTGATATTTTTTTCGAGATTTCACACTTTGCTCTATAGTAAAAGTTACTTTTATTGAAGAGTTAAGCGACCCCTTTCAGTGTTACAGGACATTTCTGAAACACCCTGTATAGACAAACATCTCTCTTCCACTCTTTTGATAGAGCTGTAAACTTGGATAATTGGCACCTAAGCAAGCTGCATTCAGAAATCTCATGTGAAAAATTCTCTCTGTGGCTATCAAGACGCAGCAATCCATTAATTGCCGAGATTGGGGCTTCCTCTACACAACAAGCAAAGCACCTGTGCCCTAAAAGACCCTTTGATAATTTCGATGACTCGGTTATTTCTATACCGACCTTCAACTCTAATTTAGGCGAACGAAACTTGATCTTATTCGTGAGGCCAAAAGGAGTTATTTTCAAGGGGGGCACCTGACGCCTTTGAAAATTGAGGGGTTTTTTTTTACATTAAGAGGATGAAGGCACTGACAAGCGGAGTGAGCAGGTAGAAAATCGATTGTTATTTTGTTCTATTGGTCTTTGTTGCGTTTTCTATAATATTTTTATGAGCCGGATTGGTGGGGTGAGCGACCGCCAGACAAAGGGATGTTGCAACAATAGAGATGTGCCTAAATAACAATAATAATAATAATCATGGAAGCGACCGATCAAAAAGGTGGTCTGACTTTTGGATTGGACCCTCGGGGCAGAGATACTTTACGATCTTCATAAGTTTAAGAGACTGTCAAACAAGTTTAATTTAAAAAAAATACAAATTCTTAGCTGCCAGCATTGCCTGCCTATAGTAAGTTCCTACAATTACTTCTTTGTAAAATAATACCTACTGGCAGCTAAGTTCAGGGAGAAGCAACGTAATAAGACTCATACATAAGTGTTATGTTAACCAGTTTGTTCGGATAATCGACGTTATACTGTCGTCAATCTATTTTAGCCACGAGTCCAAGACCTATCTATCTATTTTATTTGCTCATCAGTGGCTCTAGATCTGTGGCTCTGATCTAACTCTTTGGTTAATCTTGGTTCGTTAGTTCTCCGGGACTACTTTAACAATACGAGGTCTGTATGTTTATATGTATGAATTTTCCTACGACGATTACTCGAGTATCGTTAATTGGAACCTGACCAGTAAATGGGACAGAAAAAATAAGTTCGAAAATGAGCAAGTATGAAATCGGTCAAGCGGTTTTCGCGAGTTCACATTTCGCGGCGAACCACTAGTTATTTTGTCACATTATATACAGCAACCTACCACACAAGGCTAGCCAACTTAAACAAACGAATGCCCAGCTTCTTAGGAAGGAACCTAAACACACAGTCTACCCCAAACTTGAAGCACAAAACGAAAACCTACGGCCAGAAAAACAGCCCAATACCCAGAACGCGAAATATAGAGGTCCTTTGAATACTTACTTTCCTTTAAACACGAACAAAATGTTTAAAACGTATAATGACAAAGTTGTTCCTTATGAAATTTCTTCCACTCAAACTTTAGTTATAAAAATACAGTTGACTATATTTTTCCCCGATGTAGAGTCAGCAATCTCCATATCAAACAGCCAAATCCGTTCAGTCGTTTTTCGTGAAAGTGTAACAAACATCCATCCATACAAACTTCCACGCCTATTAAATAAAGTAGTGTGAAGTGTAATGCGTACCAAAGCTTTTTGATGACACAACATACAAAAATATCACGTCCATGTCCCAGAATTCCCAATCCGGGCCAAGCCTTCAAGCCCTGCTACTCGTATTTCATTCTACCCCAAGGGTCTAGAAAAGGTCTAGAACAAACAGTCCGCGCGCTAAATAATTTCATAAATCGCCATCTGCGAGTGTAATCAATAGGTCCCTTGCTAGTGAGCACAGTTTAGGAAAATCGCAGTAGAATAACTCAGCCGTGTCCTTGAAATACCTAATAACCTACGGCCACTCGTGCGTGTCTGCTCGTACGGGTTATACCTACGTAACGCGGGTTATACCTACAACCGTCCATACAAAAGTTACCTAAGGAACTTGCTTGATATACAGGGTGGCCCAAACATAGACGTCAACCGAGAAAATCTAGATAGCTGACACCGAGGGCTACCCGAATCACCCCCATGTATGTTCAGCCATTTTTTGTCGTTTAGAAGTTATGAGGCTTTTAAGGTTTTTTTGAAAAAAAATACCTACCATTGGATTTTATTTTCTAACTTTTTTTTCTTTCGACTTTTCAGAGATATTTTTTATTCTTTAGAGTCTCAGATAAATTATCTATCACCAAAAAAATAATGATCAGCTGTGGACTTTTAGAAGATACCGGAATTTTGATCCAAAGTCCAAATATGTTGTTTTCAAGAAAACGTCACTGAAATAGTTAGTATGGGGAAAAAAATAAGTAGAGGTCTGAAGAACTTTTTAATGATTTCAAAAACTTTCCCAAAGCCTCATTCTTCAGAATAATACAAAAAATCTGTCACTTTATAGGACTTTTATTCAAGTAATTTTCGATCAAAGTCGAAAAACTGGAGTTGGAAGAAATTTTATTTCAATCGATTTTCATTTATTTTGTTTGATTCGGACAAAAAACATTGCGGATCGGCTTAAAATCATCTGTCAGTAGGATCTGCATTAGAAATTCACGAAAAAATTAAAAAATCAAATGATTTAATTTTCAGACTTTTAGTTATTTTTTTTTTCTTTAAATTTATTTTTTCTTCATGTTTTGTACGTAAAGTCGATAATAAAATAATTTAAAATTCAAATAATGAAAAAAAAGAACAAAAAAAAAACAAAATATTTTATGGTATTTTTCTTTTATTTTTTCGTGAATTTCCTATGCAGACCGTGCTGACAGGCAATATTAAGCCTACCTGCAATGTTTTTTGTCCGAATCAACCAAAATAAATGAAAATCGTTTGAAATAAAATTTCTTCCAACTCCGGTTTTTCGACTTTGATCGCAAATTACTTGAATAAAAGTCCTATAAAGTGACAGATTATTTGTATTATTCTGAAGAATGAGGCTTTGGGAAAGTTTTTGAAATCAATAAAAAGTCCTTCAGACCCCTACTTATTTTTTTCCCCATACCAACTATTTCAGTGATGTTTTCTTGAAAACAACATTTTTGGACTTTGGATCAATCCGGTATCTTCTAAAAGTCCACAGCTGATCATTATTTTTTTGGTGATAGATAATTTATCTGAGACTCTAAAGAATAGAAAATATCTCTGAAAAATCGAAAGAAAAAAAAGTTAGAAAATAAAATCCAATGGTAGGTATTTTTTTTCAAAAAAACCTTAAAAGCCTCATAACTTCTAAACGACAAAAAATGGCTGAACATACATGGGGGTGATTCGGGTAGCCCTCGGTGTCAGCTATCTAGATTTTCTCGCTTGACGTCTATGTTTGGGCCACCCTGTAGAAAGCGGACAGGGCGAGCGCCTGGGATGCGCGCCTGGCACTTACCGGTCGGCCGCGCGCCGGCTGCGATTTCTCTATATCAAGTCCCTAACTGCGTTCCGAAACGTAAATACTTATGTATGAACTATGTTTTGTTCGCTTGCGCGTCGCAGAGGCGTCGCTGTCTAGTGTAGTTTGTACACACGACAGCACGTCGACCCTTACACGCTAGCACTCTACTCGGTTACGTTACGGGCGAGTTTACAACAAAAGTGTACAGTCTCACGTGCTGTCGTGTGTGCGTAGGAGTAGGTACATAATCTACTGTATAAATTCTGTAATACTGTGTCGTGAGCCACAGATTGCCCGCTCGTACCTAGTTACTCGGCCGGCTTACAACTCTGTGTGGGTAAAGTTCAATTAGGTACACGCTTGCATCAAATAGAGACTAACCTTGCCAACATGATGTGTAAATATTATCAACTTTTTTTTACAAAAATGTCACCCTTTTGACCAGTAGGCAGCGAGCGGAGTTCGCTGCCAGTAGGTTACACTCCGCAAAAGAGTTGGGCCCTTTGTAACACGTAGTATAGAGTAACGTAACGCGCCCCAAAGTCTTTTTCTCCCATTGGTAGTTGGCAGTCAGCTCTTTTCAGCATTAGATATCTATAGATTATACTTATTCACAGTAATGGATTTAGGGGGGGGGGGGGGGGGGGGTAAGGGGCTCAAGCCTCTGAGACCCTCTATAAAAATACATTTTGTATGTTTTTTTTATCTTGAATACCTACGCTCATTGGGTTCAAGCCACCTCCAAACCAAAATCCTGGATCCGCCACTGGTTATTCGATACATATCTTCAATATTTCTTCCGCGGTTTTGATACTGGTCCGCAATACCTAACACGATGCGGATATTTGTTTCAGTTTTCTAGTACGATCGGCCACAGTCACAGATACCCCATGGTAGCTCTTACCACGCGCGGCATAAGGGCGCCAATCAAACAAAAAGGGGTATCCTAGCGTGTGGCCGACTGTACCTATTTTAACCCCAGCTTAAGATTAGTAATGGCGCAAACGGACCTAAGCTGTCGATAAACTTTGTCCGCCGCGGTTTTACCGAAGACCGAGAGATGGTACTGGGAAAATTGATTTTGCCCTCCAAACCCTAACTGCATCGCAAAAATTATCCCGAGTAAATGGAGCCCGGCTTCAAGCCTTAAACCAAAAAGAAGGTGCGGTCGGCCACAATCTCAGATACCCCGTGGCATCTCTATTCGCGCGCGGCATAAGGGCGCCAATCGAACAAAAAGGGGTATCTGAGACTGTGGCCGACTGTACTATAGAAAGAACGATAGTTTCATAGAAAACCAAAAACTTTCAACTTATTCTTTGCGAGCATCCGCTCGCTGTTTGCGAGAAACAACAGACAATGATTTTGCTGAAGTCCTTTAGTTTTCAGTTTTTGACACGTAAACTGAGCGAATCTCTTTTCTCTTATTTAATACTCGTACGTATCTAGTGTCAGAGTAACTGCTTCTACATAAAGTGCCAGTTGACATTGCTTTTTACCTAATTTTGTATCGTATCGTATGAAACCAACTATTTTTTGGCGCGTTCAATAGTGCTGGGCAAGACGAGTCGTACCTTCAACGTTTCTATGCGTTGTTAATCTAAGGTACCCAAGGTAGATTGTGTTCCGTCAGAGATCTAATGGAATTTGTTTAGCGGAATAAATTGAAATGTCTACGTGAACGTGACTTCTCTCATTGCTTTGGGGCCTAATTCGAAAACCAAATTACCTATGTTGAAAGACATTTCATTATTTTAGGTAGTTAGAATACCTACTCAATTAAGCGCCTAATATTGCGTAAATATCAATCGTAAAACTACCATGCTGTTGTACCTACCTTAAATACGCCAATCAAACAAAAAGGGGTATCCTAGCGTGTGTCCGACTTTAAAAACCGGCATTTTCATATCGTTTCTTTATTAACATATAGGTATTTCTACTATTACGGACCTTCATGAGCCCAAGTGGCTCTACCATTCTAAATAGGTACTGGCAGCGACGCGCTAAGATACCCCATGGTAGCTCTTATGGCATATGGCACAAATACGTCAATCGAACGAAAAGGGGTATCCTAGCGTGTGGCTGACAGTGCCTTTGTGTGGCTGTTGAATGAATCATTATTTTTTCATCTCCCACGCTCGGAAAGTTTGCTGTTACTAGTAACTTACGATCGTGTAAAGGCCGGATTTAAACTATCTGCATTTTTGTGCGCTTCGAAATTTTAACGCGACGCCGGGCAGTCTTTCCCGCGCCCTATGGTGTTGAAAAAGAAAAAAACACTGGCCGTTTAAGTAGATGCCAAATCCCGACGGAAAATAAAACCTCATTCATAGTTCGTTTACACGCGTACTTCAGCGAAAGTGATTGTTCGTGCCCATTCTCTATACAAAACTGTGAATGTAAATGGTGCATAAGCATCTTTTAAAAAGGTAAAGTCACGGAATAGAACATTCAGAAACGCGGTTTCTTCTTATAGTCTTTTCAATATTTTGTACACATATTTATTTTATAATACCAGTAAATAAAAAAAATGCTTCGCTTCTGTTTTATCAAATAGATAATTATGTTTTGGTTTGTTAAATACATTTTTTCAAACGATATTACTAATTTCATGTTTTATCTTCTAGAAATTTTTAATTTATATGGTAAAAGTTCAGAATGTACCCGGAAAAAAAAACATTCTTTTATTTACATTATATTTGTGTCTGGATAAATAAACTAATGGGTATTATTAATAAAACGAATGGGTTTAATACCAACGAAGCTCAAAACTTTAGTGCGGCAGCCATAACTACAGTAAAATATGCTTTTAAAAGGAACTTATTTGACTCACCTGTTTTGCCTGTAAGTAGTTGTCTATAGAGTTTTTCCCGCTTGGCTAACAAAGTCATTTCCTCGCTTCTGTGAGATGAAAAGTTTTGTGTTTCGCACGAATGCAATATTATTTGCGTTTCGTGTCTCTGAATACCTCGCTACGCTCAGGTTTCTTTTTTTGAACCACTCGCTACGCTCGTGGCTCAATTTTAGAAACCTTCGCTAGCTCGGTATTCAATACAAGCACTCGCCGCAAACAATAATTTTGCATTCTTGCATAACAAATAACTATTTCATCTCCCTCGCTCGGAAAGTTTGCTGTTACTAGTAACTTACGATCGTGTAAAGGCCGGATTTAAACTATCTGCATTTTGTTGCGCTTCGAAATTTGAACGCGACGCCGGGACAGCCTTTCACGCGCCCTATGGTGTTGAAAAAGAAAAAAACACTGGCCGTTTAAGAAGATGCCAAGTCCTGAGAGAAAAAAGAGCCTCATTCATAGTTCATTTACACGCGTACTTCAGCGAAAGTGATTGTTCGTGCCCATTCTCTATACAAAACTGTGAATGTAAATGGGGCATAAGGATCTTTTAAAAAGGTTAAGTCACGGAATAGAACATTCAGAAACGCGGTTTCTTCTTATAGTCTTTTCAATATTTTGTACACAATATTTATTTTATAATACCAGTAAATAAAAAAAATGCTTCGCTTCTGTTTTATCAAATAGATAATTATGTTTTGGTTTGTTAAATACATTTTTTCAAACGATATTACTAATTAAATTTTTTATCTCCTAGAATTTTTTATATTATATGGTAAAAGTTCAGAATGCACCCGGAAAAAAAAACATTCTTTTAATTACATTATTTTTGTGTCTGGATAAATAAACTTCAGGAAATTATTAATAAAACGAATGGTTTTAATACCAACGAAGCTCAAAAATTTAGTGTGGCAGCCGTAACTACAGTAAAATATGCTTTTAAAAGGAACTTATTTGATTCACCTGTTCTGCCTGTAAGTAGTTGTCTATAGAGTTTTTCCCGCTTGGCTAACAAAGTCATTTCCTCGCTTCTGTGAGATGAAAAGTTTTGTGTTTCGCACGAATGCAATATTATTTGCGTTTCGTGCTTCTGAATACCTCGCTACGCTCAGGTTTCTTTTTTTGAACCACTCGCTACGCTCGTGGCTCAATTTTAGAAACCTTCGCTAGCTCGGTATTCAATACAAGCACTCGCCGCAAACAATAATTTTGCATTCTTGCATAACAAATAACTATTAATTCTGTTTTTTTTACTTTGTTTGTTTTACTTTATGTACCTAAGGTGTGTCTGTTTGCAATAAATGTCTTTTTCTTTCTTTCTTTCTTTATTTCTTATTTTATATTTCAAACTGAAACTAAATTAGTTTTCGGATAGACTAGCCTTTAACGATAGCCTGGCTAGCCGAATGCCTATCATAACATAACTAACCGATGCAGGGGTAAGTAATTAACTCTACTATAATAACACCGAGATAATCCGGTATTCGAGCAAAATGCCTAATTAGGTTTTGTGGAGAAATTATGACTCCCTTTATGGGCCCTCTGTGCCTCCTAATTTTAAAAATAAGTTGGAAAAGTTGAAAATGTTCAAATTGGTGTAGGTACCTATACAAGCATGTAGGACTTACCAAACCACCAATCGTGTTTTCACCCCCATGAAACAAGCACGAATCGCCTCCACACCAAACTCACGTTCGCACTCTTTTTCTTCAAAATGTAAATAATTGTAAAAAAAAATCTGTATTCTATGTCTGATCAAGCATTGGACGCCTTGAAAACAAAAGAAAAACTAGAGCGTTTTCTTCCTTTTCTACTAACGCCAACACGTTTTCTTCCTTTTCCACTAACGCCAATGAACCAGCCACACAGACATCTAAAAAGAAAAAAGTTATGCACGCACGCAAAAAGTTCCTCTTCTACAGGGTGTTAAAAGACCGCCAACAAACCCGAAAGGTATGCATACTAGACATCAATACAAAGTACTTTATCGACAAATTATTGCTGGGAAATGATTTTCGTTTTTTAGGTTATAATTTTGGAAAATATTTTATCTCGCAATGGAAGTGTAACACAAAGAAGTCATATTGCGCAAGCGTTGACATAAACTTGTGTTACTTACGCTCAAGGTACTGATGTTCAGAATACATTGCGGGTTGCAATTTTAACGTCGTTTTATGAAAGAAATATTCAAAATGTTTATATGGTTTCTTGAGAACAAATGTTAAGAACTAGATAGGTAATGAATAAATTTCTGCAAAAAAAAAAGTTTTGAAAAGTCCGACTTTGAACCTCATTATCTCGGAAACCGTTGATTTCCCAGGCATAGTTCCTTGGGCAAAAATGTTCGGTATGATGAGGAAAATACGTGGTTTCCCGCTTTGTTGGCGGTCTTTTAACACCCTGTATACCCTGTATACCTACTACCTACCTACTCTGATTAATCATACGAAGTGGAACAAGGTTGGCGAGCGTCCTGTAAGTTGCAAGCCGGGCTTCTAGGCTAGTGACAGTTCTCCTCATTAATGGGTGTACAATCGACAATATCGACTTTTTTTAGTTGCGACTTTGCGAGTGCTGGCGCTCAGGCCGCCCCATTACGGCCAGTTGTGGCAGCGGCGAAATCCGGCACACGATGGCCTAAGTTGGCTGCCGGATACCTAAGAGTTACTGTTGCCTATTTATTTATTTTAACGAAAAAAATATCTGCTGTTCCATATTAAAATTCGAAGTAGGTATCTCTGCACTTAAAAATCTAGACAAACATGGCACATCGGATGATCATAGGATTTTGTCAGAAACTTCTTCCGAAGGAAGATATTATTTTTTCAACATTGGTGGCGCTAATTAGCCTTATACGCACGCTTAAGGATAACAAAGCAAAAAAAGCAATCAAATGCCTACCTTTATTTCTAGAGGACAGCGCGGTGCCGGGTCGCGCATCGATCAGACATAAGAAAGTCCGAAGCGGGCGCAGGCGGGATGATAGCGTCGGCGCACCGAGTACACTCAGCGAAACGCTACGGCTACGGGGTTTGATCGATTGACGCGCTTATGCCGCGCGCTGTAAGAGCTACCGTAGAGTATCCCATCGTGTAGCTGACCGTAGGTATCTGCTTGGAGCTTGCGGGACCGGCTCGACCGGTTGCGGCGTGGACCGGCGAAATTACCCCGAGACTGCCTACCTTTACCTTCGCCTTATTGGAATATATTTTTGGAGTACGATTTTATTGGGTCTTGGGTCTTGAGCTCTTATATTAGGTACCATACTCACCGAACCTAACGCATATCTTCCAAAGGGGTAGGCAGGCACTGACATAGTTTGCCACGTCATCGATTTTTCCACTTTTTATTGAAAATTGCTTTTCCGGTGATAACGATTTGCAACTATAATAAATTAATTTGACGAACCTATCTAGGTATTTGTTCTGAGTACAAGTATGTTTTTAAACTTTCGTAAGCACTGCACATTTTGTACCGAAACTAGTCGGTAGTTATTTGGCCTATCTATAGTGTACCAGTGCTGGGCAAAGGCCTCTGTTTTTTTCCACTCCTCTCTATCCTCGGCCGCCTTTTGCCACCCCAGCAAAAAGGTTGTGAGGTCCTCCAGGCATCTTCGTCTCGGTCTGCCGCGGCGCCGGTGTCCATCTTGTGGGGTCCAGTCGGTGACGATTTTCGCCCACCTATCGACCCATGCGGCAAACGGGGAGGCCCCTAAAAACTTTTTTTAGAAATAAACTAGTATTTTTTTGTAGCAGGGAGATTGTCCAAACATCAGAATCTTGAGAATGCATTCGCAATCGCAGGTTGCATCAGTTTGGACGTTTGGCCACAACATCGCAAAACAAAGCCCAAAACTTTCAAACTTTTTAAACTGCTCTACTAGCGTCATCTCTTGTCGGATAGCGCAACAAATCACACAGTTTGTTTGGATAGAATAACGAAAGGTTATCCTGTGAACTATTTTGACAGCTCATCCTGAAAAACCATAGCCAATAAGCCAACATTTTTTTTTCATCGGAGAACTGTCAAAAAATGTCTGCCTGACTGATGTGATCTGCCGAAAAGTTATTTGAATTACATTTTTTTAAAACATGGGAGGGCAACAAAGCACCCGTAAAGTAACTGTGGAGAACGATAGCACCATCCAAGTGTCCCAAGAGGCTATAGACAGGATACAAACACAGCTGGCTGCACAAGTAAATATAAGATGCTCCATTACATAATTTAGATCAATGTCAAATCTTGCTAAAACAACTTGGAAGCTTTAGCTTATCATCAAACAGCAGCCTCTGATACTAACTTTCGATATATGCATTGCTTCAAAGTTACTTTCTACTGTGATTCCTCCCGGAAAACCTAATAGAATTTTAGGTTATATTTGCCTCTATTTGGGATTTTTAAGGAAAATCAAGCTTCTGCATGCCTACACTAATAATTAAATCCGTATAATGTTCGCGCCGTCCTCTTAAACTGTTCTACATCACAGCAAGCTAAATTTTAATCCTAGTTTTTTTTTTTCGAAATCCCAAAAATATATTTTCTAATAAATTTTTTCAATCCCACTTCCAGCCTCCACCAGTCAGGCAGCAGGCCCAATACGCGCCGCCGCCGCCTTACTACGACCAGAAGCGGCAACAAGACTTTGCTAAGGAGGAGGCATACTGGGCCCGCCGTATCGAGGAGCTAAAGCGTGCTCACGAACAAATCAACAGCGGTATGATCAATGAGTACCAGAAGACACTGAAAGAGTCCAATGAGCTCTTCAATCTGGTTCAAGGGGACAAAGTCGTCAATAAACTGCCACCCTGTCAAGAGGAGAAAGCCAAAGTGAGTTATACTTCAAATTTTAAGATCCCTGCAGTGCCATTTTGTGGACATGGCATAGGCTTTCTTTACCATCCTCTCCACACAGCATTCTCAACTTAGGCCACAAGAAAGGCACAGCGAATTAAGTTTTTTTTTTTCTTCTGTATTCATCAATTTGGCAATCTGTTTGCAACAATGGGCCATTCACTTGTCAGTTCAAATGGCTATCCGAGGAAATGGACCCAGTGAGCCTTTCTCATGTTCTGCTGGTGAATCAATTTTTCAGGGTGGGGATACTATGTCTCGTCAATCGGGTGAATTGCACACTGCCTGTGCCTTCAAGTTCAGCCGTGAATTCGTTTACATGTTTTTACTAATCATAGCGACAACTTGCTGAGTGTATGATAGTGCATGACGCTTCATTCAGCAAATATTGATAAATTGATAATGATTGATTTGTTCATTGATTTATTAGGAATGTTTCCATCATGAAAAAGATATGGGTGAATGACCCAAGCATTTGTTAGTTTGCTTATTGTTGATTGTTTTGTTCAAAATAAGTCTTTTCTGTTGTAAAGAATTTATTTACCCCACAACAAACATAGCTAAGGGAAACCTCATAGCTCATAGCTCTTTGCTAAGCTAGTAACATTGCAGTAACTAGGTGCTGGAAAACCCTGGAACCTGACCTGAGTACCTTCCACAAGGAAGTCCCATTGTGGTCTTGATGACCTGGACAATGCGTTGCTCAAGTGATCTGTATCATTTATGCCCCACCCATTTCAACTTTATTCTTAGTGATTATTGATTTATTTATTCCCTATCTTTTGCTTCCAGGTCCTCCAATGCTACTCAACAAACCCTGACAAGTCCCTGCTGTGTTCAGTGCTAGTGAATCAATTCAATGACTGTGTGTGCAAGAGTCGAGTGTCCGCCATTTCGGCTTCCTGAGCGCGGAGCCTATGTTGCTGTGTAAATAAAAACTAAATAAAGCTTAGAGAAACAAACTTACATTCTATAATCAATAACTTGTAGAGATCGGAAGGGTATGCTTTGAGGAACATCTGCATGGTTTAGTAGTAATATATTACTTATTAATATTCTAATTGCTGTATGAATAAACTGTTAATTTAATGTTCGGGTGATTTATTACAGTGGTTTTAGTATGCTACCAGTTCCACAAATACTTTCATACATAGAGGATTTTCAAACTTTGAGTCAATATTGAAATCAAATGTATAATTGACTATCAACAACTCTGGGCAATGACAAAGTTATAATACCAAAAAATACAGTTGTTAACTGTTTAAATAACTATACATTTAGGACAAGATAATCTAGAAAAGCGAAAATCGAGATTGAGTCTCCTAACAAATAGTTTGAGTATCCATTGTAATATCAATAAAACCTCTGGACATTTAACTAAAATGCTCCTTGCCAGCAATGATACTCTCCACCCTCATACGTTGCCGTGATGTCAGTGGGTCAGGGGTCATCTTGTTCATATAACGCCGCGGGGGGATCTTGTGGGACAGGATGCCCTGTGAGAACTCACGGTGGACTCTAACACCGTCTAGAGCATTTGGCTGCAGTCTTTCGAACATGTGGAGCTCTCGCATGAACTGCTTGTGCTGCTTGACCGTGGCCCAGTGGTAGCGGTGGCGGCAGACAACACGACTGGAAGGACGCTTTTAGTTGAGTACCGTAATGCACTTTTAATTTGATAGACAAATGTTGAGGGGGGCTCTCTGTTTTATTACATTTGGATTAAAATACATTACTTTTCCATACATTTGGTGCAGACTATCTGTATATAGCAGATCATTTATTTTTAACCCGATTTTTCTAGTCCTCTAAATTTGTTCTATTAATCTGTAGCTATACTAGCTGTACTAGCCAAAGTATTGGACCAAGAACCAAAGATAAAAGCAGAAGAATTTAACTTACTAAGCCAAACGGAGGTTGGTATAAGACGGATGTACGCTGACATCAGATCTGGCCAGTTCAGGGAACCCAGGGTAGAGAGGAACCCGAATTCTCTGCTTCGGTTCCTTCTTCTGAGTTGGTAAAATAGCTGCCATGGCTATGTTAGATCAATAACTTGGAAGTAACACAAACACATTGTATAAGTTCTAAGAAAACGAGAATCCTAAAAAATTGTCTAAGAAAGACTGACAAGTGTTGCCATGGTGATGGGGTTGTGAACTCATGTTGAAAATATTAACAGATTACTTCGGGGATAAGATTGGCACTAGACTAAGTTTGGCTATTTAGCAGTCAGGTAATATTTTTTACTTGAAATTATACAGCTTATTATTTAACATGGTAAGTGTATTTAACTAAATCAATCAGCAGCAACATCTTTCTTCTTCTTTAGCTTCTTGCTCTTCTCAACATTGGTTTGCAAATAGTTCGCCTCCTTCTTAGCTTGAGATATCTCGGCCCGAAGCCTCTGCTTGAACGCGGCCCGCTCGTAGGCTAGCCTTTCACTCAAATGCACCCATTTGAACCGAGGAATGTACTTGATGTTCCAAATCATGTCATAGTAACGCGATCTTTTCCGTGTACCTATTTTGGTATTGTTCAGTTTGGCTGCGACTAGTTTAGCTACTTTCTTCTTCTCAAATTCAACCCATCCTTCTGTGAATTGGTTCGGCACGCGTTTCCGACGCTCGCCGGGCTCTGGAATAAAAGTAGTTAAGTTAGGACATTGATAACTCGAAACATTTTAAAGTTTCTAACCTCAAAATACTCACTTCCACTTGGTTGAAGATAAATGCGTTTAACATCGCCAAATTCACTGAATGTCTCGCGGATCTTGGCCACATTCATGTAAGGAGGGATGGTAGATAAATAAATAATGCCACGCTTCTTGATTTTCTTCCCATTTACACTTTTTTCTGGTTTGCCACTATCGGATTCGTTTCCAAAACTGTTTTGAGTGTCACTATCTATGTCCGATCCATTTTCAGGCACTCTGTTCATCGTTTCCACTTCAGGCATCACGAGATTTTATTGAAAACCCCAGTAAGTACATTCAAATTCTTTTACAGGATTTATTTCTTGAAAAACAAGGAAAACTTCACGTGTTTGTTGATAATTTTCTAGTCTGTTCTGTGTTGTTTTTGACAGTTTACAGCACAGATTACAGGTGTACTGCGTTCCGTAATCATAAATAGAAATACTTCATTCATTCATTCAATGACACAAGGTACTCTCCTCTCTAGTCTGTGGACAATCTGTCAAAATCGTCAACAACAACACGACGAATTTAATTTTGTTAAATTTTCATTTCCTGCTTCGAATTTACCTCTACGATGGGTTGCGATGGTGGTACGATCCCTCGCCGAGATGAGCTCGTCCGTATGAAGAAGAAGCCCGAGCAGGTAAGACCTACAAACCACTTATTTCACAAAACTTGTAACCTCAATTTCCATTTCCTTTACCCAGCTTCTTCTTCAAAGAATCCGTATCTAGCGCGTGCAGCTGGCCATAAAATGTTAGTCCCAACTTGACTCACCAACCGTAGCTAGATAATACAACCGTTACATTCACTTCAAATACATAACTTTATTTTTTTAAGTAGTCTGTTTTACCTCCTACTGCTGGGCAAAGGCCTCCCCTTGTGTCCCCCACTCTTTTCTATCTGGGGCCACCTCTTGCCACCCCGGTAAAAATGTTTCGAGATCGTAAACTGCTACATTGACAAAACAAATTGTTACACATGCTCATCTCATCTCCATATCACGATTTCAGAAAGACAAAGATGCTGAGCGCTCGTTCAAGTGGCGCAACTGCGCACTGTCGCAGCAGAAGCTCCAGACGCCGGTGGTCGCGTGCAGTCTGGGCCGTCTGTACAGCAAGAGCTCGGTGCTGGAGGCTCTACTTGACAAAGAGACCAAGCCAGAGTCTATTAGCCACATTAAGAACATGAAGGTAGGCTGGAAATGTTACTTTTCTTTCCTGATTCTTATGAAGACTGGTTTTCTCTGTTAGACCTAACTAGGTTATAGATAATACTATACTATACTAGACGAAAAGAGAATGGTTTACGTTCTGGGCAAGACAAGCCCAATCAGTCTAAAATAATATGTCCTAGGCACCACAGAATAGTCTGCTGTATGTAGTGGTCCTTGGAGCGGATGGCTAGGCCTATACCATAGAGGTGGACTGATGATGATGATGTAGTTGTCCTACCTATTCAAATCTTTTACTTGTATAAACCAAAATAAGTATTGCATTGTTTCTTTCCCCCCCTTAGGACATCAAGGACCTCCAGCTAACCAAGAACCCGGCCTTCAAAGACTGTGAGCACACCGAGGGGACAGTCGGGGACGGCAGTGCTCCGTACATCTGTCCCATCAGCGGGCTGGAGATGAGCGGCAAGTTCCGCTTCATCTTCCTCTGGAGCTGTGGCTGTGTTCTGGCTGAGAGGGCCCTAAAAGAGGTCAAGCAGAATATCTGCCATATGGTAAGATACTTTGATAGTCTCTTTATTAAATTCACTTTAAAAATATTGTTTTTTTTTGTTGTTCTTGATAGGAAAGTGCCCCACTGTGCATTCCATCTTATTTTGGACCACCATTCTGAACAAACCCCAACACAGAATGCAAAGAATAATCAATAGTGTCTGTAAGAGGGCGTCCACTAATTACGTGAAGTGATTTTGGTGATTTAATGGACCAACGTCATTTAATGGACGTCCCCTAATAGCCTACAAATAAGTTCTTCTATTTCTCTGAGGCATGCTGAAATAACTGGAGAAGCTATCAAGTGCTTTTTTTTAATCCCGACAATTATGCTTCTCCACAGTGCCAAAAGCCATTCACAGACAATGATGTGATAGTCCTAAACGGAACTGACGAGGACATCGCCGCTCTCCAAGTCAAGATGGACATTCGCGTCGCTAGCAGAAAAACTGGCAAGAAATCGAAGGCTGATAAGAAAGATGTTAAAGTTGAATGTACAGTGACGTCCAACACTGCACCATCGACTTCAGGGACTGCCTCAACCTCCATAGAGTTTGTAACAGAAACAAAAGAAGAAAAAGAAATAAAGCAAGAGCCAGAATGTAGCCGCAGCAACAGTAACGCCACTAAAAAAGAAATGGAAACTATTCCTTTGTCGCTACCCAAGTTTAACCCATTGAAGCAAGGTCGTGGACACTTTGGCTCGAACAAGAGGGCATTTTCAAATAATTTAGTACAAGACCCTTCATACAAGAAGACGAAGAAGGACTACAGTGTTGCTAAAGATCCGCAAAGCAGCGAGGTATACAAGTCCTTGTTCACGTCACACCAGAGTGAGACAGACCAGCAGAGGGCTCATTGGGTTACTTATAATCCGTTTTACAATTGATAATATGTTCTGCAATGCATGTAGATAGTGCCGTAATGTGTTTGTTCCCTCTTTGTATAGTTATAATTACATTAAGATATTACTTTTAAATAAATTAAGGTATAACGAAAAAGTTGTTTGGTTTCAAAAAGCTTCTATTTAACATAGTATTGCACATAGAAAATTGCACATCAGTATAATCAATAATTTTAGCTCATATTTTGTGCATATTCAATTCATGCCAAATTATAAATTAATTAAACACTTGATGGAATGTTACATAATCACAACTAGAAAACCTATTTTTTGACACTAAAATACAATAAATTCAGACTCCACGTTGGCACATACATCGCCAAACTTCGAACGTTTCGCTATCACCACCAAAGAAAACTTTTTTTACTTGTCACGTTTTTGTTAAGTGGTTTTCCAAAATCTCAATTCAGGGGCCTTAGCCTGTAGCGCAATGGTGCCGAAATGGTGCCGAAATGCTCCAAGTTGACGGCTTCAATTACGATTTATTAATGCTGTCGGTCCTTTAAATATTTTGTAGTACAGCAAAGAATATTCTGATTCGAATTCTAGAGGATTAGTTCCCTGGTTTTAGGAGAAAAAATTGAAACCCCGGTTTTGTCCTTCTGCAGGGACGCCATCGACACGCCATTTGCGTTACAGACTAAGGCCCCTGGTAGTAGATATTTTGAGCTTGTAGGAAATGCTGTCTATAACTAGACAGCATTTCCGCCAAACTCTATTTTAGGCCCCAAAAAATAATACTGGGTCTTATGTGCTTATTTGTGCTCGCCTTTTGGGATAACATATTTATTGGTAGCTTTATGTACCGTTGCTCAAAGATATTTTTTTCATAGATGAGTGGGTACTGGCTATCCTTAGGTAGCGCTTTCAGCCTGCATGGAAGCCAGTGTGGCCTCGATGATCAGGTTAAAGTCAAGCTCGTTGAGACTGGCCTTCGCCGTCAGTAGGTCCAGGAATGTGTCCAGCGGTGAGAGACACTCCCCTGACGGCAACGCTGCTATACCTGGGAAAGAAAGGATATTTCTATAAACACTTTTACTGCTGACATCTGTAGAGCAGTGGGAATTAGCTCAATCGAAAGACCACAGTATGGTGGACAGTGACAAGACTTTTAAAAATAACTGTCGCTGTCTCGTGTCCACCCCTCAGGAGGACAGCAACAACTAAAACAATTCCAATATTTGGTAAAATGCGAGGTCGTTTGTCCACTAATCTACTAGGGGGCCAAGCGGCAAGACTCTAGGACCGCGGGAAAAAATGCTGGAAGGGGTTGTCCGATGATCGAAGCGAGAGTGCTCTTGTGATCCTCTAATTTCAAGGAACCAGCTTATTTTGCATTTTCCGCGCTAAACAGGTCAGCATTTAGTGGATGAATAGAGGTCGCACGCTATATGGATGCGTACATACCGGCGGATCCCTGGTACATACCGGCGGGGTCCCTGGTCGCGCGGTGCTTGGCCCCCTGTCTCCTCGCGCCCTCTCCGCTCAGCAGTGTCCCAGCGTGGTCTCTAGCCCTCAACCGTAGCGCGGAGCGGTGTGACCAGCCCGCTAGATGGGTCCCTGGTACATACCGGCGGGGTCCCTGGTCGCACGGTGCTTGGCCCCCTGTCTCCTCGCGCCCTCTCCGCTCAGCAGTGTCCCAGCGTGGTCTCTAGCCCTCAACCGTAGCGCGGAGCGGTGTGACCAGCCCGCTAGATGGGTCCCTGGTACATACCGGCGGGGTCCCTGGTCGCACGGTGCTTGGCCCCCTGTCTCCTCGCGCCCTCTCCGCTCAGCAGTGTCCCAGCGTGGTCTCTAGCCCTCAACCGTAGCGCGGAGCGGTGTGACCAGCCCGCTAGATGGGTCCCTGGTACATACCGGCGGGGTCCCTGGTCGCACGGTGCTTGGCCCCCTGTCTCCTCGCGCCCTCTCCGCTCAGCAGTGTCCCAGCGTGGTCTCTTGCCCTCAACAGTAGCGCGGAGCGGTGTGACCAGCCCGCTAGATGGGTCCCTGGTACATACCGGCGGGGTCCCTGGTCGCGCGGTGCTTGGCCCCCTGTCTCCTCGCGCCCTCTCCGCTCAGCAGTGTCCCAGCGTGGTCTCTAGCCCACAACAGTAGCGCGGAGCGGTGTGACCAGCCCGCTCGATGGGTCCCTGGTACATACCGGCGGGGTCACTGTTCGCACGGTGCTTGGCCCCCTGTCTCCTCGCGCCCTCTCCGCTCAGCAGTGTCCCAGCGTGGTCTCTTGCCCTCAACAGTAGCGCGGAGCGGTGTGACCAGCCCGCTAGATGGGTCCCTGGTACATACCGGCGGGGTCCCTGGTCGCACGGTGCTTGGCCCCCTGTCTCCTCGCGCCCTCTCCGCTCAGCAGGGTCCCAGCGTGGTCTCTTGCCCTCAACAGTAGCGCGGAGCGGTGTGACCAGCCCGCTAGATGGGTCCCTGGTACATACCGGCGGGGTCCCTGGTCGCACGGTGCTTGGCCCCCTGTCTCCTCGCGCCCTCTCCGCTCAGCAGTGTCCCAGCGTGGTCTCTTGCCCTCTAAAGTAGCGCGGAGCGGTGTGACCAGCCCGCTAGATGGGTCTTGGTCGCGCGGTGCTTGGCCCCCTGTCTCCTCGCGCCCTCTCCGCTCAGCAGTGTCCCAGCGTGGTCTCTTGCCCTCAACAGTAGCGCGGAGCGGTGTGACCAGCCCGCTAGATGGGTCCCTGGTACATACCGGCGGGGTCCCTGGTCGCGCGGTGCTTGGCCCCCTGTCTCCTCGCGCCCTCTCCGCTCAGCAGTGTCCCAGCGTGGTCTCTTGCCCTCAACAGTAGCGCGGAGCGGTGTGACCAGCCCGCTAGATGGGTCCCTGGTACATACCGGCGGGGTCCCTGGTCGCGCGGTGCTTGGCGCCCTGTCTCCTCGCGCCCTCTCCGCTCAGCAGTGTCCCAGCGTGGTCTCTTGCCCTCAACAGTAGCGCGGAGCGGTGTGACCAGCCCGCAAGGGTCCGTCGCGCGCGACCCTCGCCCACGAGCTGGATCAGACGCAGCTTGCGGTCTACCGATTTCGGGGCTTCGTCCTTGGCTGTTGAGGAAAATGGGCTGGTTATTTACACTGTCTTGAATTTTTTTTTAATAACAATATTATAGTCATTTGCTTTGCGGTTAACTGGCTTTGGAATTTCGTCCTTATCACATTTTTTTTTTGTGAACCAAGTTGTCTCACATAAGCTTGTATAGGTACGTCTAGTTCTGAAAGGACTATTTATTTAGAACTAGGTATTTAAAACAGCAACTTTGAACAGACATAGGCGAGTCTGATACAACAACAAGTAAAGCGCTTACAAGTTCACACACTCGTAAAAGTTTTGACGTAAGAATGTAAAAACTCTTAAACACCACTTCGATGTATAGTTACCAGTAACGATAGCCTTCAGCACGTCAATATGCAGCTCGAGCACATTCCTATGCACGTACTGAGCGAACTGTTGCGCCGGCAGCGCTTTATACGCCAGGTATGTGAAGAATGACGCGAACCCTTGGGGCAGAGGGAACGCCACGCTGTCGGCCGCCAGGTAGTATTGCTCCAACACTTTGAACAGGATCAGGGCGTGCGTCGGGTCTAGGTCATCGCTGGAATAATGAAATGGAAAGGTTTAAAGTTGGAATTCGCGAGTACAGAAGGGTAACATGGCAGGTGCAGGGTTGGCTTTTATCTACGCATGCCAGTAAGCCCTATGTCCCAGATATAATAAAAGGATTTAATTATCATCAAACGTAAGTACAATATACCTACACCTGCCATGATAGCCCTACTGATCAGAACACGTAACATGGCCAATGGAGGTGGGCAACACCATGGCGATACATGACTACTCATTACGGCAACATTACATTTTTAGTTCCTTAGATTTCCGCCAGCAACCAATGGGCCTTGCTTGTTACGTGTGTAGCTTGTAAGATACATTTTGTACATTAGGGACAGCACATAACAAAAGAGCAACTTAAAATAACGAATGCGAATCCCATACGTATAGTTGGTGGACTTAAAAATGTGAATCAGAGGCCTTATTACTGTGGCGCTACCTGCCAAGTTATTAATAGTACATTACTGCCGCGATCTGTAATGAGTGCGTTTCTGGCGCGCTTTTGATGGCCGACAGAGCGCAGCGTAGCGCAGCTCAAGGCCCTCACAGTGCGGTCAGCATTGCAGCCCTTGATGGACAAGCTGAAATGAAGGCCGAGACCGAAGGTCGAGGCCTTTATAGCGCAGTCAGCAAGGGCTGCAATGATGACCAAACTTGAGGGCCGAGAGCGTAGCTAAGCTAAGCTCGAGGCAATCATAGCGTGGCCAGAAGCGCACTCATTGTAGAACAAGGCTTGTATAGTGCTTTACTCAAACAATGCGAGTAATTAAAATATTAATTACAATAGTAATTAAAATAGTAATTTAATTAGCTTACCATTTGTCGTAGATTAAGTACTTTTTGTCGATTTTCCATTCCGCAAACTTTTTGTTGGTAAGCTTGCTTGTATTTTTCTTTTGACTTCGTGGCAATAAATTTCCAATTACTAATTTCGCTTGATTTTGAATGTCCGGCGGTGTTAAACACATTAAATCCGAGGATTCGTCGCTTTGAGAGTTCACTTTTTCAACAAAAACACAGAAAAAAATCACTTCGAACAACGCGCGAAAAGTCGAAAACAATATGGCCGCGCTTTTTTTTTCTGTGCAATGTGTCGACTGCCAGTACCCATACAGCCCAATTCTAAATAAATACTTTTTGCACCTGATGTTTGAGTTCTATTTATGAAACAAAACTCGACATTAATGGATTTTCATACAGTTTTTCTGGCCGCAAAACACGTCATTAATGAAATTCCATACAACTTTTCTGGCGCCTAATCCAAGTAGCCCGCAAGTCCGACTTTGCTCAAAGAAGGTTGTCGAATTAATATCCACATTACGAGCTTTTTTGAGTAAAATAAATTCACGTCACTTCACATACAACAAAAAACAAAACAGCAACGAAAAACGATATCACCCCGCAGAATCGACGTTGCGCAGTTTGGTAGCGACGGAACACATAAAAAGCACCAAACAACATTGACCCCTCCTGTTCCGTACATAAAAGCAAATCCTCTATGCGACAGACGGCGCGACATGGCATTTTGGGACTTCGTGAATGATTATATGAGTGGCCCATAAATCCTGTGGAATGCATATCTTTATCACCGTTGTGTTGTGAACAAAGTGAATAATAGCAAAAAATAGACAGTTTGGTAGCGATGGAACACAGAACGGAATCACAACACATAAATATACCCACAACTCTCGATATCAATGACCTGAATACAGAAAAATAAAGCAGAAACCATAAATACAACACAAAATGCCCTTTTCCTCCGTACATAAACGAACTGCACGGCTGTACCATGTACGTTCTCGGAGGTAGTTCTAGCTATTACACTTACAATGTCTTGATGATAGTACCACAGTGGAGCATCAGTCAGAGATCAATCCTGCAATGTTTTGGGCAGCGTCACTCTCGGCACCTCATAGATGACTAAGGAAAAGGAACGGCTCTAAAATAGACCCCTGTGGAACTCCCATCTTTATTAGACCTGTATTTTGATACAGAAAACAATGGCAAAAGACAAAGCGCTGTTTGGTAGCAACGAAACCCAGGACAAGCACAAAAGGCAAGACAAAAGACGACTATCAAACTGAAAAACCAAATAAGAAAACGAAACCCGTTCCCCCTCGTACATAAACGCAAATCCTCTATGCTGGTTGTCCCTCGGCACGGCGCCCGAGGCGCGACAGACGGCGCGACAAAGCGCGCGCGAAGCGTCAAGCTGCGCGGCGGCCCAGCGGGTGGCTGTAGCATGGACGTGTGCGCCGCCGTCGCCTCCGCGCATGAGGTGAACGGAAACCTCACGCAGGTTCTGTATCCGGCAGCGTGAGGAGCGGAAAGTTGCTGGTTAATTTTTTTGTTAGTAGAGTAGGTAGTTTGAGAGGAAGGAAATAGAATTGGGCAGATTAACTTTGACAGCCGTTCTTCTATGGCCACGCCCGTTATAGGTGCCATCTATGAAATGCTTTGTGAATTTGTGCTGAAAACGGAAAGAGTAGCTTGAGGGTAAATATAAAGAGGAAAACTTCAGCTCTGCGAGAGCATGCTGCAGGGTTGTAGGTCAGAATAATTGAACAAGCAAGCGAAGCGAGAAAAAAATCCTCTTTTTGGATGCGTTTTTTGCTAAAAAACGAGCTGTCAAACGAGAATCCCGATTTTTCTTTCACTGGCGGCGCTAGTGGACCCCCTTCCGTACCTACGTCTTAAGGCGAGCACAGAGAAATGAACGCTGTCTCTAGATTTGATTTGACGCTGACTCACCGCGGCCACGATATGCTCCTGCTTGCTGGCGGTACACAGATCCAACTCATGGAAGGGTAGTGGGTCGACGTTGGCGAAGGAGGCACGCCTCGCTGGCACACTGCCCAGTCCGAGCGCCGGTCCGGACGCTTGAGGGGAGTGCGGGGTGCTGCAACGCGATAGGGCCTCGGGCTGTGGGGGGAAAATGATAGAAGATAGAAATACATTTATTAATAGCCACATTTGTAATAGCAATACCACTCGCTGACGGTGAAGGAAAACATCGTAAGGAAACCTGAGCGTATGAGGCATTATACCCTCAACGCAAAAATCGCCAACCCGCATTGAGCACGCGTGGTGATTAAGCTCTCTCTCTCTCTCTGAGAGAAGGCCTTTGCCCAGCTAGTGGGACATGTACAATTGTACAGGCTACATCTTACTAATAGCCACAGAAATAAAATTATCAAAAATAAACATCTGTTCTTCACCAGCTTTACTACAGGAACCTTCTGGATAGATTAGAAATGGGAATAGGCCCAGAATAGATACCTGTGGAACTCCTAAGATAATGGATAAATGGGAACGGCCCTAAAATGGATCCTTGCGGAACTCCTGTTTTTATCAAGGATATCTTTAGAAACCACTTGTAGAAACGTACCTGGTAACAATGCAGGCTGACTCGTAGCTTGTCCAAGACCTTGCT
The DNA here is from genome assembly GCA_949319315.1 of Zelleria hepariella. Classification (NCBI taxonomy): domain Eukaryota; kingdom Metazoa; phylum Arthropoda; class Insecta; order Lepidoptera; family Yponomeutidae; genus Zelleria; species Zelleria hepariella. The sequence goes on from OX439382.1 coordinate 15,167,906, forward strand.
AGGCTCAAAGCGGGCCGTGGCGCGTTTGTTCAGCGCACCCCACAGCCTCGTCCACATGTCTTCAGCGAACTGGCACACGCGCTGTCTCGGCGCTAGCACCACGACCGCACTGTTCCACAGCTTCTCTTGGCTCACTGAGACTACTATGTCGCGGACCTAAAACCAAAAATTCCTGATTAAACTGAGATTAAACTACACTACTCACGTGGAGGAATTTACAGAAATGTTTGTATTTTGTAATTATGAGACGGTTTTGTCGGAATTGCAGTTACTTCCTTGTTCATCCACGGGTCTTCCCTCAATCTCTTACCTTAACATGAGCGAACTTGTCATGCCGCGTGAAAGGCAGTTGTTCCATAAGAGGCACAGACGCTGCGGGCAGTGAGCGTCTGGTCAAAGCGTGCGCTGCGCCGACCAGAAACTCTTGCATGGCTCGCTGGAACGAGCCGAGCCCGTCCCGCTGGTTCAAGCAGAGCCACGAGATTAGCTGTGGAAGAGGTGTGAGGTTTTACATTGGATCGTACACAAGACAGCACGTAGGACGTACCTGGTAGTGGTAGGACGTACTTACAACAGAACAACAATAATTCAGCTGAATTATTGCCATGAACGAAACTTCGCTGACCAAAAATAGCTCAGTTTAGCTTAAAAAATTATAAAACCTTGAAAAATTTTAATTTCCTGACACGCTGCTATCGTCCAACCTTAAGTAATAAAATGTTCACCTCCTCAGCAAGCACAAAGTTCCCGCTATGCAGCAGCAAATAGTGCAGAATCGCCATCTTATTTTCAACCACGGACGTGGTTTTGAACGCCGCAACTAGATCTTTCTCTGGCACGTGTAGCGTCACCACGTCTAGAGTGTTCAGATCGACCATGGCGTTGGGCCCCCAGCCAACGATTGGCGCCAAGCTTGGCCCAGCGTCTGTCTCCTCGCTGGGCAGTACGATGTGATTGCAAGGCTCGTGGGTCACGCTCACGTCCAATAAGTGGGTGAACAGCATTGGGATGTTCACGAGGAGGTGGTCGTCTGGAAGAGAAGGCGGGCTTTGAAACGGTTGCTCTTTGAATGTGTTTTTTTTTAAATCTTTCTCGGTCATATAGCCAAAGAAGTTTGCTTTGTCCTACGTGTAATTCCGAACAACTGTTTGACCACACAAATCATGACGTCGACAACAGTTGTCTCAGTTACTGACCCATATCTTTGGAAAACCGAGTAATGTTTGACATAACCTTTGAAATAGCTTCGATATCTCACTAGTTTTCCGCGCGCCCTACAGTTATCGCTGCAGGGTCATTACGATGGTGGATGAGAGCCCAATCAAAGCGATCAAGATGGCGGGCTTCTGGGAGCGCGAAGTGTGACAAGGACGTCGACGCCTCCGACAAAAGAAGAAGAGAGACAGGAGAAGAAGATAGGATAATTTCTCACCAGCATACAGGGTGTAGGAGGGCCGCAGAGTCTTGGCCAGAGCCCAGGGTAGGTCGGGCACCACACTGTGCACCACACAACCGTGATGCAGCAAAGTCACCGAGTAGGCGAAGTTAACACCGCCCTCCTTCAGCTCGGCACTCTCTTCGGCGAGGAGGGACGATGTAGAGTCGTCCAGAGGCTGTGGGAGATTTAGGGCCGGTTTCTGAATTGAGAAATTCACTAAGTTCATACGTAAGGCGCCGTGCATAGTGAATCGCCCGCGCAAATAGAAAAATGCACAAAATCGATTCCTGTATCAAACAAATTGAAAATGTTCACATATCAAACCCTAAAATTAGGTGAGAGCTATCCAAAACAGACAGTTTCGTGTTGACAGTCATAAACGTTTTGATGATATTATGGCTGAAAAAAAATAGGAGGCGCACTTTTTTTCAACGAAAATATCTTGCAATCTGTTATGGATATCAACATGAAACTGGTTGTGTTAGATAGGTCTCGCCTAATTCTAGGGTTTGATATGTGAACATTTCCGATTTGTTTAGTGTATTTGATACAGGAGTCGATTATGTGCATTTTTCTTTGCGCGCGGGCTAATTAATTATGCACCGCGCCTTAATTATCGTTCTATCACGTTATTTTATGTGACATCTGCAGAGACAGAACGATACTAAAGTATTTGATTAGTGAAATTCTTAATTCAGAAATCGGAGGTAAAAATTAATTTAAAAAATAAACTAGGTATTTAAGTCCATAAAGGAGTGGCGATCTCGAGAGGGGAATAGATCCGTTGGCAGACCACCTGTCTGACGGTCTGGAGATACAGCCCGCGTAGCCGAGCCAAGGGCACCTAATATTGCTTAATCGCAGGTCAAGCTAGGATATAAAAAGCTCTTCGGTACTAACCTTGTAGAGGTAATGGTAGCAGAAGCCTAAAAGGGACCCAACAAAGTGACTGGCAATAACCTATCTTATAAGTACTAAATAAGGAAGCAGGTAACTAACTATGCTCCTCAGCAAAAGAGACAATGAGATTGATTTCGTTTCGTCGTTTTTATGATTAAAACAACATCGGCCCAAGCACTGAACCTTGAGGCACACCATATGATATTTCGCGCGGTAGGTACCACTGGTACCAACCTTTGTAGAGGTAATGGTGGCAGACGCAGAGCATGCCGACGGGGTCGCATACGATCTGCAGGTCGAGGGAACAGTCGTGCACGCGCAAAGGGATCGGCCCAAGTTCTGGCCCTTGAGGCACACCATATGATATTTCGCACAGTACCACCTGTACCAACCTTGTAGAGGTAATGGTGGCAGACGCAGAGCATGCCGGCGGGGTCGCATACGATCTGCAGGTCGAGGGAACAGTCGTGCACGCGCAAAGGGATCGGCCCAAGTTCTGGCCCTTGAGGCACACCATATGATATTTCGCACAGTACCACCTGTACCAACCTTGTAGAGGTAATGGTGGCAGACGCAGAGCAGGCCGGCGGGGTCGCACACGATCTGCAGGTCGAGGGAACAGTCGTGCACGCGTAGAGGGACGGGGTCGTCTTCATACTCGCCGCACGCCGCGCCCCCGCCCGAGTGGGGCAGCTGCGGCAGGCTGAGGGGGATGTTGAGCTGCGGGACATGGGGGATCTTATTGAACGAGCGAGCGAAGTTCTCCGAGTCTACTGGAACAATCCGGCGTTTGTATGTATGTATGTATGTTTGTATGTATGAATGTTCGTTCGACGATAACTTGAGTAAATTCGTTATGAAATTTGGTAGGCGGGTAAATGAAATTAAAAGAATTTTTAAGTTCGAACATGAGCCAAATCGGTCAGGGGGTTGCCGAGATATCGGGTTGTTAAGTTTATATGGGGTCGCGAGTTCACAGTTCGGGGCGAACCACTAGTTAATTTAATTCCACGGGATCCTACCAGCTGCGCTATGGAGCATCAGGACAGATATGAAGATGCGACGAGTAGAAACCGCAGTAGATTAATTAAACTCCCGGCGTAAGCATAAAATCAACAATATGTTCGCCCCAGAGCGGCAAAGAAGTGATCACAAATAGATCTGGGCTACTGTACCGTAACTTCTCTACATATACAAGCGGCCTGAACCCCATTCCAATTCGTTCCTCCAGAAAATTTTAACAACCCCTTTTGTGCCGCCTTCTGAGTGTCTCCCGCCTGGACATAAATTGCCATGGGCGACCTGGAAGTCTCTAAACCACCTGAGGACCCAGGTCGGCCGAAGCAAGGAAAATATGGCCAGGTGGGGTTTCTCGGATAGTGGCAACTTGAACTGTTTGTGTGGTACCCCGCAAACCATGATGCATCTCTCATGACCTGCGTGGCCTAACACCTGCACACTGGAGAACCTTATGGCGGCTAATAAGAACGCAGTTAGCGTTGCGGAATTCTGGGCTAAAGCCATTTAATTTTAGATTAAGAAATCGGTCTGCTATCGACACGCAAAGAAGAAGAATGAAATGGGATTTATTTTTATTGTTTTCGGGGACGATTGGCGCGTTTTAGTACTTCTAACATAATTGAACTTGCGAGCGAAGCGAGGGAAGTTCTCCGAGTCTACTGGAACAATCCGGCGTTTGTATGTTTGTATGTATGAATGTTCGTTCGCCGATAACTTGAGCAAATTTGGTCGGATCGTCATGAAATCTGGTAGGCGGGTAAATTATAAGAACTTTTAAGGCGCTCTGCTTAGAGTCTTAGTCGATATTTAGGTATATGAGGGGGTGAAGCAGAGGAAGTGACGGGGGGAAGCCACCCCCTCTGCGAGGCGCTGTACAGATTACAAAAAAATACAGATCAGAATCCCGCCATACTAACGTTCGGAACTTAGTTGCGGACGTCACAATGACACTTGATCGAACATGAGCCAAATCGAGGGGTTGTCGAGATATGGGGTTGTAAAGTTTATATGCAAAGCGCGCCTGCGCGAATGATGTTAGCAAAAAGTTACACTCGCGAGTTCACAGTTCGGGGCGAACCACTAGTTGACTCTATGGTCCTCTATGTTTACAGGTAAATAAGGTACTTTGTAGCCAAGATACGAAGTTGGGGTGAATTTGTTTTATTCTGGATTCGTGCATTTGAAAGTCAGATGCGTCGTCTACGGTTAACGCGAGTCAGTCACAACCGGCGCGTTGGCTTGTTACAAGCCAAGGCGCGCATAATTTTGCAAATGGGGTCACGAGATTGATAATAATATCTTTCTGTAACTTCCAAGAGAGGATGTGTGTGTGACAAGTAGATGGGAAGACAGATTGGACAGATTCAAACGGGAGTTTTGTTAAGCCCACCTGATATATTGCAAGTAAAATTCATGATGATCATCAGATTAGATTCAGATTATTTCGGTAACTCGCTCAGACGTCGCAAACAAATGATTTCTATTAAAAACAACAAAACAAGATCAAATTATTTTTTTACAATATTGTTCTATGAAAAATGTATGACCTGTGCCGGCCAATATAATTTATTGGTAATGCCCCACGCACTGCAGCGCCGAGTGGTCTCTTCACCCATCTAGTGTGACTACAGGGTGCACTCTAAGTCGATAGCGGAACTACTGATCACTACAAACAACTTGTACTAGGTGGCGAAAAAAAGGGAGCGAAAAAAATATCTGCTGTTTCATACATTTGGTGCAGTACTGAGTCGACCTTTTGTATGGAAAATCTGATATATTTTTCCGCTCCATTTTATTTGCCACCGGTTACAAATTGTTTGTAGTGATCAGTAGACAGCCTACTTAAAGTTTCGCTATCGACTTAGAGTGCACCCTGTAGTGTGAGTGAAGGTACCACTGGACGCTGTATAATCATCTCATTACGTAAATGCAAAGGCCTTTATTCTACTTCTCCCACTTACCACAGTCTCATGCGGCAGGGCGGCGTGGAACTGGAACGCGGAGAGGGTGGGCGTGGCCTCTGATGGTGACGTCACCTCCTCGCCTTCGGCGAAGCTTTGCGCCGGGGACCGGTAGTGGATGTAGTACAGGACCTTAGGATAAAACAATTAATTTTGCGTTATTATTATGTATGTTGGCAATCTGCTTGCGATGATAACTTTTTTTTTTTAATGATAACATGATTGATTTTTGCAATGATTACTAAATAAAAATTTTAAAAAGCCCCCGACATTTTAGCTTCAAATTAGCATAACTCATAAACGGCTGGCTGAACCGATTTTGATAAGACATAATAAGAAGACTCGCTAGAAAACCAGTTTGCTAAAAAAACGGCATCCAAATTGGTTCACCCGTACTTCTTTTTTTCCTCTGTGCCCGTACCAACATACAAGAGCTATGGTACCACAGACAGACAGACACACTCACATAGCGGTCAAACTTTTAACACCCCTGTTTTTGTATCGGGGGTTGCGATCTGCCCGAACTAAAGATACAGAACTCCAGTTTGGCCTCCAGTTCGTGAACATTCTTTCTTATAAAGTATTTTTCGCTGTTCTTTTGTTTGACTGTATTGTACCGATTTAAGGTCCAATTTGAAGCACAGTGAGAGAGCAGCTAGGCGCGAGGTCCTTCTCCGGAAAAAGACTTCTGGACGAAGTCGAAACTAGACGACTATCCAGACATAGATAAAAATATATGTTTGTTACATATCTGTTACTATTACGTGGGCACAATTTACATGCCTGAATAATTCTTATAAATACAGGTCTTCTCATGATGCGAATAACGATTCGACACCTGCAAGAATTTGCGTTACGACAGTGAAGTCACAATTTGTACATAGTTGGAAAGTTTTACAGCTGTGTAAACAACACAGTATGACGACAGGCGAAAGCAAAAATGCGATATTAGCTACCTACAAATTTTTACCATCGCGCTTACAAAATGTCGTCATGACGCATCCTCGAAGGAAGGCTGACGATGTTGGTGATCGAATCGCGAGTCTCAAGTGGAAATAGGCAGGACACCTAGCGAGGCGAGAGGATGGCCGGTGGACCAGGGCATTGACAGAGTGGCAGCCAAGAGTTGGACGGTGGTCGGTAGAAAGACCAGCAGCTCGTTGGTCGGACGACATCATTGTGGCTGCAGAGGGTCCATGGATGCGGATGGCGAGGGACCGCGAGAGTTGGCGCAAGGGGAAAAAGGCCTATACCCAGTAGTGGGCTGATGATGATGATGGGTTTTTTTATTTTTTATTTAGTAGTTATAATTACCCCCTAAATTTAACAAAAACTCCCGACTTTTTAACTTTAAAATTAAATCATAAACGGCTAAACCGATTTTGATAAAATCTATGTAAGGACACTCCCAGTCACGACGCCGTTAAAAAAAATCGGTTTATGTACGCGTTTGGGAGCTACAATGCCACAGACAGACACACAGACATACCTCTTTTTAGGTCAGGGGTTAAAAATGGTTATAGAAGGTGATATGGTGCTGCTAGGGAGGCACAATATCACGATAAAAGTTTTATCCCAGTATCGAGGTACCAAAGTACATACACACCTGATTGATGCAGTCCCACTGCGCCCAGGAGAACACCCTGACAATGGTGTCGGGCTCGGGCAGGACTCCATCGAAGCTCCACTCCTCGGTGCCATCGTCACAGTCCACGGAGAGCATTGTGGTGCTGTAGATTTTGATATCTGCAATATGAAAATGGAATATAAAAAAAAAATTAAAATGGTAATAAAGGTCGTAAGTGAAGTATTTAATGATAGGCCAAGAGCATAATTTTTTTATTTTTATTTTGCATCAAAAATAATAACATTTTAAAACATGAATTTTTAAACATTATTTTAGGTGTTTGGCAATATTACATTATAGTTGATGATTATGATATTATTGAGTTGTGGCAAAATCAACATCCCTTCGGCCTGTGGGCGTGAGGGTATGGACATAATATTGTATCCATGATAATGACGATGAAAATAGTTACTCACATTCTAAATGTTTAAACAGCAAGAATCTGTCATTCCTGACTCCAGGACTGTACTTGTGACTCTTCCCGTAGACATACTGCACCATAATCTGCTTCGTCGACCCTTCCTCCACTTTCGTGGGCACATTCTCTTTACCAAACTCCAGCGGGAGCAAAAATGGGCAGTATATAGGTTCCTTTGCATCCGAGCTCTCATTTGGAAGTATCTTCACAACGTAAACTAGCAAACTGTGACTGAAATTCACAGACGCTTGAATAATGTTCAGCTTTTCATCGAAAATGTGCAGAGTGGATAGGGTTTTGGTTTTATTGGTGTAGACTCCGATGTGCAATTGTTCGGTGTTGATGCGACTGGTGGAGACCCAGGTGAGGAGCTGGGAGCCATCTTGCTCTTGGCCGATGAGCCGCCACTCGCGCGCTGTTATCTCTGTGAACAGATCGGAAATGGATTGGAGACGGTTCTAAAGGTCAATTTACCAGTTAACTTTGTATTTCTAGCGCCGATTGTAGAGTAAGTACCTACATGGTAAATACTACGAGTTAGGTAGCAACTGTCCGACCACGAAGCTCTCTAAAACTGGATATGATATGAAGTAGAATTAGGTACTGTTTTTCTTTGCTATTTAGATAACCAGACTACGTCTCGCTGAAGGATCGTTTCATAGGTAATGGCTTGAACAAACATATTTTGATGATAGTAAATTTCAGTTTTACCTTCTTCGCTCTCCGCCTGGAGAATGCCGCACAACTTCACGGCAAGATTCTGTACAGCCATTTCACTGATTCATACCCGAGCGAGATCACCAGCAAAATTCACCACTTTTTTCCTAACTTTTGAAACAAATATCGACTTCTCGCTCCTCCCAACCTCTTTTTTTGTTTTTTTTTTCTGTCAGCTGGCGCCCAGCTGTAGTTTTACGTGAAGTTAGCTTCAAGAAGTGCCAACATTGAAAAATGCCACCATGAAGCCAAGCGACGGCGGTCGTTTCCACCAATCAAGCGTTGTATGAAACGTTCCGTTTTCATACAACTTTATTACTTATATGACCTAAATCATATTTTTAACTTATTTATCTTACAGTAATATATTTTTTATAGCGGTTTCTACTCAATCCTTTCAAACATAAATATAAAACACTAATTTTTAACATGTTACATTTTAGCCACTCAAAATATACAACCAAAAGCTTAAGAAATAAAGTGATAATGCAAAATTGAGTTTTAAAATGTAAAATTTCACTACTCAAACCATTTCCATTACAAACATTGTAACATGATAAGTATAACGTTTTCATAAAATGGAACGTTGAACTTATGTCGTCATGAAGAAACAAACGTGAAGTTGGCAGTTGTCATTCCGATTTTTACGGAGGTTTTACCGCGGCATTTTCGCGCGGAAAGCCGGACGTTATTGAGCCGTGAAAAACTGAAATTTACTGTGTAATGTGAATAATTATTACAAGTGTACTTGAAAGCTTTCTCTCTATCCATAAACATAGTGTTAAAACATCAAAACCACCTGAAATATCGTTTTACAGTGTTGATTTCACCCACCGTCTATCTTGGATCCATGGACATTTTGTTCGCTATAGTTTGCTGAATTTGTGAATGATCAGGTATGTTCTTAGGCCACCTCACTAATTATGAGCCTCTAAATAATGTTTGGAAATAGGTCAATTGAAGCATTATTTTGGGCAACGGTCATAATTAGGTTATAAATCTGAGGCCGGTGATAAGGCAAGCCACCTCTATCAACCGTTCATCCCTGTACAGATCGCAATATTTCGCTTCGACTCGTGTCGATCCAATTTTAATGGTCATCGGAGACCCTGTCGTAGTGTCTGATTCGACCCGGAGGCTATTTTTATCAATCTCCAAATGTGGATTGCTGATAGGCAACGCCAAGCCTGCTACGTGTCTAATGGCGCTGGCGGTTCATTTCGCGCGCGATTGTGACGGATTCGTGGCATTTTTTTGAGCAGCTGATCGGGTTATTTCCAAAATTAGACCAACCCAGGGCAATGCGGATCTATCGTGGACTCTATGCGAATAGATAATTAGTATTTTCTCATAGAATTAGTGCTCAAAAAGGCCTTCGGAAAAAAAAACTCCCGCCATCCGTGGGGGGCACGCCGATGTGACTTCCTCCAGGGCTGACCACTTTGCACCCTGTTTTATGTTAATTAGCCCGAGCCTACTCGTTCCCAGTGATATCAATTTGCTAAAGAGCCCCTCCATTAGTTTTAATTCGTCGCATATTAGCGTAAAAGGCGGTCGTCTAGTGACATAACCCTATTTTGCGTGTCGAACATGACATGCGGTAATTTCACTTGCATTTTGGACAGTGTTTGAGATAATTAGAAGCAGTAGTGTTCCTTATTGTTAATCAGCATTATGTTTTAGGCTTGTGGAGTCCTAATCCAGTTGTGTAGAAGCACCCACTATGGCTGGAACTGGGTATGTATTGGACCATTGCTATCCTTTACTTAGCTATCACTGACCTTGGTGTGTGTGTTTACTTACTATGATGAACACCTGTTTGCAGTTCCACCAGTGACTCCATTGAAAAGCATATGAACTTGAAAAGAAAAAGAAGCTCTACTGACGATGAGGTTTGTTTTAAAATTATTAAAATTCCAATAACAAACCTTTACACCCCAGTGTCTTCAATAAACGCTACCCTCTTTTAGGAACAGGAGAACCTGCCACCGTGTAAACTGTCATCTAAGCTAGAGGAAGAGCTATATGACCAGCCAGCAAACAATGTCATAGTGGATGAATCCTGCTCCAGTGATGATGAGAGCTCCCACTATGAGCTCACTGACATTGATAAGACAGAGCCTCGGAGTGTGTTCACAGACACTGACTACAACCCTGACAGTTTCCTCAGTCCGCCAAGCTTGCCGGAGCTGCCTAATTGTGTCCTCAGCCCTTTGGAGAATGTGGCCAGGGGAGACTCTACTCCACACTCCAATAAAAGAACGAGGTAACTATCATCTTAGTTAAAACTATTGTCTAGTTTTAGTTTTACAGGTTGCAATGACATGGACAGAGATCATAAAACTTACAAATCTATGCACCTACATTTAAATTGAGGCCTCTGTTTTATTTTATTTTACAGTCCTTATTTAGACTTGGTTTACATGGTATGTATTTTGATTTCATAAGTTGATGAATGAATGAGGATCAATTTCTTAATTTGTGATTTGTAAAATATGCTTTGTTCCATTGAGCAAACTTCTCACCAATGTATTATCAATCTTGACCCAGTTAAAGTTGTTCTAGATTAGGCACAGCACAATATAAATTATTTCATTATGGGGACAGTTTTATCCTATTGCAAGCCAAAGACTAAATATTTCTACTTTTAAAGAAAATACCTGCATTATCTTAGGCTTTTATGCATTGGACCCAGAGTCTAGTAATTCCTTGTAGAGCCTGCAAACACAGACTGGCACAAGTTTAGATCAGTCTTGAATACTCTTACAATTAACATAGAGCCTTATCCAGAGGAAAGAAAACAAAATTAATCCACACAACTTTCTCATGCAAAAGGCGCCCCTAAAAATGAGGGAGTTATGGTGTAATCTATGGAATGTCCGCTCTAGCAAAGGTCTCAGCTTAGTTGAGCAAATCCACAGGAGACATCTTCTTAAGCTATTCCTCATGGCTGAGGATCGCGACCATGTCGTGTTTGCTTCCGTTGGGAGCCTAAAAGGAGACATAAGTCTAACTTTTAAGTATTAGAATAAGTTTAAAGTTTAAATAAGTCTCTCTAATTTAGTTTAGAATAATATTGTTACCTCAACAGGCAAGCAACAAGTATCTACAAGATTAAAATAGGGGCTTGCTGAAAAACAGCGCTTTGCATGTGCCTACATGCTTAGCTTAATGCTGAGCCTACTCCCTTTGATACTCTACATCTTTGCATACTCTACATTGTAATATTACTTATTGTTTAAGTATTCAATATTACTTTAATATTAAGCTCTATTTTTAAGTTGTCATCAATAAAGTGATTTGTATTTGTAAACTAAAGCCCCTACCTTTCAGCACAAGCAAGGTAGACTGCCCAGAGTCCCCAAAACGCAAATGTCCCCTGCCAAGCCTGACCTGGGCAGACCCCGCAGATGTGTGGAGGAGGATGTGCGAGGATGACAGGGAGGATACCTCTAGAAGGAACCCTAACATGTTTGACAATCACCCCAGCCTGCAGCCTCGGATGAGAGCTATCTTATTGGACTGGCTGAATGAGGTAAGACTTGGAACTCATCTATTATTTTTTCAGGGTTTTGTTACTTTTAAAGCTGGCATGAAATAAAAGAAGTAGCCTGTCTGTACATTATGTATTCATGACATTACCACCCTGTAAGTTATGATGGACTATTTAGCAGGAAGGGAATTGATGAGGATATCAGAGGACAGAAAAGGTTGTCATGGTAACAAAAAAAACCTATGCTCCAGTGAGATAGATGCATTGCAAGATCTTTTTAAGATTCGTTTTAACAACCTGCATTTCAAAACTATGATTCAAACAGTATTCGGGTTTATATTTTTTACATAATTTGATAATAATTGCAAGAAAAATAATAATTACCATTAATCAGCAACTAATTAATGAAGTTCTTTTGTGAATGATTTTGAGATGAGAATCCACTGTTTTCTTGACATTTAATATGCTGTATTGTTCTTTTGCTTTTCCTTGCTGCATAGGATTATAATGAAAAAACCAGGTAAGTTTTGTTCACTAATATAAATCAAGAATATAGAGTCGCCAGTATTCGTTATTTTGAAATTTTAAACTAGTTCATTTAACGACACTTTCAGGGAACTCGGTTTTTATTTTTGTGTAACTTTAGGTTGTCTATGGCGTGAGGTAATATTGGTGCCATTGAACCCTTTTTTTGCAATGTTCGTTGACCTCAAAGTAGACGTGTTTGCAGATGTACACTACGAGTGTAATCGTGCTGACTTATTAGTTTTATTTCCAGTACATCATAAATTGTAGTAAATTAAGCCCTAATTGCGGTGCTATTTAGTAGAGCATTTCTATAGTTTAATCGATTAGGCTTTTCGGACGTTTTTTCAGTGGCATAGTGGTGTCTCTGTAGCTGTATATGAGGCCTACTTTATTCAGTGCAATAGTACCGAATATCCTGAACAATTTTACGAATCGGTAAAAAATACACAACTGTCTGAAGACAATATTTTAGCTCCTTAGATTTCAAAATTGGCCTTTTGTTATGTTGCGTGTACCGTTCGCCCATTTATCAAAGTGTCAATTCTCCGAAGTCTATTCTTTGATTTTGTATGGTATTGTCACGCGTAACTTGGCCGATTGAGAAGGGTAACAATATGGCTAAGTTCCCATACATACAAATGACACCTTGGTTTCCATCGCCGAGCGTAACGCAATGGCGTCTCCATAGGTTCCCAGTAGAAGGACCAAACCGGGTTTTCTGGATGTTTTCCTACAAACAGCGTACTAATTCTCTAGAATTAGAACCAGAATATTCTTTACTGTCTATAAAAAACATAAAAAAGCCAGACATCATTGTCATTGAAGCCTTCAACTAGGTTGGCATGGTAATTGAAGCTTTCAACTGGAAGCTTATCGAGGCACCATTCCGTTACACAGGCCCATGGTGTACCAGTACCAGCCTTAACATTGTTTACAGCTGAATATATCCTATCTGTAAGTTCAGGTACGCTTATTAGTATATCAAAAGCGTAAGAGCATTGTAGCGAGCGCTACATGCACTGTAGGCTTGTAGCGGATGCGGTTTTGTGCCTAAAGATAAACTTACCGCCTACATAGTAGTTAGCCCCGAACTGTGAACTCGCGACCGCATATCTCGGCAACCAATTGACTGATTTGGCTCATGTTGGAACTTAAAAATTCATTTTGTCTCATTTACCAGCGCCTACCAAATTTCATGATCATCCGACCTTTACTCAAGTTATCGTCTAACGAACATTCATACAAACATACAAACACAGATACAAGCGCCGGATTGTTCCAGTAGACTCTGAGAACTTTTCGCTCGTTGAATAACTTCAACCGTTTCCAACTCTACATTGACGGAAACGTCTTGTGGGGCCTCAAAGCGTTATCGCCTTGAATAATTTCTAAATCGAAATCGTTGTAGTATTATACGTCATGAATAAACTCGTTGCATTAAACATGGATGTTTTGGTTTCGTAGAAGTGTGAAATGGCGAGATAAGGATGCGTTCTCACGCGATAGCTCCACTTCTTGTGTTAATTTATGGCGGGAGTCGTGAACGCGGATACGATTTTTCGAATACAAACGGTTTCGGATCGTTCCGCGAGATTTGGTTTAGGTCAAGGCCCCCCAAACCCAGGCATCGTGGCTCGTAGACTAAATATAAGAGCGCAATAGTACATTACTGCCGCGATCTGTAATGAGTGCGTTTCTGGCGCGCTTTTGATGGCCGACAGAGCGCAGCGTAGCTTGCTCCAGGCCAACACAGTGCGGTCAGCTTTGCAGTCCTTGATGGACGAGCTGTAGTGAAGGCCAAGACCGAAAGTCGAGGCCTTTATAGCGCGGCCAGCAAGGGCTGCAATGATGACCAAACTTGAGGGCCGAGAGCGTAGCTAAGCTAAGCTCGAGGCAATCATAGCGTGGCCAGCAGCGCACTCATTGCAGACCAAGGCTTGTATAGTGCTTTACTCAAACAATGCGAGTAATTAAAATAGTAATTAGAATAGTAATTAAAATAGTAATTTAATTAGCTTACCATTTGTCGTAGATTAGGTACTTTCTGTCGATTTTCCATTCCGCAAACTTTTTGTTGGTAAGCTTGCTTGTATTCTTCTTTTGACTTCGGTGGCAATAAATTTCCAATTACTAATTTCACTTGCTTTTGAATGTCCGGGGGTGTTAAACACATTAAATATAGGATTCGTCGCTTTAAGAGTTCACTTTTTCAACAAAAACACAGAAAAAATCACTTCGAACAACGCGCGAAAAGCCGAAAACAATATGGCCGCGCTTTTTTTTTCTATGCAATTTGTCGACTGCCAGTACCCATACAGCCCAATTCTAAATAAATACTTTTTGCGCCTGATGTTTGAGTTCTATTTATGAAACAAAACTCGACATTAATGGATTTTCATACAGTTTTTCTGGCCGCAAAACACGACATTAATGAAATTCCATACAACTTTTCTGGCGCCTAATCCAAGTAGCCCGCAAGTCCGACTTTGCTCAAAGAAGGTTGTCGAATTAATGTCCACATTACGAGCTTTTTTGAGTAAAACAAATTAATTAGGTACCTACTTACACTTACATTGAATTATAAAAGTTCTAAGGCTCTAATTTATATAAATCTCCTTATAGTTTCACTATAAACCCCTACAGGGGTACGGTATTTATAACGCTCTTCAAGCACGTACACACGACAGCACTTCGACCCTTACACGCTAGTACTCTACTAGGTTGCGTTACGGGTGACTTTACAACAAAAGTGTACAGTCTGACGTGCTGTCGAGTGTACAATCTACATCGTTTTTTAACAGAATAACAAAAAACTAGAAACTATTTCTAATCCTTTTAAAACAATGGGGTAATATTAATTAATAGCCTCATCGTAAAAATAAACTAGGTAAGGCATTCTACGCATCTACGTAATGCTTTGATTTATGCAGCGTCCAGTGGCACATTCACTCACACTAGATGAGTGAAGAGAACACTCGGCGCTGCAGTGCCTGGGACATTGTTTTAGATGGAGCAGGCTTGCCCAGCCCCAGCACCTATACCATCCTGACAGCTTAGTCGGCCTAGCCCACAGGAAAGACGAGTCATCGGATAGCTTGCCGGTATTCAGTTCTATTACGTGACAAGTGGTTAAGTTTCTCGTCGGTTGTATTGTGCGTAGCTTAGAAATAAACGAAGTACTTACAGTTTGAGCTTTCTTAGTGCACCCTTCGACCAAGGCCATTTGTAGCGTTGAATAGAAAGACCCGTTCTTGACTGGGGTGCATAATTAGGGGTAGAACGAACGGTTGGCTACCACAAACTGGGATGATGTAGAAGGACTCCTCTAAAGAAGTTCTGAGAAATGTTTTATGGTTACTACCTGCCAACAAATAGGTTAAAAAGATCAATGGTAAAAAAAAAACAATAATTATCTTCTTTCTAGGCGTAACTATTTTTAGGACCTAAGGCCTAGATTCCAGATCCTAGAACCTACAAATAAATCCCGCCAGAAGTGGCCGTTATTTTTCTTGTGCGTGATTTATTCGTAGATTCTAGGATCTGGAATCTAGGCCTTAGGTCCTATAAATAGTTAAGCCTAGGGATTATCATTTAAAGGTTCGTTTTTAAGAAAAAAACGCATCCAAAAAGAAGATACCTATGATTTTTTTTCATTGGCGGCGCTAGTGTGACTACACCTCCCTACGAGAAATATAACGAACCATTAATGGTCAAAGTTAGGTCAAAGGTCAAGGTCAAAGATCACACGCTACTGGCTTACCATCTGCGCTACCACACGGCTCCGCCTAGTGCGCATGATACACACACACAATACACACCTTACCGATTTCTCGCGCGAGTGAGCCACGTTTGTACCCGATATTTATACCCGAGCAAGCACTATAGAGTTATCAATGTTATCATATGTACGGTCGGCCACAGTATAGGGATTCACCCATGGTAGCTCTTACCGCGCGCAGCATTATCCTAGCGTGTGGCTGACTATGTCGTAAAACGTATGTCGTCGAAATGTCAATGATCGGCATGAAATATAATGAGATGATTTATAGAGCGTCCAGTGGAACCTTCACTCATACTAGACGATGCAATGCCTCGGACATTTTTAGATAGATTAGGCTTCTTTTTGTATTTTCTAAAGCACTAACCCTTGCTAGGGAACTCATATAAGGTTAAACCGCAACCTCTTGTATACCGAGTCAAGTAACTGTCGATGCGAATTTTCCAACCTCGCAATATCGGGCGGGCGCCACATCGCGCGCGCGCCTTGAGAAAGCCGGGGGCATCCGCACGTCGCGGTTTTTCTAGAACAAATTAAACAAGGTAATTTGTGAACAAAACAAAATAAGAAAAAAATAAAACTTACTTTTAGTTTCAAGCGTTACTAAAACTATCTTCCCTGAAGCGGGTGTCACTAACCAAACCATGTAGAGCTCGTTTGTACCAAAACAACACCATACAGAGCAGACTTACGGGTACCTATCTCATAGTTAGCTTCGTGAAAAGTTTTGAACCTATTAGTAGCCTCTCAAATCCTGTAGAACAAATTTAACAAGGTAATTTTGTGATCGATTTTTTCTTTTTTTAAAGTTTTCGTTGCAAGCGTTACTAAAACTATCTTCCCTGAGGCGGGTGTCACTGACCAAAACAACACCCTGTATGTAGAAAGGCTGTTGAATGTCGTCATTCCCAACAGGTGTGCGAGGTGTACAAGCTCCACCGCGAGTCGTTCCATCTGACGGTGGACTACATCGACCGGTACCTCTCCAACACAGAGGACGTGCAGAAGGGACGGCTGCAGCTCATTGGTACGTCATTCATCACCATATCTCCTTATTCAACCTATAGCCACCCAATGCTGAGTGTAGGTCTCTTCCATTCCACTCTCATTCTTTACGGTCTTAGGCTTTTCTCATTTATTTTATTGTTTTATTGATAAGGTAAGCGAACAGCCTCCTTAACATTTATAATTAGGTACGGTCGGCCAGTCACAGATACCCCATGGCAGCTCTTACAGCACGCGGCGTAAGGGCAACAATCGAACGAAAAGGGGTGCGTGTGGCCGACTGTACATAGTTTTTGGTCTGATAAGGACTTCGGATGCGGTTGCGAATCCTGTTGATAAAGATTTACGTAAATTATCGACCGGGATTCGAATTAGACTTCTAATAAATCATGTCAAAGTTCTACCATACATTTTAGGCTGGTATTGTAGCTCTGTCAACTTATCAATCCTAAGTAGCAGCTACAGTTCCCGGCGCATAACTTGAGCAAAAATCGGCGTAGTGGGGATAAGTTCGCGCATGTCAAATTAAATTTAACCAATCGGGGCCGTCCAAAGCAATATAATATAGCCTTGTCCCCCGCCAAAGAGACTCAAAAATCGTCTACTGCGCAGTCAAGGATAAACGCCGGGGACTACCTTTTAAGAAAGCAACTTTCCCTCCCTACATTCCAGGTATAACCTGCCTCTTCATCGCTGCAAAAGTGGAAGAAGTGTATCCGCCAAAAATAGGCGAGTTCGCCTACGTCACCGACGGCGCCTGCACCACCGACGAGATCCTCCAAGAAGAGATCCTGATCCTCAAAATCCTCACCTGGGACTTAAACCCTACCACAGTGAACAGCTGGTTGAACGTCTACATGCAGTTAGCCAGTGAAGCGCGCAGCGCAAAGCGCAGACTTCTCAGTGAAAGTGACAGTTGTGTGAACACCCTTAGGGGCTATACGTTTGTGTTTCCGCAATACTCCTCCCTGGAGTTTGTGATCTGTGGACAGTTGATAGACTTGGCCATGTTGCACGTGGATGTGAACACGTTCGCCTACAGCGCCGTGGCGGCGGCTGCGATGGCGCACACGTTCAATAAGGAGCTGGCGTTGAGGGTTTCAGGTGGGCTTGGAAACTTGTTCAATAGTCATTTAACATAGAAGAACTGCGTGTCAAAATCAATCGATATTGTTTCAGTCTGCCACTCTTCACTTCGCTTCGTGCAAAGTTAAATGTGGCAGAGACTCATACCCGAAACGTAGTACATTACTTCCGCGGTATGTAATGGTTGCGTTGCTGGCGCGCTTTTGATGGCCGACAGAGCGCAGCGTAGCTTGCTCCAGGCCAACACAGTGCGGTCAGCTTTGCAGTCCTTGATGGACGAGCTGTAGTGAAGGCCAAGACCGAAAGTCGAGGCCTTTATAGCGCGGACAGCAAGTGTTGCAATGATGACGACACTTGAGGGTCGAGAGCGTAGTTAAGCTAAGCTAGAGGCCATTGTAGCGTGAGCAGCAGCACAGTCATTGCGGACCTAGGCTTACTTTTTGCTCCTCGGAACAAAACTCGAGAGAAAAGGATTTTCAAGGGAAATTGCTGGCCGCAAAACGTGACAATAATGAAATTCCATACAACTTTGCTGGCGCCTAATCAAAGAAGCTGGCAAGTCCGACTTTGCTCAAAGAACGTAGTCAAAATAATGACCAAATTACGAGCGCTTTTTGAGTTAAATGCATATCCGATGTCTAATGATAACCATGTCCCAATTTCCTCAGGCTACAGCTGGGACTCGCTAGAGCCGTGCTATAACTGGCTGGCGCCCTTCGTGAGCGTGGTGCGAGCCGAGGGCGCGGTGAGCGTGGTGCGTGGCGGCGACGGCGAGTTTGTGCACAGCAGCGGCGGGCTGCACCTCATCTGTCCAGACCTCAACGTTGACGAGAGCCACCGCATACAGTCGCACAACATCAGCCTCGACATGTTTGTAAGTAGCCTTGAACCGGAAAATTTACCTTTGTTTGGGCTACACAGGTGACGCGCGAGCTAGATGCGCGCGAGTTTGCGACACAGGATCAGAGATGGGCGATGGATTTCTGCCTTTTCTGCCCAAACGATTTTAATCGGGCAGAAAGGGTTAAAATCGGGCAGAAATGGATTTTTGCCCATTTCGGCGGGCATAAATAGAAATTCACTACAAATTACTTTTTTGTTTACAAAACCTTATTCGGAAAATATTAAATGACGATAATAGGAAAGAAAATTGGTTGCGGTGTAGTTTTGGGGGCGCTATCGGCGCTATGGGCCGAAAACTTAGAATTTTTTACAAATATTTTTTTTTTTTTACCGGTTACTGATTGGTTAGGTTCTGGAGAGCAAAAAAAGTCCTGTAACTTGATGCCGGGAATCGCACTGTTTTTGAGTTATGTATTTTTTTTTATCAAAGCCTCATTACCTAAAAACGGTACGTTGCCCGGCACCAAGTCACGGGACCTTTTTTTGCTTCCTAGGACCTACCCAACCGATTCCCATAAAAAAAAAACACCTCCAAAGCGACCCAGTTACTACAGGGTGCACTCTAAGTCGATAGCGGAACTTTAAGTAGGCTGTCTACTGATCACTACCAACAACTTGTACTTGGTGGTGAAAAAAATGGAGCGACAAAAATATCAGCTGTTTCTTACATTTGGCGCAGTACTGAGTCGACCTTTTGTATGGAACAGCTGATATTTTTTTCGCTCCATTTTTTTCGCCACCTGGTACAAGTTGTTTGTAGTGATGGGTAGACAACCTACTTAAAATTCCGCTATCGACTTAGAGTGCACCCTGTAGTTTCCCTACGCCCGACAGAATAAGTTTGCCCAAGCAATTCCCGTCAAAAAAGTTTGATTTCACTAAAACAGTAATTTAAAATTTGAAGTACATTTTAATCTATATCACTAAATAGCTGACCCTAGACCTCAAGCACAAGATGGACACTGTTAACTATTCCGATATTTTTGTATGCAGTGCAGTGTATAGCTTAGTGTGATTGTTTTTCTATTCTGTGAACCATCAACTTACCTACAGTCCGTCCGCTACAGGGTAGGACGTGCGTGTCAGAGTATGATACTTTTATTTAATACCTAGGTGTTCGTTATTGGATATCTCTTTCTCTCATTTAGAAGGCGTTATCATGCAGAGCTCACATCAACAATGTCTAGATTTTTTTCCTTGACTTCGTTTTCAACTTTTGTTACTTCTGGCAAACAGAAAAGTAACTTGGAAATTGGAATGCATGTTTTGTAAAGTAAAAAATCCTTATGGTTTTTTGATTCGATTCTAGACGTATTATAGCCTCTGTAATGGGTTCCAGAAACAGGTGGCATTGTTTCAACACTTTACAAAAATCTTCGTCTATTAGTGCTGATTTGGGTTATCCTCCATTGGTAAGTGTGTAGGTACCTAGCCTTTTCGTGGACAGCCAAGGTATGAAGGGCAACTTTAGTGTTTTGCATACTTTGAAAGCATACCTAAGCAATGACTTCCCCAACTGGTATCACAGGAGATTCCTATCGTATCATCGAATGTCTTTTCACCGAATGTAGTTTCATCGACAACGAATCACCGAATGGTCGGATCACCGATGGTACACTTCATCGAATAGGTCGTTTTATCAAATGCCCTATACCAATATTTAGAGCTAGAGCAGTGGTAGCCCAGTAGGTACCTACTACAACTGTCGTTTCACAAGCTGCCACCCGGGCAGTGCCTATTCAAATGTCCCACCACGCGCGTGCCCACTGCGGATTGGCGTTTTTCGCGTTAAGTATATGCCCAACGTTCAGGTTTCCTCACGATTTTCCCTTCATTAGCAAGTATTGTCACTACAAATGTAGGACAGATAGACAGAACGTTCGATAAAACGAACCTTTCGATGATCCGACCATTCGGTGATTCGTTGTCAATGAAACGATATTCGGTGAAAAGACATTCGATGATACGATAGGAAACCGTCACTCACAGGGTAATTTCAAACTCTCGCCAACATTTTTTCTTTTACAATTTTGTCCAGTCCATACTTTTTTTTCTCTTTTCTCATTTAATAATCTTTACATGAGGTTTCATGTTCAAACATTTAAATTAAGTTCGTATTTCACCTGTTTGTAGCTTCTTTTGTTACCGATTATGCACCGAATGTAAGGACAAAATTTATTTCATTTCCGCCCGGCGTTTATTATAAATGCCCGGCATTTATTGGGCAGAAATGGATTTTAATCCAGCGGTGGATTTTAACCCGGGCATTTACCCATCTCTGCACAGGATTCACGCACATATCAATGCGATTTTACACGGCGGCAGTGGGGCTGCTTCGTCGGTATGAATCCGCTTGGTCGAGCGTATTTTCCCGGAACGAAGGCCTGCGCCGCGCGAACTCTTGCCCTAATTTATAATAGTGACAACCTTGCGAGCTCGAACGAAATAAGCTTTTTGGGTCGCGCGGGCCCTGACTCAGCCCGCCTGAGATTAAGTAAATTAAAAGAACCCAAATTATACTAAACTTGGTGAAACATTTTTAAAGAAAACTTCTGCTGGTGCAACCTAATTTCTCTAATGACCCAGTGACTTTGGACAAAATAAGGGGTCAACCTCGGAATCAGAAGATAATAAGCTATATAAACTCGTATACACATTCATTTTGGCGTTCTAAAAGTTGTCTCAAGTGTTGTAAAAATCTCGTGTCTGCGTCAACGTCGAAAAAATCCAGGTTTTTATGGCTTTAATGATGCTGACTTCTATTATAAAATTGTAGACTATTAAATTGACAACTTTTAGAACGCCAAAATGAAGATGTTTAACGAGTTTCCAGCTTATTATCTCTTATTCCGAGGTAAAATCCTTATACAGCTATAACCAACCATCATCTCTCGCCCGCAGGACAAAGTATACACGCAACTCCTTGACCAGTCCGTGACGTCACAGCAGACGGACGCGACGCCGGGCACGTCGCAGGAGCACCTCTATCCGCCCACGCCGCCCGCCTCCGACCAGAAGAGCCCAAAGACCCCCTCCACTAAGACCCCGTCCACACGGCACCAGATCGTCGCCGAAGTAAGGTTACACGTTCAGGTAGAGTGAGGATTAAAAAGGCCTTTGCATCTACATATTGAGACGATTTATACAGCGTCCAGTGGCACCTTCACCCACACTAGATGGGTGAAGAGACCACTCGGCGCTGCAGTGCCTGGGATATTGTGAGGATTAAACTGTTGTGATATGGGTATTGGATTAGTCTTTTACATACATGTACAGTCTAGGTTCATCAGTCGAACGCAATACCCCTGGGGCTTAATTGTCCAACTTTTGAATCTATCGCGATCCCTTTCAATGGTATCGGGATCATGATCGTGATTGCGACTTTAAAATGGCATTGTCTAAGTTTTAAAATGACAATCGCTAACAGAACGAATGAGTCAAAACGCCGTACAAATTGAGCGATATTGCGTGTAATATTTTGCTATTTTCTTCACTCAATATCCTTCAAAATCGAGCCTCAATCGCCATCCCTATCTCAATCGCTTTCAATGACAGGTTTGTGTCAAATAAATGCAGTGTGAAGTTCGTCAGCACCCTTCAAACGTCAAATTGAAAGGGATCGCGATAGATTCAAAAGTTAGACAATTAATCCTCGCGTCGGTCTTACAGACAAGAGTCGTGATTCTCATGTCGCGGTCGCTATACATAACCTCCACCTCATCAATGTTTTTTCTTCGACATTCCCATGTTTACTGTACTAGTTGTCATGAGAGCTCTAGGTGCATGTATAGGCAATTAGCCAGCCCCTATAATAAAATTTGATTCCTTTGTTATTCGGAATTTTATAAAATATTTGACACGAAAATACGCAGCTCAATTGATTTATTTACTAACCACGAGTGTATCTAACCATGCCTTGTGTTTATTGCTTTTAACACACTAAAATATATTAACTCGCGGACATTTTGCATGCTACTAACTACGAAATTCGGTCGAAATGCCAAATTGCTTTTAACATCACTGTTTTCGCCGGGTCTTGATATACTCATACTTTCACGCCCGGTTTACGCCGAGACATGCGTGATGGCCAAGACTGTATGTGGATATTTATCATCTCCAGCTGACTGCTGTTCAGCTTATGTTCACAAAGAACCTCCTAATACTATGATGAATGTTACAAGACTATCCAATACCCATCTATTCGTCGTTAAGGATCTGTGGTATGTGAGAATTTGATATCGATAATCGCTCTGATATTACAATTTACAGGAGAAAAATGCATGCGACCATTAAAATTACTTTTAAAACCTGAACTTAGTATGTAGATCAGCATTGGGCAGCGCAGAGCTACTTGACCAAATAACAGATTTTCTAGCACGAGATTCTCATTGGCCTCTATACAAGGTGTTACAAAAAGGTCCTGTCATACCGAAGGGGGTGCTTAACACATCAACACAGGCAACTTTTACTATGGCTCCAACTTCGAAATTTCGAAAATAATCTCAGCTATGCTATACTAAATTTTGATACCTACTGCACCAAATGGATAGAGCGGCCGATATTTTTTTCGAGATTTTGTAATTGATGCCATAGTAAAAGTTGCTTGTAATGATGTGTTTAGCGACCCCCTACTAGGGGTCTTGTTACACCGTACGCTACGGAATTACAAGACCATTCTGTAACACCCTTTATAATGCACTGTTGAGGTCGATAAGAATTTTAGTAAATGACATTCCAATCAGTGTTAAAAAAAAACTGACTTGTAACATCAACCCTACCTACCCCTTGTTTTGTGTTTGGGTTTCTTAGTTCATAATAAGGCAAAATATCTTTGCCCTGTCAAGTTTATTTTATAACTTTCATTTTTTTTATCTGATTGTAAATAGAAGCGCAAATGCATTTTAATATTTACAGAATCATTTTCGATCGATCTTTTTTTTCTTGTGTATAAATTTAGTATTTTTCAATTGTGTTTTTTCAATAAACCGATGTCGCTTGGATGCCAAAAGCATACACATAATATAGCGCAAGCTTCAACCCTACTACTTACACTAAGAAAGATCCAAAGTACAATCAGTAAAACAACCCCGCGCGTATGACGTTGTCCCTATCTTACTTTGCTTTAGAACTGCTTGAGAATGACTGAGAAAGGTCAGAAATCACTCGCGCGAGATGGTGTTTTTTGAATAGTGATCTTTCAAGCTGAAGACAAGTCTTAACCCCTCCACCGCGTTGACGAAGGCAGTAACTCTTATCCCATCGTTCAAGTGCAGCGAGCAGAAGAAAACTAGTATCGAACAAGCACGCGTAAACAAAGGGTTACACTTTTAGCTTGAAAGATACGAGTATTTTGTTGAATTCTGTATTTCCGCAGTGACTCGAATATTTTGATTTTGGTAAAACATAATAATATTTTCTAACACTACCTTTCCTTACTTTTAGATGTTTTTTTTAAATTAATCTTAAAGACGCTTATTAGTAAAAATCAGTTTTCCTTAGATTGGATTTTTGTACATAAAATAATAAATAAATAATTATTTATTTGTCGTTCGAAACATGAGAGCGTGTTCGTGAGACTGAAAAGAAAGATTAACGAAAGTCTGCTTTATTATAATAGTTAAAGTAAACTATACTCAAAAGGTTTACAACTTCCTATAACATTCAAGCATCAATGTTTTAACCAAAGACTGCCTTTAACTAACGCTATTAGATCTAGAAAAAAAAATTAAATTATAACCTAGATAGATCAAATTGTATTTTTAACGCAACATCAATGCAGTCTGTATGATAAAGAATTCTTTATCTATTATAATAAGAACTATTATTTTGCAACAGCATCTGAATAATATTTAAATCATAGCCTATACTGTAAAAGGCACCTTTTGATCAGAAAGGATGATGAATTTAACTTAAAAAGTCTCATAAGAATGTACAGTCAGTATCAAACCTAAATTCCAACCAGATTGAACCTTATTTAAACATCAATACATTTATTTATTTTTGCTATTGCCTGTACATACATACACTGTATTTGTCTTTTCACTTGTATATTTTTGTGAAAATAAAAATGTATGCATTTTTAACAGTACCTTCAAAATAATGCAATGACCTGTAATATTTGTACATAGAACAAGGCATTGTAAAAAAAAAAAACAATAAAAAAATCTCTAGCCATTACGGTAAATTAAAAATAACATTACTCGACGATGTCGATTTAGAACCGGGTATTACGAAATATGAATAGAATGTTGTAATTCACTAGATATAAGTTAAAGAATACGCTTATAGTGAAAAGGTGCGTGCATCTTATAAATAAAATAAAAGGACTTTGATAAACCATACTGCGTTCTTGGCAGTACAACTGTGTGCTTTTAGAATAAGTTATTTTTATATTTGAATTTATTTCGAGAATAATATAAATACCTAGTTTAAACATAGGAGAATGTTTTTCAAATTGTATTCCGGACATTGAGGTGTGAGTGATCTCATTGTATTCAACATGCAAGCAAGCCATAATGTTGTAAACTTGTAATGTTTCGTGAACTGATGATTTTGTCTTTTGTGCAATAAATAGTATGCATCGATTCATTATTGTATGAACACTTTGTATGTCTTGGCGATACTTAGTATTAAAATTAATAAAAATGGTGTTGAACATAACCTCTGTTTTGGTCTTAAGGTAGGAAAAGTATTCAGAAAAACTCAAATTAGTCATTAAAAAGGTTTATCAAATGTAATAACAATCAACGTAAAACAATATTAATCTCACTGGGGATTACAAAATGCAGGTAACTTAAGTTGCACTAAACTAAAACCTTTAGCTCCGTGGATCAGCCATTCTAAAACAAAAAAGAAAAAATAAAACCATTAAAAAAGTCTCGAGGATTTGATTTGGGGACGACAAACAATCGCCGTGAAAAACACCACACACATACACACCGTACATACATAGTTGGTAACAGTAACAAGAATCCTGACTTAGAATATTTGTAGCGTATAGGCAAGCGATTATTTTCAACGATAGTCCTGTAGGTATTCTGTGTTTTGGCAATTTAATAAATCTGTTAGAATTCTCGCCAAACATCTAGTCCGCTCTAAAGTTGGCGCGCCGCGAGTTGCGCAGGTTTTTAATGTATAGCCGCCATACATTGAAAACCTGCCCAATGCGTAGACGGCAACTTCGGAGCGGACTAGATGTTTGACGGGAACTATATCTATCATACATACTTGAGGGTCGTCCAATATATAAGGACCTCTATAAGATGCCGGCTTATCACAATAATGGGACAGATCATAATCAAATAAGTCGGGTAGATATACTTATAAACCTATCCTATTATTGTGCCAAGTCAGCTGAACTTATATGTATGTATGTAGAAGTTTGTACTAGCGGAATCAGAAACATCGTGTTGCGAGGTCTATAGCAGCTCCCATCACTGTAGTTATACTATACTAGCGAAGCGCCCCGGCTTCGCCCGAGAGCAATTACGAAAGAAGAGCGGTACATACTTCAATGAAAAACATCAAACTGTGAAAACCGCATCGAGATCCGTTGTGCAGTTAGAAAGATTTAAGAGCAGGGTCAAACGCGGGAAGCGACTTAGTTTTAAGTTTTGTAGAGAAGATTGAAGTCGGCTCCAAAAACGTTATGTTAGGTTACAGTATCCTAACCTAACCCAAATTTAGTCGTTCTGCCACCAGCCCCTGTATTATCTAAAATATCCACCGTAAAAATAACCGAATGTAAAAAAAAATGTTATTTAAATAGGGGCTATTTTCTAGTGTTTTGGCGCTGGGAGGTTGAGTTGAATTTTTTTGATAATAGAGGCGCAGAGGGGATAAGACGTGATATAAGCACCTGTGTATCTTGACTTGAGGGCCGGAGGTGACTGAGGAGGCGTCCTGCGGTGTCAGAAACACGAACTGGCGACTTGTGTTGCTCAGGGCGTGGTCTATCAGAAGCTCCATCACTATCTTGCGGTTCACGTTGTCCTGGAAATACAAGGTAGAGACAAGTTAACCCTTTATAGGGCTCTGTCGAATACATGACCGTAATAATTTGAACTTTATGGCTTTTAGATTCCAAAACAAACGAACATTTTGGACTACCTGTGCCCTATAGGGTTAACGTCCAATGTTCATTTGGAGAATAAATACTGCTTCAGAACCCAACTAGTGCGGAATTTCGGATGTCCTCGCGTGGTTTACTTCTTTTATTTCTCGGGAGAGGCTGAAGAGTAAGCTGCTCCAGCAACTTACCATCCTCTCCATTGTCGGACGATTCCACAGGAAACTCTGTCAATAATGGAGCCTAGTCCAGGTGGCTAAATGAAAGATACCAGCGAACTAAAGATACTAAGATGAAGAGGTATAAAAAATAACTCAAGTAAGGACTTTGCACCCACACCTACAAGCTCTGGCTTAATGTGTCACGCTCTTCAGACTGATCTATCGATTTGAAAAGTTTCCCGGGTTCTTGGGTTTTAAACTGCGCTTTTACCAGCGAACTAAAGATACTAAGATGAAGATGTATAAAAATAACTCAAGT
Source organism: Zelleria hepariella (assembly GCA_949319315.1). Taxonomy (NCBI): domain Eukaryota; kingdom Metazoa; phylum Arthropoda; class Insecta; order Lepidoptera; family Yponomeutidae; genus Zelleria; species Zelleria hepariella. The sequence continues at coordinate 15,195,328 of OX439382.1, forward strand.
AAGGACTTTGCACCCACACCTACAAGCTCTGGCTTAATGTGTCACGCTCTTGAGACTGATCTATCGATTTGAAAAGTTTCCCGGGTTCTTGGGTTTTAAACTGCGCTTTTACCAGCGAACTAAAGATACTAAGATGAAGATGTATAAAAAAAATTCAAGTAAGGACTTTGCACCCACACCTACAAGCTCTGGCTTAATGTGTCACGCTCTTGAGACTGATCTATCGATTTGAAAAGTTTCCCGGGTTCTTGGGTTTTAAACTGCGCTTTTACCAGCGAACTAAAGATACTAAGATGAAGATGTATAAAAAAAAATCAAGTAAGGACTTTGCACCCACACCTACAAGCTCTGACTCAATGTGTCACGCTCTTCAGACTGATCTATCGATTTGAAAAGTTTCCCGGGTTCTTGGGTTTTAAACTGCGCTTTTACCAGCGAACTAAAGATACTAAGATGAAGATGTATAAAAAATAACTCAAGTAAGGACTTAGCACCCACACCTACAAGCTCTGGCTCAATGTGTCACGCTCTTCAGACTGATCTATCGATTTGAAAAGTTTGCCGGGTTCTTGGGTTTTAAACTGCGCTTTACCAGTCCCGACTGCACGACCTAGCTATGAAAGTTTTTATCGTGCTATAGAGCAGCGCCATCTCACTTTATGTAGTCAAATAAAGCAATATGGGGCTAGATAACCCGCGCCATCTTGTTCGAATGATTGAGCTACTGACCATAAAGACGTCCAACTCGTCCATGAAGTAGAATGGAAGCTCAACGCACTCCCACAGCGACATAACGAAGGCCACAGTGGAGTAGCTCCGTTCGCCGCCCGACAGAAAGCTAGTAGAAGACGCCACACGCTTGCCGCTCGTCAAGCGCCTTGATTGTGTTACCTCGGGCATTTCGGTTTCCTCACGATGTTTTACTTCTTTAGCTAAGTTGCAATGAGGTTTTTTTTCTAATATGGCAATGCGCTTTTCCGGTTTGGTAGGTTTTAAGGGTAGACGATAGCAACTAGGCGGGAAATTATTTTTTTTTACAGTTTTTTACATTTTGTAGCTAAACTGAGCTATTTTTGTTCAGCGATTTTTCGTTCGCGGCAATAAAAAACAAAAATAGCTCAGTTTAGCTACAAAATGTAAAAAACTGTGAAAATTTTGAATTTCCCGCCACGTCGCTAGGTATCTTTTTCAGCGCCTGGACACCTCGACGCGCAATGAAAATTTTTATCGTGCTGTCGAGCAGCGCCATCTTGCTTTATGTAGAGAAATAAAACAAAATGGCGCTATATAACATATTTTAAGCAGGGGAAAATAGAAGTTACTGACCATAAAGACGTCAAACTCGTCCATGAAGTAGAAAGGAAGCTCAACACATTCCCACAGCGACATAACGAAGGCCACAGTGGAGTAGCTCCGTTCGCCGCCCGACAGAGAGCTAGTAGAGGAGGCCACACGCTTGCCGCTCGTCTCGCGGCCGCTACAGAAGATGTCGAGCACGCCGTGGGCGTTGTCTATCACCATGCGACCCTGGGGAGGGTTGTTTTTGTTACAGAGGGTTTTTAATTATGGTCCTGGGGGCTAATTGTCCAAATTCATCATCAATCGCATTCTCTCTTATCTAGCGTTAGCGATGGCCGGTGGACAAGGGCAGCAACAGAGTGGCGTCCAAGAACTGGACAACGGTCGGTGGGCAGACCAGCAGCCCGATAGTCGGACGACATCGTTGTGTCGGCGGAGGTTTCATGGATGCGGATGGCGAGGGACCGTGAGAGGGAAAAGTCCTATACTCAGCAGTGGGAGTGGGCAGAGGTGGGCTAATGATGTTGATGATAGCGTTCGCGTTCGACTTCTGCGGTCCGCGTTCACTGTAATCTATGCGGCACCTTTGATCCCTACACACATGCAGCGGTCAGACCGCGATAGTCACAGGAAGCAGGTCTGCAAACTCTGACCGCAGAACGCGGACCGCCAGGGTTGTGTTCGTGTGATGACGTATTTGACGAACTTCAGATTGAACGTATCAGTCTAGTAAATGCTGTCTGAAGTCCAATCGAGGTTTGGGTCTGTCTAACCTAAAGGGGCAAACAGATATATTTTTTTACAATACAGATAAAGATAGTAAATATCATCCGCCCCTGCGACGGATAATAGAGGTGTGTAGTTCGCGAATGAATGCTTCGATTGAATGCATTCGTTATATGAAACCATTAATTCATTCATTCACTACCAATCTTTACATATCACATTCACTCTAGTCCACGTAGTTCATTCTTCAAGAAACATTCTTAAATCTACCACCTTAAGGACCAAAATTCTGTAACTGATGTGTCTCGCCTTTGTCACCTTTGTCATTCGCGGACTACCGTGAGTCAAAAGATACGTGAACGAACTACTGAGCTATGAACTACGAATGAGCTGTGAACTTTGAATGAACTGTGAACTATGAATGAGCTGTGAACTATGAATGAACTGTGAACTAAAAGAGTGAACTAGTTCAGTGAAGGAAATGAACTATATCATTCTTTTCTTTTCACTGAAGCGTTTCGCGCACCTCTAACGGATAATACCCTACTCATGCTAAAACGGCGAGGGCTATCGCGGCTCCAGTTATTTAAACTAGAAAACACAGGTCACAACTTGAATGATTGAAATCACGCGCGGCCGGGAGGGCGCATCGGGTACCGCTCTGAAGTCACCATAGAACACCTCTCAATGCGGCTATGTGTGCGTTAGGCGGCGTGTGCTTACGCGCAACGAAATGTGTGTGTGCGTGTGAACGAACGCCTTTGTATGGAGATTACCTAGCGTGTCTGGACTGTGTGTAGATTGCGGTTTGTTTAGCTTTATTAACTTACCGAATAGCCTCGTAGCGTCAGTATGGACTGGAAGCAATGCTGCACCCGCCTAGCTATGTACGTCTGTACATCGTGACAGAACTTCAAATGCTTATCGGAGGCTTTCCTCACCTGAAACAAGGTCACGGATGTTCATTCAAAATAAGGTAGTTTCTTTTTAAAACAACGTAAAACTCAGAACCGTATAGCTAATCTTCGGAAAGTAACTAAGTAGTAAGTCAGACGTCAGTCAGCATAAGTTTTATGTACTTACAGTCAAGAGCATGTAAATCTTTATATTTTCGATGCACATATAAAGGTTTTTTACACGTTGTCGATGTCAGTGCAGACAAGTCGCGAAAAATAAGAAGCATGTTCTGGTGTGTAAGCTATCTCCATTCCAAATTTCATCCAAATTCGTTCAGCCGTTTCAGTGTGAAAGAGCAAGAAACACACTCACTCACACTTTTGTGATGTGAAGCGCGATAGCGTAATTTTAAGTATCCCTCAAAAGGATTAATTTTGCCACCGACCCGCATCTTCAGAAGAACAGGCAACAAGAAGACACTATACAATACTACATAGTTATAAAGAAGTAGACTCACATCAGCAATAAGCGCTTTCAGCCGATCCAGCATCCGCTTCGCGCGGCGGTACTTGCGCTCGACCTCCAGCAGCCGCTCAGCGACTTGCGCTTTAGTGAGCCCGTCGCTGCGGATCGAGCTCAGCTTCAGCTGAGTGTTCTTTAGCTCGGTGCAGACGAGCGTCTTCTCTCTGGAGGGGAAAAGGTATTTTTTTTGTTACACTTTATTGCACACAAAATACATAAAGACCGAAATAACATGACAGTAAGAGCACGGTTACAAGAGCGGACTTTTCTAAAGACATTAATTTCTTCCAGCCAGCCCTGTGCTTGCAAGCACGCTCACCTGGGGTTCTCAATCCTCGGGCACAACGCCAGCGCTTGCGTGGTCTTCTGATCGACCACAGCGCGCTTGTCCTCGAGTATCCTCTCGACTTGCGCCAGTTTGTTTTTGTCCTCTTTGAGTTTCTGCGCGCACGTCTGCCTCTCCGTGGCACCCTGGTCCAGTTTGAGTTGCTCCTGGTCTATCTCCTCCTATTTGGCGGAGAAAAGCGGATTTAGAATTCAGATTCGAGAGAAACTTCAGTTTTGCATCAAATAACAATAAACGAAAAGGGATGGCGTTAGAATAGATCCCTGTGGAACTCTTATCATATCGGGTATTGTGTTCGTACGATTTAGGGCGGCTTTTTTTTTGTGTATCCACAACAATAATCAGGTTACAAGACGCCAGTTTTATTAAGCTAGGAAAACAAGCTACAGGTATAGCGCTCGGATGTCAGCATCACTATCACTTGTATATAGGCGAGACGCCACATGTCACCCCTCCCGCACCGCTCCACTACCGCAGGAACTTACTGAGATAAGAGCTATGCCTGTAGCTCTTCGCTGTAAACTGTTCTGGCTTGGCACAAGACAGTGCTGTCTACACAAGTTTCAAGCTACCTCTAGATAATATCAATCCAGTACAGACACTCCCGTCTACACGGAGCCATTGGGCTTGGTGGGTTTGCTATCTTGGCTAGAAAAAATGACCTCGTACAAACAGCCGTGCATAAAAGAGTCGCGGCAAAATTGGGAGCCGTCTGTCTGATGTAACTCACGCTAAGGGCCCTGCAGGCGGCGTTGAGCTGCGCGACCTGGTTCTTCAACTTCCTCATCTTAGCATCGCACTCGTCCGACCGCTGCTTGTGCTCCTGCTCCGTCTGCGTCGCCGCCTCGATTTGCGAGTCCAGCTCCGCCAACTTGCGCTTGGACACCTCGAGCTCTTCCACCTACGATTTTCGATTAAGACAATCTTAAAATGTATTAAGGGATAGGCTAATATGCTAGACACAGAGCTGCAAAGATATAAGCTGAAATTAAATGAAAAAGTTAATTTTTAGCAAAAAAGCAATAAGTACAGATTGAGGACACAATAAAAAATAATGAGTATACCCCCGACTCCTAAACTAGGGTTAACCTGTATCTTAGGAGCCGGAGCTCTTTCTAGTGATGACATATTAGACGGTCACAAGTTATAAAGTATTGCATGTTTACATTGTATCGTTGGGTTGGGTCCACACTCCTTCCAGCGCGGAGGTACTTGTCTGTGCCGGTCACCAAGCAACAGCTACGTTGGTAGCAGCTACAATGGTTGCCTGGCAGAGATCGCTTTTAGCGATAAGGCCGCCAACTTTATGCTTACTGATTAGTTTTAAGAATTCCCTCGTAAATCATAAAATATCCTACATACTCGTAAAAACGCTGAATACCTATTTAGAAATTTAAGCATAAAATTAGGATAAGATATAAACTCTGTTAAAGTACCTGTAATATGTCCAAGTGCGGAAGAGCGGAGCTTCCTGATACAGGTATTTGCATACTTAAAAGGAAACTCTTGCCCTATTTTGTTATTGAAAACCTTTATAGGAAAATAAACTATTATTATTAATTATGGCGACTTTACAACAAAAGTACAATCTGACGTGCTGTCGTGTGTACAATAAAGTGTTATCTTATCTAATCTAACACTCACCAGCACGTCGTGATGGGGCGCGCGGTGTTGGTCGAGCGCGGACGCAGCGGCGCGCGCCGCAGCCTCCTTCTCGTGCCGGTCGCCTAGCAACGCCTGCACGTGCCTGGCGGCCTGTCGCTCGGCCTCGCGCGCCTCCTTGGCCTGCCGTGCGCATTCCTCGGCCTCGGCCTCCAGCGCACTGAGGGCCTGCTGTTGCTCTTGGATCTCCCCCTCAACTTGTCTGGTGATGGAAGGGGTTGATTAGGAACTTTGTTTTTTTTTTATTGTATGCTATTTTTAAGTTGTTTTTTAAGATTAAGTTGATAGTTTTACGAAAGAGATTGCCTACAGTGAGGCAGAGTGTTATACGTCGCAAACAGAGAGGAAAACACCAATAAAGCCGTCAATGAAGCGTACTTACTTCGGTCGAACGCGCACAGCTAATACTATGCGGTAAAATCGCGCAAACTTGTTGTTTGCCTCATGCCTAGCTCCTTTTTAGGATATGAATGAAGATTGCCCTGCTTGTGTTCAGATGCGACCGGTGCCGCCGTAGCTGCGGTAGTTGGGTGACTGACTGATTGATTGAGTGGCCGATAAATGAGTCACTTCTTTCTCTCAGCGGTGCTCGAATTCAGGAAGCTGCTGGCGCGGCCGGCGCCACCGAAGCTCCGATAGGTCAGTGACTGACCGACTGATTGATTGATTGATTTACTGATATATGATTCACTTCTTCCTTTCAGCGGTGCTCGAATGCAGGAAGCGGCTGGCGCGGTCGGCGCCACCGCAGCTCCGATAGTTTGGTGACAGACCGACTGATTGATTGATTGATTGATTGACGGATAGATGACGCACTTCTTCCTCTCAGCGGTGCTCGAATGCAGGAAACGGCTGGCGCGGCCGTCGCCACCGCAGCTCCGATAGTTCGGTGACTGACCGACTGATTGATTGATAGATAGATCACTCACTTCTTCCTTTCAGCGGTGCTCGAATGCAGGAAGCGGCTGGCGCGGTCGGCGCCGCCGTAGCTCCGATAGTTCGGTGACTGACCGACTGATTGATTGATTGATTGATGGATAGATGACTCATTTCTTCCTTTCAGCGGTGCTCGAATGCAGGAAGCGGCTGGCGCGGCCGGCGCCGCCGTAGCTCCGATACTTTGGTGACTGACCGACTGATTGATTGATGGATAGATGACTCACTTCTTCCTTTCAGCGGTGCTCGAATGCAGGAAGCGGCTGGCGCGGCCGGCGCCGCCGTAGCTCCGATAGTTCGGTGACTGACCGACTGATTGATTGATTGATGGATAGATGACTCACTTCTTCCTTTCAGCGGTGCTCGAATGCAGGAAGCGGCTGGCGCGGCCGGCGCCGCCGTAGCTCCGATAGTTCGGTGCCGGATGGTATTCCGTGCAGTCGATGGTGACTATCTTGGAGCAGTTTTCGGGCACGTTCTCCACATTGTCCGAAAGACGAACTGCGTCCTCTGTTGGTGGTGATTGGAGATGAAAATGTTTCTTGATTGACGATTTAATTCATGGTGCAACATGGAATACTGTATGAAGTGGTCTTAAAAGGAAAATTCACCTTGCTTATTGATGGTAGTGATGGTATCATGATAGGTAATCGTAAGAGGTAGTGGCTACCCCTAGTGTCAGTGTTTTTTATCCGCCTAAAGGGCCTCTGTCATTGCTTAACGTTAATTGTTATTATTCAACAACAACCGGGACTAACGGTTTAACGTGCCTTCCGAAGCATGGAAGCTTATTGATGATGATTATGACGTCAAAACTTAAGGAGACGGGGAAGGCACACTAGTGCTGCCAAAGAAACAAAAATACATATCTTATTTTTGCGTGCGTTTTTTGCTAAAAACGAGCCGTCTAATAAGAATCCCTAATAATAATGCGGCTACGGCGACTGCTTCTAGTTTGATAGGCTGGTGTGCCCATGAGACTTATAAAATATATTTTCACGCGATCTTGCGCCGTTCCTTGAGTGAGATCGGTTGCGTCGGTTGAAGGGACGACGGTTTCTGTAGGCGCTCCTTTCACGCAGCTCCGCAATCTCTAGCGTTAGTTTTTCAACTAGCTTCGATAAAACTTCGACTTGCCTCATCTCAGCAGGCGTGTCTAGCGATACAGTAGCTATTTCAGGCTTCGGCAGCTTACTTGGGCTAGGTTCCGTCTTCCGTGGCTCCTCCGACTTCGATGGTTGTGGGTCGGGCATTTTCATAGATATTTTTCAGCGTGCGGGTGTCACCAGTTGTGGCGTGCTATGCAATGCTTTCAGGAAAACTCTTGAGTCGAAATTAACAATTTTATTTACAATTTTCTCTTTGTACAATAGTGCCACAAGACGTATCAAAATCAGACTGAAGGTTGAGCCAAACAAAAGTATATAACAAACTATTCAATTTTAGAATTTCGAATTTTGTCCATAAAGTTTCGTGCCCCACAGTTTGTATTTACTCGCCATGATTGGACAAAGACGTGGCTGTAATGATTCTTGGTGAGAGAGAGACCGTTACGACTTCGGGCTGGTGATATGATATATTGGATATATTTCACTGGTGTGACCGTATATGGCCTATGTAGCCTATCTTCGTGATGATGGTTCGTCCGCTAATTATATTCACTCACCATGATTGGGCACCAGCAGAATGCGCTCCATGTTCACATTATCCACCAAGAAGTTGGCGATGACCACGTCGGTGACCTGTAGGCAGGGTTGATAAAAATCATGAATAAAAATAATATGTTTATACAATGCGCCTTTTTCAGCACAAATTCACAAAGCATTTCATAGATGGCGTTTAGAGGCGTGGCCATAGATGAACCGTAATTACGGTTGTGATGCTTGTGAATTTGTGCTGAAAACGGCTCAATCTTTTATTTATTTCATGGTTATCTTTGATGGACATCTCAAACATGTACTCCGATTGTTATCAAAGTTAAAACCACCAAGAAATCTACGTTGATATGCAAGAAAAGATCGTTTCAATACTTTTTTATATTGATAATGGATCATATTGTTATTGTTGATTAATTATCGTTTTAATCATAATCAATGGACGCCCCCATCTACAAAGCGTGCCAACGAAATCCACATAAATACATGCATACTCTCGAAAAGCATAACTCTGCTTCTGGGGCAGTCGGGTAATGATCTCATCCTTACCTGCAGGGCGTCTAGAGCTGACACATAGGACTGTGCCCGGACGCTGGACCGCCGCACGTCATGCTTCTTTGTCAGGAACTTGCTGCACGTCACGCCCGGCTTCGCGGAGCTTCCGTATACCTGGGTAGATTGATTCAAACTATGTCATAGTGACAATCGCTGTGGTTGCTCGGTGGGTAAAACTGTAGCCTCAGAAGCGTGAGAACCCGAATTTGATTCCCAGTGGTTAGTTCAAAGATATACAACGTTACACAACATCCTAACTCTTTTTACAGTGTGTCACCTACTGGTTAACAGACAGTCCATTCTGTAATAAAAATTGATAAAATATTTTTTTTAATAATAACTTTTTGTTTTTGGTATTAGCTCAAATTTAAATTTTATTAATTTAAAATCAGCGGAAGGTCATAGAACAAAAAAAAATTAGGACCGGGTGCTATTACCCTGTAAAAAGAGTTAGGATCTATTGAAAAACCTTTTATAGACGTTTATTTTTACATACAATAGTGAAATTTTTGTAGCAATACCATTAGGTAAAGGAAATAATGTGAAAAAATAAGAGGGGTGTACAACAAAGGTGTTTTTATTCTTTTTGATCTATAATAAAAACCTGCAAGCGTAGCATAAAGCCGGATTAGGCAGTACAAAAGGGGGTTATAACTATACTTAGTTTGACGTAGAGTGGAATAGACAGAGTTATAGACCCATAGATACGCTCTAACCCAACCTTATGCTACGCCCGCTGGTGTCCGTTAAGTCAGTTTTTTCTTCCAAACACATGCAAAGAATGGTCGTACGGAACCCTTAGTGCGCGAGTCCGGCTTGGGCTCACACTTGGCATGTTCTTACCTTGCCCATAATCTCGAACAGTTTCCGCGAGTCCTCCGGTGTGTTGACGCAGAATCCCTGTATGGAGCCACCGATTATATGCTCGAGCGCGCCGCCCCATTTCTTCTCCTTCACTTTCAAGTACGCACCTGCAATATTTAAAAAAGCTTAGGCCTTTTGCATCTTTGTCCAATGATTTATACAGCCTATACTTCACGTGCTCCTGAATAGCACTGAAATTGTGTCTAATGGATCACGGAAGAAAGGGCGAAACTACTTAGCGTCGATCAACGCAACAGGACGCAGATAGTAGGGGGATGAGCATATCCAAGCGAGATGAAGGAAGACGCAAAATCGGCCTGAATTCAAAACTGTTTTGAAAGCCCTATATCCCTCATTATCGTTAACCCACCTCTGCCCATTGTTGGGTATAGGCCTTTTTCCCCTCGCGCCACCTCTCACGGTCCCTCGCCATCCGCATCCATGGACCCTCCGGCGCTATGACAATGTCGTCTGACCATCATCGGGCTGCTTGTCTTCCCACTGATCGCCGTCCAGTTCTCGGCCGCCACTCCGTCACTGCCTTTGTCCACCGGCCATCTTCCCCCGTCGCCAAGTGTCCTGCCCATTTCCACTTGAGACCAGAGATTCGATCGATCGACGACGTAAGACAACATTTGGTACTCGATCAATGAGTCCGAGGCGCTCTAACCCAACCTTAGCTCGCTCCATGGACCTTTGTGCTACTTTAATACGGTGCCTGTTCTTCTTTGTAAGCGTCCATGTTTTACCCCCGTATGTCAAAACACACTATGTCCCTGATTAGGGATAAAATTAATTAATAAGTGAAATCACTCGAATGCTGCAGTGCCTTGGACATGTTATAGATCGAGTAGGCCTGCCAAACACGAACCTAAGTGGGGGGAAATCACAAAAACGCGAATCTGACGCCAAAACGCGCATTTTCGATTGGCGACCGACATGTTCGCGCGAGCGGACCGGTCCCAGCTGCATCACCTGCGCGGGCTGGCCCCGCTGCACGCGCGCCCGCCCGACAGCCGCGCCAAGCCTGTCCCCCAAAGCATGGTTGTCTCCACGACCGCCGACGACGACCCCTGACCTCAGTCCCCCCAGTGAAGACCACCGCCCGGAAGGCCACCCAATTACCTGTCCGTAGCCACGGACAGCGGAAGATCCCTCGGGAAGAGGGCCGCGCCCTGACCCCGACCCTCCACTTCCCTTGCGGGAAGTGCGAGAAGACCACTTGACTGAACGCGCATTTACAAAGATTGTTCAAAGCCATACCGACTGGTTCCCTGGGCGGTGCGCCGAACATTTGTAGAGATTGTTCAAAGCCATACCGACTGGTCCCCTGGGCGGTGCGCTGAACATCCCCTTGGCAGTAGCCTCCCGCACTCGCTGGCACAGCTCCACCATCTGTCGCCCGTACACAGCCAACGAGTCGTCGCTGCGGGACTCGAGCTCGCGAAGCTGCTGCTTCAGTTGTTCTGTGTTGAGAATACAGTATGTTAGTTGCTTCAGTTGTTCTGTATCGGGAAAACACGTATTGTAAAGGAGAAAAAAATGCTTGGAAAAGCCGGGCAGCCAATCACGGGCAGCTCGTGATTGGCTGCGGCCCGCGCGGCGTGGTGCTGTGCCTGTGACGCGTCTTGTTACGCGGTATCTACAGGGTGCACTCTAAGTCGATAGCGGAACTTTAAGTGGGCTATCTACTGATCAATACAAACAACTTGTACTAGGTGGCGAAAAAAAAGGATCGAAAAAAATATCTCCTGTTCCTTACAAAAGGTCGACTCAGTACTGCGCCAAATGTATGAAACAGCTGATATTTTTTTCGCGCCGTTTTTGTCGCCACCTAGTACAAGTTGTTTGTATTGATCAGTAGACAGCCTACTTAAAGTTCCGCTATTGACTTAGAGTGCACCCTGTAGTTACACAGTGTAGTACTAACTCAGCTGGTCCCTCTGCGAGCCGGCCCGTCCGGCCAGCTGTTCGTGATTGGCTGCGGCCCGCGCGGCGTGATGCTGTGCCTGTGAGGCGTCATGTTGCGCGGTGGCGAAGCGCGCGGCGGCTGCCTCGGCGGCGGCGGCGGCGCGGTCCGCGCGCTCTTGCAGCTCGGCGCGACGGGAGGCGGCGTTGCCGGCCCTAAGGAAACATGGAATGTACGTAACCTCTCCAGCACATGCTGAGTCAGAGCCCCTTTGCATTTGCCACATCCACATTCCTCTCCTGTACTTACTTCGTATATTGTATTTTGCTCAAATGGGATTTTTTCCAGGCATCAAAAATAGCCCGAATAACTGTCAAAAGACTGATTTTCTATACAAACCACAGATTTAGTTGCGCGATAATTCGCGAATCGCTGTCAAATTTGACACTTGGAAAAATCCCTATTGTTTTTGTGCCTTTTTTTTTTTTGCTGCATGTATAAAATATTTTCTTTTTCTTTGTGCTCTCTGTATAACGTGTGTGTGTGTGTGGTTGATGTAAATATTTTTTTTAAAATTCAAATTCAAATAACCAGAATGGCAGATATTGATTTAGATATTATTTATTGCCACAAAACGATGATGATAATGATTTATGTTCTGTCCCAATTTGTGGAGGAGTACTTATTGTAGAGTATGACAGAAAGATCATGGCGGTAGACAGCTAATTTGCTACTTTATTTCTGCATCCAGTCCTGTCCATCCCAAGGTTGTCTGGAAGGGATCGCTTTTAGCGATAAGGCCGCCATTTGTACTATATTTTGTTGTAAAAGTTATCTGTAATATGTAATAAAGAGTTCTCTATTTTATCTATCTACAAACTTACTCAATATTGTTGATCTCTCGCTCCAAGTCGGTCACCTTCCGCATCTCTCTGTTCCGCACGTCGCTGTGCTTGCCGGCGGCGCGCTGCGTGGTTCGCCACGAGTCCGTGAGCGCGCGCGACTCCTTCTCGAGCGCTCGGAGCCTCTGCTCGACGGAGGACTTCTCTCCGCTCTTCTCTTCGAGGTCGGCTTGGAGTTTGCTGTTGGGTTTGTGGAGGAGATTAGGAGGTAAGTTATTCGGTTAGTAGGTATAAGGCAGTGTCATTAAAAGAAAAAAAATATGACGTACTTCAAAACTAGCTGTGTCTTTCTTTGATTGTATTAATTAGATCGAGAGTTTTGAAGTTCATCCTGATTTTTTTCTTTATGACGACACGGGTAAAAAAGCTTTTAACATGGCTCATCTTCTCAAGTTTCAAGTAGGTAGTATTAGATAGCTCAATTGGTAGAGCGCCTGCACGGTATGTAAGGGGTGGCGGGTTCAAGTCCTGTCCCAACTCCCGAGCGTATTTTTAAACCTTTAAAAATATTTATAGGTCGTCTTCTTTATCAGCCTTATTTTCACTTCCCATAGTCCTTAACCTTTGGGGTCCTTGATTTTTGTAAATAATTATTGATCACTTTGTATTGTATTTTTCTTTTTGGTAAATAAACTTATTGTATTCTAATCAAAGAGATGCGAGTGTTGGTGGAAATGAGGATTAGCCTGTCATTCTTCAACCTAAAGAGTGTGTATTAAGAAGCGCACAAACCTGAGCACATCGTTGTTGCTCCCAACATGATGCTCCATCTCCTTCAGTCTCGCCACCAGCTTGTTAATCTTGCTCTGCTGCTTGTCATACTGCGCCTGTATTGTAACTAGCAGGTTAGTAAATTGGTTATTCACAATCAAAACAAGTGGGCAGAGCTCCCAATACACAGGAGCGTATTTGCGTCAGAACCCCTTGGCGTCTTCAAAGGCCGAAATAGCCAAACTCCAGTAGTAGATATCCGTGCAATGCGGCCGATCGCAGCCGCGCGCGATCGATCGCGTGCGACAACATTCAGTGTATGAAAATGTATTGCGCCGTTTCCGAAGGCTGCGTGCGACGGACGCGTGCGGCCGATGAAAGAGTGGGCGCCATATATTTTCATACACTGACTATTGTCGTGGCTGCGATCGGCCGCGATATTTTCGCGATATCGCTTTAAAGCTTCCCCCCAATCAGGGCTGTTAGCATAAAATTACCTGTGTGGAGGTAATTGCCAATGTTAGTCAAATGAGTTCAAAACATGTTGTATGAAAATTACAAAGTTTTGTGATCTATATTTGTTTTGATAAATCATTGACATTTGATGATCCACCTCTCATCGTGTCCTGCGTGCCCTAACACCTGCACACTGAAGGATCTAATGACAAACGATAACGCAGCTAGTTAGCGTTGCGGAATGAGGGCTACCTCGCTTGGATTTGCCGCTAGTGTTGCGTGTGGTCAGAAATGCCACTGTTTGTATGGGCTACGCGGGTTTATTTTTAAAAAGATTATCATTAAAATGAGTCGGTACTGGCCTGTATAGTGGCGCGCTCGTGGTCCAGCTCGGCAATCTCACTCCAGCAGTACTCGTTCTGGAGCGCTTACTTGTGCGCCTCGATTTACTTAGTTGGTACTGGCCTGTATAGTGGCGCGCTCGTGGTCCAGCTCGGCGATCTCGCTCCAGTAGTACTCGTTCTGGAGCGCTTGCTTGTGCGCCTCGATCTACTTAGTTGGTACTGGCCTGTATAGTGGCGCGCTCGTGGTCCAGCTCGGCAATCTCGCACCAGTAGTACTCGTTCTGGAGCGCTTGCTTGTGCGCCTCGATCTACTTAGTTGGTACTGGCCTGTATAGTGGCGCGCTCGTGGTCCAGCTCGGCAATCTCGCACCAGTAGTACTCGTTCTGGAGCGCTTGCTTGTGCGCCTCGATCTACTTAGTTGGTACTGGCCTGTATAGTGGCGCGCTCGTGGTCCAGCTCGGCAATCTCGCTCCAGTAGTACTCGTTCTGGAGCGCTTGCTTGTGCGCCTCGATCTACTTAGTTGGTACTGGCCTGTATAGTGGCGCGCTCGTGGTCCAGCTCGGCAATCTCGCACCAGTAGTACTCGTTCTGGAGCGCTTGCTTGTGCGCCTCGATCTACTTAGTTGGTACTGGCCTGTATAGTGGCGCGCTCGTGGTCCAGCTCGGCAATCTCGCACCAGTAGTACTCGTTCTGGAGCGCTTGCTTGTGCGCCTCGATCTACTTAGTTGGTACTGGCCTGTATAGTGGCGCGCTCGTGGTCCAGCTCGGCAATCTCGCACCAGTAGTACTCGTTCTGGAGCGCTTGCTTGTGCGCCTCGATCTACTTAGTTGGTACTGGCCTGTATAGTGGCGCGCTCGTGGTCCAGCTCGGCAATCTCGCACCAGTAGTACTCGTTCTGGAGCGCTTGCTTGTGCGCCTCGATCTACTTAGTTGGTACTGGCCTGTATAGTGGCGCGCTCGTGGTCCAGCTCGGCAATCTCGCACCAGTAGTACTCGTTCTGGAGCGCTTGCTTGTGCGCCTCGATCTACTTAGTTGGTTCTGGCCTGTATAGTGGCGCGCTCGTGGTCCAGCTCGGCAATCTCGCACCAGTAGTACTCGTTCTGGAGCGCTTGCTTGTGCGCCTCGATCTACTTAGTTGGTACTGGCCTGTATAGTGGCGCGCTCGTGGTCCAGCTCGGCAATCTCGCACCAGTAGTACTCGTTCTGGAGCGCTTGCTTGTGCGCCTCGATCTACTTAGTTGGTACTGGCCTGTATAGTGGCGCGCTCGTTGTCCAACTCGGCGATCTCGCTCCAGTAGTACTCGTTCTGGAGCGCTTGCTTGTGCGCCTCGATCTCGTCCCGCGACTGCAGCTGCTCGTAGGACGCCTCCCACTTCTTGAACTCCTTCTCCAGCTGGACGCTAGCCTGCGGGTGGATGGTTTGGATATTCTGTTAACTATACCATATCCATGTGTGACAACTAAAATACATCAGTCTGTGGTAAACCTGTGTTTTATTAGGTTTGGGGTATTGAGATGTTTATTTACAAATGAAAGACCAAGGAATTAAACATCCAAGCCGAAAAAGATGGCAAATATTAAACCTTGACAAAAGGAAATGAGACATGCCAAATAATAGAAGATGATCAATGGAAAATCCTCTGATAATAACATATCCCGACCATGACCTCATCTAATAATGGCTAAAACGGCCAGTTGTAGATAATACAGGGAAAACACAAAGAAATTAAAGAACACAAAGATTCTCCACACGCGTGTAACGCCCTTCCATCAGCCGTTTTTCTAACAGAAGTGATCCTCACACTTTCGCGCGATGACTAGAAGTATCCCATTACCAGGACATCAAACCAATTTTGAGATGATATGCCAAAACCGCTCTGTAGCAAAAATGGGCTTTTGTAAAAATCTAAAATTTTATTTTATATTTAAATTAGCTTTTAGTTTTGCATTTATTATACAGGGTGTTGTTTTGGTCGATGACACCCGACTCAGGGACGATAGTTTAAGTAGCGCTTGAAACTAAAAATAAGTTTATATTTTTTCTAAAAATATTTTGATACACATATTACCTTGTTCAAGTTGTTCTATAATAACCGCGACGTGCGGACACCCCAGCTTTCTCAAGGCGCGCGCGTGATGTGGCGCCCGACTCGCCGCTAGCGTTAGTGTAATAGTGAGGGAAGCCACAATTGAATGATTTTTGGGTATTTTTCACTGACATTTTTATTTTTTTTCTGGGTTCTGTATTGTGTAAATAATCATCCCTGAGTCGGATGTAACTTTACAAAACAACACCTTGTATACATAGTGTTAATTTCCTTTTTACCTCATTCACTTTGATAAATAATATAATAATATCCCCATAAAAAAACAAACAAAAGGAAAACCGCTTCATTTACCTCACGTTTCCTATTCCAAATAGCTGTCGCCTTCTCGCAATTCTCAATAGCTCTAACATAGTTGGACTCTGTCTGATCCAAGTTAGTAGCCTTGCGAAAGAGAGAGTACTTCTTCTTACTGTCAGAAGCATGGAAGCTCCTTGCATCGTCTTGGTTCAATACTGAAATTGGGTTATCCACTTGTATGTCGTGTGCTACTGTTATAGCATTCACTTCTTCATACCTTGTTGATATTGTTTCACCTGTAACAAAGTAGAAGGTGAACTCTATTCACACACATTTGATTTGAGAAGCAACAAAAATATGCATTGGTCTATTTCTTTAGAGGATTACGAAGTTTCTTTAGGAGGGTTTTTGGAGGTTGCTTGCTGTTATGGTCTAAAGGTGTAGGTACTTAACTGAGAAAATGATTTTCACTGTAAGAGGGAGTCATGAAAAGGGTTGAAAAACACTGGTCTATTTCATCAACATGTCCCATCATCAACTAAGTATAATCCGTGCGGAATCAGAATGGGATAATACCTTTTGGAACTGAATCGAAAATGACAGTTCTCAAGAAGCGTCAGTAAAAAAAAATTTAGATCTATGTTCTATCATAGGGTTATGAAATTGGAAATACACAAAAATGTTTAATGGTTTTATTCTAAAAGGATTCAATGTTATTGCATTAATTGAATAAAACGTGATAAAACTCGCGCAGACACCCACGCGCACAGAAAACACAAGCAAGTTTCGACGCGAGTTTGCCATAGACAACTAGAGTTTGCCGAAATGCTGACGCTACAGGACCGCGAGCGTCTCAGTTCCAAAAGGTATTATCCCATTCTGATCCCGCACGGATTATACAATAGGTATAAAAATGTATTTTACTCAAAAAAGCTCGTAATGTGGACATTAATTCGACAACCTTCTTTGAGCAAAGTCGGACTTGCGGGCTACTTGGATTAGGCGCCAGAAAAGTTGTATGGAATTTCATTAATGTCGTGTTTTGCGGCCAGAAAAACTGTATGAAAATCCATTAATGTCGAGTTTTGTTTCATAAATAGAACTCAAACATCAGGTGCAAAAAGTATTTATTTAGAATTGGGCTGTATGGGTACTGGCAGTCGACACATTGCACAGAAAAAAAAAGCGCGGCCATATTATTTTCGACTTTTCGCGCGTTGTTCGAAGTGATTTTTTTCTGTGTTTTTGTTGAAAAAGTGAACTCTCAAAGCGACGAATCCTCGGATTTAATGTGTTTAACACCGCCGGACATTCAAAAGCAAGCGAAATTAGTAATTGGAAATTAATTGCCACCGAAGTCAAAAGAAAAATACAAGCAAGCTTACCAACAAAAAGTTTGCGGAATAGAAAATCGACAGAAAGTACTTCATCTACGACAAATGGTAAGCTAATTAAATTAGTATTTTAATTACTATTCTAATTAATATTTTAATTACTCGCATTGTTTGAGTAAAGCACTATACAAGCCTTGGTCTGCAATGAGTGCGCTTCTGGCCACGCTATGATTGCCTCGAGCTTAGCTTAGCTACGCTCTCGGCCCTCAAGTTTGGTCATCATTGCAGCCCTTGCTGTCCGCGCTATAAAGGCCTCGACCTTCGGTCTCGGCCTTCATTCCAGCTTGTCCATCAAGGGCTGCAATGCTGACCGCACTGTGAGGGCCTTGAGCTGCGCTACGCTGCGCTCTGTCGGCCATCAAAAGCGCGCCAGAAACGCACTCATTACAGATCGCGGCAGTAATGTACTATTATGCAAACTGAAATTTCAATACAAAATCTTCATATTATAAATGAGTCATCTTACCGGAAGCTGACTTAACTTTGTAGCTAGACCCTCCAGACGCCGTAATGTTCCTGACGATAGTTATGAAGTCGCCATAGGCGTCGTGTTTGTAGGCTCTGGCGCTGCTGTTCTTTATCTTGATCTCCACCGAGGCGGAGTTCGCTCCTTTCCTAATGAAAGCTGAAAGAAATACGGGCCAAAGAGTTAAACAATAATTTTTGAGTAATGGTAAAGGTTAAGTGTAACTTACAGTGTAAATTGCTTCCCCTGTTCGTTGCTGAGGCTCTGCCTCCCAAGCCGACCACCAAAGCAGTAAGGATCGCGCTTTTTCCACTGCCATTGCGTCCGACGATAAAATTCACATTTTTGTTCAAGTTTATCTCCAGATTGTCATGGCAAAAGAAGTTGCGCACGTGAATGCTGTGGATACAGCCGTCTATGTCCTCGTCAATAGTTTCGCTTTCATTTGCCATTATTTCGTCAGCGTTTCACAAAACCTGCTACAGCCTGCTGAGCCCAACAAAATCGCGGCAAAAAGAGATTTCAATATTTTCATTCAAATGACAAACAACAAATAAACAACAATGGCCGTTGTGTTTTTTTTTTACAATAACCAATACAACGGTACTTGCATTAATGTCCAACGTTGGCGTAGTATCAGTGAGAAGTATCTCAACGTTATGGATTTTTTGCTACAAAACCAGCGTAATATGACAGATAATTGTTGCCAGATTAAATCAAAATCAAACAGAACTACTTTCATAGTAGGGCAACACAAATTTTTAAACGCCATTTTTTATTTGCGAAGGAATCGTGTTGTCGATTTGTGATTTGTTGTCGAAAAATATCATCTTTTAGTGCACTGTCCCTGCTGCTGATGACTTGCAGAAGGTCTATTGTTTCTATACACTGAAACAACAAGATCAGGTAAGAAAATTCCGAGACAAAGTCAAGGTAAACAACTTTTCATTTGCTGTTATTTTTCGAACAATACTAGCTTATTTTTCTATTGTTACACCATGTGATTACATTTATCTTCATTCCTGCTACAACAGCAGATGATCAGATGCATATTTCACAGTTTCATACACGCAGACTTGTACCGTAGAAAATCGAGTCCGTTTACTTTGTAGGGTAGGTAATTCGATCAGATGTGAGGGTGAACTTGATCCGGTACTTTCGTATGAAGCTTAAGAATCCAGCTTCTTTGCCCTCATATTATTCTCATATTGTACCTACTAGTAATTACACGAAAGAAAAAAAAGCTTATTCTGTAGTACACGCTCCTTTGTGGTGCACGCCGTTTCCATAGTTATCTGATGAGTAGGTAGGTATGCTAGTCTTTATTGGAGGGTTAATAATGTAGGAAGGTCAAATATCACGTGCATCTACCTACTAGACAGTGAAAGGTATCTAAGATTGCAATTCTTTGTTCCCAGATCTCGCAATGAGTGACTCACCAGACCAGAATGAGCCCCCGAAGGATGTAAGTTAATAATTTACAACTCTATGGTCACTTACACTTTCTGGAACACACACTGCTTGCAGACAGTATCTCAATCAACAAAAACAATTGCTAAAAAATTGCATTAAAGAAAAAAAGTGTGTTCCTATTTAGCTAGTGGCAACTAAAGCACACTCTTTACTTGACCAACGTTAGCTACAAGTGCGCCATCTTGTATTTCCAGCCGAAAGAGCTGGAGAAGCTGGAGGAAGCCAAGCTGAAGGCCAAGTTCCCGAACGCCATGATAACCGGCAGGGGGCCGGCGGGCCACTCGGCTTTCTTGGCCAAGAGGCTAGCTAAAGGGGTAAGTGTAATTACAGCCAAAAGAGCTAGAGGAGGCCAAGTCCTCGTAAACCTGGCCTGGCCTGGCCAAGAAGCTAGCTAAAGAGGTAAGTGTGTGCTAAAGAATTTACAGCTAGAGGAGGCCAAGCTGAAGACCAAGTTCCTAACACTATGGTGGCCTTCCTGGCCACCATGGCGTAAAGGGGTAAGTGTGTGCTAAAGTATTTATGATGATCTAGGTAGGTAATATTATGATCTGAAGTGATATGATAAAATCAGGTTTTTGATCAAAAATCTAGGCTTTTTATCAAAATCCGGATGATGACAAGATATTGACTTGATTTTATCATAAACCTTGAGGTATATCACGGATCCCGGGATCGATGGACACAACCCCGAAATTTGGGTTATCATCATCTGGATCTTGATTAAAAGGCTAGGCTTTTATAAAGAATAGGAAAAAAACTAAACAACTTAGGTACTGGAATATTCCAAATCAATACCCATTAATCTCAGACTCAATACTTACATAGTATAATGTTGTGTGTGTGTTTTAAGTGGTAGGTAATAATGCAATGAAGGTCAAGCGTTGCATTCTAATATCCACTCTTCATATCATGGAACAAAATTCGTACACCTAAGCTTTGCCACTTATCACACCGACTTCAAATGCTTTTGAATTTAAGGGTGTAAGAATCTATTATAAGTTTGCATCCCCTTTTGGGTAGATATCAGACACGCAAGTTTGGTCCGCTCTAGTACGGTCAGCGACACGACGCGCTATCACCGGTATAAATGGGAGTGTCGAACAAAAAGTGGTGGCGCCGTAGTGTCGTCGTGTGTACATCATCTTCATCAGCCGGTTGACTGTTGAGTAAAGGCTCCTGAGTAAAAGCGTGTGTAATAATAACTGCAACAAGACAACCTCTCCCTTCTGTTAACATTTAATTTCTGGTGTACAATAAAGTGTTCTCTATCTATCTATCTATCTCTCCTCTTTCCAGCAAAAGTTTTTCGACTCCGGCGACTACCAGATGGCGAAGCAGCGGCCGGGCAACCTGGCAGGTCCTTTCAAGGCGCCCGCGGTGCCCGCGAAGCATCCGACCGGGGACGCCATCCCTACTCCGGAGACCGTCCCTATTAGGAAGACATCCATCATCCAACCCAAGTTCCACCCGTCCAGTCAGATGTCCTAGCCTCGCCCGCCGCGCGGCCGAGCGTTCCACGAGTGAACGCTTACTGTTTGTGATGTTGTCGGGCCGAACGGTGATGCTTAGATGGGGTGTCTGAATGCTTTAGTGAGGCCGATTCGCTCAGAGTTCGTCCAGTATTGTATTTGACCGGCGTTCAAAATGTTTTCTTAACTTTTCATCAAATAGATTACATTAGGTGAAAAGTTAAACTTACAATCGTATGGAGATGAACTAGAAGCGTCATCGTTCGGCAATACATGCTATCATAACACCCATTTACACAAGCCCTTTTGCTAATACAGCCAGTCAAATAAAGGCAGTCAAATATTGGCATGTGTGGAGTCATTTTATTTGAATAAAAAAAAAACTGCCAGTAGTTTCACTCTTGTCAGGACTGTGCTGTGCTAGCAAGTGGCTTCGTATAATGCCTCGGCGAAGTAACGTATTATTTTAGTTTCACGCATTATTTTATCACTCTTATTTTCCCATAATATCACCGTCTAGATAGCACTTGATGTGTTTACTGACTGTTTAGTCTTCACTTACTCTCTCGTCACATTTTCATTTTAGTTTGAAACCATTCTTTGTACGCACCATTCGTAATTGTATGTTTAAAAATGTGATTTTATTGAATATCTTGTAGTATAAAAGTTATAAAAGAGGAAGTTGAAAACAAAAACGAAACCTTTTTTAAGAACCAGTTGACGGCATGTTTTATGTATAAAATTAGGTTTAGTGTTGTGTGTGAAGGATGGTAATGCATCCTTTGTCCTCACGATGTTACAGCGTATTCCGATAGTGTATAGTCATTGCCATCATTTTAACAATTTGGAGATAGTTACATGTATAAGGTTGCATGCTTCGGTGTATGAACTTGTTATCCTAGACCTTGATAATTGTATACTGATTATGTAGTAGATGCTATGCCCCACTATTTATGTATGCTTTTCGATTTAAGATCTCTACGCCATTCCTATTAATTTCAATGTCTAAGTAATCTATGGATTTATTAATCGACATCCAGTTACACACAGGAATTAAGATTTTTTTTTCTTCTTATTTTTGGATGCACATGTTTTTCCTTGCCTGTAAATATAAAATGCTATAGTATAACTCTATCTAAACTTCAATGATCAGAGTAATTAGTAAGGCAGCGTCAGCTTGCTCTCTAATGCACCAAGAAAAGCGAATATTCTCGAAGAGCCTGCTTATTTTTGTACAAGACATACCCCGTGACATTTTAGTGGTTTTGCAGCCTAAGTGGATTAGATCTATTGATTATGAAGGTTTTTTCATTGTTGGTGGAAAGACGCATTTTGCGCTTTTTAGACGATTTTCCAGAACCATCAGCAAGACAACTCCTGGTTGTGGAGCTTCTAAAATTTATGGTGTACAAAGGCCAAAATTATGCCAATCATGTTTATTTTCTCTAGAATATGCTCTAAAAGAACTAGCTGTCTGTTACTCTTACACCTATGAAAAACATAATCCGAAGTGTGTTAAATGTTTTCGTATGGAAGATAGGACGTATGTAGTGATATGGGAGTTAGCATTATGAATGAAAATAAATTCTTGGTAAAAAAGCGTATTCTTTTATTTGATTCTGGATGTTTACCAAGTTTTTTGGCAAGAAATGTTTCTTTTGTGACATGGGAACTTTAAAAACCTAATATTATGACATAAACTAAACGTTAAACAAGTGAGATTACATGTGTTAATGGCACTTTAGGTTAAAAGTTAGAAAACAAACTTAACAAATACTGTGACTCCCTGGTTCATTCTTGACTCTCTGCTCTCAGATCATAACGTTACGAATCCTGCACTTCACCCATCACTCTGTTATATTTGGCTGCTTTCTGAAATAGAACAAAATAATTGTTTAGTGGAATGCTTGCTGAATAAGAACAATAGGACAAACCAAGTGGGAGGGGTTCAATCAAGTACAATGGCTTCATTGATGTTGTTCAGTCAAGCGTAGGCGTAATCAATTCAGTCTTACACCAAGTCGTCAAAATGCAGTGACTCGTTTAACAAAAGAAAGAAAGTCCTGCGTGTGGCTCAGGTTCAGGTAGGTAGGTGGCCAGCGTTGAACACCTGGGTATCAATTCTAACGCAATAGGGATGTTGACAGAGGTTAGTAAAACGAGTTACTTTAGTTAGTCAAATGAGACTGAACCTATCGAGTCGAGACACGTTACAGACTCGAGACATTGAACAAATCTAGACATTATTACCTGGGTTCCAGTGCACATAATCCGGCGTGGCGGCGGCCTGGTACTCCTGCACCAGATCGTCAACCACGCTCCGCGACTCGTCGAACTCCTCCAGAGATTCCTTGAACATTGGCTCTTTGCGGAACACCTCGAGAAAGGCCTCGCGTTTGCGCAGCTTGTCGTATTGCTGGAGGCATCGGTCGAATAACTGTAAAGGAAACCAATAATATTATTACTAGATACTGAGGACGACTGAATGCAGAAAAGGAAAGGTGTTGCGCCACTTGTTACGTCATGACTTTTTAACTAACATAATCTATGTATAATAATAACTAACTAACATAATCGAAGGAAAGAGATAGAGGAAGGCTACGGAGAAGCTATTTCGACCAAAAGAGAAGATGGATGTCGTTAAGTACCGAGCCGTGAAGGAACTGGCCCGTGACCGAGGCCGGGCGCGTTGAGAGTCTGCATCGACAAGAGCCTACAATGACGAATTTTCTGGTTTCTTCTATGAATACTATGACGTAGCCCACAGTTGCACTCAAGAGAAGAGTATCTTCTCAAATGTACATTCCCAGCTGGTGAGGTAACTCTTTGTTCGACTGAAAGTACTTCAAAGTTTACAGAAATAGGCACTATGACTCACCGAGGATATGTTGGTGTGATTCGCCAGTAGCAGCCCTGAGACCTTGTGTGATGCCTGTACGTATGGCGAACGTCTCGACAGGGCCACTTGTATGGACGCGGGGCCCCACGGGATGAAGGAGGCGAGTTTGCGCTCGCGGATGCGCTGGAGCGACTTGTGCACTTGCGAGGGATCCACCTCGCCCTGCGGAGGAAAGAGGTTTTAGTCCGAACAGTGTTGTAAAATGTTGAGTTTTCAATTATCCGCCACTTGATTGCAAAGCCATAATTGTACGTAGGCAATGATGAAAATTGTGGCCCCATAGTATTTTTATTGACATTCAAATTAATTTATTGACACAAATAACTCAATCAAGGTACCTAATAAAATAACAACAATGTTTGATACAAATACGATGGCTGATGGTTCAAATTCAATTCAATTCAATTCATTTATTTCAATAATATTAAGTACTACTTACATAATTCTTAAAAGCTAAAATATAACATAGGTAAAAATATACACTTTACCTGAACTAGAATTAGAGCATTCGATCCCGGGATCCCGGATCCCGGGATCCCGGGATCCCGGCTCTTTTTCAGTCCCGAAATATTCGGGGTTGAAATCGTCAAATCCCGGGATTTTCGGGATTAGTAAGTAGGGATGAAATTATTTTAAATAACAACGAAACGCACTCGCTTCTCTTGACAATGTCGTAAAGATATTTATAACATTCAATGAAGAAACAAAACGCAATCGTTTGGCTGAAACGGAGCGTGATCAGGTAAAAAAAAAAGAATCTTTCAGCCATCTTACTTTATTAGCTGATTCAATAAGTGCTCACCGGTGTTGCAAAAATAGTTTTTATTGTGAATTGTGAATGTAAGTGGATATTATTTTTAAACTATTACGTGTTAATTAGTTATTTACAGTACTTCTTTCTTTCCACAATTGCTATACTTACAGAAATAATCAAGTTAACTTAATTGAAGGTTATGTTTATCCCGAAAACTTTTTATTATGTGTTGAGTTAAACTTTATTTCTCTCCGATTAATTATAGTGAACCTAATCGTAGGAAAAATAATAATAAGAGTTTTTTATTTGTAGGTCTATAAAGGACGACAAGTATGTCTTGCTCGAAAGAATCTCTTTACATGAAACATAAAAAGGATGAAGACGAAACATCGGTTGTCTAAGACATTTATTTGGTAGTTCATTCGATTACTAATCAATAAAAGACTGAATTCCTATAAAAAAATGTATTTTTTATAGCTTTTAAAAACCATTGTCAATCCCGGGATAATCCCGGGATCCCGGGATTCTGTTTAAAAAATCCCGAAATCCCGGGATTGGCGAAAGGGTCCGGGATCGAATGCTCTAACTAGAATACAGCTGTATTCTGTATTTCAGGATAGGTACTAAAACTATGTGGTAACAATATTGCGTGTAGTGTTGCCTCTTATATGATTGGATATTTTTGTATGATAGATAGATAGATAAAAGATTTATTAAATTGCCAAAACACAGAATACTATTAAATTGGACAGCCTGTGGGATTGTTGATGGTAATTTTTAGTGAGGCAACCATAATAAACCATGTTTGTAGAAGTTGCCTCCATCGCGAATATAAACATGTCGCTTGAGTCAGGACTTGAACCAGAGACCTTTGACCCTATTCCTCCGTGGGGTCTGAAGCCTGATACCTCTAGCAGGGGTTTGTGCGTCAGACAAAATAATAAAGCAATTGGCTTACTAATAATAGATTAGAGAAAGGAGAAACGCCAGCTGAGCTAAAGCTTCAACGGTGGAAAGAACGGACCAAGCACTTGTCGGATTTCATCAAGCCGGCGGAAACACTGCCGCCAGGAGGACGAGAGGATTGGAGCGTGTGGAAATCTCTTAACCGCATCCGTGGTGGTGTTGCCCGCACAAGGGGTAACATGAGAAAGTGGGGGATACTGCCCGAAGATGCAGATGTTTTGTGCCGATGTGGAGCCGCACAAACAACGTCGCATCTTCATACCTGCCCTGATGCTCCACAGTGCAGCTGGCAGGATCTCCTGGAGGCGACCCCCAGCGCGATCCAGTTGGCACGTTTTTGGGAGCGCGACGTGTGACGCTTTCGACACGAGAGAAGAAGAGAGAAAGGAACCCAGCTGCAAACTCACCTGTATAATGTTCAATATCGATATGTAGCAGTGCTTGTTGGTTCTGTCTGGACTGAGCGACACCATCATGTTCTTGGGTTGAAGGAGCCGCTGCATCACGTCGAGCACGGTCGTCTTGCGAACCTTCGGCGCCTGGAACGGTCACAATACTGCCAATCGCGAAGAGGGGCGGGCGGGGCCGGCGCGCGAGTTCCGTAGAAAAGAAAACGTTGGATTTTTTGGGGGGATGGCAACCGAAAACTTATGTGGCGATTGACTATTGTTTACAAAAAAAATACCACTAGCTAACATTGTAGGTAAATGCGGAGAAAACATCTACCATCATGGGTAGTTTGGGTAGGTAAAACGCTCGATGGGCCTATCCTATGGTATTGTGAAGACAATGGCTTCGGCGTGAAATGAAGAGGCGTATGCCCAGCAGTCGTTTTTATATGCACTGGCTTGATGGTTAGATAGATTATTAATTTGGGAGTACTGTAAGTCATTTTGAGCAGCCGAGTAAAAAAAGGGAAGTGTTAAACGTTCATCAACAGATGGCGCCCTAATGATTTCGCATCGACAGCTCTATGGCGGAACTTTGAAATACAAATGCAGGTATTGCGGGGGCACTAGATTTTACGGAACTCGCGAGCTAACCAAACAGACCAGTGACCAGTTCAGCAAGTCCTCCATACCGTGGTGATGTCGTTGTCAGCCGTGAGCGGCGTGTATCCTGTCATGAGGAAGTGCAGGCGAGGCGTGGGGATCAGCGGCGCCACCAGACTTATGAGGTCGTTGTTCATGTACGAAGGGTACCTGTGGGAGACAATAATAATGCAGATAGCCTCTATGTTATGTCTTTTTCCGGATTTCTATTTCTGTGAACACAACATGCCCCATCGTCCCAGGCGCTACAGCGTCTAAGCGGTCAATATCTAATGTGAGATGCAATTAGCGCAATATCATTTGCTGCTAGGAAACGTCGCCGCTATTAGCGAAAGTACTATTACACGAAGCTAATTTTCAGCTGGCGGAACGTGAGATGGCGCGAGAGGAAACAGGCCTGACACAATAGTGGGCTGATGATGATGATTTACTTTCTGTGATAGAGGCTTCACGGACAAGAAGACGAATTGCAGAAGAAGAAAGAAAGCACCTTACCTCAGTGTAGCAGTGGTGGCACTCATGATAGTGGAGACCAGGGTGTTGATCTGCGCGAAGGAAGGGTTCTGTATGTGCAGACGGTCGCTGGCGATGCGGTTCAGCGCTGTGTTGTCCAACACCATCACGCAGTCAGCGCTCTCCGTCAGCCGCTTGAGGGTTAGCAGCGAGTTGTACGGCTGGACCACGACGTCACTGGGTGGAAATGTAAATATTATAATCCTTCACTCGTCGATTTGGACCTTCGAGTTGTTTTATGTAGCCTGTGTTATGTCCCCCCGCTCAGCCTTGATTTTTCGGTCTTGAGCCACCTCCAACCACTCTGGCAAATATTTGTCGAGATCGTCTTGTTACCTCCAGTACGGATATATCATTCTTTGGCGAAATGTGTGAGGACACATCTACGCCAGTGCCGCGCGAAACGGTTAAACAATTTATGGGTCCAGATAGGTGGGCGACAATCTTCACCGATTGGTCGGTGATGGCGGGACGACCTCACAACCTTTTTGCCGGGGGAGGCGGCCAAGACTAGGGAGGAGTGGAGGAAAAACGCACATCCTAACTAAAAACTGCGAAATGGCGTAAGGCGCAAGTGTGGTTGTGAAAAGACATTGAGCTAGCAAACGTGACGGGATGATGGCCGGTGGACGAGAGCATAAACAGAGTGGCGGCCAAGAGTTGGACGGCGTGGTTGGTAGGAAGACCTGTTGCTCGGTGGTCAGGTCAGACGACATCGTTGCGGCGGAAGAGGGTCCATGGATGCGGACGGCGAGGGACCGTGAGAGGTGGCGCGAGGGGAACAAGGCCTATACCCAGCAGTGTACAGACATGGCCTGATGATGATGAGTGTAAGTACCTCGGTATTATATTCATAAGATACGTACTATTTATAACCCGTCATTAAAGAAAACATTTAGGATGGACTTCAAAACACTCGCCCTCTCGCTCTAATTAATACAGTGAAAGCGAGACAATGCTAGGTTTTTAACTCCGCCCTAAATATTTTCATATGAAGTCGACCTCACATTTCGTTAATGCCCAACGACTTCATATGAAGTCGTGCGGGCGATAATTTTTTGGCCCTTATTATTATGTCGTCTAGATACATTTTTGAATAGCTAGTTTTACGAACTGAAGGGGAATAAATGAAACTATTTGTTTCAATAATAAGTCTGTGTGCCTTTAATAGACAAAAAAAAAACATAAAAATCCCCAAAGTAACCTCGCCCGCGCGCGCGCGCCTTGGTGTCGGGTTTCCAAGTGCCCCACGCAAAAATATGAAAAACCATAAACAATGTTTGTATTCATTTTCAACGGAAATATATCGTAGATTATGATGGTGTCAAGCTTATATGATTTGTTGTTCTTATTTTTTATCAAAACACCCATTTATTTGGCGAGGTAAAATTTTTCGACCTCCGATTTGTCACGTCTGCACAAAATAAAACTAACTTCTCAATGGCATAGCGTATGTTTATAATAACAGCATGATTAATCACCTACTCATAAACATAACTCTTATCTTGCCGAATGGAACCACTCAAACATAAACACGTGTCGTGTTTCATAAGTGCCGCGCGCGCTCGGCCACTTGAGATCGCCGGGGAGGTGCATGTAATGTCGCTGCGCGCCGCGGTAGTCAGTGAAAGGTTAATGACACGGGTTATACCTACAATACTTCCGTCCGAAAATGTAATGAACAGTCCAATTTATTTATTTATTTAAATAAGCCTATACTGACCTGATCTCATCTAGGTTAGGGAACACACTGTAGGTCTGCACCAGCTTCTTGGGGAACCTGTCAGACAGGTGTTCCAAGATGTATGAGCCCATGCCTGAGCCAGTGCCGCCCGCTATTGAGTGGCACAGGACAAAACCCTGCACAAAAATAAAATTATAGTGACAAAAGTGACATTGTGACAAATTAACCAATTGGTATTACTTCGGCTCATAGACGACCTGAGGGTACTGGATTTTTTTTTACGCCAACCAAGCGGTTAAATTACACATTCACACTACCTATAGACATAAATAACAATGGAAAGAACAATGGACCACATGCCAGTGTCTGTGAGAGGTCTACGATCAATCCATCTTGTTGTCTAAGTGACCCGAAGTGGATCTTGGTCTTGTTCATAGGTTCCAAAAATAAAGGGATTCTTGTTTTTTGTTCTTCTTTTATCTACGATCAGTCATTCATAGACTTTTATTCGATTTGTTTGTGTATTCTAAAAAGATTTGTTTGTGTATAAAAGAAAGGGATTCATAGATTCAAATAGGACCATTCCATTTTCCCCCACCAGAGTTGCTGGTAGGGTAAAATGGAATAATTGTATGTGTGATTTAATTTTTCTCTACCAGTGGGGGAACTCTGGTGGGGGAAAATGGAATGGTCCTTCAAATATAGTTCGGATTGCTTTGAATACCATGCAATGTTCGCTTTCACAAGCACAAGGCAAGCCAGAAGCCCCTTAAAAATAAACAACATAAAATTGACCATACCTCCAAGTTATCACTGCCATCGGCTTCCCTATTGATGATGTCAAAGACCTCTTCGTTCAGTTTCTCTCCCTGTGCGAACCCTGAGGCCCAGTTGTTGCCGGCACCACCACCGTGCTTCGAGAGGTACACATTCTCTGGGTTATATAGCTGTAACAAAACAAGTGTTCAAAGCTTAGATTTGTTTAGTTTAGACCATGTTTAAACTCTGCATACCAATAAACAATATAGCATTTGCCTGTTCCTCATTCCTAAAAGCATATTTTAAAATAAAAGTGCCCTCAACATGCAGAATAAGTCAGCAAAAGAGTGCCTTGCTGAAACAATGGTTCTGCCTTGCTTAAAACAGCAATTTTCATTCTTTCTTAAGCCTCTGAGAGGCAGTTTACCCTAATAAAGCAACACTGGTGGATGTGGTGTGGTATTTTTTTCTCTGATCCTATTGGATGGACCTTTTCCGAAGCCCAGAAGATTGGGCCAGTGCACTAAGGATAGCATACATGCTCGAGAAAGGCAACAAGGGAGGGACAGGAGCAAATTAATAAGATTGGTAAATAATGGTCTTTATTACTTTTGCATAGGGCGAGTTCATGATCGTATGTATGACACGGGGCTCTAGATCCAGTAGCACTGCACGTGGGATGTAATGGTCATCGTCAGCCTGATAGAAGAACACATCTTTCCGGTCAGACCCAGCCGACGCAAACTCCTCCAATATACCATCTGGAGATATCCCGTGCTCTGTGCATAGCTGTTTCCAGAATTCGAAGCCAACTGTAAGATAAATGACGACGTAAATCGAAAGAAATTCAAATAAATTAACTGAAATCCGGTGACAAATATACTCACTCTGATTGCCGCATTGGCCAAGTTGTAAC
The DNA here is from genome assembly GCA_949319315.1 of Zelleria hepariella. Classification (NCBI taxonomy): domain Eukaryota; kingdom Metazoa; phylum Arthropoda; class Insecta; order Lepidoptera; family Yponomeutidae; genus Zelleria; species Zelleria hepariella. The sequence continues at coordinate 15,225,807 of OX439382.1, forward strand.
GTTATCATTTCACTCGGCATTTTGATTTGTTTATTGTATCATTCGGATTGATAATGTTTAGTTGATTTCACTTATTTATAAGGCAATTTTTAAGACTTTTACAATGATCCAAACAAGAAAGAAAACCGCTCCTTTCGTCGTTTATTTACATCATATTGTTTTCAATTAACACAGTATCGGGATGCTCAATCAATATTGTTTCTTACAAGCCTATTGATTGGAGGATGATAAGATTTAGCACCTTAGCAACCAATCAAATTTTAGTATACCTAGTTTGAATTGTTATGCGAAAACAGTCTGAATGTTTGACATATTTTTGGATGCGTTCGAAATTTATGTAAAATGCTCTATCTATCTAACAGATTCTTTAGCATTCTGGAGATTTTCTCACAAGTTAGATATGGATACGAAGACCATGAACTAGATTTACGTGGGCCCCAATGCCCAACCTGTGGAGCGGGCCCAGCTCAGCCTGTCAGCCATCATTCAGCAGGTCCTAAATAAACTGAAAAAAAATGAACGCAGCCATAACTTAATGTCATTGAAGTTGCGAGCAAGGAAGTTTTCATTTGTGATTTATAGAATTTTATTAATTATTTATGTATTACTGAGTGAAAATTCGTAGTATCGGTGCGTTATTTGCATTGACTATGCAGAGGAAATAAAGTGCACTTCCAAAACACCATAGTTTTTGGCTCAAGGTAAGTTTAAACATTCGTAAAGTTGATGGCCTTCGAAGTGTTTCTCAACTTTGTTCGGCCTACGATGTGAGAATTTTGTCAAAAATTACCATCATCGTGGGTGTGTGTGACTTAACTTTCGTAATCGCAAATTGTCCACCCAAATGTTCCCTAAAGACAAAGAAGGCTATGAGCTACTGGAACATATTGAAAAAGCACTACTTCCTAACTCCGCATTAGGTCAGTGAAGCTATAAACTCGATAATTATGCAACGCTTCCTCGTGAATTAATGTGAAAAAAGTTGATAATTGCGAGCACGAACGCGACACTTCCCGCCCGCTGTGCCTGGTGGTATCAAGTATCAGGTATCAGATTTCTCGTGTACATTACAGGCCCGGCCCGGCGCCATAGTGCAGCAAGATGCCGCGTAAACTGCTCAAGTTCCTGATAGTGTTCGACAACACTTCGCTCCTGTACTTCCCAGGGCAGTTCCTGTCAGGGAAGGTTCTTATGGAGCTGCAGGATGACACTCCAGTTTTGGGTAAGAGTAAATTTCTGTATGACAGTGATTATTGGATAGATAGACCCGAGTTACCCTATACTATACTACAAGTTTAGTATAGGGTAACTCGGCAATGCCTGTCCCATGGGAGTTCTTTTAGGTGACCTAGATCCTGCCTTTGTATTCTCTAAAATATCCACTGTAAAAATAACCAATTTTAAATGGCAAAAAAATATTGTTCGTTTCAATAAGGGCTATTTTCGAGTGTTTTGACGCTCAAAAGTTGAGTGGCTTTTTTAGTTAATAGAGGCGCAGATGGCACAATTTCTAATACCTTCCTTTTCTGAATCTGGGGTACTACATTCTGCCCCCGATAGTTGAAAAGGCGCATGTAACAAGAACCTAAAACCGAGAAAAAAAATGTTTAGTGAATGAAACCTTAAATTGTTTGCTGTCAGTTATTTAAACGAAATAATATATGTTTGAAAATGTCGAAAAATGGTTAAAATTATTATCTTTCAATTGCTATATAAGAATAGGTATATTTTAAATATATTATATGGAAAATCTCAAAAAATCCTTTTCATTTTAGTTTAAAAAATTTGAAGAAATGAGAAATAATCAATTGAAAGGGCGCATGTCGCCACATACGCCCTTTCAATTTCGAATGTGCTCTATATTACTTTTAACCCTAGTACCAAGTGTATAATTTTATTTATTTTCCTAGGAAGAAAAGGCGCATTTAAGTACATGCGACTTTTTGCACAATATCCAGTATTAATTTAATAGCCCTTGGCTAAGTTGAAAAGTACCTATGATAATTTTTTTTAGGTTTAATCTTGACTTGAAAGTAAAAAATAATAATAATTCAATCTTTTATTTATTGTACTGCCCCCGATAGTTGAAAAATTCGGTGTTCCCAGTACATCAGGTAGTACTCCACCGGAAATTTATGCACGTCATTTAATTACTGACAACCGTCATTGTGACATAGCGGGATGTAGTAGTTACAATACTACGCATCAAGATGCCTGCGATAGTATCATCACCAATAAAGACTGCACCACCTCCCGCAGAACCAGCACCGAAACTATGCAGCTAGATTGCGCTCCGGATGCCTGTGATAGTATCATCACCAATAAAAACTGCACCACTTCCCGCAGAACCAGCACCTAAACAATGCAGCTAGATTGCGCTCCGGATGCCTGTGATAGTATCATCACCAATAAAGACTGCACCACCTCCCGCAGAACCAGCACCGAAACTATGCAGCTAGATTGCGCTCCGGATGCCTGTGATAGTATCATCACCAATAAAAACTGCACCACTTCCCGCAGAACCAGCACCTAAACAATGCAGCTAGATTGCGCTCCGGATGCCTGTGATAGTATCATCACCAATAAAAACTGCACCACCTCCCGCAGAACCAGCACCGAAACTACGGAGCAAGATTGAGCTGAGCGCTGCTTACGATAAAGACAGTCTCTTATATCAATGGCTTTAGACTAACTGTAAACCGAATACACATTAAGTTTGACTGTGGTATAAAAAAAATGTAAAGTAGGAATAGAGAAGCACCACTACAATTCGTATTCATTAAATAAATTGGCAGAGTTCTCATTGCATGGCAAATTATACCAAAATCCTCTTCGGTTTTCGGGCATTAGAGGGACTAATTTACGGATTATATCGGACTTGCGCTCTTGAGTGATACCTCTGAATTGATTTTTGGTCGCTGGTCTTGAGATTCCAATATTGTTCTTTTTCATTCTGAGAAAAATAAGTACTATTTCGGTTCCACCAAAGTCCGTTTTGGACGTTATAGTGGTACAGAGAAGAGAAGAACCTCCTTGAAAAGTAGCCTGACACATCTTGTGGCGTTACATGTGTAAGTTTATAGGCAGAAGAGCAATCTTCGAACATATAAACGTTTCTGACATCCATATTCTTTACAGTTATTTAGCGACGTGTGTCAGAGACAGCTCGGTGAACATCCTCAAATTTGACTTGGCTTTTGTGCCTATAAACTTACACAAGTAACACCACGAGCCTATCTGAACAAGATATTGTGTCAGGCTACTTTTCAAAGCGGTCGTATCACTATTATTTACGCATACGGATTTTGAGGGAACCGAAATAGTACTTGACTTTCTCAGAATGAAATATATCAAGATTGGAATCCCAAAACCGGTGACCAAAAATCCATTCAGATGTGATATAATGAGTCAATAAGTCAGAAAACAATCAGTTCAGTCAAGAGCGCAAGTCCGATATAATCAGTAAATTAGTCCCTCTAATGCCCGAAAACCGAAGAGAGTTTTGGTATAATTTGCCATGCAACTCTGCCAATTAGTGGTGCTTGTCTAATCCTACTTCACGTTTTTTTATACCACATTCAAACTAAGTGTGTGTTCGGTTTACAGGTTGTATAAAGCCATTGAATGATATAAGAGACTGTCTTTATCTCAAGCATTGCTCAGCGCAATCTTGCTGCGTAGTTTCGGTGCTGGTTCTGCCGGAGATGGTGCAGTCTTTATTGGTGTTGGTGATGATACCATCGCAAGCATTCAGAGCGCAATCTTGCTGCGTAGTTTTGTAACCACATCCCGCTATGTCACAATGACGGTTGTCAGTAATTAAATGACGAGCGTGAATTTCCGGTGGAGTAGTACCTGGTGTACTTGGAACACTTGTGGAAGACAAAACTTTGTGAACTAAGTTTAAACTTCGACCATGCTTCATTTTGTTTTGCCTGAAATTAGAAATAACATAATGGTTTAAATATTGTGTGATATGTAGGGTACCTAAGGTTTCTTAGTTACGAGTACCTACATAAAAATCACGATGACTAGACCAATAAGTGCATCTACCTGTTTGACAGATAACTTTTGCAATGTCTACACTACACAGTATAAGGTCCGCCGCAATGTAAAATATTTTTAAGTGCATTAAAAGTGTTCATAAATAAATGTTACTATACCCTTATTCTAACAAAAACACTAGTAGGTATAAGCCCGCTCCAATATTTTGCAAGCTACGACATTACACGTTAGGCAGATAATATAGAAGTATAATACCATTGTTATAATAAACGGCTTCACCTAAGCTTTATGTGTGATAAAATGATTAACTAATTCAAAAGTTAATGAGAGTTGAATAATGCAAATAGTAAATGAAATAAAATTGTATAAATCTTACCTAAGACAATGTGCAATGTCGCAAAATGGTCCCGGCTTGTAACATGCCTCGCCTTATCTGCCTCTCCGACGCAAGACGCAACTGATCAGTCACCCCGTACATATTCCCCTCCCGCAAGCCCCGCTTCTTAAGGAAACGGTAGTTAAAAAGGCGCTTTGGCACACTTGCGACTTTTCAGTTAAGTACCATCCATACTTTTATTTCCCCTATAGAGAATTGAGACGTATTTGGCAGATGCGCATCGAAAAAACATAAAATACGAAGTAGTAAGGGCGCATGTGGCAGATGTTGACTTTTCTACTAAGTAAGTATAATACTTTTCAACTAGCGTTTAGGACGCAAATGGTCACTTGCGACCTATCTATTAAGCATTAGAAACGATATCGAATAAGCGCCTATTAAACTTCCGATCATAAAAAAATACTATGAAGATCAAAGGCGTATGTGTGTAAATGCGGCTATTCTTCTAAGTTTATGATGATTTCGGCTTTTCATCTTCCATTTAGTAAAAAAGTTGGATGCATAAGCGCCTATTTTGACTATGGAAACTTGCTAGGAAGCGAGATAGCGAAAAATAAAAAATACTGGCCGACGGGCCTTTTTTTTCTGATTCCAACGGTGTATATAACTCAATTTTGGAAAAAATGTTAGATGCGCCTTTTCAACTAACGGGGGCAGCATTGTCAGGGCTAAGATAAAAATGCATCATTGGTTTTATTCTCCTGGTTAGCTTTAATTGGTTCATGGTTCATTAATTGTTTTGGTGAGCTACATACAATACAAATATTAGCTTCATCTGTTAATGTAGCAGTGTATGGTAAAAAAACATTTTTTTAAATTTATGTGGAACTTAGGCCTTTGCATCTACGTAATGAGATGACTTGTATAGCGTCCAGTGGCACCTTTACTCACACTAGATGGATGAAGAGACCACTCGACGCTGCATTGCCTGGGACATTGTTTTAGATGGAGTAGGCTTGCCCAGCATCTATGCCATCCTGAATTGATGTGGAAAGTCATGTTTAATAATCATGTGTGATAATATTTCAGGTCTACATTTCCATGTAGTGGGCGAAGGAGTGGTCAGAGTGGGTTCGGGGCGGACCGAGCGACTGTTTGACAAGGAGAACTACATTGATTTCAGGATGAGACTGCTTGGAGAACCAGGTAACTTAACCTCGATTTCTTCTTTGACCATTTAACAAGTTTTTCCAACCCACAGCTACTTTTAATTACACATTGCACAATATGCTGTTGAGTGTTGCATCTACATACAAAGGCTCCACTAGACTAGGCTCTTAGACTAGACCCATATCTGGTGTAAACAGTCAGTTTAAATTAATTTTAAAAGCTGAGCAGTAAAATTTAGGTCAAAGCAGTAACAACAAGCTAACACATAAATTAATTTCCTCCAGGTCACGGGCCATCGGTCCTCTCCCCGGGCCTCCACAGCTTCCCGTTCAAGCTGGGACTACCCATGGGGTTGCCCTCAACCTTCCTCGGAACCCACGGTTGGGTGCAGTACTACTGCAAGGCAGCATTGAGAGAGCCCAACGGACTAACGCACAAGAACCAGCAAGTGTTCATAGTTATGAACCCTATTGACCTGAACCTTGAACCGCCTGAACTCTCGGTAAGTGTTACTTGCACCCAAGAAGGTTTTGACCATGTTACTACATTGTCATCAAACCTTGTTTTTCTACCTTGTTGGCACTGAAGTATGGGCAGCCTTTTGAAGTCCATGGTGTGTAAAATAACATAGGAAAATTATTATTTTGTAGCATTAGTTTCTCAACTCAGTTAACAGATGGCGCTCCACAGTCCTACATCGTGTATCGCGGTATGGTTTGGACTTTCGAATAATGTACCTTACCTACTATGAACGATTATGTGTATGAAATGAAGTCTAGTGACATTGGATCATACGTCATAGGTGAAGTGTAACAAGGGCAAATGTAATTCGGTAAGGCGTAGTGAACCCATGAAAATTATACTACATTGTACGGAACCCTCTCAACGCGAGTTAAACGCGCACTTGTCCGGTTTTTTTTATTTGAGCTCTAACTCCAACCCCCATTTCACCCGCAGCAAGAGTTCGAGTGCAGCATCGAGCATCGCGTGGGCGTGGGCTGCGTGGGCGGCGGCGTGGTGTCGTGTCGCGTGTCGCTGGACCGCGGAGCATACGTGCCGGGCGAGAGCATCGCGCTCGACGCGACGTTGGTCAACGACTCGCGCGTCACTATCCGCGGGAGCCGTGCCGCGCTCACTGAGGTGGGTTAGACTACGCGGGCCCACTGTATGTGCCGGCAAGTGTGTCAGCCTGTTCAGCCTGCGTGTGTCAGTGTGCCGCGTGGTGTCGTGTCGCGTGTCGCTGGACCGCGGTCGGGCGAGAGCATCGCGCTCGATGCGACATTGGTCAACGACTCGCGCGTCACTATCAGCGGGAGCCGTGCCGCGCTCACTGAGGTGGGTTAGACTTAGAGCATTCGATCCGGGATCCCGGGATCCCGGCCCTTTTTCAGTCCCGAAATTTTCGGGGTTGAAATCGTCAAATCCCGGGATTTTCGGGATTAGAAAGAAGGGATGAAATTATTTTAAATAACAATGAAACGCACTCGTATCTCTTGATAATGTCGTAAATTTTTTTTATAACATTAAATGAAGAAACAAAAGCAATCGTACTTCATCAGCTGATTCAATAACTGCTCAAGTTTGTGTGGGAATAATTATTTTATAATCCTTGATCTCCATCGTCTGTTTTCTTTAATACAGGGAAGTGTTTTTAGTTTGTCTAAGACTTATGACAAGATCATTTTATTACTAATCATTAAAAGACGGAATTCCTATAAAAAATTGTATTTTTGCTAGCTTTTAAAAATCATTCTTAATCCCGGGATCCCGGGATTCTGTTTAAAAAATCCCGAAATCCCGGGATTGGCGAAAGGGTCCGGGATCGAATGCTCTAGTTAGACTACGCGGGCCCACTGTATGTGCCGGCAAGTGTATCAGCCTGTTCAGCCTGCGGCGTGTGTCAGTGTGCCGGACTCATTAGCACGCGTTAAAATGTTCTCTTTTACTGATGATCTCCCAGAGTATAAAGCGAGCCGAAGCAGATAGTGGAATATTATCTTTGCTCGATACGATAAGCCAGCAACGGCGATGACAACTTCGGTTTTTCATTAGCCTACAGCTTTCCACTTTCTCCAAACGGGTGCCTTCTTTCAGACAATCGAATACAAGGCGCACGGCAAGGTCGCGGCCAAGGAGGTCCGCGAGCTCGCCGTGCTGAAGCGCGGCAAGACGCGCGGCGGCGAGACGGAACACTGGCGCGGCGCTGTGTTACACGTGCCGCCCCTGCCGCCTACCAACCTGCGCGGGTGCCACCTTATACAAGTGCACTACGATGTGTTTGTGAGTACCTACCTAGGAAACAACAGTCCAGAGAACGTTGTAGAGTGAAAGAAGATAATTATAGTAACCAGAAAGTTAACAAAAAATGTGCTTGTAGATAGAATAGAAAATAGAAGTTAAAAACCAAAACTAAAATAGACCCACAGGTAATTAATGGTTTTCGGAGGCCATCGGTTTATGAAATGCGAATGTTTTGTCCTCAGACTACAAGCCAAGCCTTTTCTTAGTCAGTTTTTAGCTTGTAGTCTTGTAAGTACCTAAGTAATTTTGGACGATTACCCAGAATAAAACCAAGAAGGGAATAAAAACACATTTTGGTATTTTTTGTTCTAGTTGTTTTGTTGTCGATACATGTGTTTTAAGCCCTTTAATTTGATACACATGACGATGCTATCCGATAATTTATATTTTTGGGTCCACCACTTTAAGGCGCACCACAGCCGCTATCTTGTTTTTTTTTTTTAAATAAACTGTCCTTTGTCACGCCAGTATCATAACCCTCCTTTTTGCTTCGCGGAGTCGGGTAAAAATCAGCTTTCTAATGACCCTCTCTTCTCTGTCACAGTTCATAATCGAGCCCAAGAGCCTCGAGAAGGAAGTGAAGCTGCAACTACCCTTACTCCTGGGCACTTACCCGTTCAGAGGACTTGGCGAGCCGCGTGCGCCGGCGCACTATCCCACCGCTCTGCCAGTGTTCCGGGCCCATAGTGAGCCTAGGCACTAGACAAGACATTGCTGCCAAACAAAGTTTGTATCATGCTAGTTTTGCGCGCTGCAAAGAAGCAGTTTTGCAACACAGTGCAAGCCAAACAGCCTCTTTGTAGCCGTCTGTGTTTGGCTGTTTGCCAGCGTTCAAAACCCAGGGATTAAGTCTGTAACGCAATGGCATGTCGATAGCGTCCCAGTAGAAAGAAAAAAACGGGGTTAGCTCGTTTTTGTCCTGCAACCAGCGAACTAATCCTCTAGAATTAGAATATTCTTTACTGTACTACAAAAAAATTAAAAGGACCGACAGAATTATTAATGGGAGCCCATTTTGGCACCATTGCGTTACAGACTCAGGCCCCTGCATAATAAAACTCGATAACGGGGTAAAAATATTAGTCGCGGTGTCATGCCGCCGGGACTGTACAGTCAACAGCGCGTAAACCTTTACATTATCGTTGCTAAGTCGCCTGTAACGTAATTGAATAGAGTGCACGAGGGTAAAGGTCGACGTGCTGTCGACTGTACCAATAAAATTAACAGTAACTACGGAAGTGAAGCGGATAGATACATAAAAGAATGTAAGCTTAGAAGGCTACACGTGTAAGTCAATAGAGTATCGCCCACCCAACTAAAATATTCTTGTTTACGAAGATTACGCTATTATTTTTTTACGTAGGTATTCCTAATCAATATTATTTGAATAGCATGTCTACATATCATACTGCCTAGGACCTATAAGTGGCTTGGGTCGAAGCATACTGCATATTGTTCTGTATATAACGATGCACAATATTTTTGGACTTTTAGTGCCATTTTTATACCATATCTTGTATTAATTCTTTTAATACTTAGCTATAAGTTTAAATATTTGATGAATGGAGAAAAAATACTACTACTATGAGAAATCTTTTTTTTAGATTATGGAGTATTGTGTTTGCATGAATGTGTAATCTCTCGTGTGTAATTTATACTAACCTGTGATAATATAAATCCGTCCAATTTATTATCATTATAGATAGAGCTATTTAATTTTAATAAAGAATTTATTCAAACTACTCAAATTATTATTTCTAAAATTTACTTTTATCAAATTAATTGGGTAGAAAGATGTAAGATAAAATAATTTCACGATAAATTATGTTACTAAAATGTTTTATTCAAGTAACAAACCGGGTAGGTACGAATCCATAACATAAATGTGAATTAATCCATACAGTAATAACTTTCTTGGTTTTGCCGATTTTTAGTTTATTTGTGAGACATTTTACAAGGACACAAGCAATAGGTATAAAACATTAAATAAACGATAACAAGTTGCGGAACCTACTTATGTATAGCTCTGGATTACACATGGAGTATCTATTACAGAAACAAAGTACGACATTTATCATAAAGGCCGATTTATATGACATAAAAACGCTAGGATAGAACGCAGGAACAGTTGTCATGTCAGCTAATGAATCTGTGTAAATAAGCCTTTATGTATCGGTCGGAGGACATGCATATAATCGGCCTTTATACATAGCGGGCCTACCCTCGCATGCTGTCTCACTTTAACAACGCTCTTAAGAGAGATAAAAGCCACTGCAGTTTAGTCAGCGAGGGAACAGAGTTTTGAGATTGCAATTAATGCAATACACATGCTTTGATATAACAAAAACCAAACTTATCACACTGTGATAAGGGTCATGGTCATTAGTAATCAAGGGACCAAAAAGCCAATGTCAACTTATCTCGATGACCAAAGAACAATAGAGCCCAGCCAAGATAGTACTAACCTTATAAAGAACATTTTACAAAACATTTACACTTCAGAGTATTGCCGAATATAAAGTATACAGTGTCTTGGCTCTTCCGAATAATCGGATCAGATTAAAAAGTTCTTTGTAACCACCGATGTTGTAATAATGTTCTGTTGGACTTCTGCCTCTCGACTTCGTTATTGCTAAGCGCCGAATACTATATCGCATTAAAATCCTATTACCAAACTACTGCTTTCGTCGAGAAAATGTGAAAAATGTCAACAATCCTGTCAAATTGTCAAAAGTGGCTTGGCTCGCGTGATGGTGGGGACGCCTTGAAACAATAAACTAGCGTCTAATTACAGGCAACCGTGACACTATTATAACGCATATAAATTAAACTAATCATCTCGAACTAAATCAAGCAACCGCGGGCCCACAAAAGCATCTACCCATATAATACGAACAAAGCAAACCGTCTCCTTAAGCTACGCTCTTCTAACTAGTCTCCCTGTCTCAGCATCGTTGATACGCCATCTTAGTGTAGATAAGACTAGATAGAATCTAGATTATTTTAGATTTTAGGGTACAAAATATACCATCTAGCAATAAATAAACCCATCACTCTCAATCCATTAATAATCAGTCGATCCTAGTGCACGAATATAGATATTGTATCGATCGGTACTGTAGCTGTAGTTAAAATGTCTGCATATTTTAGACATTTTCCAGCCCTCCTGCTGCGCCCCGGTGCTAAAGGCTTTTTAAGATACCGAAAGAGTCACCCTTTGTGCGCGACTCTAGAAATAATACAGACTTCAACAGCCGACCATACCTAGATAGAAAATAAACTTCACTGTGGCTAGACAACCTTGTTGAAATGTCCATCATGTACAAAACCAACCTAATGACTCCTTGCTTTGCGCACGATTACGGCACTGCAGCTCCGAGTGGTCTCTTTACCCATCTAGTGTGAGTGAAGGTGCCACAAGACGCTGTATAAATCATCTCATTACGTAGATGCAGAGGCCTCCGTTTTAGCGCACTATTCCATAGGAAAGTCACAGAAACAGTAAATCGAACCTACATGAAGACTTTACAGATGGCATGTCCATTGTCCATCACTCACAAATCAAAATACTCCTCAGAACTCGTGCGCTGTACCCCGGCGCTAGAGATATTTCAAGACACCCATAAAAACAGCCGATCCTACCTACATAGAAACAAACTTCAATGTGGCTAGACAACCTTGTTGAAATGTCCACTCTGTACAAAACGAACTCCTTGCTTTGCGCATTCCAGGGGCGTTTTAAGTCACAGAAACAGTCAACCGAACCTAGATGAAGACTTCACAGATAACCTTGCCATGTCCATCAATCGCTAATCAAATCACTCCCCAGAAGTCGTTGTGTGCTGTGCCCCGGCTCTAGAGGCATCAATACACCCAAAAAACGGCCGATCCTATCTAGATATTGCTTTGCGCACTATTCCAGAGGCGTTTCTAGTCACAGAAACCGTCAATCGAACCTAGATGAAGGCTTCACAGATAACCTCATTGGCATGTCCATCACTCCCCAGAAGTCGTTGTGCGCTGTGCCCCGGCGCTAGAGGCGGCCGGCGGCGGTGCGCAGGCGCCGCTACGCCATCTTGTTCGCGAGCGCGAGGTGCAGGCACGAGAGTTGCGCCGTCCACTTGTCCAGCGCCGTGTAGCGGGTGGCGCCGCCCGCGCCGGTATGGAGCTCCAAGACTGAGTTCACTTGGTCGATGCGGCCGCTTATTGTGCTGTGGGACGAGAGGGTTGTTATCACTAAATCCCATAGAATCCGCATTACGTATAAAATCACAATAAAAACGTGTCCCCACAGAAACAAATGGTAGCAACAATAGAAAAATACGAAATATCATTTCGACCATAAGTCTAATATTCGAATGTCAACCTTATTGCATTAGTGTACAGTTTTACTTCAATTGCATGCATAGACTACAAGCAAACCCATAGAGAATTTGGGCATCTAATTTTCCAGACACATTTCAGAGGGTGTTAAAAGACCGCCAACAAAGCGGGAAACCACGTGTTGTCCTCATCACAAGGAACATTTTTGCCCAAGGAACTATGCCTGGGAAATCAACGGTTACCGGGATAATGAGGTTCAAAGTCGGACTTTTCAAAACTTTTTTTTTGCAGAATTGCATTTAGTATCAAGTTCTTAACATAGCTTCTCAAGAAGCCATATCAAAATTATGAATATTTCTTACAAAAAAAGAACGTTAAAATTGTAACCCGCAATGTATTCTAAACATCGGCACTTCAAGCTTAAGTAACATAAACTGGTAACTACGCTTGCGCAATATGTCTTCTGTGTGTTACACGTCCATTAAGTGATAAAATATTTTTCAAAATTATAACCTAAAAAACCAAAATAATTTCCCAACAATAATTTATCGAAAAAGTACTTTGTTGTATGCGTATGCGTGCCTTTCGGTTCTGTTGGCGGTCTTTTAACACTCTGTATGTATGTACTTTCTAGTTTGATCCTTGATCGAAGAGTACAGCAAATAATATTCTGATTCTAATTGTATTAGTTTGCTGGAAAACGAGGAAACCCCGGTTTTGTCCTTCTACTGGGACGCCATCGACACGCCATTACGTTACAGACTTAAGCCACTGGTATTGCTGCAGGTTTCCCCACGGTGTGTAGTACTCACTTGTCGAGGATGCAGGTGACGAGCAGGTTCTCGACCTCCTTCTCGTCGATGTTCAGTTCGTTGCTGATGAAGGGGATGTGGATCCTGGTGTAGGGTCCAATCAGCTTGATCAGCACTTGGGTGCGGATGTTCCGGAGTAGGTCCTCAATATGCTCCCGGATGAACGGGTCGTCCATTATGTTGTTTCTGTTGAGGAGAGGATAACAGTTTTTTTAATGTACCTACGACAGCACGTGAGAGTGTACAGTTTTGTTGCAAAGTCGCCCGTAACGTAATGAATAGAGTGCACGCGTGTAAGCGTCTAAAAATTATGTTTTTTTTTATAGTTCAAATAGCTTATTCGCGCCTTGATTATGCAATGAGGATCATTCAGACATTGTAGAATTGGACTTCCAATTACTTTCTTTTTTGACATTTTTTCTTCTGTAGCTATAACGGTTAATGATGCTGATTCTGACCTTGTAACCTACTTCAAAACTACTAAGGTAAGATCGGATGAGGTCACAATAAAATGTCGGGCGCGTTTTTAGAACCTGTGCACTAAAATTCCTGTAACTTCGTCATTTCTTATTCGATTTCGAAATTTTGTGTTTTATGTTTCTCTAAAAATGATCCTCATTTCAGTGTCAAACCACAGCTTAATAATCATGTGCAAATATGCACTCGCCAATTATGTTGGACCATTCCATTTTGCCCCACCAGAGATGCCCCACTGGTGGGGCAAAATGGAATCGCACAAAAAATTATTCCATTTTGCCCCACCAGCTTTTTATGGACAAGATTATTATTGGCGAGGCTGACTCATTACAATGATGCAGTCACTGTAGCCTAGGCTAATTTTATAATAAATCGGCATAAATAAAACTAATTTGTTAACTTTACTAATTCGTTTATTTGTTTAAAAAAAATACTTTGTTATATTATTATGGCATCTAACATTACAACATTATTAAAATATTACAACATAACACAAAGACCGCTTATAATTCTGAATAATCATTTCTATAAAATATGTGTCATTTATATACATAGATTTTTCATTTTAAAATCTTTACAAAACATTCAAATTAAACAAATAATTCAAATCATCGCTTTCTTGATTTAAATTAAATATCACAAAAAATACCTAAATAAACGTTTGCTTGTTTCCATTCTTGTCCATAGCTTTATCAGTCTTTTATAATACTAAAATATACAGATATGCAAATAGTACAGTCACCCGTAAGGTCTTAAAAGATACAATAAAAGTATTCAAATTGAGGTTTAAATGGTAAAAACTATACAAATTATACAGGGTTTCAGAATGGTCTTGCGACTGAAAGGGGTCGCACGGAAGTTTGTAATAGAGATAATTATGATAATCAATGGAGATATTAACCTGAGTGTAATTTTTCTTGTGATAAACTATATTTGATTTATTTTGAAACTTCAACAATAACTTTTTTAAATATAATTTTATGTTGACTCTAATAAAACCATGAGAGTATTTTTTTAATAAGATCCAAAACAAAACAAATGCTCTAGTCTTTAAACAAAATTATTGTGAGTCTCACTTACTTCATTGGTGTATGTAAGCGAGACAGCATCATAAAATGTTCAATATCTACAAGTGTATTTATTTAGTTAATTTGAAAGGAGAGAAAGCGTGCTCTATTTTTCAGCCGTATAATTAAAGAAAAAAAAATAGGATGGACTTCAAAACTAGCGTTGTCTCGCTTTGATTGTAGTAATTAGAGAGGGAGGGCGATTGTTTTGAGTTTCATCCTAATTTTTTCTGGTTATAATTCTATTGATTTGTATCTAAATATTTTATTTAAATGTTCACTATAAATAATATTACTTTTTTTTTTCATAAAGCCTTGTTGCCAACTCTACTTTTAGACAGGTGTGGTAAAAAAGGAAGCCAAAAATAATATTTATATGTAGAAAGTAACACAATTTTGTATGAACACAAAAATTGTAGTAAAACAAAACTGTGGCTAAGAACTAATAGCCTCCAATTGGTATCTATTATAGCCGCGTCTTCAAAGTCAGAGTACATTTCGACAGAGTTGATGCTCCTTACGACAAGTTTTTTGGGCAGTGCCACTGCTTCGTAGACCAGAACACATAATCGGCTGAATTATTGTTGTAATTGCCGCGAACAAAAAATCGCTGAACCTAAATAGTTTAGCTACAAAATGTAAAAATCTGTGAAAATTTTGAATTTCCCGCCACGCTGCTATCTTCCAGCCTTAAATCAAGAAAGCGATGACTTGAATTATTTGTTTAATTTTAATGTTTTGTAAAGATTTTAAAATGACAAATCTATGTATAAATGACACATATTTTATAGAAATGATTATTCAGAATTATAAGCGGTCTTTGTGTTATGTTGTACTATTTTAATAATGTTGTAATGTTAGATGCCATAATAAAATACCAAAGTTATTTTTTTAAAAACAAATAATCGAATTAGTAAAGTTAACAAATTAGTTTTATTTATAACGATTTATTATAAAATTAGGCTAGGCTACAGTGACTGCATCATTGTAATGAGTCAGCCTCGCCAATAATAATCTTGTCTATAAAAGCTGGTGGGGCAAAATGGAATTTAAATTCCATTTTGCCCCACCAGCCACTCAGTGGGGTGGCCAGTGGGGCAAAATGGAATAATTTTTTGAGCGATTCCATTTTGCCCCACCAGTGGGGCATCTCTGGTGGGGCAAAATGGAATGGTCCATTAATTATGATTATGTTCAAATATGGACTCGCCCAATACCTGCAAGGTTGAGTCCATCACCTATTGTATTCAATAGGTATTGTTAGGTATTTTCGCTATTAAAACAGGAACGGTTATCAGTCCAACGTATTTTATTTTCGGAAAACACAAAAAACACAACACCATTGACAGTATGGACTCACCTATTATGTTTATTAGGTATGGAACTCACCTATTATGTTTGTTAGGTATAGACTCACCTATTGTCTTCATTAGGTATGGACTCACCTATTATGTTTATTAGGTACGGACTCGCTCACCTATTATGTTTATTAGGTATGGACTTGCCTATTGTGTTTATTAGGTACGGACTCACCTATTATGTTTAAGTATGGACTCGAACTCGTTGATGTCGTTATTCTGGTAGGCCATCACCAGGTTGGTCATCGCGAGGATCTCGGGGTCGTTCTTGTAGGGCTTGGCCTCTTGAGAGTCGAACGGATTGATGCCGGACTTCATTAACCTGAGGGTGAGGGAAGGGTGAACTTAGACCTTTCCTTCTACGGCTGACGGTCTAGCGTTTATTGCTCACAGAGTGTCTAGTTTCACACGAGGTTAGTGTAGTGAACATCTTTAAGCAAAAAATGTTTTACTGTTCAATAGTTTTATTACGCTTAAAACAAAAAATAAGAGATTTTTTTATTCCCAAATTACCTTGTTCAATTTGTTCTATAATAACCGCAACGTGCGGATACCCGGGCCTTCTAAAAGCGCGCGCCCGATATTGCGAGTGCGGCCGCAAGCGATAATATAATAGTAAGGAAGGCCACAATTTAATTATTTTTGGGTGTTTTTCACTGCATTTTTGGCATTTAGGCAGGAGGTGCACCGCGGACTTCGACTTTCGTCGTAGAAGAACAAACAGGTTGAAAAATACGCATCAACAGTTAAGTATATGCCCGGTAGCTCAAATCTCAATTAGTAGAGCGCCTGCACGGTATGGCTGAAGTTGCCGGTTCAAGTCCAGTCCGGAGCAAAATTTTTAAACTTTGTAATAAATCTTTGTCGTCCTACTCTGCCCACCGACCGCCGTCCAGTTCTTGGCCATCTTCCCGCCTCGCTAGGTGTCCTGCCCATTTCCACTTAAGACTCGAGACTCTGTCACCCACATCGTTGTGTCGGTGGAGAGCCCAGGGATGCGGATGGCGAGGTACCGTGAGAGGGAAAAGGCCTGTACCCACCAGTAGGCAGCAGTTGGCTGATGATGATGATGAATAAATCTTTGAATTACCCAGGGTGTTAACAGACTCACATGTTAGCCAGCACGAGGTACTTAAGGCAGGTGGTGCGCCGCGGACTGCCACTTTCGTCGTAGTTCTTGAACGCCTCGAAGAAATCCGTGTGCGCCTTCTCGAACTCGCCCTCGCGCAGGTGCATTTTACCTCCGCATTCTGTGACAGATGTTAGTCATTAGAGTTGCAGTGCAGAAAAGGACACATAAAACCCAACATGAATTTTGGTTGTGATCACTATTACCGGGTGCCGGGTAATAACCCTGTAAAACGATTTAGGATCTTTTGTAACACCTTGTATAAGAGTATTCAATCTATCTATCTCTTACCTCTTATGACTCCCATGATGAGCGGGTGGGGGATAGCACTCTTGATGTGGAGTGACTGTTCGTAGAGCGCCTTCAGTTTCTTGTTGTTCTTCTGCGCGGTGTACATCTGTATCTCGAGCGCGTATATCTCGAGCAGCTGGGTGCCTTTCTTGAGGTCATCCTCGCCGTCGTCAGTCTGTGGGAGAGTAAGTAATAAGCAAGTAAGTGAGTAGGTAAGTAAGTAACAGTTTATTGGATTTCTGGTGTACAATAAAGTGTTCTCTATACAAGGTGTTGTTTTATAAAGTGACACCCGACTCAGGGGTGATTATTTACACGGTACTGAAGCAAAAAAAAAATTACAAAAATAAAGTTATGTCAGGACTTTACATTAACGCTTGCGGCGAGTCGTGCGCCACATCGCGCGTGCTTTTTGAGAAGACGGGGGTGTCCGCACATCGTAGCGGTTATTATAGAACAATATATGAACAAGGTAATTTGTGAATACAATTATTTTTAGAAAAATATAAGACTTGTTTTTAGTTTCAAGCGTTATTAAAACTATCTTCCCTGAGTCGGGTGTCACTAACCAAAACAACACCCTGTATAAAGATTTTTTTCTTTTCTTTGAGTATCTGAGGTTAGGAAATTCGGAAAATCGACAGTCACTTCACTCGGTAGAGCGCCTGCACAGTATGCAAGAGGTTGCGGGTTCAAGTCCTGTCCCGAGCGAATTTGTTTACCTTATAAAAAAATCTTTATAATCTTCTCTAGCACGGTTTGGTGCTTGCCAAAACCAAAACACCCTACATATTATTCTCACCTGACAGCTCTGATGCAGCTGCTTCAGTATCTTGGCGAGCTTGTTGAAGTCCCCTCGGTCGTAGTAGAGCTTCCCTAGCTTGGTGTTGGTCTTGAACCAGAGGCGGTCGTTCTTGGCGTCCTTCAGCGCCTCCAGGGTTGTCTCGTAGAAATCCTGGAGCAATTCCATCTGTCGGGGGGAGAGCCTCAAACAGTACATTGTTCACAATTAGGCTGGGTGGGGAAGGTGTCTGTTGGAAAACTTCGCTATAAGGTGTCAGCTATAGGTCTATGCATATAGATGTAGCGCGCGAACGCAGCTAATGATGTTTCCCAATAAACCAGGGGCCTTAGCCTGTAACACAATGGCGTCTCAATGGCGTCCTAGGTAGAAGGACAAAACCGGGATTTTTTCGTTGTTCTCCTACAACCAGAAAACTAATCCTCTAGGATTAGACTCATAATATTCTTTGCTGTACTACAAAAACATTAAAAGGACCGACATTGGACCGACAGCATCAATAAATCGTAATTAAAACCGTCAACCGGAAGCCCATTTTGGCACCATTGTGTTACGGGCTAAGGGCCCAGTCTTGATTACACGCGGAACTTTGATTGACACCTCCCTGACATGGCGCAGCCGGTAGAAAAATAAATAACTACGCGATTTGAAACACGTATGAAAAGCTACTGTGCGGATAAAAAAATAACCTAATAATACCTCTAAAATAAGGATAGGGAAACTCAGGCTAGAAGCCTCCCCCCTCTTTTTGGGTCGGGGGTTGAGAAAAAAATAAAAATACAAATTCCGGCTGCCGTAATTTTCCAGTTCTAGTTACCGGGAAAATTAAAATTTCCGGCAATGTTGCCGTCGATGCCAGCATTATTGTTTGCTGCTAATAATGCCATGATAGCTGGCAACATTGCTTGTGTAGTCGGCAACATTGACATTATAACCGGTCCGGCCATGCAATCGATTTGCCTGCAATATTTCTAAAGTAGGCGGCGGCGGCAGGGAAGAGATCGGTTAGCAGACCACCAGCCAGATGGTCCGACGACATAGCCTAAGTAGCCGGAAAACAGTGGTTGCGTCTGGCACAGGATCGTGCGAGAAGCCTTCACTTAGCAGTGGGTGTTAACAGGCTGAGCATATTATTATGTTTGTTTCACATTTCAGTTAGCAACTTACGTTCCTCGAAGTGGAGATGTAGTCAAGGATGGAGTTGATGGACTTCTCCGAGTGGTTCCTTGTGACCGCACTCTTGATGTAGGTCAGCAGCTGCTTGTACCGCGCCATCATCTCCGTGAAGTTGCTCTGGGACAGAAATTTTGAGTGTGACGGAAACTTAACAAATCTTCATTGGCAATTTTATTATTGAAAACATATTTTTCTGTTTTATTGTGCTGCATTGGAACAACTTTCTATGCATTCGGCGCAGATAGTGTCACGAGAAGAACTAACCAATTTGAAGTTGATCTTGATCATCTGCTTGAGCGCCTTGAAGCCCCACTCGCCCTTCTCGCCGCCCTCGAGCTCCAGAACCTTCTGGAAACTCAGCAGGGCCGCCGCTGGCTCGTCCTCCTTCAGGGCCTTGCTGTTGTAGTACTGGTTCTCGAGGTCCACGTCCGGCTCAGAGTTGCTGTCTTCGGAGTATTCCTGGAGGAGGCAACAAAAACTTATGCTCCTATTCCTAAAACACAATCTCCACTAATCAACGCTATAAACCCTGCAGCCCTACGTCCTCCGTCCTCCATACCCATACAAACTCAATCTCATAACGCTCTTTAAGGGTCTTTAATTTTAAAACCCCTCATTATAATGACAATTTGTTTTTAACAGCTGAAACTATTTTGGTGAAACATGTCTAAGAACCATCGCTGGAATACCTGCTTTCAAATAAAAAAAACGCATCTAATTTGGTTTACCTGTATAAGAGCTACGGTGCCACAGAAAGACACACACCTTCTCAGACACATACAATACACACACCCTGATACATAGCGGCCAAAATAACACCCCTCTTTTTGGGTCAGGTGTTAAATATGGCAGTCCGGCTTTTGGATGGATAGGATAATAAAGCCGCTTGTTCACCGCAGCCCATGACTGTGATTTTTTTATTATTATTTTTTCTGTATTCCGTAACTTGGCATTCTGTTTGTAACAATGGGCCATTCACTTGATAGTTCAAATCTGCCGTGCTAACCATAAACAACGCACTCGACATTTTTTACGAAAATGAGTTAGTAACATATTCTGAATCGCGTCAACGTTATCTATTTGGATCAATAACCCATTTATTGATATTTAAATTATTTTATGAGATATTGAACGGTGTTTATAAGTAGTAAATCAATCAATACCTTCACATTTTGAACGGTGTTTATAAGTAGTAAATCAATCAATACCTTCACATTGAGTCCTAATTATAATAAGCGCAAAGGCAAGTGCGTCGATTATCATTAGGATTTTATTTCATTACACACAGTATTCACTAAGCTTTAACTAGACATAAACAGCGTAATAAACATTTCCTAGTCATAACTAACGCAACTGCTGCAATTGCGTTAGTTATGCCATATTATAAATAGTTTTTGGATTGTTTT
This sequence comes from Zelleria hepariella, assembly GCA_949319315.1. Lineage (NCBI taxonomy): Eukaryota > Metazoa > Arthropoda > Insecta > Lepidoptera > Yponomeutidae > Zelleria > Zelleria hepariella. The sequence goes on from OX439382.1 coordinate 15,246,461, forward strand.
AAATACTTCAGTATTTCGGATTCACAAAAAATATAACTAAATTAAAAATATTTACCCATAGTCATGTATATATCCTTAAACATTTTAATAAGTTGAAAAAATTCACTCGGGACAGGACTTGAACCCGCAACCTCTCGCATACCGTGCAGGTTTAAAATATTCCCTAGGACGGGTTAGTGCTTTAGAAAAAACAAAAAAGTGATAAATATATATATATATATATATATTTTATTTTCAAATATCTTTCTTCGTTTAGACGTGACAGGAAAAATAAGAAAAAAACTTTTGGCGCGGTTTTCTCAAAACTTACCGCCATGCAAGTGCGTTGTTTATGGTTAGTGCGGCAGAAACGGCTATCCGAGAAAATGAATCCAGTGAGCCTTTCTCATGTCCTGCTGGCGAACCTATTTTTCAGGGTGCAAATACTGTGTCTTCTCAATCAGGTGAATTGCTTACTTCCTGTGCCTTCAAGTTCAGCCGCGAGTTCGTTACATGTTTCGATAGTCTCATTTGGTATTTATCGCTAATTGATATCCCAGCAGTTAGTCCAACAAAAATCATTATTCAACATAACCTATACAACTTAAAATTTAATTGTTACAGCAAGTGGCTAACGAAGTTCGTTACAATGCAAACATAAGATTTACACCTTTTGTAAATGATAAATGATTTGGAAATGAATATAAATACTTTTTTGAGCCGGTATTTTGTCAACAATCCAATCGTTTTGCTGACCAACGCAGAAAAACATTTTCAACGGAAGTAACTCACCAATCCATAGTCTTCCTCTTCCTCACACATGTAATCGTCATCATTATCGGACATTGTTGGGAATTTATCTAATTACTGATTATATTTTATAATGAAAATTTGCCTAAATTAAAACAACAAATTTTGCGAAATCCTTCTGTCATCTTCTTTCTGTCAAGTTTGTTTTTTTCCCTGCCACAAGTTTACAAAAGTGCCACAGATTAATATAAAGCGCCTTTACACTTACGCCTCCGCATCCCGACGCGACTTCTCGGCGCGACGAGAACTCATATTCAGTCACGTTTAATCAAAACGGTAAAAGCAAAGATGGCTATACCACAAAAAGTCATGACGCCATAATTTTTATATTCTGATCGACCCCTTAAATGAGCGCGAAACCCACTGCAACAAAACACAGTCCATTGTATAAATTCGAGTCTATCAAACGCTAAGGTTCACTCTAACATTCACACCGCGCACGCATAGGGTGCAGTCTGTCCGTCTGTAAAATGTCACAAGATTTGAAGAAGTGTGCGGCTTGAATGTGGAAAGAAATGAGAGTTCACGGCGAGAGTGTAGAGCCGCTTAAAAATACCACTCCCTTTGCTCTGTGGTTGATTGGTGGCGTGTGGCGTGTGTATGGCGTGTGGTGGTGTAGAGTCAGGAACTCAGCGGGGGGAGCCTGACTTTTATCGAGGCGGATTTATCTAACAAAATGGCGGTTTATCAGCATTTTTGACGTCTATAGTGGGTTATATACTTCGATCAAGGATAAAACTAGATACAACATAGAACTCTGAAATGTGTCTGGAAAAATAGATGCCCAAATTGCCTTTGGGAGCTTATTTGCTCGTAGTCCATGCAATAAGGGATTTTCTGACTGCTAAAAAAAATAAAAAAATAGTTCTAAAAGCTGTGACAGATGGCGTTGATACGACATGTTTTCTATCACAAAGAAAATTAGTGCTTACTACAGCGAAAATATTTCTTCACTTCATTGCTCTGTGACTTCATCTTTCATCGTCGTAGCCGTCATTCCATTTTACAGTACATGAAAAAGTGCACGACTTTGTTAATGTTCTTGAATAAGTGAATGGTAAATCCGGAAACACCTTATTTTGCTCCACAACTATTACCTAAATATGTTTGGACGTATGTACGACGGCCAACGAGCGCGAACGGGCATAAAAAAAGAACATGTCTCGTCAGCGACATCTAGTTACAAATTTGGAACTACAACTTATGAGCTGTCAGAAAATCCCTTATTAAAGTAAAACTGTACACTAATGCAATAAGGTTGACATTCGACTATTAGACGTATGGTCGAAATGATGTTTCGTATTATTCTATTGCTGATATCTTTTGTTTCTGTGGGGACAAGTTTTTATTGTGATTTTATACGTAGTGCGGATTCTATGGGATTTAGTTCGGTGGTTATATATCGTCGAGAGAATTTTTGACGTCTATAGTGGGTTATAGTCGAGAGTACTCGAGAGCGATATATAACCCACTATAGACGTCAAAAATGCTGATAAACCGCCATTTTGTTGGATAAATCCGCCTCGATAAAAGTCATGCTACGGGGACTGGAGTATGCCTTCGGTGGTGGGGGTTGGGGAACTTGGCAGTTGTGCGTAAGCCTACCACACGCACAAGATTCACCACTGTTCTGCCTGTGCAAAACAGCTACAAGTTGTCAAGCAAGCTGGCTTGCGCAGGCAAAAGTCTGATGAAGCTTGTGCGTGTGGTAACTTGAGCACATACTTTTTTGTGATATATTTTTTTTAATGTTTCGAACGTGTCTCCAATTTGATTGGTTCTAAATCCAACCAATCGGAGAGGGTTAATTTCCCGCTTCCGTTGATACAGTAATTGTATTGTTTTTTTACCAATTCCATCATCTTAGCTCATCTTCATCATCATCATAAAATAACCCATCATCACTATAAAATAATTGAACAGTGTCTTTGAACCCACTTTAACATTTAGACGAGTAAAAGATAAAGTGACCTTTTTCCCGCGCTTTCCGGTTAACTTTTTAACTAACCATGTGTGAAAAATTTGTTCCGAAGCGTACTTAATTCTCAAATTAGCAACTTTTGGCTTCTCACTAAAAGTAACATAACTCCAACAATACCCCTACAATTAAATCGCAGTAATGTACATAATTGTAATTTCATTCATCAATTTCAATCGTAATAGTAAATACTATGTAAACAAATATTTTACTTTCACTCTGAATGTCAATCTGTGATGCAAATCGGAACTTTTGCTTGCCGCCATCGAAACGTTTTTTTGTAGTTCATTGAATTTATGTCGGTCGCTCCGCTCGCGGATCGGTGTATTTACAAAAACCATTCCCGTTTTCTAATTTCTATCAGTTTTCCATTCTAGTGCAAAGTGACCGTACGTACGTAACTGAAAGTAAATACATTAACAATTCAAAATGGCACAAATTACAGACAAGGAAAACCTGTTCAATGGATTAGAAAAAGTTCACATCAAGGTTAGTTTATTTATTTTCTGAATTTATGAGTATTTAATTTATCTACGAGGAACTGTTAAACCTATTGTCATATTTTATAGTCTCCAGTCAAAAACAACGTGCTGGCGGCACGAAACGAGAATTCACTCGAGGAGAAAATGGAAGTTGTGAAACACGAGATATCTCCGGCGTTCGATCCCCAGTTGGAGCCGCTGCTGCGTGAGAACCCGCGCAGATTTGTCATCTTCCCCATCCAGTACCAAGACATTTGGCAGATGTACAAAAAGGCCGAGGCTTCCTTTTGGACCGTAGAGGAGGTGGATCTCTCAAAGGTACGATAAATCTCGAAAGTTCTTTAAAACTATCCTTAACAAATGAACCACTGCTATCCTTAGACCCTCCATAGCCCAAACTTGACTCGCCAAAAGGCCTTTGTTATAAATCAAAAGGGTGATGTCCTAAATAATCAATGAGGTCATTAACCCCTATGAGTTGTCGGTGAGTCAAGTGGGTTCTTCCAAGCATCTGCTTTTATGGTCTAAAATTGTTTTGTGATAACATCTGCCACCTCCGTCTGCCACTTACTGTCATACATAATTATTATAATCCATGTGCAATGAGAATGGGATAGAATCTTGTCAAAGTAAATCGAAAATTTATTTTGATAAGGAAGCATCGAATGAAAAAACCACAAGGAAGGCTTTGACGCGAGTTTGCATTTAGGGACTTGCATCAAAACTCAAATAATAAAAAAAGTAAATATTAGGGAACCAGATTCCACACATACCAGTTGCCCAAAAACAACAGTTAGGAAATAAATTTACTTCGTTGGATGGTCAGCAACAAATGTCATTCCAGGACATGTCAGACTGGGACAGCCTGAAGGACTGCGAGAGGCACTTCATCAAGCACGTTTTAGCTTTCTTCGCTGCATCCGACGGCATTGTGAACGAGAACCTCGTTGAGAGATTCTCACAAGAAGTGCAAGTGACTGAAGCGAGATGCTTCTATGGATTCCAAATTGCGATGGAAAACGTACATTCAGAAATGTACTCGCTACTCATTGACACATACATCCGGGACCCCAAAGAAAGGTAAGATAAGAGAGATGCAAAAAGTTGCAAAGTTCATCAAAACATAGATAAAGATGTAGGTATGCAGGTTAGGTCAATAATTGAGCTTTGAGTAACCTGTAACTCAGATTATCATGGATTTATTATCTTCTGCTATAAGCCGTGTCAATAATAAAGAAACTAAATAAAAATGGCGGCTTATACCTATGGTAAGGTCGGAAAAAATAAAAAGCGTAGGTATGGAATTGTAGAAACTCACATGTGCTATGCCATACCCACTGCTGATAATATGAAATTGTAAATTACACTCTTGCAGAGCTTGGCACCAGTACAGTAATGGCTAACATTCCAGAATATTTCATAAATTCTCATACAGATAGAGCTGTGATCAATATAGGGAAAAACTAATTTTGGCGGCGCCATCGCTTTCCCCCAGCTTCAGGTTCCGCCTGCGTCGCGTTTTCATGGCGACGCCTTCTGTCTGCGCCGCTGCAATAAATAATAATATGACTTATCTCAGTACACATTTATAATAGGCCTTTGCAACTAGTGTGATGATTTATACAGTGTCCAGTGGCACCCTCACTCCCATTAGATGGGTAAAGAGACGACTCTGATGCAGAAGAACTAGACTTCAGACACCGAAGTTGGCTAATCGACTATTTCTTCCGTAGGGATTTCCTCTTCAACGCCGTGGAGAATCTACCCTGTGTGAAGAGGAAGGCCGACTGGGCGCTCCAATGGATCGCCAGCAAGTCCGCGACTTTCGGCGAGAGGATTGTCGCATTCGCCGCGGTCGAAGGCATATTCTTCTCGGGCAGTTTCGCCTCGATCTTCTGGCTGAAGAAGCGCGGCCTCATGCCCGGCTTGACCTTCAGCAATGAGCTGATTTCTAGAGATGAGGTTTGAATTTGTACCATTTTCATCATTCATTAATTCATCATCATCATTATCTGCCGACATTTGCCCACTGCTAGGCCCCCGACCCAAAAAGAGGGGTGTTATAAGTTAGACTGCTATCTGTGGCACCACCGTAGCTCATGGGTGAACCGATTTGTTGTTTTTTTAAATGTTTTTTTTTTCAAATGAAAGCAGGTTTTCCCGATTGTGATGCGGTTTTTTGGATTTGAAAGCAGGTTTTCTAGCGAGTGTTCTTAGATTTGTTTGTATCAAAATCGGTTCAGCCGTTTATGAGATGTGCAAATTTGAATCTAGAAAGTCAATATTTTTAATTTTGTAGTTATTCCCTTCATGCCTCGGTCTCTCGCCGTACGCATCCACGGACTCTCTGTGGCTTTAGAGAGGTAGCATTTTAGTAATCAAATATTATACACAGCTAAAAGAAACTAAAAAAAAACTACAAAAAAAATACAATCTCACTGTAGCTAAAGAGGATTCACCGCTCGGCTCATCCCTTATCAGGATAGTAAAGTTGTTTGCATATGAGGTGTGCAATGTATGTATAATGCCATTTATGAGTGCATTATTGATTGGTCTAGCACAGTGTGTTTCGACTTTTTTCATGACGCGACCCCCTTGCAGTGGTAAAACCTTTCGCGACCCCTTACCAGGGTTTTTTCAGTTTAGTAAACCTTTAGACCTTAACCACGACCCCCAAAAACCCTTTTAAAGCAGCTTCGGTTTAAGAATTCCTTTGTAAATTATTTTCGTGTACAATAAAGAGTTCTTCAATAATAGCATAACCTCTGGCGTTTTCCCTCAAGCTTGGAAAACTGCAGCTGTAGTCCCTATTCACAAAGGTGGCTCCAAAGACAACCCTTGTAATTATCGTCCCATCTCACTTCTAGGAAACATTTCAAAACTACTCGAAAGAATAATTAATAAAAGATTAGTTTCTTACTTAGAGTCAAACTCCATTTTAACAGATCGACAATTCGGGTTCCGACAAGGAAGATCCACCGAAGATGCCGTTACGCTTCTCACAGATACAATTGTCTCACATCTTGATAACAGTCGGAGGTGTATCGGCGTTTTTCTTGATTTAGCAAAAGCGTTTGACACTGTTTCAATCCCAATCCTACTGAAAAAACTCGAGGCCTATGGTATTCGTGGCAATAGTTTAGAGTGGTTCACAAGTTACTTATCTAATAGAAATCAATGCGTTAAGGTAGGTGAACACGTGAGCACAGTAAAACCAATTTCATTTGGCGTACCACAGGGCAGTATCCTTGGACCTACACTTTTTCTCACATATATTAATGATATAACAACGCTGCCCTTACAAAATTCCGATGTGCTCTGCTACGCAGACGACACAGCTATTATTTTTCACGATCGAACATGGCGTGGTGCAGTTAAAAAAGTCCAAGATGGCATGGCCCAAGTTTCAAACTGGCTACGCTCAAATCTACTCACATTAAATACAACTAAAACAAAATTTCTCTGCTTCCACCTATCAACTGTAACAGACCCCAAAGAACTCAAAGACATAAAAATCCACTGTCAACAACGCTGCACTGGTTTAAATGATCAGACTTGTGCTTGCGACCACATCACAAGAGCCGAATCATTAAAATACCTAGGCATAATTATTGATGAAAGACTTACATTTAAAGAACATGTGATCGCGACGTCTAACCGGGTCAGAAAACTAATATACGTATTTAAGAACCTACGAGATATAGATAATGGAAAATTAGTAAAAATGATATATGTAACACTTTGTCAATCGATCGTAAATTATTGTATTCTTGCCTGGGGAGGTGCTTCTGTTACAACACTTATTATATTAGAGAGAGCACAGAGAGCAGTTCTTAAAATCGCACTAAATAAACCATTTCGATATCCCACAACAACACTTTACAAAGATGCTCAAGTTCTCAGTGTCAGGAGACTATTCTTTATGAGGGTAGTGGTTTTTGTACATAAAAATGTAATTAATTCTGAAAACTACGACCAAATGCTGAAGAAAAGAGTTTTTGGTGTACCAAAAACCCGTGTCAACACTTCTCTTGCGCAGCGTTTCAGAGTCTTTCTTTTTCCTTGCATTTACAATAGGTTTGTTTTGCTATATAATTTTAAACACAGTTCTACCGCAGAAACTAAAATGAAAATGTCTAAATCTCTCATGGAATGGACCTACGATGAGACGGAAAACGTCCTTTTATCATTTAAATAAAACACACATTACACACACACATCCTCACATACACTTTCATACACACACACACACACACACACACACACACACACACACACACACACACTCACACAAATACATACACACCCTCATCACACTTCACACCTACTTAATAATTATTGAAACGATCTCTTACTTATGTTTAAGTTTAAGTTTACTATTAGCCGTAAGTATTTCTAAAACCTGTTATAACATTTCTCTCCCCCACGGGACAGGCATTGCCTAGTGTGGGGGTCAGCATGTACAATGATACTGTATTTTATGGCAATAAACCTTTATTATTATTATTATTATTCTATCTATCTATCTTCGCCACCCCCCTAGCTTGGCGACCTCACATGGGGTCGCGAGCGACCCACCGCTTGAAAAACACTGGTCTAGCAGTCAGCTCGCACAGATAAATTAATTATGTGATGTGATTCTTTTTCAAGTGCACAAATGCGTCCTTCAATGCAAAGAAAGCATTATGCATTTCTACCTTGCATAGAAAGATGTCCAATGTCCAATGAACTCTTATCATTTCAGTCTGGGTCCAGGGTATCCTAATGATTGAAGTCATTGTAATGTCTGGAATTTATCATTCGACTTTATGACTTTCAAGATTTTGCAAAGCACCGCGGTACAGATTGGTGACATTACATATGACGATACTTCCAAACGGAATGCGTCCTGACTGACGGCGTCCAATCGACGCATGCATGCCCCATAGAAAATGGATGTCGTTTTCCAGGGTTATTCCGGAAATCCTGATGAAATGGTGCAATGGGCCGTTTTTCGCAGCTAGATGTCTCTACTTGCGCCTTTTTTCGCCTGGCACTAGATTTTCTAGATTTTTTTTAATTCCGGTTTCACCCCTAAGAATTCTTAGGGGTGAATCCGGAATTAAAAAAAATCTGGAAATGCCCCATAAAATTGCACTCAGGGGGAAAAACCGAAGTAATGTGCCAGGCGAAAAAAGGCGCAAGTAGAGACATCTAGCTGCGAAAAACGGCCCATTGCACCATTTCATCTTTGTATCCCAAGGTTGTCTGGAAGAGATCGCTTTTAGTTTAGTGATAAGGCCGCCATTTGTACTATATTTTGTTGTAAGAAGTTATCTACACTAACATTATAAAGAGGAAGAGTTTGTATGTATGTAGGGGGTAATCTCCAAAACTACTAATCCGATTTCAAAAATTAATTCACTTATGGGAAGCTACGTTATCGCTGAGTGCTGCAGGCTATTTTTTATTGCGATAACGGGAAAAAAACTGAGTCTGCGCGGACGATGTCGCGGGCAAAAGAAAGCTAGTCTGTAATATTCTTTCTGTTGTGCAATAAAGATTTCACCCTCTATCCTCCCAGGGCCTCCACACGGACTTCGCGTGCCTGATGTTCAAGCACCTGGTGCAGAAGCCGAGCAAGCAGCTCGTGCTCCAGATAATCAAGGACGCGGTGGTGATCGAGCAGGAGTTCCTGACGGACGCGCTGCCCGTGAGGCTGCTGGGAATGAACTGCGAGCTGATGTCAGAGTACATCGAGTTTGTGGCCGACAGGCTGCTGCTTGACCTCATTGGAGAGAAGGTTTGTCTAGTTTCTCTTCATCTACGACGCACTGAGAGAGAGCTCAAGAGACCTCGAGGCAGACCACCCGCTAGATGGCCGGTTATTATGACCATAGCCATGCAACCATGATGGTGAGTGATAGAGCGCAATGGAGAACTCTACTCTCCGCCACCTTCAATGATGGTCACGATCCTCAGCATTGAGGGAACGACTCAATGGATGGATCGCACTGTTCTAGAGCGCATGCTACCCTGAAAATACGTAGACCTAGGACGAATCGAATGCGCGGCGCCCCTATCTTTTCAGAGGGTGACGGGCGCAATGCTCCGCATTTTCTTTTTGTTTTGCTGCGTATTCGCCTCGTCTTAGCCCTACGCCTTTTCTGTGAGTCTTTTGCACTGCCAGCTTGTCGTCTCTCGCTTCTCTGAGGTAAACACACAAGCGCCGCATAGTGGTTTTATATTCATTGATGAGTAGCTAAATTATTATACAGCATCCTGCAGTGGCACCACTTATTCTTGATCGAAGGGCACCACAGTTTATCATTTAATTCATGCCATCTTCCATGCTGATGTAAATAAGCTAGTAAAATAATAATTGTTGGGTTAGGTCGCAGGTAAGATACGACAGTGGTGCAGCCTGAATACAAGGTGTTACAAAAGTGCTAACTCTTTTTACAGGGTAATATCATGCGGTGATATAGATCACTTCCCGAATATTTTTATGCTCAATGGCATTCTGTTGATTTTTAAATTAATTAATTGTAAGCACTGTGATGGAAGGAAAGTATTTTTTAAATATGGTTTAAATTGATTCTCACAATGTTTTATGTACCTACCTATTTATCGAAGACCTACGCACACAATCATGTGTTTGAATTTGAACTTGAATTTGAAAAACAAAAACTTTTGAAATAAAATGTAATTTTTTCTACTTTGTTTTTCCAAAAATGTCATCTTGTTGACCAGTAGGTTAGGCCCTACAAAAATAGTTAAGACCTTTCGTATCATTCATTGTATGCTATCTCCTAAGATAAGTTCAAGCACGCAGTACTATCATGCAGTACTATCAATCACGCAGCAGTCATGCAAAACTATAGTGCAGAACTTAATTTATCATTGAATTGCCCTTACAGTTTGATAGTAGATTTCCATAAAAAGATACATGACTCATCCAATCGATGCCTACCATAAATTACGTAACTATTTGTTCAAGTGCTAATACACTCGTTTTATGGTGGAAGCTTTCTTTATTTCGAAACTTGAACTACCTTGGTTGGGTAATCATCGCGTTTCTACCTTGCACCTGGTTATATATTATGTATATTTTTTTGTTCAGGTTTTATCATGCTATTGGCTTCTCGAGGCATTAGCATCTTCAGTAGTTGTAGCGTGTGAAGAGTGGTCTTCCATTAAAGGCTTCTCCTCTTCTTTATTTATAGAGCACTGTATATGTATAAGCCATGTTTCTCCACAGGTAATGCCTTCATGCATCTAATGTACATTATTTTGTTACAGCACTACAACACAAAGAACCCATTCAGTTTCATGGACCTCATCTCTCTAGAGGGCAAGACAAACTTCTTCGAGAAGAAAGTTGGTGAATACCAGAAGTGCGGAGTGATGTCAAACCCTAACGACAACGTCTTCACATTGGATGCAGAGTTCTAGAGTTAAGGAAACATTAGATATTGACCGGATAGTATTATTTAAGATAACTGACTGACTACTTACATTTCCTATGTAACATTTGACATGCTTACTTTTATTAGGTCTCCCTAATACAGAAAATATATTTCTGGATATGGACATTTTAGTGCCAATACTTAGGGCCTACGCAAAATATTTTGTATAATTTTCTTGACATTTAGTTTAATAAGAACAATGAAAGTAAATACGGACACTAGTTAACTGGTTGACCCAGTAGACATTTTAATGTTTGTTTTGTCATACATAATTGACTGTTCATATCACAATAACCCTAGTTCACTATATCTACTATTTCCCACATACTGTTTATTTCAAATAGCTATACAAGGTGTTACAAAAGTACCTAACTCTTTTTACAGGGTCATGGTACCTGATGATAGGGATCACAACCAAAATATTTTTTTTGCTCTATGACGTTCCGTTGATTTTTAAATAATTAAAATGTAAGCGCTGTGACGGGAGAAATGTAATTTTAAAATACTGTTTCCATAGACTTTCACTATGTTTTAACAGCCTGAAGCTTTTAAAATACAGCTAAGCAAACGACCATATTTTTTAATTCGAGCTAAATCCAAAAACAAAATGGTTTAAAAATTTTTTCAATTTTGAGGTTATAAAAAAAAAGTTGTGTTTTTCAACTTTTTTTTGCAGATTTGTCATTATGTTGACCCGCAGGTTACACCCTGTAAAAAGAGTTAGTATCTTTTGTAACACGTTGTATAAGTAGTTAAATTCTCGAACATTAGAGTAAAGTTTCTGATTTTCTAATCCTCGAGCATAATAAGTTGCTATTTTTCCATGTTTGCATGTATATGAAAGAACTTTCAAGAAAGTTCGAATTGATTTAGTGAAAATTATGTAAGTTCACATAGTTGTGCTGATTGCGTGTGATATAAGTCATAAGTTAGGTTAAGTGAGTATGAAATTTATATTGCAATAAATAATATTTTGGACATAATAAATCTTTCTCTTAGATAATCACACACACAACACTACCCACCTTCAGTTTTCCAGTTTGTCAGGCAAAGGTACTCCTTGGAGAAAGATAGGTATTGAATGATAACAACGAACATAAAAAAACAAAATCGTTTATTATTTTGTGAATTGCACTGGAAATAACATCAATTTGAATGTTCCACTCAACTTGCAAAACGTACATACTAAATGCACCCCTTTACATAACTTCTCTACCTATATTTAATTAAATAGAATCGCTACAAAACGAGGTTTTGCAGCGCCATGCATGTTAAAGTCCGTTCGCTTAGATAGTGTCGGTACGCACGACGGCAATCTTGGTTCTTGGGATACCAACTATTTTTGAAGTATCTGTGATGGGCGCAGACATATTCATTTCAACACAATGCTGATGGACATTAACTAGAATTTGCTTAAATGTTTTACAAAACCTTCGTCTTTTAATTTTTGGGTCATTCAAAGTTTCGTCTAGAGGCACCTCGCTGTCCTAACGAACGAAAAACATTTTATGTACACGCAGCAATCGACACTCAGTAATAAAAATACTAAGTCACAAGCACTACCTCTCAATACGACGCTTCTTTGTCGAGCGGCGAGCCAAATTCACTGGCGTGTTTGCGCCGCGTCGGCTTCCTTTAATTTCTTTTGTGAAAAGCCGCCGCGCGCCAAGGCGGCTAACATCAAAGTGACACTATGATAGCGAACAGACTTTACAGGATCTGGAAATGTTGGCATCTAAATATATAAAACAAAGTCGTGTTGGTTACACCATTTATAACTCGGGAACGGGTGGACCGATTTTTATGATTTTTGATTTGTTGGATTTCTCTCTGCCCCGAATAGCAGAATAACCATTAAAACAACGGAAAACTTCACGAGAAAAAAAAATAAGTCTGCGCGAACGAAGTCGCGGGCAAAAGCTAGTTGGAAATAAAGTAGACGGTAAAAAACGATGAATCGCCATCGTCTTTTTGTCTGACCTCTATTTCGGTGCGGTGACCGCTATCACTCTAGCTAGTTTTGGTGCAATATAATATTGTAAACGAGATGTAGATTGCTCGACATCTCAGTTGGTAGAGCTTTGACTTGGTCCACATATACTTCCGCTGAAGTAAAAGTAAATTTTCATTCAATCATTACTACGAATCCTATACTAGTGACTGGGAGTTCAGATTACAAAATATCTATTCGCCAACATTTCCAGGCCCTACGACATAGCCGTACATACATAGATACATACAAACGCACCACCATACAGAGGCCTTAGCCTGTAACGCCATGGTGCCAAAATGGGCTCCCGGTTGACGGCTTCAATTACGATTGATTAATGCTGTCGGTCCTCTTAATGTTTTTGTGGTACAGCAAAGAATATTTTAATTCTAGAGTTCGCTGGTTGTGGGAGAAAAACGAGAAAGAAGAAAATCCTTCCGCTGGGACGCCATTGCGTTACAGGCTAAGGCACCAGTTGACCCTAGCTACTAGCGCTGCTTGTCGCCGACGAGGCCGCGGAGCAGGCGGTGTCCCGAGAGGAAGGTGACGAGCGCCAGCGGCAGCAGGTAGCGGACCGTCTCGAACATCGACAGCTGCAGCCAGAGGACCGCGTAAAGGCCGAGCGAGGCTGAGGGGAGAAAGAGAAAATGTGTTACAAATGACCGGTTCAAAATCCTGTATAAAAAGTTTTATTACCGAACACGTCTGATACTGATACCAAGCACGGGGGGGGGTAAATTTAATTTATTTAAATACTTGTTGAAAAATCTTCCAAGATGCCAGTAAATAACAACACACGAGGCGTGAATAACAAGTTTGACAGGTTGACAGGCAGTAGCAGAGCTGCGCAGGCGAACAGGTTAGAGACGAAGCGCAGCTTGCTGAAATATCCTCCGAGGCTAGAAAATACCTCTCTATCTATTCAGCGCATGAATGACTAGGCCTCTTCCTTGACACGCCAGCTTCCCCGCTACCTTGCTAGTCTTGTCTTTTCCAAACCCATCTAGTACAGAGCCTGCCCACCAGACGTTGAGTAGTTTTAGGTCTAGAGTCTCCCACTCTGTGACGGATTTCCGCCATCTACAGGGTGCACTCTAAGTCGATAGCGGAACTTTAAGTGGGCTATCTACTGATCAATACAAACAACTTGTACTAGGTGGCGAAAAAAATTAAGTGAAAAAAATATCAGCTGTTCCATACAAAAGGTCGACTCAGTACTGCGTCAAATGTATGAAACAGCTGATATTTTTTTCGCTCCATTTTTGTCGCCACCTTGTACAAGTTGTTTGTTTTGATGAGTAGACAGCCTACTTAAAGTTCCGCTATCGACTTAGAGTGCACCCTGTAGTGTGAGCTAAAACCTCATAGAATAAAGCCAACACCAACCTCCCAATCCGGCGTGGAACACCAGCGCACTAGGCGTGAAGGGGAAGTTGGACAGGTTGACCCTCAGCTTGATCCACAGCGCCAGCAGCAGCAGTAGAGGAGCTGCGCAGGCGCACGCGAACACGTCAGAGACGAAGCGCGGCGGGCGCGCCTCGGGCTCGCGGAACAGATGCGCGATCTCGGGCAGCGCGCCGCGGTACGGCTTGTTGGTGGTGGTGGCTGGCTCGCCTGGGGAGAGATAGGTGTAATTGATAAACTATTTACCGGATTCAAAACTAGTTTTATTGACTTTTTAATATTTTTCCAATGAGACGAGACCTCGAGAAAATGTATGGGGAAAGTTTTTCGCCATTTCTGTCATTTCTAGTACTCAAACCTCAGTTGGCTCTTTTGATCCCTACATGAAACAGAATCGATTGGCATATAAAAAAAAACGATATTTTAACATTTTTCTCGCTGACTGTAATTTTTTTCCAACATCTGTGAATGCAGTTCATAATATCTCAAAAAGTTATGAATGGTCTCCTAGGAACGTTTTCCTGTAACTATAACGATTAAGGTACCTGCCCTTACTGCCCCGTCTCAAAAATCTACCCTATACAGAATTTGTGCTTCCAGTAAGGAGCCGTCAGCGAATCCAAGAGATTACATAAAATATTGAGGAGTAAAGCCGCAGGTGTTACGTGTCTTTATACAAGCAAAAATGTATAAGTAAGAAAGTCTCACTCAGTGCGTTAGCGCCCCTGCCGAAGTTGAAGGCGACCTGGCCGAGCGTCCACGCGACGGGGCTCGAGGCGGCGCTGTCTCCCACGAACAGGCTCAGCGAGTACTTGCCGGACGCGTGACGCAGGTGCTTCGCGATCGTGCCGACGTTCTGTTGGGACGGAAATGAGTTACGTTAGAAACTACAAAACTAAGGCCTGTGCATCTACGTACCTATAATCCGCGCGCGATGAGAACGGGATGCTTCCTTGTCAAAGTAAATCGAAAATGTACTATATTTACTTTGACAAGGTTGCTTCGACGCGTTGACGGTGATATGGATCACATACCAAAGTTTATTTTTTGCTCTATGACGTTTCGTAGGTTTTTTAAATAAATATATTTTTTTAAATAAATAAAGCACTGTGGCGGGAAAAAAGTATTTTTATCAAATGGTTTTCATCATACAATCATGTGTTTTGAACTAAAGCCGCGTTTTCAGTCAAAGTACACTGCAACGAAGAGCACCGTCCAAGAAGGCTGGGGCTTCTGATTGGTCGGCCATTTTGTTTTATTTCCGTCCAAGTCAATTTTGTTTTTGACAAGTAGAGCTCCGTCTTAGTTCGCAGAAGCTTAATTAAGCTTGGTTGGAAAGTGCTCTTCACAGAGTACATTGTGCTCTTCGTCTTGGTGTACTTTGACTGTGACCTTTTCATAACACCTTGTATGAAGTTGTACGGTCAACAACAAAAACGACTTTGTTTTATGATGTTTATCTCCAATTAGTTGTGGAACCAGCGGGGGGAGCATGACTTTTATCGAGGCGGCTTTATCCAACAAAATGGCGGTTTATCAGCATTTTTGACGTCTATATTGGGTTATATATCGTCGAGAGCGATATATAACCCACTTTATACGTCAAAAATGCTGATAAACCGCCATTTTGTTGGATAAATCCGCCTCGATAAAAGTCATGCTACGGGGACTGGTCACACAACAGTGAACTCACCAGCTCCACTTTGTATGCGCGTGCGTTGTCGGGCTCCGCAACGAAGATAGTTTCCAGCGAGCCCTCGCCGCCGATGTGCACGAACGCTTGCTGCACCAACACGGGCTTGCCGGCCGCGTCACGGACCGTGAACTTTAGGGACACCCTGGGGGACGAATTGGCTTGGTTGTAGGACAGAAGTTGCTTTATTTAGCAAAGCTTTGTTTTTTTTTTCAATATTTCTTACAAAATACGACGCTGAAATTGCAACCCGCAATGTATTCTAAACATCGGCACTTCGAGCGTAAGTAGCCTAAGTTTATGTCAACGCTTGCTCAATATGAAATGTCTGAGTTACACTTCCATTACGCGATAAAATATTTTCCAAAATTATAACCTAAAAAACCAAAATTATTTCCCAGCAATAATTTATCGAAAAAGTACTTTGTTTTGGTATCTAATATGCGTACCTTTCGGCTCTGTTGGCGGTCTTTTAACACCCTGTATAGCGGGCGACAATGTTCGCCATGTACACATGTGTACGTACCTATTCCGAGCGAGCCGAAGGAAAAGTCGCTCGACATGTGTACGTATCAAAATAGCCACTTACTTCTGCAAATGATCGGCCTGGAGGATCTCGCCCAGCTTGTTGGGATGCGCCACCGTGATCATCTTGGGACTGGTCGTACCATCGAGGTCACCGACCCCCACTTCCACGTAGTCAATCTTGATATCGCCGAGCACAGCCACGTTCACACTGGACGCTTTGCCGGCGGCACTGAGAGCGATCTTGTACACGCCGTATTGGCTCTTAATCTTGCTCAGGTTAAGGACGAAGGTGGTCTGCTCGCCGGGTTTCTGTTGCAGGGGTTGCTTGGATAATACAACGACGTCGTCGGCAAGGCGAGTGCCGGACTGTGCGAGGACCTCGTCAGGCTTCAAGTTGCGGACGGGGCGCGCCAAAAGGTCGGTGATCGAGATCTCAATGCTGTCCGTCTCGGAGGTGATGTGCTTCTTGCCCTTGATGGCGATCGCTATGGGGGTTGGCTGCGGGGGGAAAAGAGTTTTTTGACTTTACTCGATTCTTGTCAGGTTTCCTATAATATTGTCAGTCAGTCTGTGTAAAGGTGCTGTCAGTCAGTCACTTGGAGCATTCGTCTGTAATGTAACATTTCAGATTCGATTTTGAGCATTACATTACAATACTGCCTCCCTGAATGACAAGCATTCGCCTGTAATGTAACATTAGGTTCGATTTTGAGCACTTAGATGATGTGGAATGTCACGCGAAGCGGTCTTTGTCCTGAGCGCGGCAATGATGTTGCAAGTTGTATCAAAATATTACACATTGTATCATCAAGTTTGTTTCGGTGTCGTGACGAAAAAGACTATTTCCCAAAATAGAAAAAAAAAACTCAATTTTTTTGTTCTCTTTACGGTGTGCACACGACGGCACGTAGACGCTTACACGCTTGCACTCTTTTCATTTACGTTACGGGCGACTTTGCAACTGAAGTGTAAGCGTCTACGTGCTGTCGCGTGTACAATCCCTATCTTGTGCCTAGTTATACCTTACCTCATCATCAGCAATAGCGTAAGCTCCCTCCAGCAAAAGGGCGGCGCCTTTAGCGGTGTTGACGGAGCGGCGCGACAGTAGGTACTCGGCGAACTTCAAGCGCTGCTCCGCGGTGAGAGGAGTCGGCTTTTTCTGGGCCTTGTGGGACCTGCGGAGGGGTATTATAGTTGTATTAACTCTAACGATACACTTATTATTGACATGTAGTACTTTTTACTCCGTAGTACTTTTGGATTTTTAGCGCCGGGAAAATGTATATTATCTACTAGCTTTTGCCCGCGACTTCGTCCGCGCTGACTAAGATTAACAGTTGCAGCTCTATTTTTCCCCCGCCATCGAAGTCAGTCAGGGGAAAAGCTACTTAGCAATATATAGCTAGTGCCCACGACTTCATTCACGTGGATAAAAGAAAAAGGATAAAAGTTTGTGGTGATTTAGCAATTGTACCTAGCATTTTTTACTACCTAGGTAGTATTAAATGTACTTATAACAAACCCCCAGCGCTATCAGACTTCGCTCCCGTGGACCATGCGTTGTTATCTGCTTCTTCCAAACTCAACGGAGTAAAGATGCAGATACCTATATTATCGGCATCTAACTGATTGAACATGGGTTACCTACATTTCAAGACACACTCGAATATTTCGACTCTTATTTTGAGTCCGCTAATCTGCTACTGCTTTCTGCAAACTTTCAGTCTGGGTTGTCTCTGTTTAGTTGGTCTCGCCTCAAGTCTTCGTGCCTTTGTGGCCTCTCCCGATGTTAGAGACTCCTAATGCGTAGTTTGAAACCCAAGTACATCTCGTTTGCTTGCACAGTTGTGTGAATGAATATATCAGCATTCGATGCAGTAGGTACGTCACAGGTCTCAACATCTGACTGGCATTCTATAAAACTGTAAAAGATCTCCAACAGAGCTAGTTAGCGTTACCTACTCGTATTATAGGCACGAAGTTACTTAACAGAGAAAACTATATGAAAATTCGTGTAGTTTTTTTATAAGTAGGTATATTTTATTTTGCATCATGCTATATCAAAGACAACGATCATAATATCAGAAAAACTACTCCATATTATGTCTATCACATTGAATAGTTATTTTTTTCTATGAGCTGCCCTTCTGAAACACCAAAAGCGTCTTCTTAGCGTCTACGATACCATAGTCTGAAACAACGGTTTGAAATCGTCGGTCTTATTCTTCTTCCGTGTTGAAAGAGTCACACTTTGCCGTCCCAGAAACGCGCTAACTTGAGCGCGCTGGGGTCGCCTCCAAGAGATTCTATCAGCTGCACTGTGGAGCATCAGGACAGTTATGACGATGCGACCTGGTCAGTACAGCTTAAGATTGGCACGAAACACCTCTTCTGGCTCTATTCCTCACATATCTTTCATGCGGGCAACACCGCCACGCAGGCGGTTCGGGGATTTTCACATGCTCGAATCTTCTCGTCAGTCTGAACTTCTGAAGTATGTGGAAAGCCTATCAGAGTTGTCAACAATGAATAGGCGACTATGATATTATGTAAAAGTGCCCCTGTCTAGTCCTTCTAGGAAGGTACTCAATAGGTACTTAGTGGAAATAAAGCGGTCATGTTGCTCATGTTACAACATCACTGGCTGATTTTATGCGCCTTTGGTCGCTCAAGACTCTACAATGTTTTTCATACTTGCACAGTACACTCAGCGGCTTTTTTTGGTGAGAACATCGTATCTTTAGTTTTCTTCGAGGTCTGGTGCATCCTTATTCTTCCCTGAATAACCAGCAATCAGCAATGCACTGAACGGACATTCCATCTCGTCTGTCCAAGAGATTTCAGGACGGTCGTCGGAAAGCAACTTTGTAAAGATCTTTGATAAACACTGCTGGATGCAAAGTTTTTAAAATAAGGATTTACTTATTGGCTCTTTCAGTTTGTAAGTAGCTATCACTGAAACAATATTTTTTTGCCTGTTTTTTATAATTACACAATGTTGATTTCTGCTGTATTGCTTTCTTGATACCATTTTTGTGACAGTGACGGATGACAGCAATAATTAAAAACAACTTCTTCATTGTTGCCCATCGTTTGATTGTAATGCATAGTTGCGGCACAATTCGGACTTTTTGGTAGATCAAAATTCACCGTTATTCAGTTTTCGATGGATTTAGGAAAGTAAATAGCTCAACGCTACGTAATGACAGAGGGTCTATGGTAAATGGTTTTGTCGTTCACTTTTATACAAATGGCCACTATACGATAATCTTTGTGTATTTGCTTTGCTCCTAAGCGCCAAAGCGTGATAATATGTAGCCTATATGTTATTCTGATGTCTCAGCTATCTACATTCCAAATTTCATCCTTATCCATCCAGCGGTTTCAGCGTTATAAGGTAACAAACACACTCACTCACTCACAAACTTTCGCCTTTATAATATAAGTAGGAAGGATAGGATTTATAAATTTAAACTTTCGCACATTTAGCCTACTAGTTTCATGTAGCCGACTAGTTTCCGTTCTCCTGAAGACCCGAGAAACTTCCCGAGAACCGAAACTAGTCGGCTACACCGACAAAATACAAGTGAGTGAAACCGTGATTTAACAGAAAAAAAATCTATTTATCTCGAGGTTCTCGAAACTGCTGAATAGTGGCGAACTATGCCTGTGAATACTGGCAAGCCGTGTCTGTGAATAGTGGCGAGCCGTGAATACTGGCAAGCCGTGTCTGCGTGGCAGGCCTGTGAATACTGGCAAGCTGTGTCTGTCTAGCGAGCCGTGTCTGTATGGCGAGTCGTGAATTCTGGCAAGCCGTGTCAGTGAATAGTGGCGAGCCGTGAATACTGGCAAGCCGTGTCTGCGTGGCATGCCTGTGAATACTGGCAAGCTGTGTCTGTCTAGCGAGCCGTGTCTGTGAATACTGGCAAGCCGTGTCTGTATGGCGAGTCGTGAATTCTGGCAAGCCGTGTCTGTGAATAGTGGCGAGACGTGCCTGTGAATACGGGCAAGCCACGTATGTGTGAATACTGGCAGGCCGTGTCTGTAAATGGTGGCGAGCTGTGTCTGTGAATACTGGCAAGCCGTGTCTGTGAATATTGGCAAGCCGTGTCTGTGAATAGTGGCGAGCCGTGTCTTTAAATAGTGGCGAGCCGTGTCTGTGAATACTGGCAAGCCGTGTCTCTGTGAATACTAGCAAGCCGTGTCTGTATGGCGAGTCGTGCCTGTGAACACTGGCAAACCGTGTCTGTGAATAGTGGCGAGCTAAACCTGTGGATGGTGGCAAGCCGTACCTATGAATGGTGGCGAGTGCCTTTGAATGGTGGCGTGTCATACCTGTAAATGGCTGCCAGCAGCGGTGCTGTGACTGGTAGGCCGCCTTCGAAGTGCAGAGCGCGCGAGTCACTTTCATCTGCCGCCAGCAATAAACCCTCGGCGTGGCTGGTGCTCCACGCGGTGCAGCCCATGTGCTCGCATAGGGCGAATACATAGCCATAGCTACGGATAAGAATAGCAATGAGGTTGGTATTACCCTTGCTGATAGAGAAAGTATTAAGGATGAACTCCAACCTAGAATTGTCTTGCTTTAATTGTATATGATTAAAAGGAGAGGATGCATTTTTTGCAGTTCATCCTAAATGTTTTTTTTTTTTATGGGTCATAGAAATACTTAGTCAAGGTTGTCCTAAGCTGGGGCCACAGTTCGGGCGTGAATGGGAACGCGGCCCGTCACGTAAGTCAGTACGCAGGTTTTGTATTGTATGAAACGGGTTTTGCCTACGTAATGTCGACGTGTCAAGTGGATAATCGCACATAATAATATGGGATGGAAAAGAGTACTCTGGTCGCGCAATGACTTGCGAGCTCATGGCATGATTGTACAACCATTGACCAATAAGGACGAGGCCTAAGGATTCCCCTAACAGTCGCCGCATCGTGCCGATTTATTGTGGGTCTCATTCCCATAATAGAGAAATTAAAAAAAAATCCTGCATGTTTTTTTATCATCCTGGTTTTTACTGCCATTTGTCATCTAGGACATTTATCAGTAGTTGTGTTTGGTTCTTTCTGTTTATTGACATTCTGATATTAGGCTTGTTAGGTTAGACCAGTGTCCCATCCTCAAATTAGAGTCCCACTAGTTTTTGTCTAGTAGCTCTTCTTTTTAATCTTGTAAAAGTTTTTGGCAAGACATTAGATGTTTTTTCTTGAGTCAAGCTTTGTCACCTAATTATTTGGTCGGTGCAACAAACAAACAGATTCATAGAACTCAACTCACCAACAACGTCATAATACATACACAATACAAATACGTATACTGCATTAAAATAACAACAATGTCCAATAACAAACTTACTTGGCCGGCGAGTCATCTTTCTTCAGCAACTGAATCAGATTCTTAAGACCGTCTTCTTTGTCATAAATGGAGCCTTTGCCCATAGCCTTCAGTGCATAAACGGCGTAGTAGATCTCTGAAATAGTGGCGTCTGCTTTATCCAATGTCTGTACGCAGGACTTAAGCACTTCAGGCTTCAGAGAGTTGAGGCAATTGCTCAGGGCCGCTGCGTTTGTGAGGTAGAAGACTTGCTCAATGTTCTTCTGGTCATATGTGACGGTTTTGATTTCCTGAAAGGGCAATGTTTTATTAACTCTAGGTAATCCCAAATGGATTTATCAGAGGTTTTAAAATAATACTCATTGATTTTCAAACAATATTAATAAATATGAGATTGTTCAAGACAGACATGAACTGGCCAATCACAGAGGCTGTCAGCCTAAAATACTAAAATTAAAATGGATTATACAATAGTTATTATTCTTGACGATACAGGGATACTAAGTTGCTGAATGCAGCACCTACAATACTGAAAATGATACAACAACAAATGTAATAAAAGTCTATCAAATAAAAAGATCAAAATAATAATAAAATTAAGAGATAAAATTACCATTTTAACAACACCCAGTGATAACTTTATTTTAGTTCATTGATTTCACTTACCTCACAGACATTAGGAATCTTCGCATTGAGCTGACTCAAGCCTTTCAGGGCATAGTACAAGCTGCTCACATCCTTGCTCCTTACATTATCCTGCAGAATGCCCTGAAGACGGCTCACATCTATAGTGCCTTGTAGCGTATTGGCATTGATCACTGCTAGCAAGCTCAGGAACAGAAAAAATTGTACTGAAAGAAACAGTGCACAAGATAAGCAAATGTACCTTTTAATTAATCATTGTAACGTGAATATGGCTAGGGTAAGTGGGCCAGAAATGTATTCACATATTTTTATGTACATTATGTATTCTGAAAGGATATTTATAAATAACCTAAGCGGATGGTATACAAATCGCGCCGGTGCTATTGTATTGGTAAGCATGACGTGTCTCTTTAGACAAATTGGTAAATAAAGAAAAAACTTGGTTGTAACCAATTGGAACACGAAATAGAAGAGTTTCTGCGGTCGTATTTAATTGCAAAGAACTGATATTATGGCTTTAAATACGGAAATAATAGTAAAACTAAGTAGTCCACGCCGATAACTTGATAGATAGATTAACAATGTTTGCTCACCTTTGGAGTACATTATGACTGTTTTTTATGTTAGAGTATCCTCTAAATTTTGTATCCCTAAATAGATTTCATGGGAAAAACTGAAGAAATTAGGATAAATTTATATTTTTGGGAATTTCAATCACCGGCACAACTTGACAGAAACGATCGACGTAGCAAGAAGTGTTGCTAGCGAAAAAAAATCTTCATTGTCGCCACTGAAGAAATAAAAAGGTAGATTTAGGATTTGCAAAATATGTTTTATTTTTTATTCACTTCACATGCTGCGTCCACACATGGCCATTGCGGTATTGGCTTATTTATGACATTTTTTTGTTCAATAACGACACTTAGCCAACATGGCATCCACACATGGAATCAAATACCGTGATATTGCCATTTTCTTCGCAAAAATCAGGACACAGACTATAGTGCACATTGTTTTCAGCAACATTAAGGGCGATTCTGTCTAAAACTAAGGGCGATTCTGTCTAAAACTATACTAATCTGACAGCACTAAAAGTGACAGATAATGTACTAAAGTGACAGATAATGTACTAAAGATGACAGCTATCTGTCACTTTAGTACATTATCTGTCACTTTTAGTGCTGTCGCCTGTCAGATTAGTATAGTTTTAGACAGAATAGCCCTTATTAAGGGCGATTCTGTCTAAAACTATACTAATCTGACAGCACTAAAAGTGACAGATAATGTACTAAAGTGACAAATAATGTACTAAAGATCTGTTACTTTAGTACATTATCTGTCACTTTAGTGCTGTCAGATTAGTAATAGTTTTAGACAGAATCGCCCTTATAGAGTACAATATGTGGTGTTCTGTGGGCACGCGCGAACTGAACTTGTCCATGTGTGGACGCTATTTATTGTATTTGTCTTTTTGCCTCCTTTGATGTGCGTTGAAAAACCGACAGCAAGGCGGAAACGCGTTTTTCTATTGGCCATTTTTGTCAAAAAGGAAAAAAGGCCAAATAAACCATCCACACATGGTCGTTTTGCTGTAAAAAAGACATAAACGCCAATGCGTAAAGCCATGTGTGGACGCAGCAACATACGTACACACAAACAACTAAAAACTAAATATTTACTTTTTTTTTTTTTTCAATAGTCTCAATTTTACGCTGCTTACACGAGCGAGCGCACGTATTATGACACGGTGACACCACGAATAGGGTAGATTTTTTAATTTTTAGTGGTCGCACAAAATTACATGGCGATTTGACAGATGTTTTTTTTTATAATTCCGAAAAAATATTTCGGGTTCGATTTCTACTTGTTCGCTTTCATTTGTTTCAATTAAATAAATCGCCATGGCAGCTGCAGCGAAACTGCCAGCCCTGATCAACTGTGAGTAATTAACTCTTTCCCATTGTTTACTTTCCCAATTTCTGGTTATGTAATTTCACATAATTTGAAGGTTATCTATCACTCAATTTCAAAAACCCTCAAACCTCAAACTATCGTATCCTTACCTTCTTTAGGAATACAGGATATCCAAAGCAACTCGTGTTCTGTTCACCCATATTTACATGGCACATCATAACCCGGTTCTAATCTTTCAGCGGTCATCGCCCAGGCAAGGCCCAAATTCAACATCTTCCTGAAATACGCTAAGGTGGAGCTCGGCCCGCCCAAGCTGAGCGAGATCCCCCAGATCAGGGCTGGGATCGGCAAACTCCTCACCTCAGCCAAGACCGGTGCCTGGAAGGAACAGACCGTCAAGCAAGCAACGTTGAACACCCTTGTCGGCATGGAAGTGATCTTCTGGTTCTACGTCGGAGAATGCATCGGCAAACGCCACATTGTCGGCTATGATGTTTAAGTGCAACGGTCTGGTCTAAGCGCAACTTGTAGATATTATATTCCGTGAAATAAATTATTGTTTAATCACAGTTTACTGTTTTCTTTCACACGATTTTAATACAGTTGTAGATAGCCAAGCCTGATCATAAAAGAAATTAGTATTTGGAGTAAGGGGACTATAATTTTTATTTCTTGAGTTTGTTATAAGATGCCTTTGACTTTATACTTGGAAAAAGACCTTCTTAGAGTGCCTCTCCGACTCGGCGAAGGTTGGCGGTCAGCTCTGCATATCTCTCTTTGTTTCATACAATAAATTTGGAGTTAGCAGTAGTTGTTTCTTGCGAGGCGCAATAGTTGGGCAGCACTTGCGGTCCCAGTCCACTCCCGTAGGTTTCTCGGCCAGGATTTTCTCCTTCGGCCAAACGCGTCTCTTGGGAGAGACCAAAACTTTTAACCACAAATCAATAAAACCACAGAGATAGACTTATAAAGAAATATAATATCAAACTAAATAAACTCTAACTTAATCTATAACGGAGCACACATCTCCATAAACCTATACGGGTTACGGGCACTAGTATGCTTGAGCTCCACCTCCGTTTCCTCGGAACCTCGCAGCCACAGTCTGTCACGGTAGTAACCCGCGCAGGAGATGAACTCCTTTTCAGTGTAGCGGCCTACTTCGATGGGCACAAAGGGGTCTAGGTGTTCGAAGCCCTGGAACAAGCATACATAAAGATGAGAATATGAAGTAAGAAAAATAATTAAGTTGTGTTGTTTCCATACAAATTACAAAATGAGACACTGCCGCCAGCCCTTCTATGATGCGCGAAAATAATTCACATCTTATTACTTTAGAACACTACTTTAATGTTTTCTGGTACAATAAAGAATATTCTAATCTAATCTAATGCACACAAGAGCCCTTTTTCAGCAAACATTTACGAAGCATTTCATAGATGGCGCTTACAGGCGTGGCCATAGAAGAACCGGATTACGGCTGTCTTTCGCTTAGCACAGATTAATTTTGACAGCCGTATTCCGGTTCTTCTATGGCCCGCCTGTAGCCGCCATCTATGAAATGCTCTGTGAACTTGCAAACGGCTTAAGACGCAAATTACATAAAAGAAAGAAGTGGATAAATTACCTTTTTGTGCAGCTGGTACTTTGGTAGATAGCTCTCGTGTTGGTCCTCTGGTACCGCTAACTGGTCGACCGTAAGCACTATCACTCCATTCGTCTGAAACAAAACAAATAAATCAGTTACCAGGGCTATCTCACTCGAGAAAATAAACGAAATGCGCAGACATTGCGGCCTCCTAAGCGACCGAGACCAATAAACCCAGGTACAGTTCCCGGCCCATAACTTCAGAAAGTCTGCGTAGTGGGGATGAGTTCGCGCATGTCAAACAAAATTTAATTAATGGGGGCCGTCCGAAGCAATAGAGTCGTGCAAAGCTAACTTTGCAGTGGAGCATCCGAAATAGTAATTTCCGTACGTTGCCTTTGTATGTTTTCACGATTTTTCAGTGGTACATGTTACGTCAGTTATTGTCTGTTACAATTTTGTGTTGTGGAATACATTGAAAATATGGTGAAAACATACAAAAGCAACGTACGGAAATTACTATTTCGGATGCTCCACTACAAAGTTAGCTTTGCACGACTCTAGCAATTCCGTCTCGCCCCTTGTCTCCCGCCAAAGAGACCCAAATATCGTCTACCCTAAAAATACAGAAGTCAAGGTAATTTTTCAAGTTATACGCCGGGCGGGAACTGTACAAGGAGGATAGAATGGGACTTTTTTGAGATTTCGTTTTAGCCTAACATAATCGCTATAATCCCGGGACGCAGGCACGATACTGTGTTTTCACGTCAGACTCGGGGGAGGGGTGTCTAAGTCTAACGCAAATACGAGCCTGTGTCAGGGAGCCTAAGATCCGTTTTCGCATTGCGCTCTTTCAATAGTGAATTTTGCATTTAGGTCCATTTTCGCTCACCCAGTCATTCTTAGTTATGTTCAAGAAACTGGTGGTCAGTGAGACTTCCTCGGGCTTGACGGTTCGCTTTATAGTGGTGTGGAGCCGCGTGAGTGGATAGAAGAAGCTGTTGAACCCGTCTATCGCCACGAACGTCTTGCATCTGAGGAAGGAAAATGGTGGAAATTATTTTCAGATGAAAGACTTCGACAAAACATAAAGGCATTAAGGGCGGGCGCCATCTTGCTTTACGTAGTGAAATAAAGTATAATAGCTGTAACAAAAAAAAAATCTCATAAACGACTAAACTTCTTTTGAAAAAATATACCTAAGATCACTCATTAGAGAGCAGCTTTCAAATATTTAAAAAAACGTATCCAAATCGCATCTGTGGCACGTTACGGTGCCACAGACAGACACACATAGTGGTCAAACTTATAGCTCCCCTCTTTTTATATCGGGTGTTAAAAACGATTGTTGTGGAGTCGTGACGCAAAGACAGACCGTCTAAAACATTAACAAAACTTAGAAACCATTTTACTGAATCGTGAAATTGGTTTACCCGTCTCGCGCTTTCTGTTTCCTCATCATCATCATCAGCTCACCTCTGCCCACTGTAGGCTATAGGCCTTTTAACCCTCGCGCCCCCTCTCACGGTCCATCGCCATCCGCAGCCATGGACGTCGTCCGACCATCGGGCTGCTGTTTTATGGGTTGCATGAAGCGGATGAACCGCCACCACCCACCATGTTAAACCGTTTAACGAACGTACCGCTTGCTGTCAGACAGCGCTTTGATCTCGGTGACGAGCGCGTCAATGACGTCACACGAGTACTTGACGCGGCTGATGCCCAACTCGACCAGCTCCAAGAGGGGCGCCCCCGCGGGGGTCGTCTCCCGCTTGCTCCACACGTACTCTTTGCTGATGGTTAGCTGGGGAAAGACATACAGTTGGCGTGAAGGAACTTTTAACGTTAGAGCCACTTATTAACTGCCCTTGAGTTGAGTCTGAGGCGAAAACACGAAATAGTCCCGATGTGGGCAGTCTAACGCGAAAACCCGAGTCTGATGCTAAAAGTTAGTGACGCGAAAACGCGCCTGTGCGGGCAGATATTTTGGGAGTCTCGACGAACGTGAAAAAACGCCCGATAAACGCGAAAATATCAAACATTATTGAACACAAACGCATTTTCTTATTTTCACCAGGCTCTGAGCAGTTTAGTGAAATCTCGGGCGGGACCTGAGATCTAATATTTAATTATTAAATTTTACGCCAACCAAGCGGTTAATCAATCATAAATGTTAAGATATAATTACCTCCTCAGACTTCAAAAGAGCTTGGTTCTGTGTCTTGAAGTGCAGCAGCCAAGCCGCAGCGTCCAGAGGTAAGTCCACGAAACCCTCGCGCGTGGCTGAGTTCGACATCTCCTTGTGACGAGGCACGCGACGCAGCCATTCCGATACTGGAAGGGACAAAAACAGTTTATATTGATTTGACGGACTAGTTTCGACCTCATCTAGGAGTCCTATTAGTCAAGGAGAGGAGAGTTCGTGCCGCCACTGCCAGTCTTTCACTGGGGTCCGTGAAATAAAGATATTTAAACTAGGCTCTCCAGCCATAAGAATAGCCACATAGACTAGTTTTAGCCAAAGGCCGAGTTCAGTGGTGGCCCAGCAATCTACAGATGCAATCGAATTCGATAGTGGAACTTTGAGGAGGTTGTCCACTTAGCACAATAAAAAAATTGTACCAGGTGGAAAAATAAACTGGAGCGAAAAAAAATTTGCTGTTCCATACTAAAGTCCATTTCACAAAAAAGTTCCCTTGACAAAACGATTATTACAATGTAATAGGGACTATTTTTGTTCAACCGGCGATGGGCAAGCGCGTGAATCACTGTTTTCTATAGCTGTTTCACCCAGAGCGAGACGGGGCGCGGGAAAAGTGAGAGGCAATTCTGCTGTATGAGTCTACGTGTGTTCGTGTCCTTTCGCGAGTATGTAGTTGTAGTTATAACGTGTAGTAGTAATAGATCTATTTTCCCGTTTTAGATTAGCTAGCGCTAGCGATTAGAGCTAGTGAATCTAGAGAAAAAAAAGTAGCTATATACTTAGTATTAGATAGTAATAAGTATCTGATTTATATACCTTTTTTTACTTTAGATAATATTTTGACGTTCAATGTAAATAATTTATTTATGGCATATTGAATAAAACAAATTGATTCTGATTCTGATGCCGTAGTTTTTTCGTAGTTACGCTGCCATTTCTACATTTTATTAGCTATTTCAATTTTTTTTTGACACGTACAATACCTACATTATTGATGTTCCCAAGGTAGTTAGACTCCAATAGACAGTGTAATAATGTAAGTAAATAACAGCTGAAAGTAATACCTTATTCGGCGCGAAAAACGCATCGCTCTAATTTCTTTCAGGCTATTTTTTTTTTTGTATTAATACTATTTGCAAACCTCCGTATTGGTCATTTACCGATATAAACCAAGTGTCAGTAAAATCCAGCCTGTAGTTTAGAAATTAAACCGGAACTACGTTTGTATGGGAAATCGCTGCTTCAGGGCGTTCTTAAGGGAATTCTTTCTGTAATGTAGCATAGTCTAGACTCAGTACTGCACTCCATTTTTTTGTCGCCCAGTACAAGTTTTTTTTGTAGTAATTAGAAGACAGCCTACTTTTGCATAACTATTGCACTCTGTAGTAGCCTTTAATTCTCTGCATAAAGCAATATGGCTGCTGCTAGTTTCCAAACTTGAAGTATCTAATGCGAAGAAAAAACAAAGAGGATAAAGGATCCATGATTAAGGTCTCCGAATCCGAAACTAGTCGGCTACACCGACAATCCGACATGATAAAAGTAAGTTTAACCATTTACAAAATACAAAATAAGTACTTATGATTGACTTTTTGTTAAACTTACCCCAAGGGACATGTACTATGAGGTAGTTATTTTCGCAGGCGTAGTGGAGAAGGTGAGCCATTGTGAGAGACTTGCCAGCACCATTCTCCCCATCTGAGTTGACTGTGCTAAGGATTATATTTAAATTCCTCCAAATCATGTCAGTAGGCATTTATTTTGAAGTTTGTTTGAGAATTTAAATTAGCCTCTGCTGTACAAAAGTATTGTGAGATAAGATAAATTATTTTCTTTTATATTGATTAGTCTACTGAGTCAAAAAAGTTACTCTTTTCCTCTATTAAGATGCCTTCTCAGTGGTCTTTTCAACCTTCTAAAAATGGTTACTTACAACCACAGTGGTCCGGGGTTTGGAGGCTGTTGGAACTCCCTCTGCCAGACAAAACTAAGCACTGACATACTATACTATAAAAATAAATCTGAGTTGCTTATTGTAGTCCTATACAGAACTACAGATCGTAATGTTGCAAAAGAAGAAAAAGATGATATAAAAAAATCTTACAACCACCAATTTAACAATATGTTACCCAGAATTTTATCTCAAACACTCCACAATTGATAAAAGGATACAAATCAGGTATCTAATAGCAGGCTTGTTCAAGTCGCTAGCCTTGATACATTTCATGATCTCCAAGGCTGGTTGTCGGACCATCACGGCCGTCTCGGTGAAGGTCTTGACCTGCTTCTTGAAGCTCTTGGGCAGGCCTCCGTGGCTGAACAACTGCTTGCACAGGTTCTGCTCCATCGTGTAGAACAACCCCACTTGGTTGTCATTTTGCTGAGACTGATCGAGGAAAGTGGTCAGTTTTGGTGGAACATAACCTCGAAGATGAAGTATTTTGGCTGGTTTTACAATGTTATTTGATTTAATATAATTAAATGTAGAAATTAAAGGCTTGTAATAGCCGCAAGTAGTAAATATTTACGGAAGAACCTTTACAGTATCGTTCAACTAGAGGACGGAAAGTATTTTCGACTTACTGGTGTATCTACTGTGGTTCTGAACGTAGCACCTTGAGAATACCTTCGGCATAAGTGTCTCCAACTACGCGAAAGCATTTTTATTTAGTTTTGCCTATAGATTTCGCTAAAAGTACCAAATAAATTCATTCACAATCACAACATAACCTAAAAAGTAAAAATCCTTAAAATATCTTCACAGATTAACATCTGTCACTTGTCAGCGCAGATTTTATACAGAGTAAGTATCAGCGAAAGGAAAAAAACATGCTCGTCGAGCAAAGCAGGCGCTCGACAAGTCGATCGAAACAAAGAGGGAAATCAATAAAATGTTTAGTTTGATTATTTTTTTATTTATTAAGATTTCTTCTGTTGTTGTCTTTTCATCTTGAACAAACTTGTAGGCCTTGCCTTACTCTCTTCCAGTAAAACATTTTTATTTGGGCTTACATTTTCAAACACATCTTTTACCACTATTGTTCTATTTTCTTCGATATCCTCATCCTCATCTTCTTCAAGTATTATGCTATTTTTCTTTGTGATGGGCTCTTTACGAATCTCTTTTACATCAGGTCCATATATTTTATTTAAATCAGGTCCATATTTGGATTTCTTCAATATAGATTTTGTTTCCTTGAAAAGGTGTGAACAGGCTTCATAAAGATCACTTGGCTTTGCTATACCTATATTGGGATCATACAGATCCACACTAGGTGCTTCTTCAGTATGTTTGAAAGTTATGTCTAATGTTTCTGGGTCATCATCAGAGTCAATATCGTCCGCAAATGAGACGCCTTTCTTTGTCTCGACAGCTGGTGGTTTTGTATCTTGGTCGACATCGTCACTATCGTGGTCATGACTGTCTGTTTCTGTGTCTTCATTTTCTAGAACATCATCTAACCTGAAATTGACAAAAGAATTTAAAAAAGGGACTTTAAAAAAGTTTATTTCCTTTGTATTATCTACAAACCTGTAAATTTCATCCTCCAGCTCTTCCAAGTGCTCTAACTCATCAAGCTTTGCAGTCAAGTCACTCTCAGACACAGTCTGACTTCTCTCCTTGGACTGCAACTCTTGCAACTGCCTCTCAATCTCACGCTGCTTTTCCAGAACCTTCTGTAGCAAATCTAACTTTGAACTATTCTGTCCATTTTTGTCTTCTTCTACTTCTGTGAAAGCTACCTTCTTTATTGCAATTGATTTTGTTTTGTTCTGTTCATTTTCTTCTGTTGTTTCTTTTGTCTCTTCCTCTTCTTCTAAGATATATGAGACTGGTAATGCATCATCGGTGGACTGGGAATCTTCTGCCATGGATTTTAGTTCATCCAATTCTTCCTGAAGCTCAAGCTCTTCTAATCTATTCCACAGTTCTTCATCTGTGACATCTCCTTTTTTGTTTTCTTTTTTACCTTTGTTTTGTTTGTAAGCTCTCATGTTTTGCCTATGTTTCTCTCTCCAGACTTTGTCTTCTTCTTCAGTGTAGTGTTCAATGATGTCTTGTCCTTGATCTTCAAATGAGCTTTGCTTTCCAAAAGAAAGTTGGTTCTCTAGGTACTCCCTTTCCTTTTTATATGCTTCTACTTTTGATTTGGCATCTGAAATGTAAATAAGGCAGGTTTTAATTTACTTAGATACAGAGACTATTCCTATTTCTACTAAATAGACTGACACCATTCTAGGCATAAAGCGAATCAAGCAATTTGCTAAATAGACAAGCAGCTTCCTAGGCATAAAGCGAATAAATAAGACATTTAGGCAAAACGCGACTTAGTCCCCCTACGCTTAAGGTAATCGGTCTTAAAGGCTATTAAACCATTTTAGTCTGCAGGTAGGGTGTAGAAATATCTTTCATACCTTTTATCCTATGCTGCCTTAGTACGTCAGCTTGTTTTATAGAGCACTTAGCGAAGTAATCAGCACCGAGAGCCACCGTCACTTCATTTGTGTGCTGAATGTCACCCCTGAACAAAACTCTATTACCAATGGGAACCAGAGCAGGAACTTTAAGATTATCGGCGAACACACTGAAGTCCAGAGCCGTTAGCCTTTGCAGGTAGTCTTCCCAGAAACGCAGATGCCTCTCGTTTTCGGCTAGACTCTGAAAATGAACGAAAACATGCTAGTAACTGTAAATTTTGTTGGAGAATCTGTTACAGTCTATTTGTAGCAATAATACTCACTGTTTGATAAATACTGTCCAGGATATTCATTGTTGGTGTATGTGGAAAGTGATTTCACAAGGTAATCAAGCGCGAAACCACTTTTTTTCGATAAATCCAAACTTAACCTCAAAAATTACAAATCCAAAACAAGTGACCACAGACTCTACTTCTCATTTTGACAGCTTCATAGAACAACGAAAAATAAACAAAGGTGCAGACACACCGTTCTAACCCAACACAACAACACCACACCACGGGGTCCACTCGTGTGCTCGTGTGGCTGATATTTCACAGACAACCAAATCACACAGACACACAAGTGTAATAAACAGAGTAAAAAAAGAAAAGTTCGAGTGACTTTTGAAAGCTTTCCATTGCTTGTTCTACTATGGCAAAGATTTCTAAACTCAATACGAAGCGCGTTATGTTCTACAAAATCTATTGATTATTTGCAAAACGTACGTGCACAGTTTTTCGTAATTTTATCGAAAATTAATTAGCTGCAAGCTCTATAATTGTGATTTATTTATTCACGAAGCTAAAGTGATCGACGCCTGTGTAAAATCTGCGAAAATGGAGGAAAGCAAATCCATTTTACACGAGCTGTATGTTTACTCGGAGTGGAAGCCAGAGCCCGAGTATTTGGTATGTTATTTCTAATAATTTTAGTCGATTTTATACACAAATATTATGTAGCAGACCAGTAACCACTTAAGACTACACCCCAGAGTTTTAACCACTATTACAACAATTTTTTGTAATGTTTTCTTTCAGCAAAAACCTGATAACATTTTGCCTGAAAATTTAGCGGCTCTTTGGCGATGGCTGAAATTATTCGGCCCCAAGAAGAGCCTAATTGACAGTATCACAGTGTAAGTAGCCTTATACCACTGCACATCTCTGGAGATTTAAAGATTTAAGAACTAATGTTTCCGTTTGCTGATTCATTCTCCATAATTTTGACAGTATTACATAACTAGCTTTTGCCCGTGACTTCATCCGCGTGGACTACAAATTTAGTATCTATCTAGTAGTAATTTTACCAAGGCCTGGTGTACTTATTGAGAGCTATTAAATATGCAGCCGTAGTTCCGAAATCTGTAAATAGTAGCATAATTTGAACTCTTTGCTATGAAGTCTTTAACTAAGGCCTTTGCATCTACGTAGTGAGATGATTTATACAGCGTCCAGGGACTCCTTCACTCACACTCGATGGGTAAAGAGACCACTCGGTGCTAGAGTGCCTGGGACATGAAATAATGAAGTCTTTATTGATAGGGTAAATAGCCTAAAATTATTTCAGGCACAAGGAGCGTCAACAGAAATGGCATATTGCGCTGGGAGACGAGGGCAAAGTGATAGCCGTCCTCACGGACAACATACTAGAAATCAGAACCAAACGGTCGGAGTATGCCACCATTGCAGCTAGAACTACAGGTACACAATATTTTATGTTTTTAACCCCTGACATAAAAAGAGGGTTGTTATAAGTTTGGCCCCTATGTGTGTCTGTCTGTGTGAGCCACCGTAGATCTTAAATGGGCGAACCAATTTGGTTGCGGTTTTTTATATTTTTAAGCAAGTTTTAGCTGTTTATGACATATGCTAATTTGAAGCTAAACTGTCACTGGTGTTTTATTGTAGTTATTATTGCAAGAAAACTGGATTTATCACAATCAAATACTGAATATTACAGCACCATCACAATAAAAATCACATTTTGACTATCTCTGCCAGAGTCACAATCATCTTGATATACTTTTTTACACGCAGTTAACTCTACAAGTGTTTTAATAATAATAATATTAGTGCGATATTTCATCGATAGAAATTATTACCTAATTTTGGCGGCACTTTTTATTTGTGGGTTTTAAGAAAAAAAATTTTTTCTTACTGCAGTACACTACACTTACGTGCGTGTGATTACTCCACTTCATAACTGTACACAGTAAGAACATCAACTTAGCTAAAAACCATCAATAAAAAGTGCCACCAAAATTAGGTAATCATTTTTCTCCATGAAATTGACCCTTTAACAATTTTTTTCATTCTTCAGTATCGCGAGACGCGTACTGCCAATGGCGCAAGGTGGTCTGGAGCCCCGACTGCTCCTTTGTGGCCGTCGCTTACGGCAACGGCATCGTCAGCTTCTTTGACCTGACGGCCTCCAACCTGTTCAGTATTCCTGCTGTGAGTATATGGCGCCGCCGTCGGACACACTGCCCCTGAGTTCCGCTTTCCAAGTTTAGAGTTCTCATAAGGGCTTAATTTTTTTTTTATTTCTTGAAAGTAAAAAAAAAAATTATCTGAGACACAATTTTTTTTTTTACAATTGATTATTTTTTTAATTTTTATTTGTAATTTATGAAATTTTAACATTACGAACTGCCTTACTTTTTAGTTGTACAAATTCTGATGCTTTAATTTATTAAATTTTTGTCTGTTCTTTAGTTTTTAATCTATGAAAGTGTTAAGATTTCGAAATAAATGTTTTTTTTATTTGAATTGACGAGAACTTGCGTTTTGACCGCTTCAATGTGAACGGATCAATAAGCCACATAGATTGCAGTGAACTCGGAACTCAGAACTCTGAACGCAGAATGCACAACTGCGTCCACTCACGAGGAGACGTGAGTGGACAACAATAAAATAGTATTGTTTTCTTTATTCTAAACAACAAAACAACAATAATTCAGCTGATTATGAACTTTGCTCAAACTTCTAGTTTTTTGGACAGTACACTGGCCACTGGTTTGGACAGTACGACTAGAAAAACAAATCAGCTTAATTATTATTGTTTTTTCTGTTGTTTAAAATAATGGAAAGAATACTACATATTTTATTGTCGTGAAAAAAATATCGCTAATCAAACAAAAATATCTCAGTTTAGTTAAAAAAAAAAAACAAATAATATAAATAATTTGGACTTTTTCGCCACGCTACTTTCGTTGAGCTTTAAGTTTACCTTCCTCTGAACTTAATCCAAAATAGAATCAATATTGTCGATAGACCGCTTAGCATGTTACTGTTAAGCCAAAGGTCGCGAGTTCATGCGGCGATTCGAGCGATTGTTTTAAAATCGATAATGCTTTATTTCCAGGATTGCACTAGGCCAGGGGGTTTGGAGTGCACTGATAATACTCATGCAGTAGTCGACATCATATTCTTGCCATTACGCGTCAAAGATAATAAATGGTAAGCTCTAAGCAATTATTTTTATCCAAAAATATTTGAACACAACAAAAAACACCTTTTGATAAACCTCGCGATACCTTTCAATTTGACGTTTCGTCGCAAAAAGGCAAAAAGGCCGCAAAAAGGACACAAAAAGTACCTTTCAAAAGGGATCGCAATAGATTCAAAAGATAGAAAGTTACTCCCCTGAACCATTTTCCCAGGAACTGGGAGGTCCTGATCGTGACGTTCGACGGCAAGCTGCGCGGCTACCTCGTCTCGCAGACGGACGGCTACAAGCTGCACCACTCGTTCCGGTTTGCGGGCGGCGTCGGGGCCGTGGCCTATAGCACGGCGCACTCGCTGCTATATGTCGCCGGACTGCCGAGGGGCAAGGTGTGTGGAAATTCTGAAATTCTCACGGTTTCCTTAAGGTCTCTTTCTACGATGTTGGCTCCGATGTGTAAGTCTGCCTGCGGTTGAGGCCCACTCGCGACCACCATAAACTTCGTCTTGGACACATTCATATTTAGCCCAACTCTTCTGCTGCACTCATAGACTCTGTCAACAATGTTTTCGAGATCTTCTTGAGGGGATGGTAGTAGGACAGTATCGTCCGCGTAGCGCAGGTTGTTCACCCTACGACCGTTGACGACGACTCCTGCTTCCACATCTTCATGTGCTTCTTGGATGATTGTCTCGGAGTACAGATTGAAGAGCAACGGGGAAAGGATGTACCCTTGACGAACGCCTCGTTGTATACTGACAGTCGGTTTTTTCCCCATCAACTCTTACCGTTGCAGATTGCCTCCAGTATAGGTTACTTATGATGCGTATGTCCTTGCTGTCTAGGACTATAGCCAAGCATTAAATGCATAGCTATAGGCATAATACGCATGCATTAAACAACGGCGGGCCGAGGTGCGAGCTCTGGGGAACACCAGATGGGGATGTCCACGAGAGTTGATAAGAAGATTATATTTCTGCTTTGAGCGTGCGTAAATCGATCTATACGTTTGAGAAACGCATGCTTATAGTCCGTGGAAGAAAGACTGCGCCGGAATGGATAAGCAGTAGATTTATAATCCGCGCGAGATGAGAATGGGATGAAACCTTGTCAAAGTCAATCGAAAATATACTTTATTTTACGTTGGCAAGGTTGCTTCGACGCGAGTTTTCTTACCACGCGCCTCTCAGTTCCAAAAGGTCGCATCCCATTCTCATCACGCCCGGATTATACCTTCAAGCTTGCGTTACCTTGTACGTGTAAGACCTTACGCCTAGTTTTTCTCAACAGGATCCGTCATCGCCGGTCCACGCCGGTATAACTGCCTGGCGTCTCCTAAGCGACGAACCTTTCTACAAGCTCTCTGTGGTGTCAGATCAATTGGAGTTGCAGCTGGCTTCGGAGCGTCTGCAGTTGTATGTGCCATTCCTTGCTGGGAAGAATATGGTAAATTGAACTGTTTTTGTTTATTTATCCGTGTTTGTGATGTGCAACAAACTACATACATACTCATAAACAGATGGCGCCACGTGTGGCCTCAAGACATTCAGAAGGGATTGAGAAATTTTATTTACCTACTTGCTCTGGTACGCTAAGTCAGACGTCGCGCATTAATGTCCTATCTCGAGCATTCTCGTTGCAGGCGTGGAAGTCACCTCCGGAGTTAAGTTAGCTAAAAACACAACGCAATAGTATGCCAGAAGTAGTGGATTGAAATATGGTTCGGTCCAGTTATTTCTATGCTAAATAGGTATTACATTTCGGTCTCACTGGAAAATTGAGAGTGTGTTCCTGTTTCCAGGCTTTCATAATCAGTATGGTGATCTCCCCTGACGGCTCAAAACTCGCATGCCTCCACCACACCGGTGAGATCACAATATGGCGGCTGCCGCTGCTCAAACTTCTTCACCGGTGGCCCTTGGCAACGCAGCCACAGCATGACCTGAAGAATCCGCTGGGAAACGAGGTGCAGGCGAAAGATACGATGGTGTTCTGCCCAGCCGATATGAACTGGTGGAGCGATGAGGTTAGTGACGTCACAACATGGCGGAAAAGATGGCCGCTCGATTGGGCTCCTCTGGCCAAGTGGTCCAATATGACAGTGCAATTTTTATGCATGTGTGTATCTTTAACATTTCTTAATAAATAATTCAATCGTATAAAATAACTTGCGCACGCCGTGAACCACGATTGTAGACTGTATCTTAACAGTGAATGTCTGTTTTTGTGACGCCTGTGACCCAGTAAATCGGCCTGTTTATGATAAAGAATATGTAGAAAATCCATTAAAAAAATGCGCTCTTGGCTCTCAAACTTGGTCATCATTGCAGCCCTTGCTGTTCGCGTTATACGTTTATTCCAGCTTGTTCATCAAGGGCTGCAGTGCTGCCAACGCACCCATTAAAGACCCCGGCAGTAATGTACTATTATAGTCTTGGAACAAATATAGCTATACAAAAATATCTCAGTTTAGCTAAAAAAAAATTTTCACAACTGTTTAAATTTGGACTTTTTTGCAACGCTACTTTTGTTGAACCGTAATGCATCATTGTTTACCTCCCCAGGAAATAACCGTCGCCCGGTTCACGGGCTCTGTCTCGGTATGCGACATAGCCTCGATGGTGAACCTACTGGGCGGCGCGGGGCGAGGCGCGGGGCGGGACGAGGCGTGGCTGCGCGGCGCCCCGCGCCTCACTACCGCGCACCGCGGCGCCTTCGTGGCGCTCGAGTGCGAGCTACAGGCGCCCCCGCACCACCACAGGGGGGAGGGAGATAGCGTGAGTGACGTTTACTTTACAGGCAGCGCGGCTCGACAGAATATGACGGTAGAACGCGAGGCTAAATTAAGTCCGAATAAGTCGCTTTTTGCAAGGAAGCGCGCGCGTCTTACATCCTTCAAACTCGAGTACTTTGAATCCCTTGCTGCGCTCAGGATTCTACTTTAGAATCCCTCGCTCCGCTTTGAATTCAAATAAACACTCTCGCCTTGAAAAATGGTCTTAGTCCCTCGGGTAACAATCTACTATTATTTCCTTTTTCGATAGAACGAAATCATACAACCGACCTCCCCAAATTTCAGATGGAATTGTCGACTCGTGAATCCGAGGCGGACGGCTCAATGTACGACCTCACCCGAGAGCTGGTCAAGTCCGTGCTCTACGCTATTACTGACATCGAGACCTTCCAACCGCGACCCAAGAGGATAACTGTAGTGTCCCGGATATACAGGCTGCTCTGTATCAAGAGTACCACGCCTGAGGAACTGTTTTCTAGGAAGGTGAGTTCCCACATGATTTTAAATGGACATAGCAAGTTTTTTTGAACTGTTGATTTTGTGTTTCTGTCAGAGAAGTGAAAGTAGCTACTTCAGCTTCTTAATTAAATAAGGTCGGCTCTCCATACTCTCCTCTTTTTTTCTTGCCAAGCGAAATAGGTCCTTAATGGATGTCCATCCTATGCTGTTTATGAGCTCTGATTTCCTTCTCGCCTCTTCTTCTTTTTAGGGTCACCATAAGTTCTCGGGAACGATTAGCGCGTTGTATAATTTTAGACCTATTTATTAAAGAATATACAGGGCAATTTGTAAATAGCTTTTTTCCTGAAACACGTCCACTTCTAAACAGTGGCGGTTGGTACTAAGGAGCGCTGGTGCGGTGAACTCCCACCCAAAGTTATGTTGTCTAACTCTACATTACATTGTATCAAAATCATAGCAGGCCACAACAATATTTATCCTAGTAAGCATATCCTAACACAAAGAACAATAGTGACTATGTAAACAAACTGTTCGAATTCATAAGAATCGTAAGAGTAAGTACCTACGGGCGGGCGAGGAGCGCTCGGGTCTGGCGCACCTATGGAGAAAACATCCCATACAAACTTTGTACGTAAAAAAGAGAGAGAGGCACATACGTTCGTGCGCGTGAGATGGGGCATTTTGTATGCAAATCATAGTGAATATGGTGCGGCGCTCCTGGCGTGTTTCAGCCGAATTCAGCCGAATGTAGCCGAACCGGGTCGGAGTTTGAGCAAGAAAGTGTCCTTGACCGTTCGTTTCTTTGTTCTAATTAATTAGTGTGACGTCGCGCGTGCGTGGTTCAACAGCATTGTTTGGAGCCGGTGACTAGTGCGCGAAATATAAAACTATTTGAGAGTAATTTAAGCAAGTGTTTTGATTTTCTGTACAATATCGTATCATACAGTGTTGAGTACATTAAAACTATAGAGAGACATTTAAACAACGTCTAAATATGAAAAATAAATGTCGCCCATGTCCTGAAATTCATTGCATCGAAAAAAACCTTGTGCAATCTATCCCAAACTTTAATAGCCGCGTAATTAACGTATGTATTCTCGAACGCGAAAGACAGGCGTATCGTATGGATTTTATTCACAAAAAATAGGCGATAAAGTGAAGTGACTGTAGTGTGAAAGACAGAGTAAAGTGCAGTATTCAAGCATAAACTTCTGTTTCAATAAATGTGGTAAGTCCACTAATGTACCTCTAATGTCTCGTATTGTAAAAGTTGTACATCAAGAGTACTTAAAAAAATAGGTAGGTACTCAGTATCAGAGACAGGGACAGGGAGTGAGCCCCCAGCGCCAAGACCCACCAACCGCCACTGCTTCTAAATGAGATTTCTAACAACTTTTCTTCTACGACTTTTCTCAAAGCTCGATACTTTTTAATTGCTGAACGTTTTATAATGCTTAAAACGTTGGAATTTGTGCCATTTCAGCGCTAACTGTCTTTCGTGCCTCTCCACTCTCTACCACCTTTCCAGCCTCTCCTGCTCCACTTTGTTAGTCTGCGCAAAAAATTGCTCTTTCACCAAATTCGTGTAACAAAAGTTGTTGGAAATAACATTTATTTGGAAGTTAGGTTGTCTGAGGAATAAAGCTATTTAAAAATAGCCCTGTATATTTCTCATGGACAGATCGAAAGCGGCGACTACGCGGACGCCATAACCCTCGCCGAATCCTTCCACCTGGACTGTGACCTGGTCTACCAGCAGCAGTGGCGTAAGACGCCGGTGTCCACTGACGCCATCCAGAAGTATTTGGTGAGTTATTTTCAGTGATCTAATGAAGGAGTCGTGTGATGTTTTTGTACAGTCGGCCACACACACTCTAGGATACCCCTTTTTGTTCGATTGGCACCCTTATGCCGCGCGCGCTAAGAGCTGCCATGGGGTATCTGTGACTGTGGCCGACCGTAATCGCGAAATGTGGTCTTTGCCTCCTCCATAGTAGTGTTTCATCTTTCTCCGGCCTTTGCCTCATTTTTTCAATTGTTTATGTGTATTTGCCACGTATTTGCCCATCTTTCTACGGTGATTATTTAAGGTACCATAGGAAGATCCTTTCTAAAAACAACTACTGAGAAGGACATGGAAGTCACAACAGACGAGACCGCCTCGGAAAAACCGAAGATAAGATTTTTTTTAATTTCTACTAATAAATTAGCGGTGACTTGTTAAAATGTTTGTTTCTACAGAGCAAAGTGTCCAAGAAAATCTGGGCGGTACACCAGTGCGTGGATCGCCTTCCCGAGACGTTGCCGGCCGCGAAAGAGTTGCTTCAGTTTGGGCTTACCTTGACCAACGAAGAGATACTAAAAGGTAAGCTGCTCTGTTCAATGTATTGCTCATAAATACGATCGTAAAATGCTATCGTTGTAACCGGACTTTCACAAATAAAGAAGTTGGCCTTCTCTAGTCACATCCGCGCCCATCGCCACAGAAGGGGGTTTTAGGGTTTTAGATTTTTATTTTCTCATAAGATAAAATTTACATTTTGTTCACTTGAGATGAGAAAAACATTTCTTCAGATGGATTCTTTAAACGTACAACACTTCATACTTAATACTATTTTTATGCTAAAGATATATTTTAAGATTACAAATTTTCAAAGACGTGTGCTTTAAGACGAGATTTAAATATTGGTAGGGAGTCTGAATCTTTGATGACTTTTGGTAGTTTGTTAAACAGTTGTGCTCCCTCAAACATGATAGACCTTTTTCCATAGCTTTGTGTGCGCGGTGCGTAGAGTTGTAAATGGTTCTTTGTTCGAGTTTGATATTTATGCTGTTTGGGTTTGAATTCTAGACTAGAGTGGATCAATTTGTGTGTTATTTTATAAATGAGAATACATGTTTGATATATATATATTTGTCTGATGGTCAGGAGTTTTGTATCTTTGTATATTATTCTGGTAGGCGTGAAGAAGTCATAACTGAAGAGTACTTTAATTAATTTGTTTTGTGCTTTTTGTATCTGGTCCGTGTGTGTTTTAGCTGCCGAACCCCATACCTCTATTAAATACTCGATATGAGGTCGTACGAGGGAGTTATAAATGGTGTATCGAACGTTATGTGGTAAGCAGCCCGCAACCCCATGGAGCATTCCTGTGAGGGATCTAAGTTTTTTTATTATTCGCCCAGTATGTGCTTTCCATGTCAGTTTAGGGTCCAATATTAGGCCTAGGTATTTCTCTTGATTTGATTCGCTTAGTCCCACTAAAACCACTGAGGTCGCTGTCATTGGACCACAATCAGGAGGGCATCATCTTCATTGCTCCTGATGTATGGAACAGCTGATATACTTATTTTTGGGCCGGTTTTTTCACCAAGTAAAAGTTGTTGGCATTAGGGTAGGTAATCGTATGAGGCACCCCTGGTGTCAGAGTTTTTAGGCCGCCCAAAGGGCCTCTGACATGGCTTAACGATTGTTATTAATCAACAACAACCGGGACCAACGGTTTAACGTGCCTTCCGAAGCACGGAAAATGATGGCATTGATGAGCAAAAAAAAAGTTCATTAGCTAAAGAAATCAAAGTTTCAATCGTAAATTCAAATGAATGAACTCCATTACAACCCCTAAGATGTTCAATTGTACATACGTACCTTTGTTACTATACATTGAGAGGGTGTTACAAAAAATCCTATCAAAATATCCTTTTGTAACAGGCCTTATGAAATATCCTCTCCCCCCAGAGATAAACAAGGATCGCGAGGAGGCAGATTTCATCACAGTACCGGAGACCATAACACTTGAAGACTTAAACGCTTACACCAGCGAACTGCTCCGGTGTCGACACGTCATGCTCTTCTACAGGGAACGACTCAAGCTTTATGAGGTGAGGATTTCGATTTCATCACGGGCCCTTAGACCTTAACACTTACACAGACGAACTACTCCGCTGTCAAAACGTCATGTTCCTGTAGAAACCGGAAACGGCTCAAGCTTTATGAGGTGAGGGTTTCGACTTCATCACGGGCCCTTAGTTTGATCATAACCCTTGAAGACCTAAACGCTTACACCAGCGAACTACTCCGCTGTCGACACGTCATGCTCTTCTACAGGGAACGACTCAAGCTTTATGAGGTGAGGGTTTCGACTTCATTTCGGGCCCTTAGACCATAACCCTTGAAGACCTGAACGCTTACACTAGTGAACTGCTCCAGTGTAGACACGTCATGCCCTTTTCGACTTTATGTTGTGTGCAGGAAGGTTTTATTTATTTCTAACCTGGGATCACGCTTGTGTGTCCAAAATTCTACCCATTGTACACATGACAGCACGTCAGAGTGTACACTTTTGTTTTAAAGTCGCCCGTAACGTAACAGAGTAGAGTGCTAGCGTGTAAGCGTCTACGTGCTGTCGTGTGTACTACCACCTCTTTACTTTTTCTTTCCTGTGGACTAGGCCAACTAAGGAAGGTATATGTGCTGGGAAATCCAACATGGGCCAGGCATTGCAGCGTCCGAGCGGTTCTTATCTTCTTATCTTATCTTAGAGCGCGGTACACTTCGTCCCAGTGTGATCTTTTGTGTCACCCCATCCTTATTCCTGCTCAGGACGTGCAAAGATCGAATTCATAAGCTTTAGAACGTCACCGAGGTTGAAAA
This sequence comes from Zelleria hepariella, assembly GCA_949319315.1. Classification (NCBI taxonomy): domain Eukaryota; kingdom Metazoa; phylum Arthropoda; class Insecta; order Lepidoptera; family Yponomeutidae; genus Zelleria; species Zelleria hepariella. The sequence goes on from OX439382.1 coordinate 15,290,273, forward strand.
TGTTATCCGGTTTCTACCGGTCTAGGGTATGCTATCCCGATAAAACTTAAGTCCGAGTGGTTACTCAGTAGTCTAGTCCTCATCGAGTGTGAGTGGAAGGTACCACCGGATGCAGTAAAAATAATCTATTTTAGATACAAAAAGGCCTACGTTTTTATTTCCTTCCAACTCTCTTACCGGTCAGAGAAACAGCGCTAAGGGCAACCGTAGCATTATGCTTAGCCACAACCTTTTTACGGCCATTACACACAGGGTACCTACCTGATTTAGTCTTAAGCATTTTAGTAAAATTACTGAAATAACTCCCTTCTGTATGCTAAATATCTGTGTGATGTGTTGTGGCAAGAAAATAAAAGTTTTTCTTTCTTTCTTCTTTCTGTTTTGACTAACACAGCTATAATGGTTTTACAGAGACATTTACATCGTCATGTAAGTGAATCTACCTCTCACATTCACGTTACAGTGTTTACAGCAACCAGTTTACATCTTTGCCACCTTTGCCTTCCTACCTACTGTCTTGCAAAAATATTCACGCACAATTTTGCACGTAAAACTAAACCCGTCCCAAGCGAATATCACCTTCCATCCGCACTAAACAGAGCCCATATTCCCAGGCCATTTTACGCTCCGAGAAATCGACGTATGTGAAGGATGAATACGACAGACTGAGGAGTAATGGACTCGCCCACAGCGCCACAGAGTTGGCTAAGGAGGGGCGCATAGAGGCCCTGACTTGTCTATGGTCGCATATGAAGTCGGTGCCTATGAAACTGGGTAAGCGGATGACATTTTCTATTAAATATTTTACATAATATTATTTTGCATTATTAGTTTAGTACAAACCATGTCCTTATCTGCTTGCTAACAAAATATTGTAACTGTGTGTGTATGTATGTAACCTTTATATGGATCCTGGTCTGAAATAAAAGTTTTATTATAATTGGGTACGCAAAGTTTTTTGTTCGAAAGTCCGTTATTGGCTTAAACTTATCTTAAGACAATATTGAGAAACTAATTTAAATATTTTTTATTTTGGTCCAGTAGTTTTGTTTTTATGCGCTAAAATGTTTTGTTCCTATGACCGCCAACAGTATGCAGACCGTCGCGTGAAGGTCATAAAACCGTATCTTTGAAACGTTGTAAAATCCAAACTACTGAACGAAAATAAAAAATATTGAAATTAGTTTCTCAATATTGTCTAAACATAAGATTAAGCCAATAACGGACTTTCGAACAAAAAACTTTGCGTACCGAATTAAGAGGAGGATACCGCATCCACTAGCGCAAGCTTTGTTTCGCTGACTGTATTTTTTTCCAAAATCTGTGAATGCAGTTCATAATATCTCAAAAAGTTATAGATGGTCTTCTAGGAACGTTCTCCTGTAACTAGCGCTAACTGCCCCGTCTAAAAAATCCACCCTGTATGTTATCAATCTCTATCTAACTACCGCTTTACCAAGAACCTAATAGAGTCTTCAATTTCCAGATGTGCTCGAGAAGCTTCCAGAAACAATCAACCCTCTGGAATACAAACACTTGCTCGTGTCTCTCAACGAAGGAGAAGAGTTGTTGGAGCCCGTGCCAGTCGACCACCATGAGAGGGACTGGTGTAGGAAGGGGATCTTTAGGTGAGATAATAATCACTCACTATTTTTACTCCAGGGCCCTTAGCCTGTAACACAATGGCGTATCAATGGCGTCCTAGGTAGAAGGACAAAACCGGGATTTTTTCGTTGTTCTCCTACAACCAGCGAACTAATCCTCTAGGATTAGACTCTTAATATTCTTTGCTGTACTACAATAACATTAAAAGGTCCGACCCTGGACTGACTTAAATCGTAATTAAAATCGTCAACCGGAAGCCCATTTTGGCACCATTGCGTTACAGGCTAAGGGCCCAGGTAGGGGAGCACAACTGCAAGATGAAAGTTTTATCCCACTATCGGGTAGAGGCATCTCGCTTCACGCGGTGTAATAAAGCAAGATGGCGATAGCCGATAATGGGATAAAACTTTTCAATTACCTATTTGTAGAAATCTGATGTGTTAGACTTTAAATGTTTTGCGTCATTTGTTTTATTTAGATTTTTTTTTTTTTTTTTTTTTGATGCAGTCAACATCCCTATTTCGAGGATTTATGGGTTTCAACTTATCACAGTCATGGGCGCGTTGAGATTATGGGATGCGTATTCGATCTCATCACACTGAGAGGACTGTTCAGAGCCCTTTCCTTTTACACACATCATCACACATCTGACAAATACATGTTATTGATTACTTTGCTTTGTCAGGTCAATCTGGAACTCGGACTGGTCTGAAGACACGACCCCTGACTCCGAGAACGCGGCACAGCTCACCGTCTCCATCGAAGACTTGGCCAAATGGTAAGTTAGCCTGACAGGATACCTTTATATTGGTTTTATTTACGTGGTAGTGAAGCCTTTTCGTCTTACTATGACCACTCGGTCACGGTTTCTGCGACATATTTAGATGGAGTTTAGCTTGCCGGGTGGTAGGCTTTGTCTCTTCCCGGTCAACTATTTTGCTCGATGCTAAAATTGCCCTGTTGCCTTGTGAAGTAAGGACAAACAAAGAATACCCAACACTATAGATAGATAGAGATAGAGAACACTTTATTGTACACCAGAAAAAAAATTACAGGAATATTATAAACCTGAAAGTACAGATGGCGGTCTTATCACTAAAAGCGATTTCTGTATAGTAAAAGTTACCAGTCCACGATATAAAATAAAACGTTTGACTGCCAGTGTTGAAAAATCTGGTGATGATTTTTTTTCTTTTTCTTGCGATCTTAGGGCTTCGAGCGGAAGTGTTAGTTTTAATGGTCGACATGAGTCCGAATAATAACAGCACAATACTTTTCTCACGCAACCTCTCACGATCCTGTGCCAGGTGCAACCACTGTTTTCCGGCTACTTAGGCTATGTCGTCGGACCATCTGGCTGACAGGATCGTGAGAGGTGGCGTGAGCATGAAGAGGCCTTTACTCAGCAGTGGGTGTTAACAGGCCGATGATGAAAAAAAAAAAAAAATTATTGCCATAATGAAGGTACATTTTTTACATTTTTGCTGACCACACTAGGCCACACCCACACTAGGCATAGCCTGTCTCGTGGAGGAGGATAATATGATTAACAGATCCTTACATGAGGCGGACATACAAGTTATTCTATAAAAATGTTGTTAAAAAAATGTTCTTGATGATGATGAATACGTTTTCTACAGGTACGAGAAGCGCGCCCGCCAGATCGAGTCGCACAGCGGCCTCGTGAGCCACGCGTTGACTCTAGCCACACTAGCGAGCCACTTCCAAGAAGTCACTGGACTGGACACCATCATGTTCCACCTTATCACCCTGGATACACTGGTCTATGACATAGGACTCGAAGATGTGGATCTGCAGCTGGTGGAGAAGCTTTCTGTCTTGGAGACCTGCCAGTACTTGATGAAGATGGTAAGTGTTGTTTGTTTGGGAGTGTTTGAATAAAACCAACATGATGATCGCTAGCCGCCATATTGGATTCTGAATAGATTTAAATCCCTTTTAATTTGGTGATATTTTGAGAGTCATAACTCTGTAATAGTGCGACAAAACGGATTAGTTTCATTATGTAATTAAATCAAGATTTAAGTTGAAAAAAAACAATTTTTATTATATAACCTCAAAATTTAAAAAAAATCATACTTTTTTTGTTTTTGTTATTAGCTCAAATTTAAACATATGTTTGTGCGTGTAGGTGCATTTACATAGCTTTGAGTTGTTAAAACATTGTGAAAGTCAATGAAAACAATATTTAAAAAATACTTTTCTTCCGCCACATCGTTCACATTTTATTAATTTAAAAATTAACGGAACGTCATAGAGCAAAAAAAAATTAGGTTGTGATCCCTATCACCGGGTGCTATTACCCTGTAAAAAGAGTTAGGTACTTCTGTAACACCTTGTATTTTTTTGCCTTTATTGGTTTATACGAGCAAAATGTGTAAGACGTCTCCGAAGTCCCGTTAAGTTATCTACACTAATATTATAAAGAGGAAAAGTTTGTAAGTATGTATGTAAATATGTAGTGGGTAATCTCCAAAACTAATAATCCGATTAAAAAAAAAACACTAATGGAAAGCTACGTTATCGCTGAGTGCTATATGGTATTTTTATTGTGATGACGGGAAAAAGAAGTAAGTTTGTGCGGACGAAGTTGCGGGCAAAAGCTAGTATCCCTATAAAAGAGCTTACGTAGCATACCTTTCTCTTCCAGACGACGCCAGCGACGTTCGTGTCCGATCTGAAGCAGTATTTGGTTCCGTACCTCAAACGGAACGAGAATCTGCTCGGATGTACGGGAACGTGCATCGTCGGACTCACAGAGTACTTGGAAAGCGTGAGCGTCGACGACTTGTCTTGGATCTTGCTGGTGAGTCAAGTAATGATTTGTCTTTAGTTGCTAGGACTGGTTAAGCCTACTCCATCTAAAACAATGTACCAGGCTCTGCAGCGCCGAGTGGTCTCTTCACCCATGTAGTGTGAAGTTAACTCCGAGTATTACTTCAATTAATTTTATTTGCACTATTTACTGTTCAATTTCTAGATTTTCAACCGTTCAGGGCAAACTTCAGCACCAGAATGAATCCTCGATCGACTGACCGCGACCGAGCTGCCATTTTTCTCGCCACTTTTTACGGATCGACCGATTGAATTGCGACGTTTTGCTATGTTACCAGTATTGAAAAAATATAGTGATGTCCGATTCAACTCGATTATATATCGATTAATACAAAATCGAATAGATATTATTTTAAATCTAGACAAGTGTGAGTGAAGGTGCTACTGGACGCTGAATAAATCATCTCATTACGTAGATGTAACTCCATTGTTCCGTTTTCTTTAATTTTTCTATGGTGTTTTAGTAATACAATAAACTTTTATCTATCTGCCCCTCTTCCGCGCAGGTGCTGCAATCACCGAAAGAGTTGGAGTTAGACATCCGCACACACCTGGAGCTAACCGAGCGGTGTCTGTTCGCTCACAGCGGCACAGACCAACTGGACAAGGCTTGCGACCTGCTTGATACGGTCCTGAACGAGAGGTAAACAATCTCATTCGCAATTTGGAAAATAAGTTCATTAGTGCTGCCAGGGGCTTAATTGTCTAACTTTTGAATCTATCGCGATCCCTTTCAATGGTGTCGGGATCATGATCGTGATTGTGACTTTAGAATGGAATTGTCTAAGTTTTTAAATTACAATCGCTAACAGAACGAATGAGTCAAAACGCCATACAAATTGAATGATAATGAGTGAACAATTTTGCTATGTTCTTCACTTTTCCTTCAAAAACAATTTTTTTCCGACCAAACCGGGCTTGCTTGATGTGTTTTATCGGTACCAGTACCGTTTTAAGGTAGGTATTAAATATTATTTTAATATAAGTTAATTTTTTTACGTACTAACTTGAAGAGCCTTACTTCATGGCCTTACTCGACAGTGGCGCCAACTAGTGAGCACTAAAACGGTATAAAGTTCCCCTCCCACCGAATAAAGCTATCGTTATGAATACGAATAGTAGTCATTCTTTTCTTTTTATACAATTAAACTTGCCTACTTGTGTATTTTAGTTTGTACTGTGTCTCTTTTTGAATAAACTTCTTACTTACTTACTGATTCTACTGGAATCATTTAATTCATGCAAGTCCCTTATACCCCGCAGCGACGGCAGCATCGCGCCCTCGGAGCTCGTGCGACGCGTTAAAGCGCTCGAGCGCTTGCTCTCCGCTTGCGGCATCGCGTGGTGGCGCGGCGTGGAGCTGTCGCTTGCAGCGCTGCACGAGCAGCGGGAGTCTGCGCAGGCGGCGCGCCGCACGCTCACCGGGATGGCGCGACATAAGAGCGCTGAGGCCAGGTGATGATGATGATGATGATGATGATAATGATGATGCGGATTCTTCTTCTTCAGCCTATCGCCACCCAATGCTGAGTGTAGGCCACTTCCATTGCACTCCGTTCCTTTCGGTCTTCGGCTTTTCTCATCCAGTCTTCTCCTGCCACTTTAACTTTCATTTCATTGGTTGCCTGCCCACATTTCTACGCCCCATTCCAACACTTTTTTACTTCCCCATCCGTGGTCTTGTCTTGTCTGCGACATTTTATGATACAGATTAACACCGTACATATCCAAACTGTCAAACGGATAGGATAAAACCATGAACGTGCCATGTGACGACACCCCAGGTCCGCGAAATATGGCGGCGTTCAAACAGGTCAGATTTGATCGATGTTTTCAATGTTATTTTTAGAGTCAATTTGAGCGAGAGTGTTGGGTATTTTGTATTATGTTAGAATGATGTAACGATGGAATTGGGATTAACAAATACATGTCTATCGCCTATTGCCACAGATTATGCCTCTGGGGGGCGTACCGTGGATGCCCCAACCTGACGAGTGTTGCAGCTATTGCAGGCGCTTGATTATAATCTAACTAAAGCAACCGCGAAAAACGACCACATCTGATGTATGCATGTGACGCTGTGCGATGTGAAAATTTCAATAAACCACTCTGCGATAAAAAGTAACTAATATATGCTCGCGAATGCTCACAAAATTCATACCTAACACACTAATAAATAACTAATTGGCTTATTTTCCCTACGCACGTCAGCGTCCCAGTCGAGAAGTCCAAAAAGGGCAAGTGGATTGCTCGGTACAAAAAGAACGGCAGGTAAATTATTTTGAAGAGCGATGCATGAGATCTCACGGCGCGGTACCGCTTAGAGTGAAAACGCGTAGAAATGTAGCACCTTTTTAATATTCTTTAGTTAATTATAACTACAGGGTGCACTCTAATTCGATAGCGGAACTTTTAAGTAGGCTGTATACTGATCAATACAAATAACTTGTACACACGACAGCACGTCGCGTTGTCGTCTGGCGGTTACGGGCGAATTTACAACAAAAGTGTTCACTCTGGCGTGCTGTTGTGTGTACTAGGTGGCGAAAAAAATGGAGCGAAAAAATATCTGCTGTTTCATACATTTGGCGCAGTAGGTACTGAATCGACCTTTTGTGATATTGTTTCGCTCCATTTTTTAGTCACCTTGTACAACTTGTTTGTATTGATCAGTAGACCCGCTATCGACTTAGAGTGCACCCTGTAGTTTAAGTGAAGGCTAATGGAACAAGCGTGTCAGTAAAATGGCGCTTATGAGGTTTTTGGGCGTTTTTGGGAGCACGTTGGTTTGAAGCCATTTGAAACCAAGAGGAGATTGGACAAACGCAACCCAATCAATCTCAATTACAATCTCCTTGTAAAATCAGGTTAATTATGTTTGGCTTGTTATATTTTGCTTGTTATTGCTGTTTTCAAAAATTGGAACTATGTATTTTTTATTTTGGTATATCTACTGCGAGCCCTTTCGTTCGAGTTTTGCTGCTTCACGTAATTATACTAGGTAGGTAATCGTTGCTAAGTAGGTTCTTGCGGCAGTACGGGAGGATTGACATGTGACACCTCGTCTATACAGTGACGGCGATGCTGACGTCCGAATGAAGTCCCCTCCGGTTCATGTAGCGAATAGTCACGCAGGAACCTACTGAGTTAAGGGCTATGCATGTAGTAGCCAGTTAATATGCTTTAAAAAATAAACTAGTTTTTTGCCCCGATTTTTAACCCTATATCGACCGATTTGGTTCATGTTCGAAGTACCAAATTTCATGACGATCCGATCAACGATACCCAAGTTATCGTCGAACAAACATTCTTATTTTTTAGTCCAGTAGAGTCGTAGAACTTCTCTTGCTTCGCTCGCTCGTTCAATACTGTTTTGTATGTACAGGGAAGACAAGCCGTCTCAACAGGACTGGGAGAAACTACTGAAGGATATTCTAGAGCTGCAGTCGAACTTGTTCCTCTGCGTCACCAAGAAGGAATGTTACGAGGTAATTTAAATTTTATTACTTCGTTTTATAGGCTCTGTGATATTCAAACTATAATATGACTAGTGGTTCGCCACGAACTGTGAACTCACGATATCTCAGCAACCCCTCTATTTATTGAACGTTTCTTATTCTTTGGAAGTGTGCATGTCTACCATTTCAGCGCTCCACTCTCTACCACAAAAAAATAATAAAAAAACAAAATATATTTTTTGTTTAGACAATTATTTTTTCGCATTCACCAAAGTCGTGGAACAAAGGAAATCACATTTAGAAGTTAGGTTGTCTGAGGAATAAGGCTATTTAAAAATTTTCCTGTTATAGCCACTTCCAAAGTGAATCTCCAAACACTCAAATACACTCAGTAAATCGTCCGTAATGGACGCAAATACCCTTTTTGCCCATTTTCCCTTCTTTCGGTCTTGTACTTTTCTCATCCAGTCTTTTCCTGCAACAGATCTACGCGTCTGCCCTCCTGACGTCCGGCGACGCACCGAGCATCAAACTGGCTGCCGACGTGCTCACGTGCGACTCGAACCAGCGCCCCACCGGCCGCCTGGTGCCATATCGTGCTAGCATCGCCCTGGTCTCTGATGCCGCGAGGGAATACTTTAACTCTGCTTCCTCCCTCACCGACCCGGCCTTGGAGTTAGCGAGGTAAGAATTACCAACTGACCAATTGACCAACTGACCAACTGTCCAACTAACGAACTAACGAACCAGGTGGTGCTGTACCGTGCTAGGATCGCTCTCGTCTCTGACCCCGCGAGAAAATACTTCAACAGTGCCTCCTCGCTCACCGACCCGGCCTTGGAGTTAGCGAGGTAGAAATGACCAACTGTCCAACTGTCCAACTGACTAACTAACGATCCAGGTGGTACTGTACCGTGCTAGCATCGCTCTCGTCTCTGACGCCGCGAGAGAGTACTTCAACTCTGCCTCCTCGCTCACCGACCCGGCGTTGGAGTTAGCGAGGTAAAAACTACCAACTGGCCGACTGACCAACTGTCCAACTAACCAACTGTCCAACTGACCAACTAACGACCCAGGCAGTACTGTAACGTGCTAGCATCGAAGGGAGCCACGTGGCCAGAGCTACCCTCCCTAGCCATGAACAGAGATAAATGGAAAGCCCTTGTGTCAGCCCCAGACTCCACGGAGGAGTAAAGGGATCAAAGAGAAAGAAGATACTTCTTCTTAATCGATTTCTCATGGCTGAGAATCGCGACCATGTCGTACTCGCTTCCATTGGGAGCAGTCTTCCATATGAACTGCCCGGTGAATGGTTCCTCCAACCGCTGCCCTTATAGCATCAGACCATCTGGTTGGCGCCCTTCCCCTGGCGCGTTTGCCATTCACCTGCCCCAATATTATGGGCTTCTCTAGACTATGCCTGGGCAACCGCTTTATGTGTCAAAAGAAGCTGAGGGTCTTTTCTTGGCATATATTTAGTAGATAAGCCTTTTTTGGACTGGAGACTGTAGGAGATACTTAGTGATGTGTGAAATCTGTCCTATTTCCCAGGTGCTGTTTGACGTTGGTGAAGGACGGCAACCCGGAGATAGAGCAAGAGCTTGACCTCATAGCTGCACTGCAGATACTCAGCGCCTTTGATGTCACCCTCTTGCCTATACAAGGTAACGCTTGTAGCAGGATTTATATTAGTTTCGCTTTGTTGATGGAAAACTACTAAGTTTATTTATCGAATTTGAGATATCATGTAATTTTACAGTAGTTTCCTTCGCTCATGGTGTAAAAACAACTTTGCCAAAAGGCAATCTTGAAATACCAAAAAATATAAATAGTGCGAACCTTAAATTATTACAGGCAGAACAAATCTTTGAACAAAAAATCAAGCAGCAGTCGCATTTAAATTGTTTAACTCATAGTTAAGTCTCTAGTAAAATTGAAGCCCATTATTTCTGCAAAGTTTCCTGCCGGTATGTCGTTTTCAATTTGAAACAAGCTCCCATACAAATGAAGAGTACATTTGTATGGGAATTCATGGGTAATTATGGACTCTTTTGGAAAAAATATGGAAAAGTGCTTTTCTCCAGTGCGCCTGTGCGAAGACAAGATGACACTGGTGGAAGAGTGTCTCAACCTACACCCCAACGCGTATCTGGCCAGCCACAAGCTGCTCAAACTTGCCCAGCTGCTGAGGATCGCCGGCGAGGATGAACAGAAAAGGTACCGCTTCATTACCGCAGTAACTTACGCCCGATTTCTGTACAAATGTAACAGCGGCGCGTGATTGGTTGAAATGACTTTGACATGAGATTAACATGATTACATGCTATCTCTTGCAGAAATCGGGCGTAGGGCTAGCTTTTAAAAAGGATCATCATCATCATCATCATCAGCCCATCTCTGCCCACTGTTGGGTATAGGCCTTTTTCCCGCCTTTTTCAAGGATATTGAGTGTTTTTACACTTAAACTTTCGTAAGAACTGCACATGTTGTATTTCGTAAACGGTTAAACTTACTTGTATTATGTCGGGACCGAAACTAGTCGGCTACACCGACAAAATACAAGTAAGTTTAACCGTTTACGAAATACAAAAGGATATTGAGTGAATGAAATCCCTAATGATGAATGATTTATTCACGCAAACTGTTTTAACTATTAGAGTCACGCATCTTATGTCGGTTTCTCCTTGCCTGTTGCCTTGCAGGGAAGGCCAAGTACTCCAACTGGTGGGCACCAGAGCCGCGGCGGCCGGCCCGGGCGGTGGAGCGGCGGCGGCGGCGGCGGCGCGACGGCTTGCCGCACTGCGATACAGCCCCGCCGCTTCTCTGCTGGCTCACATCGCTACACACGCCGAGGTATGTATCAACCACACCAAGTGGGTTCTGTTACCTTTCGTTCCTCACCCGTCACAATTTCTATTTACTTCTACTGTATGAAACCTCTACATCTAGAACAAAAATAGTTGGAAATTATATTTAGAAGTTGACGTGTTTTAAACCTTCCCATCTCGCTTTTCTCCACAGGCCCATGCTGACCGTGACACGCGCCGCGAATTGTTCGCGGCTGCCGCGACGCACTGCGCGCCTGAAGACATAGAGGGCATCCTGCGGGCCCGACTTTCACTAGAACTAGAGGGGCTGCAACAAATGGGCGCGGCGATGGAGCGACACTCACACTTGACCGACCGCTGGCCGTCACAAGACGACGAGTTTGCTGACGCTATCACTACGGTAACTATAACACTGCTCCCACGCTGATATTGGATGCATCTGTAGTAAATACACTCTCTATGATAACTCGTAGTGAGTTCCGGTATATCATTGCCCCCACGCCGTTATCGAAAGCATCTGTAATAACTGTATGCCAGACTGTTTGGTGGTATTATCATTATAGCAACTCTAGGCAGAGACTCGCATAGCAAGCTGATGTATAGCATTGGGCGCCCGAATAATAGAGGGCATACTACGGGCCCGACTTTCACTAGACCTGGAGGGGCTACATGAAATGGGCGCGGCGATGGAGCGATATTCACACTTGACCGACCGCTGGCCATCACAGGACGACGAGTTTTGCTGAAGCTATCACTACGGTAACTATAAGACTGCTCCCACGCCGGTATTGGAGGCATCTGTGGTAAGTACAGGCCAATTGATCCCGGGCCCGACTTTCACTAGAACTGCAGGGGCTACAACAAATTGGCGTGGCGTTGGAGCGGCATTCACACTTCACCGACCGCTGGCCGTCACAAGACGTCGAGTTTGCTGGCGCTATCAATACGGTTACTATATCACTGCTCCTACATAGTTATTGGAGGCATCTGTAGTAAATACACCCTCTATGATAACTCGTAGCTCGTAGTGAGTTGCGGTATAACATTGCCCCCACGCCGTTATCGGAAGCATCTGTAGTAACTGTATGCCAGACTGTTTGGTGGTATTATCATTATAGCAACTCTAGGCAGAGACGCGCATAGCGAGCTGTTGTATAGCATTCGGCCCGAATATACAACGTGTTACAAAACATCCTAACTCTTTTTACAGGGTGTAACCTACTGGTCAACAGGATGTGAATACTGTAAAAAAAAGTAGAAAAAATCAATTTTTATTTTATAACCTCAAAATAAATAAAACATACCTTTTTTCTTTTTGATATTAGCTCAAATAAAAAAATATGATTGTGTGTGTATGTGCATTTCCATAGCTTTGAGTTGTTAAAACATTGTGAAAGTCAATGAAAATATTTAAATAATATTTTTTCCCCGCCACAGCGTTCACATTTTATTAATTAAAAAATCAACGTGATCCCTATCACCGAGTGCTATTACCCTGTAAAAAGAGTTAGGATCCTTTGTAACACCTTGTATAGAGAGCATACTACGTACAAGACTATCTCTGGGATTAGATGGGCTACAACAAATGATGGATAAATATCCACAGACATGTCCGTAACGAGCTGCGGTATAGTATAGCGCCTACGCCGTAATCTCAAGCAGCTGTAGTAACTGCAGGTCAGGTTGTAGGCTGATTCTTGTTTTTTTTTTGTCCACAGCCTGTAATTGAGAAGAAAGATCTCGTCGCGCCTGCTCAATCTGAGAAAAAAGTGCCACTATTCAACTATGTGCTTGACTCTCTGCAGAACAAATTCACTTCTGGGTAAGACTGACGACGTATGACTGGCAGCGCCCCCTTCCGAGTCGATCGGGACATATTCGAATCGCGATAAATTTTGGTGGTAGAAAAACTGTAGTGTGGTGTTCCGGTCCACTGTAATTAATTTTGCCACCGACAATAACTACAATTCGAAACATTTTGCGTACAATGAGCCGTTTTCAAAGAACAAATTCAAAGCAGATGGCGCTTACAGGTGTGGCCATAGAAGAACCGGAATACGGCTATCAAATTTCGCAGATTAATTTTGACAGCCGTATTCCGGTTCTTCTATGGCCACGCCTGTAAACGCATCTGCTTTGAATTTCTTTTCGAAACGGCTCATTATGTGATGGTAATTGTCTTGTAATAACCACGATAGTGATGACAAATGACACTGATTTTTAGTGACACCAAATCGTCCACCAACGAGCCGGTCGAAAGGGCCGTCCACGTGCCAGAGTTCTATCGCACCCTCTACCCGGAGCACCGGATATCTTCGCAGTACTACGGATACGACCGGTTCTCAGTACCGGATTGGTTGGAGGAAACGGGCTCCGTCGGGCAGGCCATGCTGAAGTGGTTCCACATACAGAACTGTCTGGAGACCAGCGCTAGCTGGAACCCGGAGCTCGAGTGCAAAGGTGGGTGGGAAACGATGTACGTAATCCAAGTGGATTCAAAATGGCTGACACGTGCTACAAGATAAGCAGATATCTGTCTTGCATGTATGAAATATGCATAAGCAATAAAAAAAAAAACCGTCGACCATTCCGAGAGGTAATCAGTCTAGTTCCGCCTCCTAAAATACGTTAAATTCAAACAACTTTTACTATAGGACTTTAGGTCAATTGACATGGGTCAAAGGTAAAAACCAGGAAGGAGGATGCATCGAAGACTTAAAAATCATGGCTTGAGAACTTACGTAATTGGTTTCAACGATCCACAAGATCCTTGTTTCGTTTGGCACCCTCTAAGGGAGAAATAGCTAAACTGATTGCCAACCTCCGATTGGAGACGGCACTACAAGAGAGCCAATACATTAAAAGTCACTCTGTTTACTAAAATTACTTTCTTTTTAACGAACTGTTTTTATCTCACAGTGATCCAGAAATGCGCCGAGGAAGCAATGTACACGGACACTCCACTCGCAGTGTCCTGCCTCCTTCGCTCGAGTGGTCAGTGTTCGACCGGCAGTATGGAGGGCGCGGCTGTTAGCGCCACTCTCTACGCCACGTTGGTGAAATGTAACGCGCCAGAATTAAGAGACGACGTGTATTTGACTAAACCTCTGCAGGTAACTACAGTTACTTCAATCATTAGGTGACATTGGTCCACTTTGGGACAGCATTGGTTATCTAACTATTGCTTCACTTTAGTGGTAACTTAGGACTCTACATCTATGTTTGATGATTCAGACATCGCCTAGTGGCACCCCTAGCCATTGTGTGCCGGCCCACGGCAAATGACCATATGATAGTGATGTGAGGGTAGTTTCCCAACCGTCACAACAATAATTAAAACACTCGCCGCTCCAGTCTACCCGCGACCACGGCAGCTGTAACGCGGCCAGAACGTTGGGATAAATAAGGTAATAATTTTGCCTAAAATAAATAAATAAATAAATAAAAAGAACTTTATTCAAAAGCAAAATAATAAAAAAAAATTACATGCTGTTTTCTTAAATAACACTTTTGAAAAGGTCGGAGACTCAGCAACAATGCTGTTTTTCAGTCTCCGCCGGTTTGATCGCTGGGTACCAATGACATTCTAATACAAATGGACAACGCATAGGCGCTCGAAAAAGGTAACTGCAACATTGTGCTTAAATTCAGTGTAAGCACAATATTTTCATTAGACGTTTGATGACTACGCAGCTGACAACATGCCAAAATGTGGTACAAAAAAGTGCCGAAATAACACCTTGATGATGCGAAATAAAGATGGTGTGACCTACTATCGGTTAATTAATATTATTTACTCAAAAAAGCTCGTAATGTGGTCATTAATTCGACAACCTTCTTTGAGCAAAGGAGGACTTGCGGGCTACTTTGATTAGGCGCCAGAAAAGTTGTATGGAATTTCATTAATGTCGTGTTTTGCGGCCAGAAAAACTGTATGAAAATTCATTAATGTCGAGTTTTGTTTCAAAAATAGAACTCAAAAGTCTGGCACAAAAAGTATTTATTTAGAATTTGGCTGTTTGGGTGCTGGCAGTCTACAAATTGCATAGAAAAAAAAAGCGCGGCCATATTGTTTTCGCGGCTTCGCGCGTTGTTCGAAGTGATTTTTTCTGTGCGTGCTGTTTTTGTTGTAAATAAAAGTGAACTCTTCAAGCAATTAATTCTCCGAGTCAATGTGTTTAACAACGCCGAACATAAAAAGGAAGCGAAATAAGATATTTAAAGGTACCTATTGCCACCGAAGTCAAAGGAAAAATACAAGTTTATCTACGAAAAGTTTGCGGAATGGAAAATCAACAAAAAGTAAACCAAGACAAAAGGTAAGCTGGTTCTATTTAAATTACTCGCATTGTTTGAGTAAAGCACTATACAAGCCTTGGTCCGCAATGAGTGCGCTTCTGGCCACGCTATGATGGCCTCGAGCTTAGCTTAGCTACGCTCTCGGCCCTCAAGTTTGGTCATCATTGCAGCCCTTGCTGGCCGCGCTATAAAGGCCTCGACCTTCGGTCTCGGCCTTCATTCCAGCTTGTCCATCAAGGGCTGCAATACTGACCGCACTGTGAGGGCCTTGAGCTCCGCTATGCTGCGCTCTGTCGGCCATCAAAAGCGCGCCAGAAACGCACTCATTACAGATCGCGGCAGTAATGTACTATTACATATGATAACAGGAGAAAAGGTACAAATATTAAGAGGAAACTATTAAATTTTCAATAAAAACCATTGATTGTAAACAAATGATCCTGTTTCTTTCTCTCCCGCGGGTCAGAAAGAGATAGACAAAATGATGCTTCAAGAACATAGTCAGAAAAGAAAACAATGGAGACTCCTTTTGTAAAGTAAAAATTCTAAGGACAAAATTTTTTCGCACAGTTCTGGTCCATCCTTAGTCAGTTGAAAAGGGGCAGGCATTTTCACTAACATGACAGTTCGATCTGCCAATTTACTGAGTAAGATGATGGGCTTTAGTTTAAATAATATAACTATCAGGGGCTTAAGTCTGTAACACAATTGAGTGTCGATGGCATCCCACCTAGTATAAGTAGAAGGACAAAACAGGGGTTTCCTCGTTTTTCTCCTACAACCAGCGTACTAATCCTCTAGAATTAGAATCAGAATAATATTTCCTGTACTTACAACAAAAAAAGGACCGACACAGCATGAATAAATCGTAATTGATGCTGTCAATTGGGAGCCCTTTTTGGCACCGTTGCGTTACAGACGCAGACCCCAGGCCCCGCCACATTGATACACAAATACTTCAACCTCTTCATTCGGCAGAAGACCAAAGTCGAAGATATCTGGCTAGGCGGGAGTACCAACGGTGGACTAGGGCGTCACGGAATGGTGGCCTAGAATGGGTCGAGGGTCGGTGTGTAGACCGAAAGCTCGGGAGGAGAATGGACGAGATTGGCACTAGACCGAGGGGGTTGGGGTTAAAAGGAAGAGGCCTATGCCCAGCAGTTGCCTTTATTTATGGGCTGGATAAATAAGTGGATTTGTATCACCTGGTTTTTTAAACTTCGCTGTTATTATTTTGCTAGAAGCTAGCTATTCGAAAAGTCGTAGAACAACATTTGTTGGAAATCACATTTAGGGGTTGACATGTTTCAGGAAAAAAGCTATTTACAAATTATACTTACCTGCCTATTTTTCATAGCTTTGAATATAAACTGTTTAAAATAATATCCGCAACATGGAACAGTTTTTTTTTCCCCATAACAAAAAACTAAAATAGGCTATTGCTACTCCACTGCTATCTTTATTACTATAAACTTCAAAAATCAACTTACGTAGCTTCAAACTGCGTGATTGATTTACATTTCCGCTTAGTGACACAATAAATTTTGAGGGCTTGAAGTGTCAGCAGCAATGTAGAAACAAAAAGTCAGTCGAAGCATAATAGGGTGAAATTAGCGTGTGCCATGTTTCGACTTGGTTATTGTACGGAACAGTTTGTCCATTTGTGTTGGAATGTCATTGCTGGGTACTATTAAAAGTTAAAAAACATAAAAAACCAACTGCAAATCGCAATTTCGACCCGTTTCGAATACAAAATTTGTGAATATCGCGAGTCACTAAAAGTCTTTACTTTTTGAAGTTAGAGCAAGCCCTGACTCTGAAACTATACTCCGTGCAATTTTAGTGGTTTTAAAGCCGAAGGCATTTTGTTGCACTGGTGATTCTGAGCCAAATTACAAAATTTCATTCCAAAACACGCAAAAAAAAATCACTTCTCCATACAAATGGTGTCGATTGGCGATAGCCTTTTGTATTGGTAAGTTTTTTTTTTCGCTCGTTTTGAAGTAAAATTTTGGAAATTTGCTCAGAATCACGATTGCAACTAAATACCTTCGGCTTTAAAACCACTAAAATTCCACGGTGTATCTATTTATTTCCTCTGACTAGCCCCATCCCCCAACAGATGGTGCGCATGACGATCAAGCAGACCAACGCATCCACCGTCCAGCTGGAGCTGATCCGCGCGTGCCTCGACCGGCTCATGTGCGTGGGAGAGGCTCAACGGCTCAAGCGGCTCGGCTGCAGCGTCAACGGAGCCATGTTCGCCGCAGACCACGACTACCGCCGCGAGAACATCCTGAGACTGGCCAGGTGATTGTGACACACCAACACTAGAGATAGCGGGTCAAAGGATAAAGGTGGTCACAAAGTAGTGGTAGACAAAAGAAAACTGTTGGTAAGCAGTATAAGGAAGGAACGAGTACGTAAAGCAACATTGTTCGCCGAAAACACTCATCGCCTCTCATTGTCTTGCGTAATAAGTTTAGTTCTAGTAACAGTTATCTCTTACTAAAACTTAACAATCCACGTAGGAATTCAGGGTGTTTTGAAGACGGGGGAAAGTTTCCTGACTTTAAAATATTATTACAAGTCGGATTTCTAATGGGTGAATACGGTTATCTTTTTTTCGTTTAAAATACTAATCCAACTATCCTAATTCCTCGTCCACAGATCAACGAACCCTGAGCAAGTGGAGTACGCGTCCTACTTGGCAAACAAGTACAAACTAGAGCCGCTCGAACTATGGGTGGCTCAGGCCGCAGCGAACATTGGCGACGCGGCCGCCGCGCGGCAACTCGTGCCCCCTTCCGGGGGACCTGCCGCCGTGGCGAGGTAAACTAAACCTTAACACCAAGTCAATTAGGTGTAGGGATCATCCTTAGCACCCAAGTACAAGCTAGAGGCGCTGGATCTATGGGTGGCTCAGGGATAAGCAGTAAAATAGCGATTTCAGCTTTTAAAAGGAGATCAGGCAGTACAGACGTCGTTCATGTAAACTAGGAACAAGGTTGGGCCTAGGTTACTGCCCCTGTGGTACACCATAATTTAGCGGCAAAGTGTAAATTATGACATCTCTATTTTGGTCACTAGCCCTTAACTAGTCAATTGGGTGTAGTGTGTAGTAGGGATCCTACTTGGTAGCCAAATATAAGCTGAAAGCACTAGAACTATGGGTGACTCAGGCTGCAGCGAACGTCGGTGACGCGGCCGCCGCGCGGCAACTCGTGCCGCCTTCCGGTGGACCTGCCGCCGTGGCCAGGAAAACTAGACCTTAACACCTAGTCAATTAGGTGTAGGGGTCATCCTTAGCACCCAAGTACAAGCTAGAGCCACTAGAACTATGGGTCGCTCGGACTGCAGCAGCGGTGAAATAACGATTTCAGCTTTCAAAAGAGGAGATTAGGCAGCACAGACGTCGTTCATGTAAACTACGAACAAGGTTGGGCCTAGGTTACTGCCCTGTGGCACAACCTGTGGTACACCAACAAGGCAGTGCAGATGTCGTTCATGTAATCTAGAAACAAGGCTGGGCCTAGGTTACTGCTCTGTGGTACACCGTATATAGTTTACCTGTAAAGGAGACATTTTGTTTGACCTCCTGTATTCTGGCTGCCATACCAGTCGCTCAGGTAGTAGAGGAAAACCATACTCATAATCCCAGCGTTTTAAAAGTTGTTAAAAGTACAATAGTTGTTCAGAAAAACGTCTGTAAAGCAATCGTGTTTCGATAGTGTTTTTTTTTCATAGGTTCAGAAACCGGTTTTTCCTCGTTTTTCTCCTACAACGCTGAACCAATCGAGACAAGTGGGCTCCAGACTTTTCAGCAACGTAAAAACTGTTTATCCCTCCACACAGGCTGAAAGCGGAGCTGTGGACCGAGTTGCGGGGCGACGACCACAACACGTTGATAAACTACTTCACCATCGTCAAGAACGCGGACGAGCGCGCGCAGACCGGCGGACTTACTGCCGCCGAACACATCAAGGTGCTGAAGAAAGCCAAGGCGGCTTCGCAGGGTAAGATTAAAAAACCGTATTATCAATTTTATTATCAAAATGGTGGATTGTGCAGTTTTGTCAGGCTCCATACAAACCTGAACTTTCAAATAGTTATACTTATTTATGAAAGCAAACTTTTTTGTATAACAATGTTTCAACATTATAACCGCGGAAACGTGTCTTTAAAAATGGTGGACGGTCATTAAACTAGATAAGAGTAGATAGATAGATAACTCTTTATTGCACACTAAAATTATTTACAAGGGAAATTCTTAAAACTAATCGGTAAGCATACAATTGGCGGCCTTATAGCTAAAAACGAAACTAGGCTTCATACTGCAATGTTGGAAGCTCTTTTTTGTTCGACTTTCGTGAAATAGTGAAAAAAATAGCATCATCAGTCACTAGGCCTTTGTTTTAGAGAAAAATCTGGTAAATAAGCGCTGTGGATCATCAATTCATCACTTTAATATTGACTTTTACATATTTTATTATAGAAATATATCAGAGGCCCTAACATATCAGAACAGACGTAAACTCGGCTTCGCTTGCTGTAGAGACATTTGATGAAAAAATTTACAAAATCAGATCTACATCTGCCACAAAATTCTGTATAAATCACCAAAAAATCATCGTATATTCCTCCCACAGAACTAAACTACAAGCTCCTCCTCGAGCAGCCAACAGTGGCTCAGTTCTCCGATCACATGCTTCAGATCCTCAAGCCAGAGAACGTTGGCATGGTTACCAAGTTCCTCAGGACTCTGCCGCCCGCCTTCAAGATACCGATGTCCGTCAACGCTCTGTATACTCTGTGGCTCACCAAGTACTTCTTCAGCGTAAGTGTATTTTTTTGAGACAATTTTATGTAGACTATAATTTCCCGTCTCCCTTCTGAACCCTCTCATTTAGCTCGCCAACCTTACCTTAGAATAAATGTGAGAGAATTTGTCAGTCCATCGGGGCACCCTAAGGATGGGGGCCCTGGGCACGGGCCCCGTGTACCCTTATGGTAAAGACGGTATCAAAAATAAAAAAGATCTGGGGGCACGGCAGTCACGGCCAAGTCTCACAACATTAACTATAATAATAAAGAAATCGCAGTAGGTAAGGAACCTTAGACTTGGCACGACTTTGTCTAGATTTCATTACTTTTTAGAGATAAACAAGCAGCTCCATCGAGACCTGGCTAGTTTTTTACAGAATGTTTTTGGTGGGATAAAATATTAGCAAGAAAACCTTGAGTTTTTAAAAATATTAGCAAGAAAACCGTGAGTATCTTTGCTTTAGTGTTCTTCTATCGGTTTTCTCCCTTTAGAAAGTAGAAATTATCATCTATCTTCATAGCTTTTGAATAGCAGCGTAAACTCGTCGACGTGATAATTGAGTCATTTATTATGTCGACGAGTTTACTCTTCAGGGCAAGTGGGAGATGGCCTCTAACAAGAGTCTATTTCCCTCAACCGCAGGTGTCGCCAGCCAGCGCCACCAACAAGAAGTGGATGCAGCAGTACCGCCAGTGCTCGAGCTACTTCACCAAACTGTGCAAGGACGAGCTGAGACAGTTTGTGAGAAACACCTGCTTCAGTGACGAGGCTGTGCAAAGGTATAACCTGGGGTCCTAGTCTGTAACGCTATGGCGTGTCGATGGCGTCCCTGTGGAAGGACAAAACCGGGGTTTCCTCGTTTTTCTCCTACAACCAGAGAACTACTCCTTTAGAATTAGAATCAGAATATTGTTAGCTCTACTACAAAAACATTAAAAGCACCGACAGAATAAATAAATCGTAATTGAAGCTTTCAACTGGGTGCCCATTGTGGCACTATTGCGTTACAGGCTAAGGCCCCTGTTACAGTAATGACATGATCTCAGGATCCTACAAGCCATTTCCACGTGGGACCAACTGCGAAATCTCGAAAAAAATATAAGCTGCTCGATACTATTTATTTTTAGAATCTAAAATTTTAGAATAAATGTTTGGTCAACTATCGACAACTACTAAGGCCTTTGCGTCTACGTAATGAGATGATTTCTACAGCGTTCAGTGGCACCTTTAATGGATAAAGAGACCACTAGGCGCTGCAGTGCCTGGGAAAGTGTTTTAGATGGAGTAGGCTTGCCCAGCACGTTTACCATCCTGACAGCTTAGTCGGCCTAGCCCACAAGAAAGACAAGTCAATACGTGTGGAGCCAAATAAGCCGCGGGTTTCCTCACGATGTTTTTCCTTCACCGTTAGCGAGTGGCTTAGCTACTTCAAATTTACAAATGTTAAGTATTTTGAAAAGAAACAGTAATTGGTACACACGACAGCACGTCGACCCTTACACGCTAGCACTCTACTCGGTTACGTTATGGGTGACTTTACAACCAAAGTGTACAGTCTGACGTGCTGTCGTGTGTACATGCCAGCACCGGGGATCGAACCTGGGTCTCTACAACTAAGCAATGAATAAATATACATCCTATCGTCCCCCGCGATAAGAGTGTGCCTAGTGTGGTGGACGTGGACAGAAATATGCATAATACATTTTCTCGTCAGGGTTCCGTCTGGCACGAGAAACCTGATGATATTGCAAGCAGTGGACTACTGTCAGCAGGAACAGGAGAACGAGATCAAGGGTATTAGGAAGTGAGTATCTACAACAAGTACAAGCAACACAACCTAGCGAACCAAACCGTTTAATCCCCAATCCTCGGCCGTAATGTCTTCAGTTCATCACTAACCGTTTCCTGCAACTTCACACTGAGATTGTTATGAATAAATCTTTTATTTTTAATTGACATCAAACAGAAGTTCAATTCGAAGCGTATTCTTAAAAAAATGTGTGTTACCCCAGAACTTTTTTCTACGTGAACCGACTTTGATAATTCTTTTTTCGTTTGAAAGAGTATACATCTCCTGTGGTGCTTTAAAACAATTGTGAAGATCTGATGAAGAACTTCTCAGACAAAGACCCTTTATACGCTTTTCCGTGACAATAGTTTTAACTTTGTCCGCATCTTTCCTATTTCACATTACATATTAATGAATGATAGTAAAATCCGAGAATAATTTCAGCGAAGCGACGTGGGCGCAGGTGTGCCAGGAGCTAACGCGCTGGTCGCGCTTCCTTGAGAACTATCACTCGGACTCTGTGCAAGCCATCGTGGAAAACAACCAGCCGCAAGACCACGTGTGGACGTGAGTATTCATCATCATCATCATCATCATTTTCAGCCCACATTTGCCCACTGCTGGGTATAGGCCTTTTCCCCTTCACGCCATCCTCCTCGGTCTCCAGTGACACGTATTTTATTTGTTAAATAAACAAACCTATGAATGGCTCACCCCCGGTGTCGTCTCAAAATTCCTTCAGCTTCTTTATCTGTCTTAGGGTTTGAAAGAAATTGCTTTTATTCTTGTAAATAATTCATTTTTGGTGTGCAATAATCCATCTATTTGGTGTCCATCTATTTATCTTTTAGCAATAAGGCTGTCAACTTTAGCCAATTAAATTACAAAATCTCACATAATTTCCTTTTTAGTGTAAAGTTTGTCTTTTGTGTTTTTAAGAAGAAAAATAACTTGCTATCTGTGTTCCCCGTACGTTAAGAAACTGTTGGCGATTGTCAGTTTTTTGCACATGAAATTAAAATGTGACCTATTTTCCCGTCCGTCCCGCAGCGAGATAGAAAAGAGCCACGGCGACCGCGAGAAGTTGCTCGCCCCACTCGGCAAGCTGCTGGTGAGTCCGTGGACACGTGACGCGGCGCTCACATCGCTCCTGCAGTGTCTACACGTGGACACTGACTCACTGGCGGCCGCCTGCGACCGCTGCCTCGACAATGCGCAGTAAGTGACTCTGCTCCTATGTTTGTTTACTACTGAGCTCGTGGACTGTAGAGAAGTTGCTCGCCACACTCGGCAAGCTGCTGGTGAGTCCGTATGATATTTGTTGGTCAGCAGCATCCTAAAGAAAAGATACTTCTCCACCAAGCCAGCTAACCTGTGTGCCTAGTTGGCTTGGTGGAGTAGTACTTGCTAATCAGTTTCTTTCCACATTTCCAGAGACGTCCAAACCCTAGTGGCGCGTATAACGCACTTCCACAAGCAAGGGATCAAGTTTCCTGAACCATTGATAGAGCGCGTCATGCAACGGGCCTCCGACCTGGGCCTGCCGCCGCACAAGCAAATAGCGCTCCTCTCCCTCAGCGATAAGGAGCAGATTCGCGACGACGGGGACCTGTTGAGGGTCGCCGTCTTCACCCTCGAGACGTTGCGGGCCGAGTGGGCGGACTGCGAGATCGCGGCGGAGCTAAGCGGTGAGTGTAATTTGTGTGGATATTAATTTCGGTTTGCCCGGGGAATCTCCAGCTCTTCATGCTTAGTTTATAACCTACTTAAACTCATGCTTAAGTTTGATATTAATTGCTCAAATAACTGTTATTTTAGTAGCAAAATTATTAAAAACGTGAAAAGACGAAGAACTTAAGCACCGCGGGTCGACCTAATAAAATTGTTTCGAAACGGCTCGATCCGAGGTTATGTTTGTTGGTAAACTTACTTACCTTATTATGAGTGAATATCTCTCCTATTATTACAGAGGAGAAGCTAACCAACGAGGAGACCAGACGCGCAACCTTGGCGCAGTTCCTGGAGCAAGCCGACACCTGGCAGAAGAAGAAAACACTCGTCGACATACTCAACTGCTGGCCGCCCACTGGTCCGAGCGGGTGAGTCTTGCGACACAAAACACTCGTCGACATACTTAACTGCTGGCCGCCCACTGGTCCGAGCGGGTGAGTCTTGCGACACAAAACACTCGTCGACATACTTAACTGCTGGCCGCCCACTGGTCCGAGCGGGTGAGTCTTGCGACACAAAACACTCGTCGACATACTTAACTGCTGGCCGCCCACTGGTCCGAGCGGGTGAGTCTTGCGACACAAAACACTCGTCGACATACTTAACTGCTGGCCGCCCACTGGTCCGAGCGGGTGAGTCTTGCGACACAAAACACTCGTCGACATACTTAACTGCTGGCCGCCCACTGGTCCGAGCGGGTGAGTCTTGCGACACAAAACACTCGTCGACATACTTAACTGCTGGCCGCCCACTGGTCCGAGCGGGTGAGTCTTGCGACACAAAACACTCGTCGACATACTTAACTGCTGGCCGCCCACTGGTCCGAGCGGGTGAGTCTTGCGACACAAAACACTCGTCGACATACATAACTGCTGGCCGCGCACTGGTCCGAGCGGGTGAGTCTTGCGACACAAAACACTCGTCGACATACTTAACTGCTGGCCGCCCACTGGTCCGAGCGGGTGAGTCTTGCGACACAAAACACTCGTCGCCATACTTAACTGCTGACCGCCCACTGGTCCGAGCGGGTGAGTCTTGCGACACAAAACACTCGTCGACATACTTAACTGCTGGCCGCCCATTGGTCCGAGCGGGTGAGTCTTGCGACACAAAACACTCGTCGACATACTTAACTGCTGGCCGCCCACTGGTCCGAGCGGGTGAGTCTTGCGACACAAAACACTCGTCGACATACTTAACTGCTGGCCGCTCACTGGTCCGAGCGGGTGAGTCTTGCGACACAAAACACTCGTCGACATACTTAACTGCTGGCCGCCCACTGGTCCGAGCGGGTGAGTCTTGCGACACAAAACACTCGTCGACATACTTAACTGCTGGCCGCCCACTGGTCCGAGCGGGTGAGTCTTGCGACACAAAACACTCGTCGACATACTTAACTGCTGGCCGCCCACTGGTCCGAGCGGGTGAGTCTTGCGACACAAAACACTCGCCGACATACTTAACTGCTGGCCGCCCACTGGTCCGAGCGGGTGAGTCTTGCGACACAAAACACTCGTCGACATACTTAACTGCTGGCCGCCCACTGGTCCGAGCGGGTGAGTCTTGCGACACAAAACACTCGTCGACATACTTAACTGCTGGCCGCCCACTGGTCCGAGCGGGTGAGTCTTGCGACACAAAACACTCGTCGACATACTTAACTGCTGGCCGCCCACTGGTCCGAGCGGGTGAGTCTTGCGACACAAAACACTCGTCGACATACATAACTGCTGGCCGCGCACTGGTCCGAGCGGGTGAGTCTTGCGACACAAAACACTCGTCGACATACTTAACTGCTGGCCGCCCACTGGTCCGAGCGGGTGAGTCTTGCGACACAAAACACTCGTCGCCATACTTAACTGCTGGCCGCCCACTGGTCCGAGCGGGTGAGTCTTGCGACACAAAACACTCGTCGACATACTTAACTGCTGGCCGCCCATTGGTCCGAGCGGGTGAGTCTTGCGACACAAAACACTCGTCGACATACTTAACTGCTGGCCGCCCACTGGTCCGAGCGGGTGAGTCTTGCGACACAAAACACTCGTCGACATACTTAACTGCTGGCCGCTCACTGGTCCGAGCGGGTGAGTCTTGCGACACAAAACACTCGTCGACATACTTAACTGCTGGCCGCCCACTGGTCCGAGCGGGTGAGTCTTGCGACACAAAACACTCGTCGACATACTTAACTGCTGGCCGCCCACTGGTCCGAGCGGGTGAGTCTTGCGACACAAAACACTCGTCGACATACTTAACTGCTGGCCGCCCACTGGTCCGAGCGGGTGAGTCTTGCGACACAAAACACTCGCCGACATACTTAACTGCTGGCCGCCCACTGGTCCGAGCGGGTGAGTCTTGCGACACAAAACACTCGTCGACATACTTAACTGCTGGCCGCCTACTGGCCCGAGTGATTGAGTCTTGCGACAAAACACTCTTCGATAGATGGCGGCACAAACACTTTGCATCTACAGGGTGCAATAACGCACCTGTAACTGTGGTCGCGAGTTCACAGTTCGGGGCTTGCTACTAGTAATGTTTCATAGACTAAAAGTCATCCTTGTTTCAGCGATACATTGAGCCTACATTGCCAGTATATATACCTGCTTCTGAAGGCCGAAGACCAGAAGGAAAGCTTGGTGCTGATCAAGCTGTTGCTACGGAAACCGCTACTCGATGAAGAGGTAAGTTGATGGTTTGACTGAGAAGAAATCAGTACCACTCCTCTTTAATTGAAAGAGCGAGCGAAGCGAGAGAAGTTCTCCAAATCTACTGGAACAATCCGGCGTTTGTATGTATGTGTGTAAGGGTGTATGTATGAATGTTTGTTCGATTATAACTTGAGTAAATGGTCGGATCGTCATGTTTGGTAGGCGGGATTTTTAAGTTCGATCATGAGCCAAATCGCTTGAAGGGTTTCTGAAATATGGGGTTGTAAAGTTTATCCCACCAAAAACATTCTGTAAAAAACTAGCCAGGTCTCGATGGAGGTACTTGTTTATCTCTAAAAAGTAATGAAATCTAGACAAAGTCGTGCCAAGTCTAAGGTCCCTTACTGCGATTTCTTTAGTATTACAGTTAATGTTGTGTGACTTGGTCGTTGAAGGGTACACGAGCGGTTCTGGCGTCAGATTGGTGCAATGGTGTCATGGAGTACCTGGCTTTGTACCCTTGTATACCCTTCAACGGCCAAGTCACACAACATTAACTGTAATACTAAAGAAATCGCAGTAAGGGACCTTAGACTTGGCACGACTTTGTCTAGATTTCATTACTTTTTAGAGATAAACAAGTACCTCCATCGAGACCTGGCTAGTTTTTTACAGAATGTTTTTGGTGGGATTTCACTTCTTTTTGTAGAAACGTAGGCATATTGATTTATTTCATTAGATTTTCTTATTGGAAACAGTTTTTTAATTTGTGTAATGTTCGAGTAGAATAAAGTTAATCGTTCGACTATTTCTTCTTGTTAAATTGTAAGTATAAGTATAAAAGTCAGTCTAGTCTTATCCAGAGATTTCCTTTAAATTTATTTATATGCATATTAAAAGCAGAAGGGGAGGCATTCGCCCAGCAGTAGGACGCTATAGGCTAGATTAAATTAGAAGATGTGTCCCACTACGCTGGATTTCTGCAATGACAGTCGATATTTTTATGTACCAATAGTAGAAGGGGGCATTACCATAATCTCTTATACAGCTGAGACCAGCTGAGGGTTCTTCATCAGATACTTCAGACCTTCGATTTTTGACATTAAGTGAAGCGGCCCACCAAGTTGAATATTTTTTGTAAGGGTGTTATATGTCGATCTATAATAGTTTGGTTGGGCTCTTGTGTTTTCTAATCAGGGTCACCAGGTACTCCAGATCTTCGATTATCCTAGTTTTTATAGTTTTCTCTTTATGTGTCCATTAAACACTAACTCTGTACCAAATTTCTGCTCTCTGAGTTTATGGGAAGTACTAGTTCTATTAGGGCTCTTGTGTTTTCTAATCAGGGTCACCAGGTACTCCAGATCTTCGATTATCCTAGTTTTTATAGTTTTTCCTTTATGTGACCATTAAACCCTAACTCTGTACCAAATTTCAGCTCTCTGAGTTTATGGGAAGTACTAGTTCTATTAGGGCACTTTTGTTTTCTAATCAGGGTCATCAGGTACTCCAGATCTTCGATTATCCTAGTTTTTATAGTTTTTCCTTTATGTGACTATTAAACCCTAACTCTGTACCAAATTTCAGCTCTCTGAGTTTATGGGAAGTACTAGTTCGATTAGGGCTCTTGTGTTTTCTAATCAGGGTCACCAGGTACTCCAGATCTTCGATTATCCTAGTTTTTATAAGTTTCCCTTTATGTGGCCATTAAACACTAACTCTGTACCAAATTTCTGCTCTCTGAGTTTATGGGAAGTACTAGTTCTATTAGGGCTCTTGTGTTTTCTAATCAGGGTCACCAGGTACTCCAGATCTTCGATTATCCTAGTTTTTATAGTTTTTCCTTTATGTGACCATTAAACCCTAACTCTGTACCAAATTTCAGCTCTCTGAGTTTATGGAAAGTACTAGTTCTATTAGGGCACTTGTGTTTTCTAATCAGGGTCACCAGGTACTCCAGATCTTCGATTATCCTAGTTTTTATAGTTTTCCCTTTATGTGGCCATTAAACCCTAACTCTGTACCAAATTTCAGCTCTCTGAGTTTATGGGAAGTACTAGTTCTATTATGATGATCATGAGTGAGTGAGTGAGTGTGTGTCATAAATGCGAAACTTTGCTTTCGCTTAACTTCGGAACTAAATGACCTACAGACTTGAAATTTCGGATTTTAGGTATGTGATTATAGCTTACTAGATGACGAAAATTTCTGCGTTCTGGTCTTATCCAGAGGTTCTGAAATAGGGGCCTGAAAATGCGGCGAAATGGTTCCAGTAAAGGATGGTACGGCAGTGTTTGCTTCGCGCTCGACCTGGCGGGGGCACTGCCGTGCCCCCAGATAATAAGAAATGCGCGTGCGCCTGCGCGAATGGTGTTGGCAAAAAGTTCGCGAGTTCACAGTTCGCGGTGAACCATTAGTTTATAGTTTCATAATACAAGGTTTTATTTCCAGGAGATGCAATGGCTGTCTGATCAAATACAGGGAGACGCTGTGATCAACTTGGTGTGGATTATACTTCTGTCCAAATGCGAACATTCCAAGAACAATATTCCTCAACTGCTTCTGAGGCATAAGGTTTGTTGGACTCTTAACTATTTCATTATTTAATTTCATTTTTTTCTTCAACTTTCTTACAGATACTCTATCTCACGAAGTCCGTTTGGTTATGAATTTTGTCAGGCAAGCGTGCATGAATACAATGCCGCTGCCGCGCTTACGCACACTAAAGCATTGTATGTGTCGCAGGGATATTGTCAAACCAGTGATATTATAATTACCCTAGTGAAATTACAATTATCCCGGATTATTGTCAATCGCCTCCATTTCTTACAATTGAAAACGGACCAATCATTGACCGTCTGACAATATAACGGCAGTGAAATTGTCAACTTATTGCTGCCTTGTAATATCACTGCGTGAGTAGTGAAATTATAATGTCACTGAAATAAGCCCGTGATATTGTGAGAAATGGTGGCGGTTGACAATAATCCGGGTAATTGTAATTTCACTAGGGTAATTATAATATCGCTGGTTTGACAATATCCCTGTGACATATACATGCACGCCGACACATTCATAACCAAACCGACTTTGTGAGATAGAGTATCTGTAACTTGATAACCCGCCCACATACATTGGTTTCAGGATGCTCTCAAAGACGTAGACATCGAAGACGATCTAACCCAGGCGCTGCTAGAAAGTGGACTGTTCACGAAACTAGTCCCTACGCCCCTCTACCGAGGGATTGTCAATTTCATACTGAGTAGAGAGCCATCTAGCGGCGAACCCGGGAACTCCTACAGCGTCCAATGGGCTTGCTCTGAACTACTAAAGGCTAACTTCATAGCGGAGGCCGGACATCTTGGTCTCTTGTCTGCAGGCGTACCGCCCGCTCTGAAAGGATTTTCGCAGTCTGTCTTGTACGCTAAAAACTTGAAAATGTAGTGGAAATCAATATATTGGAATTCTTAATAAATCAATTATTTATGGTTGAAGATGTGATTTGCTTTGCTGATTTTTGTCAGGCCCCTACACTAGTGCACTGAGGTACTGAGACCCTCAAACCTGGGTAGTCCTTCCTTGGTAGTTGAAAGGCAAAAGGAAATTCGTGCGTGTACCTATGGCGTAATACCTTGAGTGGTTACCCTCTGGTTTTATACGCTCGCGGCACAAACAAGCTGCAAAGAGTCTACAGAACACATATACCTGTGCCTATACCCAAGAAAGAGAGTGTTTCGCTGGCACGAGCTACCAAAGAAAAAAATAGAAGCCGGGTCGGCCGATATTTTTTTTTACACTGCATATCGTAGAGCGTGGCGTGTGGGTAGTGCGTTTTTTCAGCGTTATGCGTGATGTTGAGTTACAACAGTAAGGGCGATTCTGTCTAAAACTATTACTAATCTGACAGCACTAAAGTGACAGATAATGTACTAAAGTGACAGATAGCTGTCATCTTTAGTACATTATCTGTCACTTTAGTGCATTATCTGTCACTTTAGTGCTGTCAGATTAGTAATAGTTTTAGACAGAATCGCCCCTAGTGTGTTCTCACCATAATAAAAAAGCAAATGCTATTCTGTGGACAAATGTCAAAAAGTTGACAGAATCTAATCTGTGCTGTTTTGTTCTGGTTTTGAGGTTATTTAACTCCTATTTTTATCGATAAATAAGCAAACACTAATAATTTTGGCTGAAAAGCTGCAGCGACAATGCTGAGCGCAATAAGGAACTCTGTGAGAGCTCCAGTGTGCAATGCTCTGCGACTCTTTCAAACTTCAGCGCCCCAAAGTGTCGAGGATAAGAAATGGAACTATAAGAGGATTCCAGCCGACGACGAGGGAGTCCAAGGCGAAAAGATCGTAGATTTAGACTCTGCACTCAAGCAGTAAGTACTTGGAACTTACATTTTTCTATTACATCAGCTGTTATTCAATTTGTCGAGTTTTAGTTCTAACCTTAAAATCAAAACATTTTACGAGTACATTGCTAAAGCTAAGCCTAATCTGCTCGTGTGAGTGAAGGTTCCACTGGACGCTGTAAAATTCATCTCATTACATAGATGCAAAGGCCTTAGTTAAGTATTCTGTAAATACTGATCTCTACTTATATCCACAGGAAACAAACCCTCTTCCCAACTGCAGAGTCCGACGACCAACTATTTGACGGCGTTCCGTACAAGCTCCTTCCCATTGCAAATGTCCGAGTGAGCAGTAACAATACCATTGTCTCCTTGACGGACAGTAATGGTCTCATTAAGCTGATCAGGTCATGTGGCATGGAAGGGTTCAAGAATACTAAGAAGGGCACGAATATTGCCGCACAGACTACTGCTATTGCTTTGGCTACGGTAAGTAAATAAATAATATTCATGAATATTACTCTCTTAGCCTGTTCTTCAGGTTTAATACAATAAGGCGGACTTGCGTCACTCAGGGTTAGCAAAGTAACTCCGAGTTAACTTGACATTTCCATACAAATTTTGACGTTAACTCAGAGTTAACTGGCTAACCCTGGTTGACGCAAGTGGACCTAATGCAAGTAAAAGGCTCAAAATGCAGTATAAATTTGATTGACAGATCACTTCCAATGCAAAAGCAAATATTTCTTACTTATGTTGTGAAGAAAATTATGCAGTATTTTGAAACAGTAAGCAGTTCTATGGAAAAGTTGTAAAACTGTTTTTTTTTTATATAGCTTGTTATGTCCCACTGCAAGGCAAAAGCCTCCCCGTCTCAGCACAAATTTTTCGGTCCTGAGCCACCTCCGACCACTCCGACAAATATTTAATTTTGTCGAGATCGTAAAACTGATATTTTATGTAAAAACATCTTTATTGTTCCAGAAAGCTATAGACAGAGGGTTCAAGACTGTCAGGGTCAAGGTCAAAGGACTAGGACCCGGAAGA
Source organism: Zelleria hepariella (assembly GCA_949319315.1). Taxonomy (NCBI): domain Eukaryota; kingdom Metazoa; phylum Arthropoda; class Insecta; order Lepidoptera; family Yponomeutidae; genus Zelleria; species Zelleria hepariella. Next base: position 15,321,719 of record OX439382.1, read on the forward strand.
CTGGTAAGAATAAAATATAATTGACTTATCACCAGTATATACACTGTACAAGTTGGAAAACACAGACAAAAACATGCTGGAACAAGAGTCGGTTTTGCTAGCATGGCGGCGTAGCAAAGTAGCCTCTTTGCAGCGTGTAAAACGAGCCTCTCTTGGCCTAACTTATCGGATTTCGTATTATTTCTGAAAATCCCGAACGACGGTGCAGTCGGCGACACTCCAGGATACCCCTTTGTGTTCGATTCATGTACTTCTTCACTGGTGGGGATGAGGCAATGGGAATTTTGCTTGATTTAAAATACACCTTTAACAGATTTAACACTCGGTTTATTAACTTTTTAAATTTTGGCCAATGTTTCGAGCTTTATGCATGGTTGGTGGTCTCAGCAGACCTGCAAAAATGGAAAAAGCTAATAAAAACGTGTGGTAATTACGTGCAGAGTGCAGACCTAAAAACACATTTACTTAAACCTTTCTCTCCATTCCAGGCTGCGATAAAAGGTCTCCAGATGGGCGGGCTGGACATCGTGTCCATCACGGACGCCACGCCGGTCTCCTGGAACCCGCCGCGGGCGAGGAAGGCCAGAAGGCTTTAGTCATTTCACATACTTTAAGTAGTTTTAATAGTCCTAATACCATCATAGAAATAAACATCGTTATTATTTACTGTGCTTTTTACACTTCATCATCATCAGCCCACCTTTCACGATCCCTCGCCATCCGCATCCATGGACCCTCTGCTGACAACACACACATCACATACTTTAAGATGAAATACGTGTCACAACTAGCGCCGCCAATGAAAAAAAAAATTATATCTTTTTTTTGGATGCGTTTTCAGCAAAAAACGCTCCTGCGATTTCTCAACGCGAGGCTTAACTATTTTTAGGACCTAAGGATTGGATTCCAGATCCTAGAACATGCTCTTTGCTAGAACTTAAGAATGCAATCGATTCTCGCCAAAAGTGGCCACTTTTGGCAAGAATCGATTGCATTCGTAGGAAATCCAATCCTGGAATCCAAACCTTAGGTCCTAAAAATAGTTAAGCCTCGCGTTGAGAAATTGCAGGAGCGTTTTTTGCTAAAAACGCATCCAAAAGAAAGATATGATTTTTTTTCCATTGGCGGCGCTAGTTGTGTGTGAGACGTATGGCGTCTTAAGTAGTTTTAATAATACCATCATAGAAATAAACATCGTTATTATTTACTGTGCTTTTTACACTTCATCATCATCAGCCCACCTCTCACGATCCCTCGCCATCCGCATCCATGGACCCTCTGCCGACACAACGATGTCATCCGACCATCGATCTGCTGGTCTTCCCACCGACCGCCATCCTACTCTGGACCACTCTGTCTCTGTCCTTGTCCATCGGCCATCCTCTAGCCGCGCCAGGTGTCCTGCCCATTTACATTACGGGTTTGTTCACACTCGAAAAATTAACTAAAACAATGTCCCAGTGCAGCTTCCGAGTGCAGAAGCTGGTACTCCACTATCTAGTGTGAGTGAAGGTGCCACTGGACACTGTATAAATCATCTCATGCATGGAAAGGCCCAATGGGAGCAAACCAAACATCGTGCCAATAGGAACTTCACAAAGATGGTTCCCAATAGCATGAGGTCGAATCATGGGGACAATGCAGAAAGAAACCTGAAGACTAAAGCAAGACTCAGTGGAAAATTCTGCGACTCTTTATTTACATTGTTATTTATGTATGATGATGAACTTGAATATAAAAAAAATTGTTTAGAATCCATATTTCGATTGTGTCTGTCGTTTCGACATTCTGTTCTGGGACCATTGGTTCTGCAGCTCCACCTCGTTCGCTTTCGCCTGAAACAAACAAAATACATAAATAAATGTAAGTAATGTGTATCAGCAATGTATGAGTAAGGAATAACATACGCTAAAAAAAATCTATTCAGAATGATTAATTGGGTGAAAGGAAATAGCGCAAAATAGCTCAAGTTGATGGCGCGACGTATATATAAATAATTAAGAATTTTCACATCGAGGTACACACGACAGCACATCAGAGTGTACACGTTTGTTGTAAAGTCGCCCGTAACGTAACAGAGTAGATTGCTAGCGTGGCAGGGTTGACGTGCTGTCGTATGTACAATGTACAGCCGACGGACAGTAGTTTTGTTTAAAAACTTTGACGCTTACCTGGTGCGCCAAATACGTAATCTGGTGCTTCCTCTTCTGCTGGCTGGTCGGTTCGTTGCCCTTCTTCTTGCTAGCGGAGGCGCGCTTGCTGGTGTCCTCCATTAGCCCTCGCATGTAGCTCTGCCGCGCCTCCGCGAGCACCTCTGACTGGTCCACGTCCAGTATGCGGATGTCCTCGCGCCGGCGCTTGCCTCGGGCGCCGCACAGCTGGCGGAGCTACAGGTGAAAGAACAGTTGTAAAATGTGTAAGATAGAATTTAAAGATGGAGATGGCCTGAGATGTTGGACTGCTCATATTGGCATATTCTCATGGCTCAGCTACTATAATAAATCTACTACAAAATTAAAATTTTAAATACATCGTATTTCATAAACGGCTGAACAGATTTTGATAAAAAGTTTGACATCTATGTGTGTCTGTGACACTTTCAATTTTGATGCGGTATTTTAAATTTAAAAGCAGGGTTGAGTGTTCTTAGACAAGTTTAATCAAATTCGGTTCAGCCCTTTATGAGATATTCTATATATGAATTTTAAATGTTGGCAGTTTTATAAAGGACCATGGGCACATTGGGCCCACTGACGGTTGACACTTGATGAAAAATTTTAAATTGTCCGACCTCAATAAAATTCATGTCAAATGAAAGCTCTTGAAGAGTACTTCAATTTATTCTATGGCAGCTTAGTCAAAATCGAGCGCGAAAATGGTGTTTTGGGCACATTTGTCCCATTTTATGAAGATTGTCCGACCTCAATAAACTTCATGTCAAATGAAAGCTCTTGAAGAGTACTTTAATTTATTCTATGGCAGCTTAGTCAAAATCGAGCGCGAAAATGGTGTTTTGGGCACATTTGTCCCATTTTATGAAGATTGTCCGACCTCAATAAACTTCATGTCAAATGAAAGCTCTTGAAGAGTACTTCAATTTATTCTATGGCAGCTTAGTCGAAATCGAGCACGAAAGTGGTGTTTTGGGGATGGGCATATTGGGCCCACTGACAGTTGACATTTTACATTTTCCGACCTCAATAAACTTTATGTCAAATGAAAGCTCTTGAAGAGTACTTTAATTTAGTCTTTGGCAGCTTAGTCAAAATCGAGCGCGAAAATGGTGTTTTGGGCACTTTGTCCCATTTTATGAAGATTGTCCGACCTCAATAAACTTCATGTCAAATGAAAGCTCTTGAAGAGTACTTCAATTTATTCTATGGCAGCTTAGTCGAAATCGAGCGCGAAAGTGGTGTTTTGGGGATGGGCATATTGGGCCCACTGACAGTTGACATTTTACATTGTTCGACCTCAATAAACTTTATGTCAAATGAAAGCTCTTGAAGAGTACTTTAATTTATTCTTTGGCAGCTTAGTCAAAATCGAGCGCGAAAGTGTTGTTTTGGGCATATTTGTCCCATTTTATGAAGATTGTCCACTTTCGCGCTCGATTTCGATTAAGCTGCCATAGAATAAATTAAAGTATTCTTCAAGAGCTTTCATTTGACATGAGTGTTATTGAGGTCGGACAATCTTCATAAAATGGGACAAATATGCCCAAAACACCATTTTCGCGCACGATTTTGACTAAGCTACCAA